>JAAALK010000079.1:86286009-86886009 GCA_019279435.1 Zizania palustris
GATATTCTTGCAAAAGCTGTAGCAGGAGCAGTGGACCTCCCGGAAGACGCTTTCTATGAAGAAGTAGAGCAGCCAACAGCTGACCAAATACCCTCATCAGAAGTAATGTGCATTCCAGCTATAGATTGGCGAGCTCCGATAATTACTATGTTGCAAAGTAGCAATGACCCTCCGGAAGGCCCAGAAGCTCGAAGATTGAAATCAAGAGCTCGAAATTACAAACTTATTGGGGAAGTGCTGTACAAAGCCGGGGTATGCTCACCACTGCTTCGATGCATCTCCCAACCTAAAGGTCAAGACATACTTCGAGGCATCCACGAAGGGCTGTGCGGAGGTCATCTAGCCCCTCGAGCACTAGCAGGCAAGACGCTCCGGCAAGGGTTTTATTGGCCAACAATCGTTAGAGACGCGGAAGACCTGGTTCGAGCATGCCAAGGCTGCCAATGGATGGGCAGACGGAGCCATCGCCCGCCAGCTCAGCTTCAAGTTATTGCCCCGGTATGGCCAATGGCTAGATGGGGCATGGACCTCATAGGCCCTTTCCCACCAGCGAAAGGCGGGTTGAAATTTGCGGTGGTAGCAATCGAATACTTCTCAAAATGGGTGGAAGCGGAGCCACTAACAGCTATCACCTCGAAGAACGTGCGAAGATTCTTCTGGCAAAATATTATATGTAGGTTCGGAGTCCCCAAAGAATTAACGGTGGATAATGGAACCCAGTTCGAAGCTGATACCTTTCAAACATTTTGTGAAGAACTAGGCATTAAGCTATGCTTCGCAGCAGTGCGACATCCGCAATCCAACGGGGCCGTCGAACGAGCCAACGGGAACATCCTCTCCGGGCTAAATCGCCGAATTGTAGGATTGACCAAGGGCCTATGGGTCGACGAGCTACCTAAAATTTTATGGTCCATCCGAACCACTCAAACTAGATCAACCGGTTTCACGCCATTCAGATTGCTCTTCGGAGACGAAGCCATGACCCCTACGGAGCTCAAAGGGGAGTCGCTTCGCGTAATTCAACACGGAGACGAAGGTGATCGGAGTGCTTCAATAGATTTGTCAGAAGAGACAAGGCTTCGAGCTGTCGCCAACCTGACTAAATACCAAGAGCACACAAAAACGTGGTATGACCCGAAAGTCAGATTAAATGAGTTAAAACCAGGTCATCTAGTATTGCGAAGTGTAATAGCTCCGGGGAAGCTAGGAAACAATTGGGAAGGACCATATGTTATCTTACGCTCAGGACGCCTCGGATCGTTTAAATTAGCTAATTTAGAAGGGGAAGAGTTGAAACATGCATGGCATGCGGAGCACCTTAAGAGATATTACGCTTAAGGCTTCCTTGTAATCACTTGTAACACTTCTTTTGTCTATAAATAAAGATAAGGGTTGAAACTTGTTTTGACCTTCGAACATCCCCTCCTCCTGATGGACGCATTAGGAGGTCGGTGATGCTAGTAGAGCCAAGCATTTTTCGCAAAGACCCAAGGGGCTGACTGCGAACCATTGGTTCAGTGGCTCCGCAAACCTACGGATTCCAGGCTCCAGCTTGTTAGGATCCGTAGAAGAGTCTAAGGACTTTAAATAAAACAGACTTTCAAACCTCCGGGTGCGAAGTGTCTATAAAAGAGCCGAAGGTGGCCAACCTACGGATTCCAGGCTCCGGCTTGTTAGGATCCGTAGAAGAGTCTAAGGACTTTAAATAAAACAGACTTTCAAACCTCCGGGTGCGAAGTGTTTGTAAAAGACCCGAAGGTGGCCAACCTACAGATTCCAGGCTCCAGCTTGTTAGGATCCGTAGAAGAGTCTAAGGACTTTAAATAAAACAGACTTTCAAACCTCCGGGTGCTAAGTGTCTGTAAAAGAGCCGAAGGTGGCCAACCTACGGATTCCAGGCTCCGGCTTGTTAGGATCCGTAGAAGAGTCTAAGGACTTTAAATAAAACAGACTTTCAAACCTCCGGGTGCGAAGTGTCTGTAAAAGAGCCGAAGGCGGCCAACCTACGGATTCTAGGCTCCGGCTTGTTAGGATCCGTAGAAGAGTCTAAGGACTTTAAATAAGACAGAATTTCAAGCCTCCGGGTGCGAAGTATCGTTAAA
This sequence comes from Zizania palustris, assembly GCA_019279435.1. Taxonomy (NCBI): domain Eukaryota; kingdom Viridiplantae; phylum Streptophyta; class Magnoliopsida; order Poales; family Poaceae; genus Zizania; species Zizania palustris. Next base: position 86,288,112 of record JAAALK010000079.1, read on the forward strand.
GAGCCGAAGGTGGCCACATTACAGATTCTAGGATCCGGCTCGTCAGGATACGTAAAAAAAATCTAAAAACTTTGATGATAAGATGCGCAAATTTGAAGCATGCAGGTGTTCAGACAATCATTGTGCCTAGCGAACCCTTTTGTGTGATAAAGGCTCCGCCACCCACAAGGGGGTAGGAGGGTAGGAGTCACACGGCATGCTGTCGAAGCATTCCACATTAAAATATTATACTCATACATCAAGAAAAATTGTTATCTAAACTCAAATAAAACGGAGACCCTTTCGACCCCTAGAACTACCCCTGTGGCTACTTTGCCCTTCGGAGCTTGAAGTCGTCTTTTTAGACCGGGTACTTCTCTTTTTTCTCGAGGCTCGCAGTTTCTTCTGCTCCTCCTGAAGTTCAGCCCATGTCAAGAGCCTTTCGGAGTCTGCCTCGGCAAAGTTTTCGGCTTGGTACTCCGAGTCGGACCAGTCAATAGGTTCGGAAGATGAAGACCCCTCCGCCTTCTCTTCCTCTTTAATATAAGATAAAACGTCCCTTCGTACTTCAAGGGTAACCTCCCCCCGTCTCCGCGAGGAACAGAGAAGCGGGAACGGCGGTAAGGTCTCAAACTCTCAAGGACTGCCCACTCCTTTCGAAGCTCGGCGGTAGTTTCCAGAAGTTCGAAGTCAGGGCCCGAAGGGCATGACAAAACCTAAAAAAGAGCAGAACACCCAAGACAAGTACTGTTTATAACTTTTTCATTAATAAAACAAGGTTTACAAGGCCACAGGTACACAGCAGTCCTAAGCGGCTAGACCTGCGGGTCGGCTGGCGGAGCTGGAACCGGAGGGGCTGGTGAAGCAGGGAGTGGTGGCTTCGTTTGAGCTTGCTTCTGCCGGCGGGCCTCGTCGATCCAGGCCTTAGCAGCGACCTTGTGGTCCGTCTTCCAGGCTGACCGGAAGGCTTCCCAAGCCGAAGCCACCTCCGAAGATGGCCGCAGCAAGTCATCATCCGCGAAGCCTCCAGGGGACGAGTTTCCAACCGAGCCAAGAGGAATCCGAAGAGATTCAAGGTGACGAAGAACCCCGATGCCAGCACACTGTCCGGAGATCTCCCCGTACCGAATGCCGGAGTTCTTCATCAGCGACGAAGCAACCTGGATCCTCGTCAGCTTTCGGTCGAGTGGCTCGTAGGCTGCGGCGGAGGACGAAGGGCACATAGTGCCGAAGTACTCCAACGTACCCTGAAGAGCTTCCAAGGTACGATCAGCAGTACTGGAATTTTTCCTCTCTGCCGCTTCCAAGTTCGCAACAGTCGCGTCCACTGCGGCCACCCGGAGCATCAAAGAACTCTTGTGAGCCATTGCTTGGCTAAGAGCCCCTCGAAGCTCCACCAACTGTGCGTTCGAGGTAGCTGCGTCCTGACGAAGCTTTTCGACCTCCGCGCGGAGGACAACGCGTTCGGCTTCGGCTTCCTGGGCTGACGAACGGAGGGCTTCAAGGGCTTCGTCAGATGCTGCCCTAACCTTCCGTTCCTCCAAACTTCTTCCTCCAGTCTGAGGGACCTCCCGGTGGAGTCATTGAGGGCCGTCTGGAGGGTAGTGACCTTCCGGTTGAGTCGATTAATTTCGACCTCGTTGGAAGTCGCTGCCGCTCTAGCCAGGGCAAATTGCTGCAAGGAAAACTAGGTAAGCACTAAAGAAGTTATGACCATTAAAATATAGCAACTGTGGTATCTTTTTCATACCTAAAGGGCAGCCCTTTCGAGGGCCGTGTTGAGGGTCGAAGCCCTAGTCTCGCTCAAGGCGGAGATCAACTCCGAGTTAGCAATATCGTGGCTTCTCTCAGCTAGGGGCTCCAGGAGTCCTCGAAGGCCGCTCCGGTGCTCCAAGAAAGGAGCCAGTAGAGGAAGCCAAGACAAAGCTCGGGCGTCGTCCGTTGCGGCCTCGTCCTCCGAATTACCGACGGAGGGTGCGGTTTGGCCAAGACGAAGGCCGAGGCTAGAAATGCTCTTACCCCTCCCCGGCACGAAGGGGGGAGAAGCAAGAGCACTCAGACCCCCGGCCGCCACCTCTCCGGCCGGAACCACGTTGTCGGAGGCGACTTCGGTGGTCGAGGTGGCCGCGGCCGGAGCCAACTCCGTCCCGGGAAGCACGTCGTCCGCCCCGAAGGACACGTTCTCTGCCACCAGGCTCGGTGCCCCCAGAGGAGCAGAAGGGCCCGCTCGGATAACCGTCTCCGAAGAAGCAGGGACTTCCAGCGCCACCAAAGCTTCGGTACCCGAAGAGGTAACTACTTCAATAACAAGATTAATAAGCGTGTTTTACAGATAGCAGGCGAATGTTGACAAAGAAGGAGGAGCTCTGGAAAAATACCTCTGAGAGCTTCTTGAGGAAGGATCGCCGGATCCTCCAAGACTTCGTACATCTGGAGGATATTGGCAAAGTCATCCCCCAAGGTCCTGCCCTCGGTATCCTCCGTCGGAGTTGCAGTCTCCACAGGGACCGCTTCGAGTGAGGGCAAGTCGGGAGTAGAGTCCGACTCCACCGGCACGACGATGGGTGCGGGAGGAGTCGTTGGAGTTACGCTAACCCCCTCCCTGACGGAGATGTTTGGGGGGACCTCCCCCATATCTTCGTCAACCAGGAGGTAGGCTTCGAAAGCCTTCGCCGTCGCGCCTTCGGAGTCTTCTGCCTCTTCGGGAGTTGGGCTCCGCTCGTCTGGCGATGAAGAAGACGAAGCAGGCGTCAAGTGGGGAGGTTGCTTCGCTGCCTTCTTCTGAAGCGGCTGCTTACCAGCTTTCTTGGAGGGCTCGGCCGCTGCTTTCCTCTTGCGGCCAGCCGCCCCGGTTGGGGCGAAGTCGGGAAGCTGCGGGGGCTCCATGCCGAGGGCTCTCCACACTCTGTTGGATCGCTCCCAACTCCCCACCAACTCCAGCCTTCTCTGCCTCTCGGTCACCGAAGGAGCTCCGAGAATTCGTTCGGTGGCCCGAACTATGTCATCCGGAGCTAATGCCAGAGGCGCTGCTGAAAGAAAGAGGTATAAAAGTATGAGTATAACTAATCTGTTCATATAATATGATGCCGCAGGAAAAAGATGTACCTAAGTTTCGGAGGTTCCCCTCCGAGGCTTGTGGGATTACGATTGGCCAGTTGGCTCCGAGGGGAGGGATCCGAAGACCGACGAACTCCTCGGCCAGATCGCGCATGCTCATACGGCGGGCCACTGAAGCGAGCAACCCTAGCCTCGTCGTGAGCAAGCTAGGGTTCGGGGAGATGTCAGCCTCCTTCCGAAACCAGATCTCTTGCAGAGGGCCCGAGAGAGGGGAGTCCTCTCCGACTTCGGCGTAGAACCACCGAAGTATCCAGTTTGTGTACCATCGGTCGTTTATGGCTTTGGCAGGGAAATGAAGAGCATGCTCCCTCCGCAGTTGGAAGTTAACGCTACCGAAGGCTATCGTCACCTTGGAATCCCCTGGCCCGTCTTGAGGCTTCGGTTGGCAGATGGCCTCGTGGGTCGCCGCGAAGATTTCGGAGCGTCCTTCGCATCCCTCCGCCCGAAGCGCCCATTCGAAGACAGCCAGGCGGACGATCGCGTTGGGGGACAGTTGAGGCAGGGTTATGTGGAACAAGTCCAACACCTCTGCCAAGAAATCCACAGCCGGCAGTCCCAAACCTGCCTCGAAAAAGGCTTCGAAGACCACCACCTCTCCGCTTCGTGGTCGTGGGGTTGACTCTGTCCCAGGAACTCGGGTCCTCATTCCCGTCCCCAGCTTTCCTTCCACTGCCTCTTCTATTGATTCAGCAGTACTCAAAGACTGGCCGATGATGAAGCTTTGCGCAATCTTCTTCTTGGAAGGCGGGCGGAGCGCCCGAGGGTTCCTGGGCCAAGCACCGCTCGGACCTCCCGCCATTACCGCTGCTGCCGAAGCAGCCCACGCCTGTCTCTGCGTCAAGGTGTTGGCCGCCGTGGGAGTGGTGTGGCTAGTTCTCGCCATCGCTCTCAAATGCTCAAGGAGTTGGAAGATTGGGAGAAAGGGGAATTGCAGGTGGTGAATGCGGTAAAAACTCTCGGTTAATCTCCGTTTTCCCCTTTTTATAACCATACGACCAGTACTACTCTTCGGGTAGTTTCACTTTGCAGGTCCTGCCTCCGTCACCGACAAGTAGGTCCGGTCACTGGAACGGCGTATGAACCGCTGAAGAAATCGACCATTACCTTTTTTACAGAGGGTAACGGCTATTTGCGCCGTAACGGTCGTTTTGACGGTACCCCACGACGTTCGCCCTCCGTAACCGTCTCCACGACACGGGTACTCCGTAACCGTCTCCACGACAAGGGCACTCCGTAACCATTTTCGCGACGCTCACACTCCGAAACCGTTCCATTCCCAGGGAGTTCTCTCACTGTGCCAAAACTCGAGGACGAAGGTTCTAAAATATTGGGCCCAAAATCCTGGGCTAAGTCATAACATCTTCAAATTCCCTTTAAGCCTCAAAAACTAGAAATGTTCCTTTCGTATACTGCCTTCTTTCTAAAAACAGGTGATCTACAGAAAGGCGTATTCGAGGGGCTACTATTGGGGGAAATTACTTTATTTCCAAGACTTAAAGACTAACCCTCCGTGGGCTCAGTGAAGATCCCGAAGGTGGCGGACTGCTGTTCGGAGCATACGTCAACATGGCCGGAGGGTGCCACGGTGTGAAGTCATAGAGAACCCTCCGAAGGGAAGAAGGAGGCCTCGAAGCAGGAAGACATGATTGATTGGATGTTCAGCTTATCCATCTACCCTACAGCACTTTACCATGTATAACCTTGTTTATAATACTGGATAGTTTCTACTATGTCAGTTGTAATGTAGGGGTAAATAGGTCTTTTCCTTATGCCTTTTTCCCTATAAATACCCCCCATTGTACCTTGTAAGGGGGATCCAGAACTAGTTGTTCAAACATACACATTCGGACCTCTTGAGCTATTATCCTTTACGGAGGCTCGAGTTCGTCCTAAAGCACAAACCTCTTGTTTGTTCGTTCTTGATTACCGAGAACCTGTTGGCGTAACTTTTACGCCAACAGCAGCATTGACAACTTCGGTGCCAGTAAACCCAAGTTTCTGCAGCTCAAGGATAGCTCTATTCTACAATTTTTGTTATGTGTCCTCTTCACTGACTATCTTCTCTTGAACCTCAGCCTCACGCATCATAGATTCTGCCATTGTACCCACATGCTTACAAACACTCTTCAATTCACCTTGAACATCCACAAACATATCCAAGAAACAATCGCCTGATGAGCTATCCTTTAACTTGACATTGTCTTTCTTACGTTTTTTAGAGCATGAAGACGTTGAATCAACACTCCTTCGAGGTGTTTCTATACATGCTCTCTCTTCTACATCATCTTGATCTCGCACGTCTTCAAGAGCAATCTCCTTCTCCATATTTGACATCGCTTCAGCAACCCCTTCTGCTCCTTCTCCTGTGGCTATATCTCTTCCGTATATTGCAGCTAATGTATCGTAGTAAGGAAATGCAATACCATACAAGCCTTTCGCCGCATGATTTTTCTGTAAAATGAAAATAGAGATTAATGATAATGTAAATCAACTTAATAACAAAAAGCAGAAGTTATCTATGCCACTTTGGAGCTAATATTCCAGGGTTAGAGCTGAGAACCACTTGAAAAAGAAGAAGGAGATCATATATTGGTTTAGGCTATTACAAACACTGTTAATTTACATTTTTGTGAAGTGTAACTGCAACAACAATTGAATTGATTCCTCCACACAACCATCCATGTTACTCAATGCTTCATAACACAAAGCACAACCAGCATATAAAATGATATATCTGGTCATCCACATGGCATAAACGAGTTACCAGGCAAGAGCGGAGCCTATCAGCTGTACTTATTTATTTATCCAAGAGCACCGCCCACTTATTGCATAATCCAATTATCATCTGCCAATGAAGGAGAAGGCTATGTATGAACTTGGCAACACATCAGAAGTCACAAGACATGTATCTACCCCTTTATTTCTCAACTTATACTCAATTTATAATTACTACAAGAGCAGAGCACTGTAATATTACTGTGTATGTAACTACAGATACTTGTGATGAAGCAATTTTATTATGAAATGTGTATAGAAAAGATCAACTTACTTTACAATGGTCATAATATTGTTGCTTCTCACACCGCAACATCTTCCTAGTGTCATCCCATGCGAAACCACTCTTTCCTAGCATGACCTCGAGCACCCCATATTTGGTCCTGAAGTGTCTCACCCTTGACTCGATGTGGGGTATAGCAGTAAGACCACAACCAGACAGTTTTTTTGCAAGCATACTCTCCAAAACTTGGCAATATCCATTTTTAAAATCTCCTTCTACTTTCCACTTTAGATCTAAAGATATCTCATATAGTGACTTGGCAAGCTCGTCATCTTCATAACAACTCCAAATCCTTTTATTTTTACCTCTTCCACGCATAATACTTGAGCTTCCAACCTGATCCATGCATGCAACAAGAATAATATATTTTAGTTCTCAATTGATAAGAAACAAGCTAATTATAGTGATCATCCAATAAAATACAAACCTCAATGAGAACTAGAAGCCCTATAGGTATTAAACATTCCCTAAGCAAGACTATTCCGAAAATTACTCCATTCATTTGACGTTGCGATAGCTGTGATAAATTCAGGTTCATTAGCTTCTCCCTCAGCAATATCAATTGATACATCCTCCGCTGATTCCTCACTTTCAAGAGGATCTTTAGACATATTTTGCAAAATCAAATTGTGTAACAAAGCACATGCCGTTATAATTCTACATTGAGTCTTGATAGGAAAATAAGAGGCAACTCTCAAAATGCCCCAACGACCTTTTAATCTTCTGAAAGCCCTCTCTATAATATTCTCAGAACTTGCATGTCTCATGTTAAAATACTCCTCTACACTATTTGGTGGGCTTTATGCAGTGAAACCTCCTAAATGATACCTTTGGCCTCGATATGGAGCTAAAAAACCATTTGCATTTGTGTAGCCCGCATCAACAAGATAATAGCAACCTTTGCAATTAATTAGAATGTCAATATAATTATGTGGTATAGTAAGTTGGTTAAAAAATGATTGGATAATAACTCGCCTTGAGGGACGCGTAACCCACTTGGCCTTGAGATGGCATCACGAAGCACATGCCCATCATGCGCTGAACCCTCCCAACCAGGCAACACATAAATGAATTGCATATCCGGTGCACAAACACTTAAGACATTTGTGACAATATCTCCTTTCCTTGACCTATACCTCCCTTTTAGCTTTGTTGGGACGGTTACCTTTACGTGTGTACCGTCCAAAGCACCTAGACAATTCTACAACATAAAATACAACCACAAAAATATTACTACAATGTTAACTCTATTAATATTAGGAACTGTAACTTCTTTTAAGTTCTATTACCTTGAAATACTTCCATCTAATATCAGTGCAGCCTTCAGGTATAGGTTCTGGTTTCTTGAGAAGAAGTTGGTGAAGCTTTAGTGAGGAGCCATGCTGAAGAGCGTGGGCCTCATGGCTCCAGATGTGATGGGTCATTGTCAATGGTAGTCAAAGAGGACTGAAGAGAGGAGAAGATCTGCTGCATCTGGGCCGCGTGTGACTCAGGTACACGGGCAGCGAGCGACTGTCGGGCAGAGGGGCCGCGAAGTCGGACTGGCCCAATCCGGGTACACGGGCTAGAAGCAGCAGAGGATCCACTGGGCTGTTGACCAGGATTGACTCAGGTACACGGGCGGCGAGCGATTGCCAGGCCGAGGGAGCTGCGGAATCCGACTGGCCCAATCCGGGTACCTGGTGCAAAGCCGGTGGATGCTTTGTCAGTTTCGGCGCAAAACTGACGACCACTGATCTTGGAACGGACCGTCCAGAAGTGAAGCCGTAGTCGCTACGAAAGCTCCGCTTCCGGACAAGTTATCTGTAAATAAGTGTTTTCTATTTTGTCCTTAGGCCCATAGTTAGTCAGTCGAGTCTGTAAAAATATCCTAAGGGCAGTTTGGTCTTTTCTTTTTATTTCAGCGTCTGTAAAAAACCCTAAGGGTCTGGTGGAATATTCCTAGGCTATTGGGCTGCCTATAAATAGGGCCCCAATCCCTAGGGTTAGGTTACCCATTCTGTAATACACTTTAATCTAGCAAAAAGTTTGGGTCACTTTGTTCATCATTTTCCTGCTCTTCTTCCCGTGTGCACCGCCAGCAGTGTTGAGCTCCTGTTCGCGTTCGTGCACGCCGCCGCCTCCACAAGATGTATCTGTTCCTCTTGAATCCGTGAGTTTTTATTCTCACTGTCTTTGTCTCTCATGAACACGATTAAATCTGCTGCATCGTTTTGTGTGCCTACATGGTTTTTGTCTCCGTGCGAACAATTTCTCCTGGTTGCTTGTGTTCATGGTCTGAGTAGTACTAGTTTCTCCTTGCTTGCTCCTGTAGCAGCAAGTAGTACCTAGTCTTTATCTAGCTGCTGTGTGTCAGACTAGTCTGTTCATAGGTTGCAGCGAGTTCTTTATTGGTTTTTCCTGACATGGCTTTTTGATCGAGAAGTATTTCTCAGATCCGAAACCAGGCTTCACAAGGAGCAAAAGTTCGAAGTCAAGAAGACTTCGCTCCACTCGCAACTCCGAAAATTCAGCTTTGCTAAGTCAGTGCAGGCTCCGCACACAGGGTGCCTTCGAGCAGACTTCGCACTTCACCCTTCGCAAGAACAGACTTCCCTCTAAGGCCCCCCTTCGCACGCGAGGGGTGCGGTAGCTTCGGTGAGAAGCCTTGAGCTTGACGGCCTTCGCTTCACCGAAGTCAGCCTTCGATACAGTGACGGTTTTGAGCCGAAGTTGGCAAAGCCCTTGGGCCTTCGCACCAACACCTCCGGAGTGGACCACCATGGCTTCACAGCTACTGCCAGCCCGAACTTTGTCATCCCGTGTACCGAAGCCATGCATGGCTGAAGTACCTCAAGTCAGCCACACTCCGAAGCCCCACCTTCGGAGTACCACCCTTCGAAGTCCCTCCTTCGTCCAAGGCCTCCGCATGAAGCATTCCATGAGCACTTCGTCGCAGTGTCTCTCGCCGAGCACACTGCTCGACGAACCTCACCCGGACCTTGCCTTCGATGCACCTTGACTTCTGAGACCTTCGTCGGGTATACCTTCGAGTGCCTCCCTCCGGAGCACACTTCAAACTCCTTGCCTCAATGCTGAGGACTTTTTCCACCATACTCCGAAGTCACTCCATTCGGAGTACCCTTCGAAGTGCCTCGCCTCCGAGGACTTCGTCTCAGGATACCTTCACCCGGAGCCACACTCCGCACTTACTGCCTTCTCCTGGCGTACCTTGACCCGAGGTCCGACCTCGACCCCTTCACAGCCTTCGTGACCGAGCTCCCGCTCGCCTGACATCAAGCCTCCCGCTTGACCCAGGTTCACCTGCTGCGAACCGTCCATCGCCTCTGAAGTCACCTGCCAACCACAGACAAATAGACAAGTGTATCCTGTACCCCGGAGACCTCTACAGGTAAGCAACCTTCGGCACATACTCCGGTGAACCGCCCAAAGTACCGAGACCTTCGGTACAACACAGTCATTGTGTACTGTCGGACCCCTCCAACAGGCACACTCTGCTGCAATAGCTGCAGCAGCCAGAACCCACCGAACCCTTCGGTGAAACAACCTCCGAACCCCTTCGGAGAGACTCCTTCGAATCAGAGGATAGAATTTGTCAATAACTCATCACAGACTCCGAAACCAACCCTTGGTTTCTCAGCCTACTTATGATTTCACCACTTCGGAAAAAGAATCCTCCAATTGTTCTATTTTTCAAATGATGGGCTAGTATGTATAAAAATGAAGCTACTATCTCTTCTATAGACAGATTTTTTGTGCCATTCAAACCACCGACATCCTTTAGCATATTACATAATATATGAAATGTTCTCCTATCCATTTGAAGGCTGGCTTATAGAGGCAGTGTCACTCTCTTCGATAAGTTGGAATAAGCGCTGACTTCTAAGTTCCCTAGTTCTGTTTTTCCTCTCTAACTTCCAACACTTCCTTTTATATTGGATTACAAACAACAAAAATATGTAATAATACATTAGCATAATAGATACCATCATATTTCTAGCAGCCATATTTCTCCTTCGTGTTTTCATAGTTAACGGAAGATGAGCCATAATAATCTACAAAAATAGTTAAAGAAAATCTGGAGCTACTAGAATAAATGGTAAAGTACATAATAATATGCCCATAAACAATTCAATTTTCAGCTTTAAACTCACAATACCAAATTAAACTCACAATACTCTGTTTGTTTATCATGTTTTTTTACAATACTCTGTTTGATAGCCTCAACTGTCTAGCAAATTAAACTCACAATGCCAAATGTCTTGACAAGCAATTTAAGAGATTACAAATTCATGATTTCTTTGCAAACATAAGTTTAATTGTGCTTTCTACTCTCACAAGTCTAGCAAATTAAACAGTAAAAGCTCTTCACACAAGAAACAATGGGATCAAGAATGATATTTTACTTTTACTGCAAGGAGTTAATTTGGCGAGGGAACAAGGTAGCGTCTAGATTCCTTAGTTTTTCTTCAAACAAACTGCAATTGTAGAAAAACTCAGATCGAAGCTAGAATAAAAGGCAAAAGAAAATGTGCTTGGATATGGTTCTCACAGAGAGTGGATCTCACCCTTCGACGTGGTCTGTACACCGAGCAGCAGGAGCCCTAGACGCAAAGAGGCTGCTGAGCTGCATGGGGTCCCGCTCCTACAAGAACCAAGATGACACGACAAACAAGCAAACATCAACACAACCCCAGCCAGTCCACCCCATGTCTCTCACCACAGTACAACGGCCAATTACGAGGGCGGAGCGCTCACCGTCCTGTTGCCATCGGAGCTGTCGTGGAGGCGCCTGGCGCCGGCGGAGGCCTCAGCGGAAGATCCTGGGTGGCGGCGGCGGGGGGGGGGGGGGGGAGCTCGTGCAGCGGCGCGCGCGGGGGGAGCTCGGGCAGCGGCACGCGCGGGAGCTCGAGTAGCAGCCATCGGCCACGTGGTGCGACCTGGGGCCTAGGTGTGCAGCAGCACCGCCGGTCGTTGGAGCAAGCGACCGATGCAGCGCGTGTGGGAGCTCGAGAAGTTGCGCGAGCCCCTGCGGCGGTGTAACGCCCTGATTTTCATCAGGCGTTAAAAAAAATAAAATAAAGTAATTAATAAATGAATTGCAAGAAAACGATTCAGTATAAATCAAGAAAGAGGAAAGCTAAAATACAAGCCTAAAAATTTCATTTAAAAATAACAATTAGCTAGAGTATTTTCCTAAAAATTCTCCTTAGCATTAAATTGTGTTCCAAAATTTTTTCGGAATTTTTGGGCACCAAGGAATTCAATAAGATATAATCAACATCATTTCATCTTAACATCTAACACTAATTAACAAAATAAATTACAACATGAATGTTGTGTGAATAAAATACATGATAAATCATTTATATTAAAAATAATATAAGGCATGAGTGTGAAAGTTAATAATAGATTAAAATAAAATATGTAAGCATCTAGGACAAACTATTCATCTTGGGCAATAAGATCAGTAACAATTTCCCCTTAATTATTGTCACCTTCTTTTTGAACCCTTCGAATTCAGGATGGCCAACGACCAAGGATCGGAAGCCCCACGCGACGGAAACACCTCAGGCAATCTGCCTCAGTGGGGTGCAGTTGGCCAACAGCAGACCCCCGTTGTCTATCATCCCACACTAGCGGAGATGATGGCAAAACAAAACCAACTGATCGCCACGCTGCTTACCCAGATGCAACAACAAAACCAGATGCAAGAGCAGCAGGCACAGTTGTTCCATCTCCAACAACAACAACACGAGCTCTCCCTTCAGTTAATCTATAGGGACTTCGCCAACTTCCAGAGATTGGTGAACAAAACGATTATTTAGGAAACCAGGGTGATTCCACCTCAAGCCCCAACCCTTGCCAAGCCACGGACCACCCTAGGAGGGCCAAGCTCAGGCATCCCACCCCAAGCACCGCCAGCCGGAAGGACACTAGTGCAAGCTACCGGATACAAGAGGGACAGGACCGGCAAGCCAATTGTGTGCTTCAACTGTCACCAAGAAGGCCACTACTCCAACAAGTGCTCCTACCCCAAGCAGGCATCATCCTCCGTCCCAAGCCCAGAGGGACGTACCCTAGTTCACCACAACCCCGCTCAAGAAAACCCAGATACAACCGAAGGCCTTCCCAATTTGATCTCAACCAACCCAGTTCCGGAGATCACACTTTGCCTGTTTCTGATGTAACCCCTTCTTCTAATCCGGAGCACCCGTAGAACCCCATCCCTTAGTCTTCCCGAGGTTCGCTTCGAATCTCGAGGACGATATTCTTTGTAAGGGGGATAGGATTGTAACAGCCTCAGAATTAAAATAAAATAAAAATAGGGGAAATAAATTTTCTGAATTTAAAATAAATAAATTAATTAGAGAAAAGGGTAAAAGAACTCAATTAAAGCAAAACAGGGGGAAATAATTCAAATCTGAAGCTGAAAAATTTATGGTGGAACCTAGAGGCCAAGAAATATTTTTGAGATTTTTTACAAAATTTTAGAAACAGTATTTAAAGCTTTACAAGAATATATGAATATCTGGAATTATTTTAATTGAAAATGAATTTTATATACCTTTGGGCCGCCTCCCTCCTTTCCTCCCTAGGCCTGACCCAGTCTTTCTGCCTCAGCCGCTGACAGGCGGGGCCACCCTATCGACGCCCCTCTCTCGTCCGCGCCACACCCCGCCAGGCCCACCTGGCAGTCGCCCGCAGCATCCCCTCCTGCCGCTGCCACGCTCGGCCCACCTGTTAGCCTCTTCCCTTTCACTCGCAACCGCTGACAGGTGGGGGCCACCTGTCAGATTCATCTTCAACAATGGAAGGGGATCTCCCCCTTCCATTCCCGTCGGCCCCTTGCCTTCCTTCGCGCCGGCCGCCTCGGGTCACCGAATCGAGCAAGGATCTCGACCCCCATCCTCCGGCGATCCCCTTCCGGCTTTTGCCACGCGTTTTCGCCCCATATAGCAAGTAATCGCGCAGTTTGGAAGCTCACCGCCACCGGATGAAATCCCTTCGGGTTTCCCCCTTTTTCCCTACCAAAAACCCACCGCCGGTGTCCCTTTATAAGACCATCACCCTCGCCGCACTTCGCCACGATGCTAGAGCCCAAGATCTCGCAATACCGTAGGCCGCCACCCCTTTCTGGGGTTTTCCCCCTGTTTCCCCTCCGGCGAGACCTCACCGGCGCTCCGGGCCACCGCCGCCCTCGCCGAGGCCACCGCCGCCCTCGGCGAGGCCACCGCCGGGACCATCGTCGCCCCCTCTACCCCGGCCCCACCTCCGTTGGACCGGAACACCGTCAGATCGCCACGCCACCATCGGACCCGAGGCCCTCCTCCACCCCTTCTCACCGCCGATCACCGTCGGTCACTTCTCGCTGCCACCGCCGGTACGGCTTAGCTCCCCTTGCCTTCCTTGTTCCGTTTTAGGCTCTAGCCCGACCGGGTAACCCACGCCGCCACCGGAAACCCTCGCCGCCGCTCGGCCGGAGTCAGGGACGAAGCCCCCTAGCTCCCCCGTGCCGCCACCGTGCCGGATCGAATCGTGACCGTCGGATCCGAGGGGGACGACCACGATTAGAACCCAAGATCGAGGGCCCAGATTGCATTGACCGGAGTTGACCGGTATCAGGCAATCTGAGCCCTCCAATCTCATTTAAGCCTCCCACCCCGCCGCCAGCCTTTGGATCTGGATCGAACGGCCCACAGCGATCGGGTCCATGGGAATAGTGACCCCGCGCATGGTGGGATCGGTCCACCGTGGACCAGAGCTGTTTTAATTCAGAAAAATGATTTTAGAAATTCAAAAAATCTATTTAAGCTTTAAAAATTCATATCTTGCTCAAATTAACTCCAAATTTCACCACTTTAATTCTGGAAAATTTGTCTTTTTATCCTCTACACTTTTATGCAATAAAAGCAATATATTTATTTGGCACAAAATATTCTTATTAAAATATAAAGAAAAGTCCCCTTTAGGATTTAATTAATACTTCATTTAAATAATTCAGAAAAACCTTGAATAATTTATAATTTAAAATTCAGAGGACTTAATGACTTTATTCCACTGTTTTAATGCAATAAAAATAGCATGTTCTCTTTGCCCACTTTATTCTATTAAATAATGTTGCAAAAGCCCTTTTAGGATATTTAATTAATTCTTATAATAAAAAGTCCACACTTTATGAAAATATCCTAAAAACTCATATAACAACTTCAGGAGACATAATAACTTAATTTCACTAATTTAATGCCATAAAAACATTAAGGCTATTTATACCTTTTTACTTCAACTCTAAAAAAAGGGAAAATAAAAACCCCCTTATAAAAATACTTACACCAATTTATAAAATTCAGAAATCTCATTACAAATTAATCTTAAATATTTAAGTAACAATTCCCTAAAATTAAGACTCTATCTCCTTTACTTAATCCAACAAAAACATGTATGCTTGTATGCTTGATTTTGGATTGTTTATTGAATGATTGTGTTTACTTTTTCCGTATCGAGAAGACTACGAGTTCGTCGAGGAGCCGGAATTTTTCCCCGAGGTTCCACCTTCCCCAATTGCTGATCAAGGCAAGTCATCGAGCCCTCCTGTGGAAATAGTTGATCATCATTGAGCCCAGTTTTCATAACTACCGCTACAACTCATAAGATATTATTGCATTAGTCAAATATCAAGCCCTACACTTATATTTATTAGATCCCCGTCCTTGTGTGCAAACCCAAGCCATGCTTATTGAGCCTTAACTCCTTGTAACTCTACTATAAAAATATTAGCTAGTGCCCAATGTACAGGCACAAATGCTATAGGATAAAAATAATGAGTCGTAGATAGTTGGAATATTTATATGAATTTCCCCGTTATTCTTGTCTCTAGACTCTGTTGGAGTTGGCTATGCTTTAAGTATGGTGGGTTCCGGGTGCAAGCTCGGGAACTGGTTGGTCGCACCTGGGGCACTATAAGGACCGGTCTGCGGGATCTGTTGCAAAGCACTTCCGTACCAACCACAAGTCTAACGGGTAAGTCCTAACTGAAAGTATGGAACAATCTGACTCGATGCACCATAGTGGAGGGGGCAAGGGGCAACCTACGGGTGACTTGTACCGACGTGGCTCAAGGGGGGGTATGGTGAGGCTCGACGCGTCAAGACACGATACGAAACCCATAAGAGGGTGCTGTCGGGTCGAGGAGGACCATATGGAAGGTTTTGGCATGAGTTCCCGTGGAATGGGTCATCTCGTTACACTTTGGCGTAAGTGGAGAGTGTGTGCCTTGTGGGTACAGTGGTACACATCTGATCAGAGTATTTAATCTTTTCAAAAAGCCGAGCCCACGGTCAAGGGCGGGTTGTGTGACTACTCGCAGTTAGTTTACTATTGTGTGAATGGTTGAGTTATTCATGACATGTAAGGACTGTTGAGCGAGGTGGGGCTGACTGTACCCCTCGAGTTAGAAGATGATGTTGCATACACATGTTTACATTTATGTAATAATAAATTGATCGCATTTAATTGCTTTACAAATTATGCTCTTCCGCAAAATTAGCCACTACCTCCCTTGTTATTACTCTGCATTATATTTGCATTCGGTGGCTTGCTGAGTACGTTTGTACTCACCCCTGTTGACTTACACCACCAGAGCCCATATACTACGAGGAGGATGAAGGTCTGGAGTAGCGACCTAGTCAAGGCGAGACTGGAAGGAGGCGTTCATCTAGGACCCTTTATTTTATTAGTTTCTCTTCACCTTTATTCACTTTTGTATTAATACGGTCTACGAACCGTGAATGATTGCTCGTATTTGTACGTGGTCGCGTGATGAACGTCTTGGTTTATTGATTTTCTATGGAATTTCAATAAAGGTCCTGATTTATTAAATTGGGGCGTGACAGGCGGCGCGGTGCGAGGCCCTATGGCGGCGTGCGGGAGCTCGGGAAAGAGAACATTGTAAGCTTGTAAAGGTAAGTGTTTGCCCCCTATTTGGGATGTAATCCCATTCCCTTAGGCCCAGTATCGATTTTCTTTACACTGATTACAACCCAATCCAAACAAACACAAATAACGTTTTTACTTGCCCTGTGATCTGTTACAGGCTAAAAATGGCCCAACCAAACAACTTCTTGTTATGTTTGCATTACCAGATGAGCATGCGGTCAGGAGCCCTTGCGTGGTTGCGTGAAGTCAGGAGAGAGTAGTTAGGATAGAGTCCACATGCGATAATATTATCCTATCGCATGTGTTCTGTTGCAACCACGCAGAAATCTGATGGCACCCTCAAATTAGGGCCTCTACTTTTGATTTGAGAGTTTTTCCTATTTTGAGAGGCCTATCAAATTAGAGCCCCTATTTTTAATTTTTACCATTTCTTCACACACTATACACATGTATTTGACAAAAAACATAGTACATGATAAATTATTTATTGTTTAATAATGAATGACTATATTAAGATTTTTAAATATAAATAAAAATATTCAAATTTAAATATAGGAAGATAATCATCCATCGTATTTAATATTCAAAAATTTAAATGCAAATACAAATATTCAAATTTCAATATAGGAACATAATCATCCATCATATTTAAATATTAAAAATTTTAAATGAAAATACAAATATTAAATTTAAATATAGGAACATAATCATGTGACATATTAAACAATAGGAACATAATCATCTATCGTATTTAAATATTCAAAATTTTAAATGCAGATATAAATATTCAAATTTAAATATAGGTACATAAGCATCTATCATATTAAACAATAGGAACATAATCATATATCATATTTAAATATTCAAATTTAAATATAAGAACATAATCATATATCATATTAAACAATAGGAACATAATAATCTATCGTATTTAAATATTAAATTTTAAAATGCAAATAAAAATATTCAAATTTAAATGTAGGAACATAATCATATAACACATTAAACAATATGGAGATAATCATCTATTGTATTTAAATATTAAATTTTTAAATGCAAATACAAATATTCAAATTTAAATAAGCGGGAAGCCTGCACGCGGGGAGTGTGCGCCCACGTGGCATGGATGAGAGTCAGGATAGGGGGTCCCTAGTAATGAAGATTTGGTGGCCTCTTTTGATAGTCCTATTTTTGAGAGCCGAGTAGGGGCCCTGTTAGACCTCAATTTTTCTCGCGGGATCTCAAAAATGAGTTTGAGGGCTTGAATAGGGGGCCTATTGGAGTTGTTCTAAGCCATGGCTCTAGCTGTTGGAGTCTATATTAATAAACTCGCGGACCAGATGAAGGTACTGCTTCTTCCTACAAATTTTACATGGTATCAGAGGCTCTCGGCGTCTCACGTTGAGTCAGTGTTCATGGCTCTTCTCGGGAAGACTACACCGGCATGCAACTAGTTTGTAGGCATGGTGATCTCTAAAAAACTCAATAAGGGAAATCATGCGATCTGGAAGGCACGGATCCTTGCGATCATTAGAGGTGCGAAGCTAGAAGGCTACCTCACCAGCGTCATGAAGGCGCCCAAGGAGTTCGTCGTCACTAATTAGGACGGTAAGGAGATAAAAACTCTGAATCCCGAGTTTGAAGAATGGATGGTGAGAAACCAAGGGTTGGTTTCGGAGTCTGTGATGAGTGATTGACAGATTTTATCCTCTGATTCGAAGGTGTCCCTCCGAAGGGGTTCGGAGGTGTAGGACCGAAAGTAGCGACCAGAGGGGGGTGAATGGGCGCCTAAAAATTCTTTCGAATCAATGGCCTGCTCCCAACACCCAACGCACCTCAAAAGACTAAGCAGCAAAGCGAGGACAGATTGCCTAAGTCTAAAAGTATCTAGCCTAGAAAAGACCGGTGTCAAAACAGAGAAACACCCGAACCTTGCTAATAGGCAGATAAATAAAATATTTCAAGACATGGCAAATCAAACTTCTCAGCAGATGGTCTAAGTGTACATGAAAAGAGATGAGAAGTTACAGTTCAAAAATTGTCTCTTGTTCGAAACTTGGCGAAGCCTGCTTCCCTGTGTCGAAGCCTGCTTCGCTGTGTTGAAGCCTGCTTTGCAGTGTCGAAGCCTGCTTCGGAGTCCCTTGTCTAAGTCTAGCGAAGGTTGACGTGGAAGTGCCGAAGGTTTGTGGAAACTAGTCTAGTTCGAGTGTGGTAGAATGCGAAGTATGCTTCAAAGCGAAGTATGAAAGTATCGAAGCCTGCTTCGAACAGTGTACTTCGAAGCCTATACTTCGAACAGACAACTTCGAACAAAGTTTGCAGAAAAGCAACCTTTGAAAGAGAAGCGAAGCCAAACACGCAGCAGCAAGACCAAATCGAAGCCTACACTCTACCTTCGAAGCTAGCTTGATCGAGGTAGGACTACCGAAGTAGTAACCTTCGATCTTCAGGCCAACTTCGAATCGAAGTCTGCTGAAGCTCTCACAAGTAGTCGAAGCCTTGAAACATACTTCGAAAGACAAGCTTCGAACTCACAAACTAAGATCAAGGAAGATGACAACAATAGAGCAATTTATCAGAAAACACACTCCGAGCGAAGTTTACCAGAAAGACATGCTTCGAAGCTAACTTCGAAGCCTGTCGAAGTATGCTTTGCAAAAGTGCCGAAGTATGTCAATGAAAAAAAACTAAGCACAGAGCATACTTCGAAGCAAGATTCATAGCTCGAGTTCGGAGTCAAAAGTTCTAGCGAAGCCTTTGAAGATGTCAGGTTGAAGATGACTTATCCGGAAGCTAAGCTTTCGTAGTGACTATGGCTTCCCTTCTGGACAGTCCGATACAAGATCAGCGGTCGTCAGTTTTGCGCCGAAACTGACAAAGCCTCCACCGACTTTGCACTAGGAACCCGGATTGGGCCGGCCCGATTCCGCAGCTCTCTCAGCCTGGCAATCACTCACCACCCGTGTACCTGAGTCAATCCTTGTCAATAGCCCAATGGGTCTTCTGCTGCTCCTAGCCCATGTACCCGGATTGAGCCAACCTGACTTCGCAGCTCTCTCAGCCCGACAGTCGCTCGCTGCCCGTGTACCTGAGTCACACGTGGCCCATGAAGCAGTAGGTCTTCCCTCTTCTTTTGTCCTCTTTGACTATCGTTGACAATGACTCATCACATCTGGAGCCATGAGGCCCACACTATTCAGCATGGCTCCTCAATCTCCCCCTTGATGAGTGCATTGTCAACACTTCACTTTTTCAGCTCTTCAATACCTGCGAACACATGTGGAAACACGAAAACAAAACACAAGAAAACAAAGAAGAAGAAAATAAAGTAAAAGTTTAACCCTAATGACCAAAAGCCAAACAAAAGCAAAAAGTGGTCATTATGGTTAACCAAAGGTAAAAGCTCAAAACGAGTGCAATCTCAGAATCATCAACAAGGATATCAAAAGAGTAAGGCCAAATGGGACAAAAACTCCCCTTGAAACAAATCCCAGAGAAAGTCAAGTCAAAACTCCCCCTTAAACTCTTATCCCAAAATTTCTCCCCCTTGTTGACAAGTGAACTCATCAAGCACTCTAAAAAGACACAGACTCCCCTGAAATGCAACTCCCCCTCAAAATATGCAATGAATGCAACTGGGGTGCAGGTGGAGTGAATAAAGCATGCTTCTCAGATATGATTGACTGCAATTACAACATCTAACAGATACAGCAAAAGACATACTGTCTAAGATACATGGCATGATCAGTGCAACAGATGATATCTAAAGAAAGTCATTAGCACACATTTTCAATTTTTGCAAACAAAAGCATCACCACATTTTCCAGTTAACAAGCAAGGTAAAGCATGAGATGTAGAAGCTAACTGATATCTACCAAGATAAGCATTATCCAAAACAAAGTGCTTCAGCAAACTTGTTATCAATTCAATTTTCAGGCTTTTTCTTTTTCCTTTTTCATTTTAGCCAGGGGTTATTTGCGTGTCAAACCTTATGCTGACCGACCAAGTCAAGCCTAGGCCAGAACTGGACCATCAGAAGCTTAAGACATTGGCCTTGGCATACACTACACTGTCCTAGTTCATAGCAAAGTGCTATGGTACGCAGTCCAGAACAATGCAATGCGACAAAGCAAACCCACCTGGATCTTTTCAAGTTATGCATAAAAAGGCATGGAATTTTCATTTTTCTTGATTTTTAATCATTTTTATAGCACATGTCCATGTTTTAAAGCAGAAAGATGTCCAAGTTGCATGTTTGCATCTAAGTCAGGAACTAGCTACAAGGCATGTAACATATAGCAAGAACATTCAGCCTACACATGCTAGTTACCAGAAGCAATGGTGATCATGTTTTCAAGTTTAAAGCATAAAAGCCATGCATATGACAGATATCAGACATATCAAGTGAACTGAACCAAAGCATGATCATTGACAAGTATTCAAAAGCATGTACCAGCTAGAATAAGTAACGCAGTTCAATCATATAACAGAAGCAGCTCAAAAGTGTGATATGTGAATATGTATGAGATGAACACACAAAAAAAGACCCAAGAAAAGAGTAAAGAAGAAAGAAGAACTGACGCAAAATATCCTACAAAGGATACATAACACCCAAATCCCCTCGTAAACGCTCAAAGGTAGACTGATCTAGGGGTTTGGTGAAAATGTCAGCCAACTGATGATGGGTATCAACATGAACAAGGTCAATGACACCTTTCTCATATTGATCCCGCAGAAAATGAAAGCGCACATCAATATGTTTGGTTTTTGAATCGAGACAAGGGTTTTTCCCTACACTAATAGCACTGGTGCTGTCGCAAAACAATGGAACCATGGTAGGAAAGAACAACCCAAAATCTCACAGAGTGGAAATCATCCAAACCAACTGTGAGAAGCAGCTAGCAGCAGCTACATACTCAGCCTCAGTGGTCGAAAGAGCAACTCCAGATTGCTTTCGAGAAGACCAAGAGACAAGGGAAGAACCAAGAAACTGGCAAGTACCGGAAGTCGACTTGCGATCCAACCGGCACTCACCAAAGTCAGCGTCCGAAAATCTAGATAAATCAAGAGATGATGATGCTGAATAGTAAAGGCCGAGATCGGGTGCATTAGTGAGATACCTGAAGATGCGCTTGACAGCCTGCCGATGAGACGCGCGTGGTGAAGACTAGAAACGCGCGCAAAGTCCTACGGCGAACTGTATGTCTGGTCTAGTCGTCGTTAAGTACAGCAGCGAACCAATCATCCCTCGAAACTCCCTCTCGTTGAGCTTGACGCCGCTCTCGTCCTTGTCCAATCCTCCAGATGTGCCCATTGGGGTCATCTGCGGCTTCAATTCCCCACCAAAGTCAAATTTTTTCAACATGTCACGAGTGTACTTACCTTGGTGGATGAAGGTGTCGTCCTTGGTCTGCTTGATCTGGAGCCCTAAGAAATACTTGAGCTCACCCATGAGACTCATCTCAAACTCGCTGTGCATCTGCTCAGAAAACTTGGACACAAGAGAATCAGTAGTACCGCCAAAAATAATATCGTCCACGTAAATCTGAGCAACCAAGAAATCTGAAGCAACTCTGAGCAAAAAGAGAGTCTTATCCACATAACCCATCACAAAGCCCTTCCCCAACAAAAACTGCTTCAACCGGTCATACCAAGCCCTGGGGGCTTGCTTCAACCCATATAAAGCTTTTTGCAACTTAAAAACATGTCGAGGAAACTTAGGGTTCTCAAAACCGGGGGACTGCCTAACATAAACTTTCTCCTCTATGAACCCGTTCAGAAAAGCACTCTTAATGTCCATTTGAAAAAGCTTAAAACCCTTCGAAGCAACAAAATCTAAGAGAATGTGAATGGACTCAAGACGGGCAACAGGAGCGAAAGTTTCTTCAAAATCAATACCCTCTTTCTGGCAAAAACCCTAGGCAAATAGCTGAGCTTTGTTGCGCACCACAACCCCATCTTCACTTTGTTTTTTCTTGAACACCCACTTGGTACCTATGGGGTTGCATCCTGGTGGCGGCTCAACTAGTGTCCAAACCCGATTACGGACAAAGTTCTCAAGCTATTATTGCATAGCATTAATCCAATTAGAATCAGAAAGAGCATGAGAAACATCTCTGGGATCAAAAGATGCAACAAAAGCAGATTCAGCAAACACAGCAAGAGAGGTACCAGATGAACGCAAAGTTCTCTCAGTCAAATCGCCGATGATGAGCTCTGAGGGGTGATCACGCTGAACTGCTCGGTATCCCTGGTGATCTGAAGTCACCTCACCACAGTCAGCAGCTGGCACCTCTGGACTCGACTGAGGGGGCTCGATCGAAGTGGAAGAAGTGATCAGAGGTCCGCCCTCGTCCTCAGTCGAAGTCTCAGAAGGTGTGGGCTCTGCAGGAGGCGCAGAAAGCCCACCCTCATCAGCAGCTAGAGTATCCTCATCTTCCTCGAAGATGGACTCTCCGAGCTCATTATCACCAGTAAGCTCAAAAGAAGGAGTCAAAGAAGGCAAGGACTCATCGAACGAAACCTCACAAGTCTCGACAAGCTGCTGGGAGTCGAGGTTCCAAACTCGGAAGCCTCGAGAATGCAAAGCGTAACCAAGAAAAACACCATCCCAACAACGAGACTCAAACTTGTCCAAATGCCTTCCCTTATTGAGCACAAAGCACTTGCAGCCAAACACTCGCAAGTGGCTCACCTTGGGCTGTCTGCCAAATCGCAACTCGTATGAAGTCTTACCTAGGTAAGCTCTAAGAAAAATGCGGTTGGCCAGATAGCAAGCTGTGTTCATGGCTTCAGCCCAAAAACGCCTAGGAGTCCTGTGCTCATCGAGCATCGTCCTGGCCATCTCGACTAGCGTGCGGTTCTTTCGTTCCACAACGCCGTTCTGTGGGGGAGTGTAGGGAGCAGAAAACTGATGATCAAGACCCTGATCACTACAGAAGCTGGCGAACTGAGAGTTCTTGAACTCAGAGCCGTTGTTGGAGCGAATTGCTTGCATCCGACAATTGTTCTCATTCTTCAGCTTCAAAATCAGGTCATGAACAAACTGAAAAGTTTCATCCTTAGACTCCAAAAAGAAAACCCACAAGAATCGAGAAAAATCATCAACAATCACAAGCACGTACCATTTCCCACCGACTAAGCGTATCTGAGCTGGACCTACAGTGTCCATGTGTAATAGCTCACCTGGATACGAAGTCATCACTTGAGTCACAGGTGAGTGAGAAGCGGCAACCATTTTCCCATGACGACAGGGATGACAAACTAGATCTTTCTCCATTTTAAGCTTGGGCAATCCTCGGATGAGGTCCATAGAGCTTAACCTGACTAGCAGATAAAAACTCAAAAGACCTAACCTCCTATGCCACTTCCAGAGCTTAGAAGAAGATCCAACAATCAAACAGCGAGAAGGGCCAAAAGAACTAGAGAAGTCAATTCGAAAAAATTTACCAAATGGTAAGATCTGGCAAATCAAAGATCCTCTAGAATCAAACACAGAAGAATTGCCCTTCTTAAAACACACTTCCAAACCATCCTCAAGAAGTTGTGAAACAGATATCAAGTTAAAGTTCAAATTTTTAACCAAGGCAACATTCTTCAAAGAGAAATGATCTGAAATGCGAATTGAGCCGATGCCACTAACCTTCCCTTGACCACTGTTCCTGAAAGTGATGTACTCTTTGGAGATTGGGGGAGTGAGACTGGAGAACCATCTACGATGTCCCGTCATGTGGCGGGAGCATCCTGAGTCCATGATCCAAACATCCTCCAGTCCCCAATCCTGCACAATCAGTGGATGTAAGGGGGAGCAAATGGTCCGGCACCAGGTTTAGCGAAAGAACTAAACCAGTGTCGAGCCATCTGCTCAAAAGACGGAAAGCAGAAATCACCTGAAGAGTTTGGACCAAAACGCGGCTCAAAGCGTGGTCCTCTATTCTACCTAAAACCTCGGCCACGAGGTCCAGGACCGTAGCCAAAACGGCCTGGAGGTCTGCCGGAACGAACACCACCAACTAGAGCACGGGCATGAAAGCCGTCTCCTCTACCACCACCTACACGACGCGGCCTGGCCTCCAGCCTCTCCCCGCATCGAGGAACACGCAGTCTACCACCCTACTGGTAGAACTGCTCCTGACCACCATGAGCACGCTTTGATCTCTCAACCCGCTTCCTCCTGAAGCAAAACTCCGCAAGATGCCCTTCTCTCTGACAATACTCACAATGGTAGGTGGGCTTCTTGGGATGCGGTTGAGGCTTGGGGTTCTTGGGCTTAGTGGTGTTGGGTGTCGTCTTCTTGGGTTGAGAGGGTCCAGGAAGAGAGTCAAGAGAAGTGTGGAGGTGTTTGGGCTTTGGAACCTAGATGGGCTTCTTGGGTGGAGCTTTGGGCTGTTCATAGATCACTCCATCCTTGGGCTGACTAGCCAGGGAAGACTCAGTGGAGTGAGTCTTGGGGTATCTCTGCTCAGGAGTCATTTTACTCCACTCCACTGCTCGGCTAATGGCACTCTCAAAGTCAGCCTTGGTGTAGGTGTAACCTACCCCAAACCCATCCTGCCTCTTGAACTGCTGGATCATCATGCCGAGCTGTGACTCTCGGGCACTGATCCAACTCCGGATAGAACAGAGGTAAAAGTTCACATTCTGAGAATCAGCTAGCTCCTCTCTCAAGGAAGCTAGTACCTCCACCTGAGACAAGCAGGTCTCACACTCGCTATCTACCAGGACAGACTTCTCGGCTTTCAGCTTGATCAATTCCATTCTAAGAGACAAACAGTTCTCACAGACAGTGTCTCAAGATCTAGCCTAGTCTGTGCCAGCTCAGCTCTCACTCTCTCCAAATCCCCCAAATGCTCATCGCCCTTTGCTTTCAGCTCAGCTAAGACAACTAGATGAGATGGGCAATCAGCACAGGGTGCGACGACAGTGGCTTGAGCATCTTTCAGCTCCAGCTGAGCGCTTTCAAGCTCAGTGGCCAAAGCATCCCTCTCATCAACCCTTTCTGTGTACTTGGACTTCAGAGTCGACAAGTCACACAGAAGCACCTCACACTTTGGGCACTCACTGCTATCACCCAAGCAAGGGGAAGAAGATAGACTCTCAATTCTGCCGTTGGCTACGACAAGCTCATTCTCTAACTCATTTATCCTCTTCTTGGCCCCCCTAAGCAGTTTTTCCCGATATTTTAACTCCTGGCGATTGCTTTCAAGTAAATCAACAATTTCGTGCTCATAAGATGATACCTTTTCATTGTCGTCGTCGTCGGAGTCATCGGAGGAGCTCTTCTCTTCCTTATCCCCAAGAGCCATTGAGCAGAGGCTCTTGCGGGATCTTCGGCGCTGGTGTGAGCGGCTCTTCGGTCTGTCCCCGAAAGCCATGAAGCAAAGACCCACCGGATCGTCCTTGTCCTTCCCCTTCCTAATGACAATCTCCTCATCGCTTGAGCTCGATGAAGAGGAAGAAGACGTGGACCGCTTGGAGTAGCTCTTCTCCATCTTGGCGAAGAAGGCCTTGTCGCGCTTCTTGTTCTCACGCCGGTAATCCTTCAGGGCCTTTCTGAAGAACCTTGTTTTTGGCTTGCCCTTGTTGAAGGAGGAGCTGTCGTGCTTGCCGGAGTTGTGGAAGCCACCACCGATGCCCTTCTTGTGTCCATTGCGCTTGGGCCAGTCGGCGATGAAGTGTCGTGGGTCACCACACTCAAAGCACCCGGATTTTGTGCCGTGTCTTTTGAACATTCGTTTGTCATAAACACGACGCACCCGGTTGTTAAAAGACACATGTCATCATCTCCCAAAGACTCAAGCTGGTCCTCAGTGATAGACATCAAAGAGAATGCAGCACAGCTCACAGAAGAGGGATCAACAGAAGATGTAGCAAGGGCCAGGGACTTTGATCCAGAGCCAGTGAGATTTGATCTCAACTGGATATCAACCTCAGTGGCCTTCAACTTGCTAAACAACTCAGAAATAGTCAAGGTATCATAAGAAGTGCTCTCAATGATAGAGGATAACTTGATTTCCCAGATCTTTGGGTCCAAGGTATGGAGAACCTTGAGCGCCTGCTCGTGATCTGAGACTAACTGAGCACCCTCAGCCTTGTTGTCCCGAAGCTTGTTTATGATCGATTGAAAACGACCAAACAACGCTTCAACAGATTCACCCGGCTTTTGTGTGAAGTTCTCATATTCACGCCGATAGGTCTGATAGAGCCGAGCCTTGACCTAGGTTGTCCCCTCATGGTGTGCCTTGAGGGTAGCCCAGATCTCTCTCGCAGTGGAAAGATGGCTCACACGCTCAAACTCAGTGGGACCTAAACCAGAAAACAGAATGTTCACAGCTTTACTATTGCTCAGATGCTGGGCAATGATACCAGGAGTACCATGCTCAGCAACTGGCAATATAACAAACGTATCGTGAATGCAAATGTCCCAGATGTCCGAGCCCTGGCTCATGAGATAGGCTCGCATGCGAGTCTTCCAATAGTTATAGCCATAAGCTTCCAAGGATGGGACCTTGCCAGGAGAAGTCATGATCACTACTGGGGTTTAGAACCGGTTAAGGTATGGAAAAACCCTAACCAGGCTCTGATACCACTTGTAGGACCGAAAGTAGCAACCAGAGGAGGGGTGAATGGGCGCCTAAAAATTCTTTCGAATCAATGGCCTGCTCCCAACACCCAACACACCTCAAAAGACTAAGCAGCAAAGCGAGAACAGATTGCCTAAGTCTAAAAGTATCTAGCCTAGAAAAGACCGGTGTCAAAACAGAGAAACACCTGAACCTTGCTAATAGGCAGATAAACAAAATATTTCAAGACATGGCAAATCAAAGTTCTTAGCAGATGGTCTAAGTGTACATGAAAAGAGATGAGAAATTACTGTTCAAAAATTGTCTCCTGTTCAAAACTTGGCGAAGCCTGCTTCGCTGTGTCGAAGCCTGCTTCGCTATGTCGAAGCCTGCTTTGTAGTGTCGAAGCCTGCTTCGGAGTCCCTTGTCGAAGTCTAGCGAAGGTTGATGTGGAAGTGCCGAAGGTTTGTGGAAACTAGTCTAGTTCGAGTGTGGCAGAATGCGAAGTATGCTTCAAAGCGAAGTATGCAAGTATTGAAGCCTGCTTCGAACAATGTACTTCGAAGCCTATACTTCGAACAGACAACTTCGAACAAAGTTTGCAAAAAAGCAACCTTCGAAGCCTTACTCTACCTTCGAAGCTAGCTTGATCGAGGTAGGACTACCGAAGTAGTAACCTTCGATCTTCAGGCCAACTTCGAATCGAAGTCTGCTGAAGCACTCACAAGTAGTCGAAGCCTTGAAACATACTTGGAAAGACAAGCTTCAAACTCACAAACTGAGATCAAGGAAGATGACAACAGTAGAGCAATTTCTCAGAAAACACACCCCGAGCAAAGTTTACCAGAAAGACATGCTTCGAAGCTAACTTCGAAGCCTGTCGAAGTATGCTTTGCAAAAGTGCCGAAGTATGTCAACGAACAAAAACTAAGCACAGAGCATACTTCGAAGCAAGATTCATAGCTCGAGTTCAGAGTCAAAAGTTCTAGCGAAGCCTTTGAAGATGTCAGGTTGAAGCCTGCCTAACGGAGTTGAGGGACTTCGAACAAGCAGAGGGGGCTTCACCAGAAATAGCCAGAGAAAGACAAAGTCTTGTCCACTCGATCAAAAAGTCTACTCAGGAAAAAATCAAGGCTAGAAGAACTAGCACACTGTAGCTACAGGAAACTAGTACTACTTGCAACTAGTACTCCTCAGCCCGTAGAACAGAAGCCATCAGAAGGAAGCGTGAGCTCTGAAATAAATAATAGCGTGCGGTAAACGAAGCCTCAGAATCACACAGATCGCTGTACACAAAAACTCAGCACGCAGAAAAATCACAGAGCCAGGAAGAATCAAAACTCATGAAGAACAGGAGAGAGTTCCTGGCAGCGTACGCAGGGGAATGAACAGGGAGCAAAGAGAATAAAAGTGACCCAATGGATTAAAAATGATTTCAGCAAAAGGGTGACCTAACACTAGGGATTGGGGCCCTATTTATAGGTTGCCCAATAGCTAGGAATATTCCACCAGCCCCTTAGGGTTTTTTACAGACGCTAAAATAAAGGAAAAGACTAGACCGCCCTTAGGATATTTTTACAGACTTGACTGACTGACTATGGGCCTAGGGACAAAATAGTAAACTCCTATTTACAGATGACTTATCCGGAAGCTAAGCTTTCGTAGTGACTACGACTTCCCTTCTAAACAGTCCGATACAAGATCAGCGGTCATCAATTTTGCGCCGAAACTGACAAAGCCTCCACCGACTTTGCACCAGGAACCCGGATTGGGCCGGCCCGATTCCGCAGCTCTCTCAGCCTGGCAATCACTCACCGCCCGTGTACCTGAGTCAATCCTTGTCAACAGCCCAGTGGGTCTTCTGCTGCTCCTAGCCCATGTACCCGGATTGAGCCAACCCGACTTCGCAGCTCTCTCAGCCCGACAGTCGCTCGCTGCCCATGTACCTGAGTCACACGTGGCCCATGAAGCAGCAGGTCTTCCCTCTTCTTATGTCCTCTTTGACTATCGTTGACAATGACTCATCACATCTGGAGCCATGAGGCCCACGCTATTCAGCATGGCTCCTCAGGAGGTGGTTTCACCGAAGGGTTCGGTGGGTCTGTTTGCTGCGGCTGTTGCTGCGGAGTGTGACTGTCCGAGGGGTCCGACAGTATACGATGATTGGGTCGTACCGAAGGTCTCGGTAATTTGGGCGGTACACCGGAGTGTGTGCCAGAGGTTGTTTACCCGGAGAGGTCTCCGGGGTACTAGATACATTTGTCTATTTGTCTGTAGTGCGCAGGTGACTTCGGAGGTGACGAACGGTTCACAGCAAGTGAACCTGGGTCAAGAGGTAGGCTTGATGCCAGGCGAGCGTGGAGCGCGGTCATGAAGGCTGTGAGGGGTCGAGGTCGGTCCTCGGGTCAAGGTGTGCCAGGCAAAGACAGAGAGTGCGGAGCGTGGCTCCGGCTGAAGGTACCCCGAGACGAAGTCCTCAGAGGCGAGGCACTTCGATGGGTGCTCCGAATGGAGTGACTTCGGAGTATGGTGGACAAAGTCCTCAGCAATGAGGTAATATGTTCGTAGTGTGCTCCGGAGGGAGGCACTAGAAGGTTTACCTGACGGAGGTCTCAGAAGTCGAGGTGCATCGAAGGCATTGTCCGGGTGAGATTCATCGAGGAGTGTGCTCAGGGAGAGACACTGCGATGAAGTGCTCATGGAATGCTTCATGCGGAGGCATTGGACGAAGGAGGGGCTTTGAAGGGTGGTACTCCAAAGGTGGGGCTTCGGAGTATGGCTGACTTGAGGTACTTCGGCCATGAATGGCTTCGGTACACGGACTGATGGAGGTCAAGCTAGGAGTAGCTGTGAAGACGTAGTCATCCACTCCGGGGGTGATGGCGCGAAGGCTCAAGTGCTTTGACGGCTTCGGCTCAAAACCGTCACAGTATCGAAGGCTGACTTCGGTGAAGCGAAGGCCGTCATGCTCAAGGCTTCTCACCAAAGCTACCACAACCCTCGCATGTGAAGGGGGGCTTTAGAAGAATCCAAGACTGCAAAGGCTGACCGTGTCTGCTCTGCAAAAGCTGATGTTGTCTCCTCTGCGAAGCTGACAAAAGAAGACTCCAAATAAAGTAGACTACCAGCTGTACCCCCTTGTTCTGATGAGACAAAACCAGTGTAAACCCTAGGGGTAAAGTAGTCTATTCATAGGGCTGAATAGTGCCTATAAATAGTGGAGGCTAGCTAGGCATCAGTAACACTTTGAGCAGCCATTTTTGAGTTCATGTGCTATCCGCCACACAACTTGTATTCAGATCTGTGAGCCCATTTTGTGTTCCCTATTCATGCAATGAAGTTTTGATTGTGTTCCTCTTTCACTGCTTGAACTTGTATTTTGTGTTGCACTTCATGTTTTGATTTCTCTGTGCACCATCTTCTTCTGGGTTGAGTTTGTGCACTGGATCTCTTCTGGAGAATTGTGTGAGAGGTATGTCCGTGTGAAGTGTGATTTTCTCAGTGTGTGTTCGCTCTGTGTAAACTGAGGCTAGTCCTCTCTGATTACTAGCGAAGCACTATCCTTGGGTTAAATCGAAGCCCATTTTCTTCCCTTGTTGAAGTCCTCTTCACAGTTTGCTCAGCGTGCGTCTCGACCTCCGAAGTGCGAAGCCTAGTACCAGTTGCTAGCGCTGAGTGTTTGGTCGAAGTCCTCAGAGGGAAGTCTACTCTTGTGAAGGGTGAAGTGCGAAGTCTGTTCAAAGGCACCCAGTGTGTGGAGCCTACACTGACTTAGCAGAGTTGAGTTTTTGGTGTTGTGGGTGGAGCGAAGTCTTCTAGACTTCAAACTTTTGCTCCTTGCGAAGCCTGGTTTCGGAGCTGTGAAATACCTCCGAACCAGAACTTCGAAGGGTGTGTTCGAAACCTGTTCCGTAGAAGACAAAAGTAAAACAGAAGGCTATTTTTAGTCCGAAATTTTAAAAGCTCCCATTCACCCCCCCTCTGGTCGTTGTTTCCGGTCCAGAGGGTGCAGCACCTTAGGACAGCTAGGGAGATTTGGACTACACTCACTATCTTTCATGAGGGCTCTACACAGATTAAGGCCAGGCGCCAAAGCACATACAATCAACAGTATCAGCTATTTGTGCAGGCATCTGGTGAATCTATAGATGTCATGTTTTCTCGCTTTGATGCAATAGTGAGTAACTTGCGGTCCAACGGGATGCTTGCTTACAATGATCATGACAGGACTATCAAGCTTCTCTATGCTCTTGATTGTAGCATATGGGAAGTGAAGATATCCAGCTTTGAGGAGTCTGCAGGTTATGACACATTGACCTGTGATGAGCTCTTCAGCAAGCTGAAGTCCATAGAGATTGCCAAGGCATCTCTTGTAGTATATAGGAACTCCTTGCCACAACCATTGGCACTAGTTTCTAGCACTAGCCGTGGCACCACTGCAGAACCAAGAACATCTAGCACTTATGTTCTTGTAGATGGTTTTGCTTTGTCCTCCCTGGTCTCCGTCACTAAGGAGCAGGTGGATACTCTGGATGATGATGAGCTTGCTCTCATTGCCAGAAGGTTCACCCGTTTTCACCATGAGAGGCGGGATCAGAGGAGAAGTGGTTTTAGTGGTTGTTTTGAGTGTGGTGACACTTCTCACATCAAGGCCAATTGTCCTAAACTCAAGAAGAGAGATGAGAGTGAGCGCCCCAAATACCACAAAAAGGAGAGAAATCCTTTTGTGAAGGGCAAGCGCGGCAAAGTGGCTAAGAGGGTAGCCAAAGTCGCTTCCAAAGCTTTTGTTGCTGCTCTCAGCGACATCGATACTTCCTCAACTGAGGAGTCGAGCTCAGATGAGGAGGAGAAGAAGGACAAGAAGGGACGAGATTTCACCGGCCTTTGCTTCATGGCCGACAGCGATCACAACGGCAATGAGCTTGACTCATCTGAGGTACCACTATCCTATGACCAGCTTTCAATTAAATTAGATGAACTGAATGAAGTAGTCCTTGGTCAGGATAGGTTACTTGTGCAAGCTGCTAGAGATAGATAAGACCTTAGACTTAGGCTAGAATCTATTTCTACTGATTATGCCATGCTCAAGTCTAGGGTTACTGATGCTGAATGTGAATCTTGCACTGTTGTCATGGGTGAGCTTGCTCAGTTGCGTTCTGTGCATGCTCAAACTTTGTTTGAGCTTGAGACTACACAGAAGCTGCTTTTGATGGTTGATTCTAGTCCTCATGATATAAATGAATGCATGAACTGCCCCTTATTACGTGAGAGCATTAATTCACGTGATAAGCATGTTCAGTACTTAGAGGCTAGATTAGAGAGAGCCGGTAGTTCTAGGGATGTGCAACCTGTGTGTGACACTTGCATAACCCTTAAGGACCAGCTAGGCACTGTTAGAGAACGAGCTGAACACCTCATGACTAAGAATGAGTACCTTCTTTCTGTGGTTAACAAATGCACTGAGGGAAAGGGTAGAATAGACTTGCTCTTGGCCAAGACCAAGATGTGTGCTGACAGAGCAGGGTTAGCTCTAGGTTTGGGTTTTGAGAGGATTCCTTCAGACAGTGAGAACAAAACGGTTTTTACCTCACCCACTACCTTAGAGAAAGAGAGAGCTCTATTAGATATTACATCAGCCAAAAAGCCTACCCAAACCCCAAAGAAAACCACTCCTCTTGCAAAGAAAATTCCTCCCAAGAAAACCACTGAGCAGAAGCCCAAGGAGCCTGTGAGAGTTTCTCCTATGACCCATGAGAGTGCCCCTAGGAGAATTTTCCATTGTTCCTACTATCAACGAGTGGGTCATCTGGTTGGGTTCTATTTTCGTCGCATTAAGGATGAGCGACGCTCTCAGGCGATGAGTTTCCAGGATATGCATTACCCATATCGAGGTATGCATGAGTTTGAGTTTTACTCGCATCCTATTTTCAAGGCTCCTCGTACTTCTCGGAGAGGTTTCACTCCTTGAGGTGTTCATCATATTCCATATGGTGGTAGACCCTGTGTGAGTAGCTTTATACCTCGACAGGGTAGGAGACCTCGTCATGCATTTGGGTCACGTGTAGGTAGACCTCGCACTTTGCATCATTGGGATTATCCTATACATAGACAGTCTATTTTTACTATGCCTACTACTTGTATCACTCAGTGTTGGATGCCTCGTCATGTTTTCACTCACCCCAGCACTGAGTGATCGAGATTTTCTTATCATGTGTAGGCGCCAGACCGAGGCTTGGAGGGCACGTGGATCATGGACTCCGGTTGTTCACGGCACATGACCAGAGATGCAGCATGGTTCTCCAGCCTCACCACAACCAAGCAAAAGGAACATATCACCTTCGGCAATAATAGAAGGAGTAGAGTGAAAGGTAAAGGTGTGGTAAGAATCAACTCGAATTTCACTCTCAAAGATGTTGCTTTGGTTGAAAACATGGGATACAATTTTCTTTCTGTATCTCAATTGCTTGATGAGGGCTTCGAAGTGCAATTCCATCGTGATACTTCGCAAGTACTCAATTCTGGTGGCGTTGTGGTCTGTAAGATCTTTAGAGTTGGGAGAGTTTTTGGAGCTGATTTTTCTGAGTCATCTAGTTCTTCTCATTGTCTTGTTGCGCATTCGACTTTTGAGCTTTGGAAGTGGCATAGGAGACTAGGGCATATGAGCTTTGAGTTGCTCGCTCGTCTAAGTGCCCTAGGTCTGATCCGAGGATTGCCCAAGCTCAAGTTTGAGAAGAATTTAGTTTGCGCTCCTTGTCGTCATGAAAAAATGATTGCCGCTTCACACTCGCCTATCACCTCGGTGATGACTGAACAACCCGGAGAACTTCTACACATGGAAATTGTAGGTCCTTCTCGGGTTAGTTCGTTAGGCGGCAAGTGGTATGTGTTAGTCATTGTCGACGATTTCTCTCCCTACTCTTGGGTCTTCTTTCTTGCCAGCAAGGATGAAGTGTTTTCACACTTTCGAAGCTTGGCTTTGAGACTTTTCACTGAACTCCCTGGTGCATTGAAATTCATTCGAAGTGATAATGGCACCGAGTTCAAAAACAGTCTCTTTGTTGACTTTTACATGGAGCATGGCATAGAACATCAATTATCAGCTCCGCGGGTTTCTCAAAAGAACGGTGTTGTTGAGAGAAAGAATCGCACTTTGGTTGATATGTCTAGGATGATGCTCGATGAGCACAGGACTCCTAGAAAATTCTTGGCTGAGGCCATGAACACTGCATGTTACATCTCAAACCGAATCTTCTTGCGCTCAATTTTGAACTTGACATCTTATGAGCTACGTTTTGGGAGACATCCCAAGGTTACTCATCTTCGAGTTTTTGGCTATCGTTGCTTTATCCTAAAACGTTGAAATTTAGACAAATTTGAGTTGCGTTCTTCTGACGGGATCTTTTTGGGTTACACTACACATGGTCATTCTTATCGTGTTTATAATTTGGAAACTAACACTGTCATCGAGTCATGTGATGTCACTTTTGATGAATCAACCCCCTCTGTTAGTTCTACCTTTGAACAGTCAAATGAACACGACATGGAGCAGACCATCTTCGAAGAAGAAGATTCCGGAGATTTCGAGGATGAACCCCTACTACCCTCGACATCAACCCCCGAAGCCGACCCCGCTTCGACTACTTCGGCACAAGGTCCCAAAGCAACTACCTTGACATCGGTCATCTTGGACCACTCCAACGCACAAGTTGAGGGGGATACTACATCCCACCGCGAGGCTCCACATCATGTTCAAAGGATACATCCTCCCGAGCAGATCATTGGTGAGCTTGATTAAAGGGTAACACGTTCTCATGCTCGTTTCATTGATTCTGCTTTTGTTGCTTTTTTCAGCCCTTAGATGTTAGTCATGCACTTTCTGATTCTAGTTGGATCAATGTCATGCATGAAGAGCTTGAAAATTTTGAGAGAAACCAAGTCTAGACTTTAGTTGATCCTCCACCCAATGTTCATTTCATTGGAACTAAATAGATTTTCAAAAACAAACAAGGGGAGGATGGGACTGTAGTTAGAAACAAGGCTAGACTCGTAGCTCAGGGTTATTCTCAATTAGAAGGGATTGATTTTACTGAAACTTTTGCACCTGTTGCTTGTCTTGAGGACATTAGGATTTTACTTGCATTTGCGACATCCCGTGGTTTCACACTTTATCAAATGGATGTTAAAAGTGCTTTTCTTAATGGCTTCATAGGCGAAAATGTTTATGTAAAACAACCCCCTAGTTTTGAAAACCCCAAATACCCACATAAAGTCCTTAAAATTCATAAGGCTCTTTATGGACTCAAGCAGGCCCCTCGGGCTTGGTATGATAAACTTAAGTCTTTTCTGCTTGAGCGGGGGTATTTGATGGGATCAGTTGACAAAACCCTTTTCACTCTCAAGCATGGCAAAGATTTCCTCCTAGTTCAGATTTATGTGGATGATATCATCTTTGGTGGCTCTTCTCATGCTTTGGTTGCCGAGTTTGGAGATGCCATGAGCAGGGAGTTCGAGATGTCCATGATGGGCGAACTCACATTTTTTCTTGGTTTGCAAATCAAGCAAAGCAAACAAGGTACCTTCGTTCACCACACGAAGTACACCAATGACTTGCTCAAGAAGTTTGACATGGCTGATGCGAAGCCCCTCGCTACTCCGATGGCTACTTCGATAGCATTGGATCCTGACGAGGATGGAGAAGTTGTAGATCAGAAGGAGTTCCGAAGCATGATCGGCTCCCTCCTCTACTTGACTGCTACGAGGCCGGACATACACTTCGCAGTGTGTCTATATGCTTGTTTTCATGCTTCACCACAAGTGTTGGGGGAATATATTTCCCCTGAACAGGGGCCAAATGACGTCATCCTCCGACAGCCTTCGGCCCGGAGCCCAACACTGTCGAAGCCTGTTTCCTCCCCAAAAATTGTTCCCAAGTCTCAAGGTTTATGCCGGAGCTTGCAGGGGCGAAGCCCCAGGGCCCCGTCGAAGCCCTCTGGAGCAAGGTCCTTCGGAGCCCTCCCAGGCTAAGCCCTCGAGATCCCTTAAAGACCGCCAGAAGCTAAGTCTCAGGCTAACTTCGAAGCCAGCCTCCGGGCCTTCTTCGGAGTTAGCCTTCGATCCTTGTCCAGAGTTAGCCTTCGGGCTCCCTTCGGAGCTCCTCAGAACTAGTCTCCGGACCCTCTCTAGCCAGTTCGGAGGCCCCAGTGCGGAGGCCCTAGTTTGGAGGCCCCAGTTCGGAGCCCTGGTTCGGAGCCCCAGTTCGGAGCTCCGGCCCTGCTCCGAACCCAGAAGATATTTATGCCCCGCTACAGTGTAGGAGTCGTACCAGGGGCCCCTCTGCCCATAGTTTGTCATCTAGCTGGTCAAGATGTGACGTTGCCTGACACGTCTGTAAAGCTGTAAAGCACTTTTGTACCGTAGCTAGCTCCTTTTCCCCTCTCTGTCCCTATAAGCCTATGGCTCATAGGGGGCATACCGGTCTTTTCCTTTGGCCTGCGTGCCTATAAAAGCAGGGCCAAGCCCTTGTAACAGGGACACACGCTCCAGGGGGCCATGAGACCCTGGGGTTATTTTCTCCACACCAAGGCATACCATGCCAAATCCACCACAAACTGGACGTAGGGCTATTATCCCCTAGGGGAGGCCCGAACCAGTATAAACCCTTTCTCCTTCTGAGAGAACCCTTCGAGGTTCATTTTACACTCCGTATACACACATACTAAACCTGTGATGTAGCTAACAAAATTGCTACAACAGTTGGCGCCGTCCGTGGGGATCTTAGTACAACAAGCTAAGTTCTGTGCCACTGTCTGCAACCTGAAGTACGCTCGAGGGGGAGCTTCGAAGCTTCATGCTTCGCGCACCCTTCGGCAAGGTGCTCCGCTCCACGCATCGAAGGTCGTCGAAGCCCCAGGGGCTACGAGGCCAACCTTCAGTCACTTTACGAGCCCTGCTTCGCCTTCCCTTACCCTTCACATACCGGAGCTCACCCTCCGGCAAGGGGCTCCGCTCCACGCGTCGAAGGTCGTCGAAGCCCTAGGGGCTACGAGGCCAACCTTCAGTCACTTTACGAGGTATGTCCACTATCCGAAGTACCACTTCGATGTACAATTTCGCAAACGCTTTGATATATGTTCGAAGCCCTGCTTCGCCTTGATATTCGAAGCCCTGCTTCGCCTTTAAAGCAAATTTCTGCCCCGTCTTATTGAAAAAATTTGAATCCTTGCTTCGCCTTATCAAAAACATGAAGCCTTGCTTCGCTTTATTTAAAACGCGAAGTGAGAAACCAAGGGTTGGTTTCGGTGTTTTGTGATGAGTGATTGACA
Organism: Zizania palustris; assembly: GCA_019279435.1. NCBI lineage: Eukaryota > Viridiplantae > Streptophyta > Magnoliopsida > Poales > Poaceae > Zizania > Zizania palustris. The sequence continues at coordinate 86,325,086 of JAAALK010000079.1, forward strand.
GACTTTTTACCCTCTGTTCGAAGGGTACCTCTGAAGGGGGTTCGGAGGTTGGACCTCCGAAGGGTGTTCGGAGGTGGCTTCACCGAAGTATGTTCGGTGTTTGCATGCTGCAGCTGTGCAGCGGAGTGTGCTCGTCGGAGGGGTACGACAGTACACGATGATTGGGTTCGTACCGAAGGCTTCGGTATTTTGGGCGGTACACCGGAGTGTGTGCCGGAGGTTGCTAACCCGGAGAGGTCTCCGGAGTACTGGATACACTTGTCTGCTTGTCTGTTGTGCGCAGGGACTTCGGAGGCGACGGACAGGTTCGCGGCAGGTGAACCTGGGTCAAGCGGGAGGCTTGATGCCAGGGGAGCGGGGAGCTACGTCACGGTGGCTGCGAAGGGGGTCCGGGTCGGTCCTCGGGTCGAGGCGTGCCAGGTGAAGGCAGAGAGTGCGGAGCGTGGCTCCGGCTGAAGGTGCTCCGAGACAAAGTCCTCGGAGGCGAGGCACTTCGAAGGTACTCCGAATGGAGTGACTTCGGAGTTGGTTGGAACTAGTCCTCTGCGGAGGCAAGGAGTTCGAAGTGTGCTCCGGAGGGAGACATTCGAAGGTACCCGACGAAGGTCTCAGAAGTCGAGGCGCATCAAAGGCATGGTCTGGGTGAGGCTCGTCGAGGAGTGTGCTCGGGGAGAGGCACTGCGACGAAGTACTCATGGAATGCTTCATGCGGAGGCCTTGGACGAAGGAGGGACTTCGAAGGGTGGTACTCCGAAGGTGGGGCTTCGGAGGGAGGAAGGCTTCGGAGCGAGGCTAGCTTCGGAGCAAGGTTGACTTGTGGTGCTTCGGCCTGCATGGCTTCGGTACACGGACTGACGGAGTTCGAGCTGGGTGAAGCTGCGAAGCCGTGGTGGTCCACTCCGGAGGTGTTGGTGCGAAGGCCCAAGAAGCTTTGACGGCTTCGGCTCAAAATCGTCACTGTATCGAAGGCCATCTTCGGCGAAGCGAAGGCCAACAGGCTCAAGGCTTCTCGCCGAAGCTACCGCACCCTCGCGTGCGAAGGGAGGATTCCAGAAGGTCAAAGACTGCAAAGGCTGACACTGTCTGTTCTGTAAAAAGGCTGACACTGTCCCCTCTGCAAAGCTGACAGAGAAGCCTCCAGAATAAAGGTGGACTAGCTTTTGTACCCCTTAGTTCTGTAGAGTCAAATCCTTTATAAACCCTAGGGGTAAAGTAGTCACTTCCTTTGGGTGAACTGTGGGCTATAAATATGGGGGCTCGGTAGGTAACATTTAACACATTGAGCATTTACTGTTGAGCTCCAGTAGCCACATACCTCGCTGTATTCATCCAGAGTTCAATCTATTTTGTGTTCCTTGTTCAAGCGGCGAAGCCCTACTTTCTGTACTTTTTGCTTGAGCTCGCGTTACATACCTCGCCTGTTGTAGTGCACCGTAGCCTGATTGAGGCGAAGGTTGTTTTTGTGCGAAGTGTGTTTTGTCAGAGTGCGTTCGCTCTGTGTAACAGGAGGCGAGACCTCGCTGCTTACTAGCGAACCCCTGATTGGTGCCCGTTTTGCTTCCTGTGTCGAAGCCCTTAGTGTAGTCCGTTTGTGTGCGTGTAGACCTTCGTGTACGAAGCCCAGCACCAGTTGCTGCCGCCAAGTACTTGGTCGAAGTCCTCAGAGGGTTGTCCACTCTTGCGAAGGGTGAAGTGCGAAGCCTGCTCGAAGCACCCTGTGTGCGGAGCCTGCACTGACTTAGCAGAGTAGGTTTTCAAGGGTTGTAAGTGGAGCGAAGTCTTCTTGGCTTCGAACTTTTGCTCCTCCGAAGCCTGTGTTCGAAGGTGTCGAAGTACCTCCGAACCAGACCTTCGAAGGTAGTGTTCGAAGCCTGTTCCGCAGAAGACAGAACTGAAACCGAAGGCTAGTTTTTAGCCCGAAATTTTAAAAGCTCCCATTCACCCCCCCCTCTGGTCGCCGTTTCCGGTCCAACAATTGGTATCAGAGCAGGTTAAGATCACCAGTTGACCTTAACCGGTTTTGTGATCTGTTGGCGACATGGATAGAGGCAGTAAAATTCCTCTGTTCGATGGGACAGATTTTGCATACTGGAAGGTGCGCATGGAGGCTTACTTGTTAAGCCAAGGAAATGCAATTTGGGAGATTGTGGACTCACAATACTCCATCCCTGAGACTCGCACCTCTCAGACTGAGAAGGATCAGTATAATGCCAATTCCAAGGCAAGAAACATACTGTTCGTCGGTTTGAGTAGGAGTGAGTTCGATAGGGTGCAGCACCTTAGGACTGCTAGGGAGATTTGGACAACGCTCACTGTCTTTCATGAGGGCTCTACTCAGATTAAGGCCAGGCGCCAAAGCACCTACAATCAACAGTATCAGCTGTTTGTGCAGGCACCTGGTGAATCTATAGATGCCATGTTTTCTCATTTTGACGTGATAGTGAGTAACTTGCGATCCAACGGGACGCTTGCTTACAGTGATCACGATAGGGCTATCAAGCTTCTCTATGCTCTTGACCGTAGCATATGGGAAGTAAAGATATCCAGCATTGAGGAGTCCACAGGTTATGACACATTGACCTGTGATGAACTCTTTAGCAAGCTGAAGTCCACAGAGATTGCCAAGGCATCTCTTGCAGTGCACAGAAGCTCTTTGCCACAGCCATTGGCATTGGTTTCTAGCACTAGCCGTGGCACCACTGCAGAACCAAGCACATCTGGTACTTGTGTTTTTGCAGATGGTTTTGCTTTGTCCTCCCTGGTCTCCATCACAAAGGAGCAGGTGGACACTCTAGCTGATGATGAGCTTGCTCTCATTGCCCGGAGGTTCACCCGTTTTCATCATGAGAGACGGGATCAGAGGAGAAGTGGTTTTAGTGGTTGCTATGAATGTGGTGACACCTCTCATATTAAGGCCAATTGCCCCAAGCTCAAAAAGAGAGATGAGAGTGAGCGCCCCAAATACCACAAGAAGGAGAGGAAACCCTTTGTGAAGGGCAAGCGCGGCAAGATGGCTAAGAAAGTAGCCAAGGCCGCTTCCAGAGCTTTTGTTGCTGCTCTCAGCGACATCGACACATCCTCAACTGAGGAGTCGAGCTCTGAGGAGGAGGAGTCCCCAAGGAAGGAGGACAAGAAGGACAAGAAGGGACGAGACTTCACCGGCCTTTGCTTCATGGCCGACAGCGATCACAGCGGCGATGAGCTTGACTCATCTGAGGTAAACCTATCATCTGACCAGCTACTAATTAAATTAGATGAGCTGAATGAAGTAGTGCTTGGTCAGGATAGATTACTTGTGCAAGCCGCTAGAGAAAGAAAAGACCTTAGACTTAGGCTAGAATCTATTTCTACTGAATATGCCATGCTTAAGTCTAAGTTTAATGATGCTGAATGTGAGTCTTGTTCTGTTGTCATGAGTGAGCTTGCTCAGTTGCGTTCTGTTCATGCTCAAACTCTTTCTGAGCTTGAGACTGCACAGAAGCAGCTTTTGGAGGTGGATTCTAGACCTCATGATATTATTGATTGCATGAACTGCTCTTTATTACGCGATAGCATTAATTTACGTGATAAGCATGTTCATGATTTGGAGGCTAGATTGGAGAGGGCCGGTAGTTCTAAGGATGTGCAACCTGTTTGTGACACTTGCATCACCCTTAAGGACCAGCTAGGCACTGTAAGAGAGCGAGCTGAAAACCTCATGTCCGAAAATGAATACCTTCTTTCTATGGTTAATAAATGCACTGAAGGAAAGGGTAGGATGGATTTGCTCTTGGCCAAGACCAAGTTGTGTGCTGACAGAGCAGGGGTAGCTCTAGGTTTGGGTTTTGAGAGGATACCTTCAGATAGTAAAACCAAAACTGTTTTTACCTCTCCCACCACCCTAGAGAAAGAGAGAGCTCTGTTGGACACCCCATCAGCCAAAAAGCCTACCCATCCACCAAAGAAAACCACTCCTCCTGCCAAGAAAAATCCTCCCAAGAAAACCACACAGAAGAAACCCAAGGAGCCTGTGAGAGTTGCTCCTGTGACCCATGAGAGTGCCCCCAGGAGAGTGTTTCATTGTTCCTATTGTCAGCGGGCGGGTCATTTGGTTGGGTTCTGTTTTCGTCGCATCAAGGATGAGCGACGCTCTCAGGCGATGAGTTACCAGGACATGCATTACCCATCCTTAGGTATGCATGAGTCTGAGATGTACTATCGTCCTGTTTTTGAGGCTCCTCGTGCTTCTCGGAGAGGTTTTGCTCCTCGAGGTGTTCACCATGTTCCATATGGTGGTAGACCTCGGGCTAGCAGATTTGTACCTCGTCAGAGTAGGAGACCTCGACATGTTGTTCATTCACAGCATGTAGGTAGACCTCGCACTTTGCATCATTCTGATTATTATGTGCGTAGACCGTCTGCTTTTACTGTGCCTACTACTCGTGTCACTCAGTGCTGGATGCCTCGTCATTATTTCACTCACCCCAGCACTGAGCGATCGAGACGTTCTTATCATGTGTAGGCGACAGATCGAGGCTTGGAGGGCACGTGGATCATGGACTCCGGTTGTTCGCGCTACATGACCGGAGATGCAGCATGGTTCTCCAGCCTCACCTCAACCAAGCAAAGGGAACATATCACCTTCGGAAACAATCGAAGGAGCAGAGTGAAAGGTAAAGGTGTGGTAAGAATCAATTCGAATTTCACTCTCAAAGATGTTGCTTTGGTTGAGAACCTGGGATACAATTTGCTGTCTGTATCTCAGTTGCTTGATGAGGGCTTCGAAGTGCGATTCCATCGCGATACTTCGCAAGTGCTCAATTCTGATGGCGTTGTGGTATGTAAGATTTTTAGAGTTGGGAGAGTTTTTGGAGCTGATTTTTCAGAGTCGTCTGGTTCTTCTCATTGTCTTGTTGCACATTCGACTTCTGAGCTTTGGAAGTGGCATAGGAGACTAGGGCATATGAGCTTTGAGTTGCTCGCTCGTCTGAGCGCCCTAGGTCTGATCCGAGGATTGCCCAAGCTCAAGTTTGAGAAGAATTTAGTTTGCGCTCCTTGTCGACATGGAAAGATGATTGCCACTTCGCATTCGCCAGTCACCACAGTGATGACTGAACAACCCGGAGAACTTCTCCATATGGACACTGTAGGTCCTTCTCGGGTTAGTTCTTTAGGCGGCAAGTGGTATGTTCTAGTAATTGTCGACGATTTCTCTCGCTACTCTTGGGTCTTCTTTCTTGCCAGCAAGGACGAAGTGTTTTCACACTTTCGGAGCTTGGCTTTGAGACTTTTTACTGAACTCCCTGGTGCATTAAAATTCATTCGAAGCGATAATGGCACTGAGTTCAAAAATAGTCTCTTTGTTGACTTTTGCATGGAGCATGGCATAGAACATCAATTCTCTGCTCCGCGGGTTCCTCAACAGAATGGTGTCGTTGAGAGGAAGAACCGCACTTTGGTTGAGATGGCTAGGACGATGCTTGATGAGCATAGGACTCCTAGAAAATTCTGGGCTGAGGCCATGAACACTGCTTGCTACATCTCAAACCGAATTTTCTTGCGCTCAATTTTGAACTTAACATCTTATGAGCTGCGTTTTGGGAGACAACCCAAGGTTACTCATCTTCGAGTTTTTGGCTGTCGCTGCTTTATCCTAAAACGTGGTAACTTGGATAAATTTGAGTCGCGATCTTCGGACGGGATCTTTTTGGGTTATACTACTCATGGTCATTCTTATCGTGTTTATAACTTGGAAACTAACACTGTCATCGAGTCATGTGATGTGACTTTTGATGAATCAACCCCCTCTGTTAGTTCAGCATTTGAACAGGCAAATGAACACGACATGGAACAGACCTTATTTGAAGAAGAAGATCCCGGAGAATTCGAGGATGATCCCCTACTTCCCTCGACATCAACCCCCGAAGCTGACCCCATTTCAACTTCTTCGGCACGAGGTCCCGAAGCGACTACCTCAACATCGGTCATCTTGGACCACTCCAACGCACAAGTTGAGGGGGAGACTGCATCTCGCCGCGAGGCTCCACATCATGTTCAAAGGATGCACCCTCCCGAGCAGATCATTGGTGAGCTTGATCAAAGGGTAACTCATTCTCATGCCCATTTCACTAATGCTGCTTTTGTTGCTTCTTTCGAGCCCTTAGATGTTAGTCATGCACTTTCTGATTCTAGTTGGATCAATGCCATGCATGAGGAACTTGAAAATTTTGAGAGAAACCAAGTCTGGACTTTAGTTGATCCTCCACCAAATGTTCATTTCATTGGAACAAAATGGATTTTCAAAAATAAACAAGGGGAGGATGGGACTATAGTTAGAAACAAGGCTAGACTTGTAGCTCAGGGCTTTTCTCAACTAGAAGGGATTGATTTTACTGAAACGTTTGCACCTGTTGCTCGCCTTGAGGCCATTAGGATTTTGCTTGCCTTTGCGACATCCCGGGGATTCAAACTCTATCAAATGGATGTCAAAAGTGCTTTTCTTAATGGCTTCATAGGTGAAGATGTTTATGTAAAACAACCCCCTGGTTTTGAAAACCCCAAGTACCCACATAAAATCCTTAAACTTCATAAGGCTCTTTATGGACTCAAGCAGGCCCCTCGGGCTTGGTATGATAGACTTAAGTCTTTTCTGCTTGAGCGAGGTTATTTGATGGGCTCTGTTGATAAAACTTTGTTTACTCTCAAGCATGGCAAAGATTTCCTCCTAGTTCAGATTTATGTGGATGATATCATTTTTGGTGGCTCTTCTCATGCTTTGGTTGCCGAGTTTGCAGATACCATGAGCAGGGAGTTTGAAATGTCAATGATGGGTGAACTCACCTTTTTCCTTGGTTTGCAAATCAAGCAAAGCAAACAAGGTACTTTTGTCCACCAGACGAAGTACACCAAGGACCTGCTCAAGAAATTCGACATGTCCGATGCGAAGCCACTCGCTACTCCAATGGCTACATCTGTAGCATTGGACCCTGACGAAGATGGAGAAGCCGTAGATCAGAAGGAGTTCCGGAGCATGATCGGCTCCCTCCTCTACTTGACTGCCACGAGGCCGGACATACACTTCGCAGTGTGTCTGTGCGCTCGTTTTCAGGCTTCACCACGAGCTTCGCACCGCCAAGCGGTAAAGCGCATCTTAAGGTATCTCAAACACACCCTTGAATTTGGCATATGGTATTCAGCATCTTCATCTTTATGTCTTCGAGGTTATTCCGATGCGGACTTTGCTGGGTGTAGAATTGATAGGAAGAGTACCTCTGGTACTTGTCATTTTCTGGGTACTTCTCTCGTTTGCTGGTCTTCCCGCAAACAGTCTAGTGTTGCACAATCGACGGCTGAGGCCGAATATGTTGCCGCAGCTAGCTGTTGCTCTCAGATTTTGTGGATGATTTCCACTTTGCGGGATTTTGGGTTAGATTATAAGAGTGTTCCACTTTTCTGTGATAACACTAGTGCTATTTGTATTGCAAACAACCCGGTTCAGCATTCCAGAACCAAACACATTGATGTGAGATATCATTTTCTCAGAGATCACAATGAGAAGGGTGATATTGAACTTCAATATGTCGATACCCAACACCAGCTTGCCGACATTTTTACCAAACCCCTCGATGCTTCTCGATTTGCTTACTTGCGTGGGGAACTTGGCATTTGTCACCCTTACGGCATTCTGTGAGGGGGAGCTGTTTTGGATGGATATGCTTTTACTAATTGTGTTGAAATTGCATTTACATATTTTGCACTTATATGCCTGCTTATAATTCTTGAAATCATGTCAGCTCAGCTCTTGTTAATTCATCTGGAACATTCATGTGCATGGTGTTTTATTTTCAAAATCAAATCGTGCTCACTGCTTAGTCTTGAATCTAGAATGTTTAGGCAGGACGGCTTTAGCTATCTTTTATGTGCTTGATAGCAAGACACATTTCTTTGGATGCTAAAAATTGCAACTTGAAAAATTGTTCTCAATTTTCATGGATATTTATAAAGTACCAAACAATTGGTTCACTTGGTTAAAATCTAAAATTCCATGATTTGCATGCTTTAAGTTAAAAGATCCAGGTGGGTCTGTTTGTCGCACTACCCTATTCTAGACTGCTTACCATTGCACATTAGTCTGATCTGGAATAGTGTAGTGTATGCCAAAATCTATGCCTTAAGCTTCTTATGGCTTTCATGCCTAGGCTTGGCCGGATTGGAAAGTATAAGGTTGACAAACAAATAACCCCTGGCATTAAGAAAAGAACAACAAAATTCATCGTTTATCAAGTTTGCTTTTCAAGCTCCATTTGAACTGGACTTGTCTGTCTAGAGTAGAAATTGACTAGCTTTGAGCAGTCCTTGCTCTTACTTGTCTAGTTTCCTTGACTAAGTGGTGATGCTTTTATTTAACAAATGTTCAAATCACATGCTTCATCATGCTTTTAGAGAAAATTAATATGAGCTGAGCCCATGATCATTGGTGTTATTGTTGGCATGTTTTTGCTTCATATGTCTTTGCAATTCTGCTCATTTCGAAGCTTTGCATCTTTTACTTGCTCCTTGATGCTTGCATTGCCAAAGGGGGAGAAATTCCTCAAGGGGGAGTCACTTGCTTCGTTCTCTGCCGCAAGGGGTATAATTTCCAAAGGGGGAGAAAATTTGACATAAAGGGGGAGAAGGTTCTTTATTGCCAAAGGGAAAATTTAACTCAGGGGGAGTTTTTATTGCCGAAGGGGCTTTTTACTCTTGTGAGACAGGGGGAAGAAAATTCTTTTATCAAGTGACATGTTTTGGCTCTTTTCTGAGTTTTTATGGTCACTTGTGTGCTGAAAATTTTAAATTTTCTTGAACTTGGATTTGGTTGTCAATGCACTCATCAAGGGGGAGATTGAGAAACCAAGGGTTGGTTTCGGTGTTTTGTGATGAGTGATTGACAGACTTTTTACCCTCTGTTCGAAGGGTACCTCTGAAGGGGGTTCGGAGGTTGGACCTCCGAAGGGTGTTCGGAGGTGGCTTCACCGAAGTATGTTCGGTGTTTGCATGCTGCAGCTATGCAGCGGAGTGTGCTCGTCGGAGGGGTCCGACAGTACACGATGATTGGGTTCGTACCGAAGGCTTCGGTATTTTGGGCGGTACACCGGAGTGTGTGCCGGAGGTTGCTAACCCGGAGAGGTCTCCGGAGTACTGGATACACTTGTCTGCTTGTCTGTTGTGCGCAGGGACTTCGGAGGCGACGGACAGGTTCACGGCAGGTGAACCTGGGTCAAGCGGGAGGCTTGATGCCAGGGGAGCGGGGAGCTCCGTCACGGTGGTCGAAGCACTTATATGCCTTCGGAGGGAGGAAGGCTTCGGAGCGAGGCTAGCTCCGGAGCAAGGTTGACTTGTGGTGCTTCGGCCTGCATGGCTTCGGTACACGGACTGACGGAGTTCGAGCTGGGTGAAGCTGCGAAGCCGTGGTGGTCCACTCCGGAGGTGTTGGTGCGAAGGCCCAAGAAGCTTTGACGGCTTCGGCTCAAAACCGTCACTGTATCGAAGGCCATCTTCGGCGAAGCGAAGGCCAACAGGCTCAAGGCTTCTCGCCGAAGCTACCGCACCCTCGCGTGCGAAGGGAGGATTCCAGAAGGTCAAAGACTGCAAAGGCTGACACTGTCTGTTCTGTAAAAAGGCTGACACTGTCCCCTCTGCAAAGCTGACAGAGAAGCCTCCAGAATAAAGGTGGACTAGCTTTTGTACCCCTTAGTTCTGTAGAGTCAAATCCTTTATAAACCCTAGGGGTAAAGTAGTCACTTCCTTTGGGTGAACTGTGGGCTATAAATATGGGGGCTCGGTAGGTAACATTTAACACATTGAGCATTTACTGTTGAGCTCCAGTAGCCACATACCTCGCTGTATTCATCCAGAGTTCAATCTATTTTGTGTTCCTTGTTCAAGCGGCGAAGCCCTACTTTCTGTACTTTTTGCTTGAGCTCGCGTTACATACCTCGCCTGTTGTAGTGCACCGTAGCCTGATTGAGGCGAAGGTTGTTTTTGTGCGAAGTGTGTTTTGTCAGTGTGCGTTCGCTCTGTGTAACAGGAGGCGAGACCTCGCTGCTTACTAGCGAACCCCTGATTGGTGCCCGTTTTGCTTCCTGTGTCGAAGCCCTTAGTGTAGTCCGTTTGTGTGCGTGTAGACCTTCGTGTACGAAGCCCAGCACCAGTTGCTGCCGCCAAGTACTTGGTCGAAGTCCTCAGAGGGCTGTCCACTCTTGCGAAGGGTGAAGTGCGAAGACTGCTCGAAGCACCCTGTGTGCGGAGCCTGCACTGACTTAGCAGAGTAGGTTTTCAAGGGTTGTAAGTGGAGCGAAGTCTTCTTGGCTAGACTCGTAGCTCAGGGTTATTCTCAATTAGAAGGGATTGATTTTACTAAAACTTTTGCACCTGTTGCTTGTCTTGAGGACATTAGGATTTTACTTGCATTTGCGACATCCCGTGGTTTCACACTTTATCAAATGGATGTTAAAAGTGCTTTTCTTAATGGCTTCATAGGCGAAAATGTTTATGTAAAACAACCCCCTAGTTTTGAAAACCCCAAATACCCACATAAAGTCCTTAAAATTCATAAGGCTCTTTATGGACTCAAGCAGGCCCCTCGGGCTTGGTATGATAAACTTAAGTCTTTTCTGCTTGAGCGGGGGTATTTGATGGGATCAGTTGACAAAACCCTTTTCACTCTCAAGCATGGCAAAGATTTCCTCCTAGTTCAGATTTATGTGGATGATATCATCTTTGGTGGCTCTTCTCATGCTTTGGTTGCCGAGTTTGGAGATGCCATGAGCAGGGAGTTCGAGATGTCCATGATGGGCGAACTCACATTTTTTCTTGGTTTGCAAATCAAGCAAAGCAAACAAGGTACCTTCGTTCACCACACGAAGTACACCAATGACTTGCTCAAGAAGTTTGACATGGCTGATGCGAAGCCCCTCGCTACTCCGATGGCTACTTCGATAGCATTAGATCCTGACGAGGATGGAGAAGTTGTAGATCAGAAGGAGTTCCGAAGCATGATCGACTCCCTCCTCTACTTGACTGCTACGAGGCCGGACATACACTTCGTAGTGTGTCTATGTGCTTGTTTTCATGCTTCACCACAAGTGTTGGGGGAATATATTTCCCCTGAACAGGGGCCAAATGACGTCATCCTCCGACAGCCTTCGGCCCGGAGCCCAACACTGTCGAAGCCTGTTTCCTCCCCAAAAATTGTTCCCAAGTCTCAAGGTTTATGCCGGAGCTTGCAGGGGCGAAGCCCCAGGGCCCCGTCGAAGCCCTCTGGAGCAAGGTCCTTCGGAGCCCTCCCAGGCTAAGCCCTCGAGATCCCTTAAAGACCGCCAGAAGCTAAGTCTCAGGCTAACTTCGAAGCCAGCCTCCGGGCCTTCTTCAGAGTTAGCCTTCGATCCTTGTCCAAAGTTAGCCTTCGGGCTCCCTTCGGAGCTCCTCAGAACTAGTCTCTGGACCCTCTCTAGCCAGTTTGGAGGCCCCAGTGCGGAGGCCCTAGTTTGGAGGCCCCAGTTCGGAGCCCTGGTTCGGAGCCCCAGTTCGGAGCTCCGGCCCTGCTCCGAACCCAGAAGATATTTACGCCCCGCTACAGTGTAGGAGTCATACCAGGGGCCCCTCTGCCCATAGTTTGTCGTCTAGCTGGTCAAGATGTGACGTTGCCTGACACGTCTGTAAAGCTGTAAAGCACTTTTGTACCGTAGCTAGCTCCTTTTCCCCTCTCTGTCCCTATAAGCCTATGGCTCATAGGGGGCATACCGGTCTTTTCCTTTGGCCTGCGTGCCTATAAAAGCAGGGCCAAGCCCTTGTAACAGGGACACACGCTCCAGGGGGCCATGAGACCCTAGGGTTATTTTCTCCACACCAAGGCATACCATGCCAAATCCACCACAAACTGGACGTAGGGCTATTATCCCCTAGGGGAGGCCCGAACCAGTATAAACCCTTTCTCCTTCTGAGAGAACCCTTCGAGGTTCATTTTACACTCCGTATACACACATACTAAACCTGTGATGTAGCTATCAAAATTGCTACAACAGTTGGCGCCGTCCGTGGGGATCTTAGTACAACAAGCTAAGTTCTGTGCCACTGTCTGCAACCTGAAGTACGCTCGAGGGGGAGCTTCGAAGCTTCATGCTTCGCGCACCCTTCGGCAAGGTGCTCCGCTCCACGCATCGAAGGTCGTCGAAGCCCCAGGGGCTACGAGGCCAACCTTCAGTCACTTTACGAGCCCTGCTTCGCCTTCCCTTACCCTTCACATACCGGAGCTCACCCTCCGGCAAGGGGCTCCGCTCCACGCGTCGAAGGTCGTCGAAGCCCTAGGGGCTACGAGGCCAACCTTCAGTCACTTTACGAGGTATGTCCACTATCCGAAGTACCACTTCGATGTACAATTTCGCAAACGCTTTGATATATGTTCGAAGCCCTGCTTCGCCTTGATATTCGAAGCCCTGCTTCGCCTTTAAAGCAAATTTCTGCCCCGTCTTATTGAAAAAATTTGAATCCTTGCTTCGCCTTATCAAAAACATGAAGCCTTGCTTCGCTTTATTTAAAACGCGAAGTGAGAAACCAAGGGTTGGTTTCGGTGTTTTGTGATGAGTGATTGACAGACTTTTTACCCTCTGTTCGAAGGGTACCTCTGAAGGGGGTTCGGAGGTTGGACCTCCGAAGGGTGTTCGGAGGTGGCTTCACCGAAGTATGTTCGGTGTTTGCATGCTGCAGCTGTGCAGCGGAGTGTGCTCGTCGGAGGGGTACGACAGTACACGATGATTGGGTTCGTACCGAAGGCTTCGGTATTTTGGGCGGTACACCGGAGTGTGTGCCGGAGGTTGCTAACCCGGAGAGGTCTCCGGAGTACTGGATACACTTGTCTGCTTGTCTGTTGTGCGCAGGGACTTCGGAGGCGATGGACAGGTTCGCGGCAGGTGAACCTGGGTCAAGCGGGAGGCTTGATGCCAGGGGAGCGGGGAGCTACGTCACGGTGGCTGCGAAGGGGGTCCGGGTCGGTCCTCGGGTCGAGGCGTGCCAGGTGAAGGCAGAGAGTGCGGAGCGTGGCTCCGGCTGAAGGTGCTCCGAGACAAAGTCCTCGGAGGCGAGGCACTTCGAAGGTACTCCGAATGGAGTGACTTCGGAGTTGGTTGGAACTAGTCCTCTGCGGAGGCAAGGAGTTCGAAGTGTGCTCCGGAGGGAGACATTCGAAGGTACCCGACGAAGGTCTCAGAAGTCGAGGCGCATCGAAGGCATGGTCTAGTTGAGGCTCGTCGAGGAGTGTGCTCGGGGAGAGGCACTGCGACGAAGTACTCATGGAATGCTTCATGCGGAGGCCTTGGACGAAGGAGGGACTTCGAAGGGTGGTACTCCGAAGGTGGGGCTTCGGAGGGAGGAAGGCTTCGGAGCGAGGCTAGCTCCGGAGCAAGGTTGACTTGTGGTGCTTCGGCCTGCATGGCTTCGGTACACGGACTGACGGAGTTCGAGCTGGGTGAAGCTGCGAAGCCGTGGTGGTCCACTCCGGAGGTGTTGGTGCGAAGGCCCAAGAAGCTTTGACGACTTCGGCTCAAAACCATCACTGTATCGAAGGCCATCTTTGGCGAAGCGAAGGCCAACAGGCTCAAGGCTTCTCGCCGAAGCTACCGCACCCTCGCGTGCGAAGGGAGGATTCCAGAAGGTCAAAGACTGCAAAGGCTGACACTGTCTGTTCTGTAAAAAGGCTGACACTGTCCCCTCTGCAAAGCTGACAGAGAAGCCTCCAGAATAAAGGTGGACTACCTTTTGTACCCCTTAGTTCTGTAGAGTCAAATCCTTTGTAAACCCTAGGGGTAAAGTAGTCACTTCCTTTGGGTGAACTGTGGGCTATAAATATGGGGGCTCGGTAGGTAACATTTAACACATTGAGCATTTACTGTTGAGCTCCAGTAGCCACATACCTCGTTGTATTCATCCAGAGTTCAATCTATTTTGTGTTCCTTGTTCAAGCGGCGAAGCCCTACTTTCTGTACTTTTTGCTTGAGCTCGCGTTACATACCTCGCCTGTTGTAGTGCACCGTAGCCTGATTGAGGCGAAGGTTGTTTTTGTGCGAAGTGTGTTTTGTCAGTGTGCGTTCGCTCTGTGTAACAGGAGGCGAGACCTCGCTGCTTACTAGCGAACCCCTGATTGGTGCCCGTTTTGCTTCCTGTGTCGAAGCCCTTAGTGTAGTCCGTTTGTGTGCGTGTAGACCTTCGTGTACGAAGCCCAGCACCAGTTGCTGCCGCCAAGTACTTGGTCGAAGTCCTCAGAGGGCTGTCTACTCTTGCGAAGGGTGAAGTGCGAAGACTGCTCGAAGCACCCTGTGTGCGGAGCCTGCACTGACTTAGCAGAGTAGGTTTTCAAGGGTTGTAAGTGGAGCGAAGTCTTCTTGGCTTCGAACTTTTGCTCCTCCGAAGCCTGTGTTCGAAGGTGTCGAAGTACCTCCGAACCAGACCTTCGAAGGTAGTGTTCGAAGCCTGTTCCGCAGAAGACAGAACTGAAACCGAAGGCTAGTTTTTAGCCCGAAATTTTAAAAGCTCCCATTCACCCCCCCTCTGGTCGCTGTTTCCGGTCCAACACGAAGCCTCGCTTCGCTTTACAAAATCCGGAGCACCCCTCCGAAGGCTACACAGTGCCTCTGGGCCCGTAGCAGTGGGCTAAAAGGACTACGGGCCACTGGCCCGATGTGTCCAAGGACTCCGGGCCACTGGCCCGATGCGTCCAGGGATTCCGGGTTCTGCACCCGAAGCATCCCAGGGTCGAAGGTGACCCAGGGTCGTAGGTGACCCAGAGTCGAAGGTGGCTCAGAGTCGAAGGTGGCTCAACTATCCCAGGTTCGGTGAATCCACACCAAATATCCTTTTCACTACAGGACCAAGCTCCAGAAGCCTTGCTTCGCTATCTAAACACGCACTGAAGCCTCGCTTCGTGTGACGTGATCTAAGCTAAAAATTAAAGCATGTCTAAGTCATGCTTCGCTTAAAAATCTAAGTGCTTTTCAGAGCATCGCTTGCGCACAACATCCAAATCCCAGCATGCCGAAGCATGCTTCGCTTAATTTGGTTAGGCTGAAGCCTTGCTTCGCACCAAATTAATGCGTTCGAAGCCCAAAAGAGCCCTTCGCTCAACGAATTCCATACATCCGAAGCCGCCAAAAGGCACACCCCTTCGCATTTTTTATTTTGCCCGCACCAGCAACGGCTAAGTCCCTAGCTGCCACGAGCAAAGGGGGAAGCATGTACGCGAGGTGTGAGGATGTAATACGCAATACGAGCGTGACAAGCTAAAACATTCGAAGCCATCAAACAATGCGAAGCATACAGACGAAGTATGCAAATACAAATAAACTCCATTGAATAAATTGGGAAGTATATTACAAATGTACTTCGACTACAAAACTACGTATAGTCTGTATCTAAGCCTAAGAAGAATCGAGTACGAGGTCCCAACCCTCGCTTGCCTTTCTTTCGGCCAGGGCCCCCTCGGCTGGACGAAGCCTCGTCGAAGCCTGCTCTCCCACGTCCGGCTCGTCCAGGCTCCGAAGCCCACAGACCTCGTCTTCCATTTTGCAGGTCGCTCCGAGTTAGCAAAGCAGGCGGTGCCGTGTCGAAGGCAGAGAAGTCTAAGGCTTTGTCGCCTGCTAAGGCCGTTCGTGAAGGCAAAAACAAAGAACTCTGAAGGGACTCCACCTTCACAGCGGCAAGCAAATCCTGAGCTACTTCGGAGATGGCTTCGCCGCTAGGCCCCCTCGGAAGCTTAAACCGAGGGGGGCCTTCGGACCTAGCTACTTCGAGGACTACCCACAACTGTCGAAGTTCTTTAGAGTCCTCAAGCACTTCGAAGTCAACATTCGGAGGCTGAGCCTGGGCAGGTATAAAAAACCCCCGCATTCATATTAATAAGCTGATAAAGTTTGTACAATCCTGCAGCTAAGTGTTACAAAGAAGCCTAAGGAGATCTACACCTTCGGAGGCGGAGGTGTCGATGTCGAAGGCCTGTCTGGTGGGGCAGGTGCTTTGGATCGGCGAAGTCGTAGGGCCTTCTGGAGGTCAAGGACTGCTTCGCAGCCTTGTTCCTTCCAAGGCTCCTACAGCCGCCGCCAGGCTCCACGGACGTCCGGCGGAGGCGTCACCAAGTGTTGGCCCCCGAAGGCCACCGGGGTCACGGAGGTTGCTGCCTGGAGGTGGTTACACCCCGCTTCATGAAGCATGTGCAACACCCCTTGGCCAGCGACTCGGCCGGCCATGAGGGCGAATCCCTTCAGTGATTGCTCCGCCGTCGAAGCCATCGTCTTCAAGAAGTCGACGCGGTCCCCGATTGGGTCCTGGTCGTCGAAGTCCGGAACCCGGCATTCGGTCCCTATCTGCTCAAGGACGTCTGTCAGGCTCTGGATGGCTTCGCTAAGGTTGTCCACGACGAAGTCTTCAAGCGTTTGAGCCCGCCGACGGAGTGAAGCATTGTCCTTCGCCTACCGGGCTTCGGCATCCTTCGAAGCCTTGAGCTCTGCGCTGAGCTGAACCATCTCCGAAGCCAAGGCTGTAGCGCCCCGATTTAACAAATCGAGACATTATTGAATTTCATAAGAAAAACAATAATACAAGAGGTTCATCATGCGACAATCGTACATACGACAATGTTCATGGTACGCAGACCATATTTATTACATCATTGTTTTAATAAAAACAGTAAAGTGAAATAATTAGAAAACGGCATGACAAACATCTTCTCCAGGATCTTTCTTCTCGACTGGGTCGCTACTCCAGACCGTCTTCAAAGTAAGCATCCTCTGTGGGGTCCAACGGGTATGAGTACAAAAAGTACTCAACAAGCCACCGCAAATGCAAATAGTAATGCAGGGTAATAAACAAGGAAGGATAATGGCTAACATTGCAGAATAATGCAGTTGCAGTTATTGCATTTAGTGTAATCATATTTTAATCACGCGGAAAGTAAACATGAACATAATCAACCTCAACTAACTCGAGGGGTACAGTCAGCCCCACCTCGCTCAACAGTCCTTACATGTCAATCCATCATGCACATACATATTCAAAGTAATCTAACTGGGGGATGTCACGCAACCCGCCCTTGACCGTGGGCTCGGCTTTTCGAAAAGATTTAAGACTCTAATCAGAGATGTACTACTGTACCCACAAGGCACGCACTCATCCCAAACGAGATGACCCATTTCACGGGAACTCGTGCCAAAACCTCAATATGAGATGTTCCAAGCGATAACCACCCGCTCTAGGTTTCGCCGGCGCGCCGGGCCGCATCCCGGCTAACGTCGCACCCCCTTTTGCGCCACATTGGTACAAGTCACCCGCAGGTGCAACTTGACCCATCTCCAAATGGTGGCCTCGGTTTGGAACAACCCATACCTTAGTTAGGACTTACCCACTAGACTTGTGGTTAGTACGTAAGTGTATTGCAACGGATCCCTCAGACCGGTCCTTATAGTGCCCCGGGTGCTACCGACCAATGCCCTAGCTTGCACCCGGAACCCACCATGCATACACTCACAACCATAACTCATCACCAACAGAATTTCCAAGGATAAGAAGTAACGGGGATCATATAATAGAACCATTTTGCTACGACTCATTTTTATCCTATAGCGATCGTGTCAATACATTGGACACTAGCTAATATCATTGATCATATGGTGACAAGGAGGTTAGGCGAGATAGCATGGCTTGGGTTGCACATCAAGGTCGGGGGATCCTAAATAAATATAATGTAAGGGCTCATTTGACTAATGCATCTATAACCTATGTGTTTTAGCGATAGTTTAATCAAACATGGGTTCAATATGCTCAAAAGATTGGTTTGGTGACTTGCCTTGTTCAGCAAAGGGAGAGGGAGGGACTTCGGGGAAGTACTCCGGCTCCTCGGCGACGTCGTAGTCTTTTTAATATAATAAAGTAAAATAAAAAGAACTCATTCAATCAAACAATATAACATTACATTATAAGCACATAAGTTAAAGTTGGTTTGATTATAAATAAAATAAATTCAATGGTTAAGGTTCTGTGGTTTATTTTATAAATAAATTTTAAAGGAATTTAAAAAGTAGTCCTTTTTAGAAAGGGGTTTTAAAAGGGGTTATTCTCATTTTTAAGTTCTCTAAAATGAAAGCTTCATAGAAAACTTAGTGGTCTGTTCATATCATCAAGAAATAAATAAATATAAATTTTACTGGAATTTAAATAATTAAATTTTACATTTTTAACCTAAGGGTATTTAAACATTCATTTAAATAAACATGAAATGTCTAATGTAAACCTACTATTTTTATTGTATAAACATGTAGAGAATAATATTATGAATTTTCTAAAATTGGAATGGCAATTTTTAGAGTTCAAATGCGCCAGATATGAATTTTACAAGTTTTAAACCTTTTCTGGAATTTATTTTCAAATTTTAAATCCCTCGGGTCCATGGTGAGCCAGGCTCACGGTGAACCCGCGCACTGTGCACGTGCGCCGGGTCGATCTGGGCCGTCGGATCCAGATCCGACGCGCGAGGGCGAGGCGGGACGCGTAAGTCGACGTGGACGGCCAGGATTAAAACATCGAACCGGTACGCGATGAGCGATCCAGATCAATCGCGGGTTTTAAAAACTAACGGACGCACGAGATTAAAACATACCCCTTCGCCGAGATCTAACGGTGTGGATTAGATCGCGCACGTGGGCTCACGTGCGTCGTCCGATCGCGATCGCACGGTCGGGATCAGATCCGACACGGCACGGGTACTCGACCCGTGCCGGTCGTCTTCTCCGACGACGGTGAGCGGGCCAGCGGCCACGGCGAGCGACGGCGGTCCTAGCTAAGCCTAGAAATGGAAGGGGGACGCTACGGCGGTCACGATGGTACCTTGGCGGCGGTCCGGGGACGACGGGGCGTGGCCGGCGACGAGGGTAGACGCGGAAGGCTCCTCAGGTACTCGACGGCGACGGTGCTCCGGCGATCTCCTTGACCAGCGGAGACGTGGCCGAGGTAGGGGACGTCCTTGCGGTCACGACGGTGGCGGAGGCGCGGGCCGGGGTGGTCCGAGGCGAAGGCGAGGGGCGGCCGGAGGCGAAGCAGGGGGAAAACGCTCAAAGGCGAAGGGAGGGCGCTCTGTTTGTTCTCGAAGCGAGTGGGCGTGGGGGTCGGACGCGGCGTAGGCCGGGGGGTTAAATAGGACACCGGAGGGGGCTCGCATGCAAGGAAAGCCGAGGGGGGGGCTTTACTCACCGGCGAAGGCGCGGCCGGGCGCATGAAGGCGATCCAGGGGCTTAAACACGCGCCTTAACGCGCTTAATTGACCGGTGGGCCTCGGGGGAGTTAATGCCGGCCTCGGTTTAACGGAAGGGGGAGCCGGCGAGGGGATCCGAGGCGAAGTTCTCGCCGGCGGGATTAGGGGGGCTGGCGCGAGGTTGAAGACGGTTCTGACGAGCGGGGGCCACTGGCCAGCGAGCGTGGACGAGCGAGGGAGGCAGCTGACGGGTGGGGCCGGGTTGTCGGGTGCGCGCGCGAGGGGAGGAAATCGGCGCCGACAGGTGGGGTCCGGATGTCAGTCTAAGGTGCGCGAGGTAACGGGCTGGGCCGGCCGGGAGAGAGAGAAGGGAGGGAGGGGAGCCCATCACTGCTACTAAGGTTTTCAGATTTAAAATAATTGTAGAAAATGGATTAAATATTTTGGGGTATTTCCAGAGTGGATAAAAATTTATAAAAATTCTCAAAAACATTTCTTGGCCTTAGGATCATATACAAAAATTTTCACCTCCTAGTTTGGCCATATACTCTATGTTGTAGTTAAAAAGGGTATAAAGGAGTATTAAAAGTATTTTCAGAAATAATAATTCCAAGAAATTGAATTTAATAATATTTTTATTGTTTTGAAAATTTGGGGTGTTACAAACCTATCCCCCTTACAAGAATCTCGTCCTCGAGATTGGAACGCTACTCGAATAACTCGGGGTATTGGGCTTTTAGATCGTCTTCTTTTTCCCAAGTGGCTTCTTCGGCGGGATGGTTGTTCCATTGGACTTTGCAGAAGCGAACAACGCGACTTCTGGTTACTCTCTCCTTGGTTTCCAAGATCTTGATGGGTTTCTCTATGTAGGTCAAGTCTTCTTGGACATTAAGCTGCTGAAGGTCGGCTTGCTCGGTGGGTACACGGAGGCACTTCTTCAGTTGGGAGACATGGAACACATCGTGAACGCCTGCCAAGGATGGGGGCAGTTCGAGTTGATATGCCACTTATCCCTGTCGTCGGAGGATCTGGAAAGGTCCGACGTAGCGGGGTGCTAGTTTGCCTTTCATGTTGAACCTTTGAGTGCCACGGAGGGGAGTGACTCGGAGGCAGACATAATCGCCCTCCTCAAAGGCTAGGTCTCTTCGACGGTTGTCGGCATAGCTCTTTTGCCTGGATTGGGCTGCCTTCAATCGGTCTCTTATGATATTAACCTTCTCTTCAGCTTCTCTTAATAAATCAGTCCCAAACAGTTGTGACTCTCCGGTCTGGTCCCAGAGTAACGGCGTTCTGCACTTACGTCCATAGAGTGCTTCGAACGGGGACATTTGCAGGCTGGCTTGATAGCTGTTGTTGTAGGAGAACTCTGCATATGGTAAGTTCTTGTCCCACATTCTGCCAAAGTCTAGAGCGCAAGCTCTAAGCATATCCTCCAATATCTGGTTGACCCTTTCGGTTTGACCGTCGGTCTGTGGATGATAGGCGGTGCTAAAGTTCAGTCGGGTGCCGAGTTCCTCTTGGAGGTTCTTCCAAAACTTGGAGGTAAACTGACTCCCACGGTCAGATACAATCTTCTTAGGAACTCCGTGAAGGCACACGATCCGGGTCATATACAACTCAGCCAACTTGGCGACGGTGTACGTTGTCTTGACCGGGACGAAGTGAGCTACCTTGGTGAGTCGGTCGACGATCACCCAGATAGAATCATGACCAGCTTGGGTCCTGGGCAGTCCCGTGATGAAGTCCATTCCTATCTCTTCCCACTTCCATTCAGGGACCTTGAGAGGTTGAAGAAGTCCGGCAGGTCTCTGATGCTCTGCCTTGACTCGCCGGCATGTGTCGCACTTGGCCACATACTCAGCTATTTCTCTCTTCATGCTGACCCACCAATATTTTTCCTTTAGGTCTTGGTACATCTTTGTACTCCCGGGATGGATGGAGTATAATGTATCGTGGGCTTCTTGAAGGATGAGGGTCTTCAACTCAGGTAGGTTGGGTACGCATACTCGGTTTCCGAACCAGATGGTGCCATGCTCGTCCTCGGAAAATCCGGGGGCTTTACCCTTCCTCATGTTCTGCTGGATCTCCAGGATGTCCGGATCTTCCTTCTGCTTTTCTCGGATCTGGTCTATTAAGACAGGCCGAGATTCCAAGGCAGCGAGGTACGCTCGAGTGGTGATCCCTAGGTTTAGCCTTTCCATCTCCTTATAAAGTAAAGGAGCTTGGTCTTGAATCATGATGGCATTGCAGTACCCTTTTCGACTAAGGGCGTCTGCCACCACGTTCGCTTTGCCCAGATGATAATGGATGCCCAAGTCGTAATCCTTGATCAGTTCCAACCATCTCCTTTGCCTGAGATTCAGATCTGGTTGGGTGAATATGTACTTGAGGCTCTTGTGGTCGGTGAAGACCTCACACCGATTCCCCACAAGGTAATGTCTCCATATCTTCAAGGCATGAACCACGGCTGCTAGTTCCAGGTCATGGGTGGGGTAGTTCAGCTCATGCGGCCTTAGCTGTCGGGAGGCGTAGGATATTACTTTCCCTTCTTGCATTAATACGCATCCCAATCCTTGACGAGAGGCATCACAGTAGACGTGGAAGTCTTTCCGGATGTTTGGTAGAGTCAGAATGGGAGCTGACACTAGCTTCTTCTTGAGGGTCTGGAAGCTTTCTTCGCAGTCGGGGGTCCATTCAAACTTCACTTCCTTCTGCAGAAGTCTGGTCATAGGCTTGGCGATCTTGGAAAAATTCTCGATGAACCGGCGGTAGTATCCGGCCAATCCGAGAAAACTCCGGATCTCGGTCACGGTTGTGGGCTGCAGCCAGTTGGTTACCGCTTCAACGGTGGTTGGGTCCACTGCTATTCCTCCAGCAGATATAACATGGCCGAGGAACTTTACCTCAGATGACCAAAATTCGCATTTGCTGTATTTGGCGTACAATTGCTGCTCCCTTAGCTTTCCGAGGGTCAGACGGAGGTGAGCCTCGTGTTCTTCCTTGGTTTTGGAGTAAACGAGGATATCGTCGATGAATACCACGATGAACTTGTCCAAGAACTCCATGAATACATTGTTCATCATGTTCATGAAAAAGGCCGGGGCATTCGTGAGTCCGAATGACATCACGGTGTACTCGTAGAGTCCATAGCGAGAGGTGAAGGCAGTCTTGGGTATGTCTTCTTCTCTAATCCTCAACTGGTGATAACCTGACCTGAGGTCAATCTTGGAAAACACCGAGGATCCTTTTAGCTGATCGAACAGGTCGTCGATCCGAGGCAATGGGTACTTGTTCTTGATGGTTACGTCGTTCAAGGCTCTATAGTCCACGCACATCCTCTTGGTCTTGTCCTTCTTCATGGCAAATATAACCGGTGCACCCCAGGGTGAGGTACTTGGCCGAATGTACCCTTTCTGCTCTAGGTCTTCGATGTTGCTCTTGACTTCGGCTAGTTCATTGGCGGCCATTCGGTACGGGCGCTTGGAGATTGGAGTGGTCCCGAGGACAAGTTCGATTCTGAATTCGATGTCCCGCTTGGGAGGCATTCCGGGTAGATCTTCAGGGAAGACATCCGCAAACTCCTTGACTATGGGCACCTCTTCAAGAGCTATCGAGCGAAGGGATGCTCCGAGTGGTTTGCGACTGGTCATCCGAAAGGTGACGGTTACGCCTTCAGGATTGGTCACCATGACGGACTTGTTGGCACAGTCGATCACTCCCTTGTGCTTCATCAACCAATCCATCCCTAGTATAAGGTCGAGTCCGGTGCATTGGATGAGGACAGGCTCGGCCCGAAACAGTACTCCTTGGATGTCAATTTGAACCTTAGGGCTGTATAAGCGGGCTAAGGTTCTATTGCCGGGGGTGGCAATCACCATGGGAATGGGTAGAGGGAGCACGTCCAGTCCGTTTATTTTCACAAAATTTTCCGAGATGAAGGTGTGGGTTGCTCCAGAGTCAAATAATATGACGGCCGGTACGGAATTCACAGTAAACGTACCGAGCATGACTTCAGGAGCCTCCTGAGCTTCTTCCGCGCTGAGGTGGTTGACGCGGGCACGAACTGCCTGGTTGGGGGCCGCGCCCTGAGCTGGCTTGGGGTGAGGACACTGGTGTGCATAGTGCCCTTCCTTGCGTCAGTTGAAGCAGACGACCGGCCTTCCTTGGTGATCCTTCAAGATCGGGGCCTTGGCGGCTGGTGTCGGCTGAGCGGCCGGAGATGGTGGAGCGGGGCGAGGATGCCCGACGTTGGATCCACCGGCGGCGTGAGGTGGCCTGTAGGCGGGCCGAGGATGGTAGGCAGGCGCTGGTGGCGGAGGGACGAAGCGGGGCCTCTGAGAGTTCACCTGCTGATGCTTGAAGGCGATCATCTTCCTCTTCTTGAGGTCCAGCTTGTTCTGCTCAGTCTCTTGGATGAGCGCTTTGTTGACCAGCCATTGGAAGTCGGCGAAGTCGGCGGCGACGAGCTGGATGGACAGCTCATCCTTAAGTCCCCTGAGGAACTTGGCTTGGCGGAGGGCGTCGGTGCGCACTTCCTCCGGTGCGTAGCGGGCGAGGCGGTTGAACTCATGGAGGTACTCCATGACGGTCCTGTTGCCTTGTTGCAGGTCGCGGAACTCCTGCTGTTTCACCGCGATGACGCCGGCGGGGACGTGGGCGGCACGAAAGGCGATGGTGAACTCCGCCCAAGTCACCACGTGGCCCTCTGGCTGGGACTCACGGTAGTTGTCCCACCATTCCGCGGCGGGACCCTGGAGCTGGTGAGTGGCGAAGGCCACTCGCTCCCGGTCGGTGCAGGGGAGGAGGTCGAGCTTCTTTCCGATGGTGCGAAGCCAATCTCCGGCTTCCATCGGGTTGGTGGTGCTCGAGAAGATGGGCGGGCGCACGCGCAGAAACTCAGAGAGTTGCGGAGCGGGCGCAGGTGCTGGTGCGCGAGGGGCGGGTTCCCCGTTCTGCAGACGGTCCAACTGAGCCTGTTGGTTCTGCATTTGGGTGAGGAGGGCGGTGATCAGTTGGTTCTGATTCGCCATCATCTCCGCCAAGGTGGGGTGGTTGGCGGAAGGCGACCCAGATTGACACGGGCCCGTTGCACCCCAGTTGGGCACAACACCCTCAGGCGCATCACGGCTTCCTCCTGCTCCGTTGTTGGAGCCGGTGTTCTGGTGGTCGGCCATCTTCTGAATATACATAGTGAAAAAGCAAAAGATGACGAAACAATAATACAACCAAAAATATCATATAAGATTCAAGCACATAAATATATTGAGTGGTATAAATTGTTCATTACATCCAAGCTCTTAT
Organism: Zizania palustris; assembly: GCA_019279435.1. Taxonomy (NCBI): domain Eukaryota; kingdom Viridiplantae; phylum Streptophyta; class Magnoliopsida; order Poales; family Poaceae; genus Zizania; species Zizania palustris. Next base: position 86,349,636 of record JAAALK010000079.1, read on the forward strand.
TCCATCTACAACCCAACTCGTTGCAGACGGCACCACATACAAAATTATGATTTTTATTTAAATAGCGTCTCCTAACGCCTACTCGCCACCGGAGGCGGTCTCCGTGCTCTCGGAACCACGAGTGCGCGGCTCCAGAGAGATGGTGGGCTCGAGAAAATTCTCGATGATGGAGTCGGAGACGAGGCCGGGGCGTGGAGGAGGGGCGCTGGTGGAGGGCCTGGCGGGGGAGGGTCGTGGCGGGATCCTCTTGGGGCGAGGGAGGGGCTCACGGATGGGCTTCTTCTTCCTTGGAAGAAGAGGAAACATCTCCGCGATATCCTTCTGCAGCTGCATAATCTTGCGCTGCAACTCGCCATTCTGCTGGATCAAGTTCTTCGTTTCTTCACGAAAGAACTCAACCGCCTCATGGTGCTCGTCGGCGTCGAGCACCGCCTCGGTGTGGAGATCATCCATGGCCTGTAGAATACGCGACTGCCGGGCCATGACCGGATCACGCACGGAGTGAACTCCGAGGTAGATGCTACGGTGGGCTCCGGGAGTGCGCTTCGGCACGAGCCGGAAGGACGAGTTCTGAAGACGATCGTCGTAGATCATCCTCAGCTCCATGAGGGCCTGAAGGGCGACCCGTTGGCACGCGACGTCGAAAGTCGGGCCTCCAAGTGCTGTGGTGTAGGGCGGCAGGTGTTCTCCGGAGCCGTGGACGGTGAGGGAGACGTCGCAAGGCCCGGCGAACTCGTCGGGGTACACTCCTTGAAATTCGGGCTCGAAGAGGAACCCGAGGAAGGTGAGCATCATGCGGAGCTCCCGGACGAAGCCCTCGTAGTGGCGGCAGTAACTGTGGACTTGGTAGACAGGCATCTACAAAACAGCAAGTTGAATAAAAGTGAGGAGAGGAACAAAGTTTATGAAGTAGATTTTCGAGAAATAATTTCCTGTGGCTAATGGCTGGGCGGGTCTGTTTGGCTTCCTACAGTCGAGTCGGCTCTGATACCATCTTGTAGCGCCCCGATTTAACAAATCGAGACATTATTGAATTTCATAAGAAAAACAATAATACAAGAGGTTCATCATGCGACAATCGTACATACGACAATGTTCATGGTACGCAGACCATATTTATTACATCATTGTTTTAATAAAAACAGTAAAGTGAAATAATTAGAAAACAGCATGACGAACATCTTCTCCAGGATCTTTCTTCTCGACTGGGTCGCTACTCCAGACCGTCTTCAAAGTAAGCATCCTCTGTGGGGTCCAACGGGTATGAGTACAAAAAGTACTCAACAAGCCACCGCAAATGCAAATAGTAATGCAGGGTAATAAACAAGGAAGGATAATGGCTAACATTGCAGAATAATGCAGTTGCAGTTATTGCATTTAGTGAAATCATATTTTAATCACGCGGAAAGTAAACATGAACATCATCAACCTCAACTAACTCGAGGGGTACAGTCAGCCCCACCTCGCTCAACAGTCCTTACATGTCAATCCATCATGCACATACATATTCAAAGTAATCTAACTGGGGGATGTCACGCAACCCGCCCTTGACCGTGGGCTCGGCTTTTCGAAAAGATTTAAGACTCTGATCAGAGATGTACTACTGTACCCACAAGGCACGCACTCAGAAAAAGAGGGAGTGCGCTAACAGGCGAAGTGCGGGCGCTCTGCTTGGTCTGAGTGCGAGTGGATGCGTGAACCGAACGCGGTGGAGGGCAAGGGCTTAAATAGAGGTGCCGGCGGGGGCAGGGAGGGCGCAATTGACGGTGGCCGAGGTTAATGACGTTATGACGCAGTGAGCTCGGGTTGACGCGGTTCATCGAACCTGGACGCGAATCGGCCGAATTAATAGGGGGAAAACGGTCGGCGCGTTGAGGGGAATTCATTTCCAGCGAGTGATTAGGGTGAGGGGGCCGGCGGGGGCGGATCCGAGGGAGTAAAGGTGGCCGGCGTAGTTTGGGGGCGACGGCGCGGGGCAGCCGGAGGCGAAGCAGGGGGAAAATGCTCAAAGGCGAAGGGAGGGCGCTCTGTTCGTTCTCGAAGCGAGTGGGCGTGGGGGTCAGACGCGGCGTAGGCCGGGGGGTTAAATAGGACACCGGAGGGGGCTCACATGCAAGGAAAGCCGAGGGGGGGGGCTTTACTCACCGGCGAAGGCGCGGCCGGGCGCATGAAGGCGATCCAGGGGCTTAAACGCGCGCCTTAACGCGCTTAATTGACCGGTGGGCCTCGGGGGAGTTAATGTCGGCCTCGGTTTAACGGAAGGGGGAGCCGGCGAGGGGATCCGAGGCGAAGTTCTCGCCGGCGGGATTAGGGGGGGCTGGCGCGAGGTTGAAGACGGTTCTGACGAGCGGGGGCCACTGGCTAGCGAGCGCGGACGAACGAGGGAGGCAGCTGACGGGTGGGGCCGGGTTGTCGGGTGCGCGCGCGAGGGGAGGAAATCGGCGCCGACAGGTGGGGTCCGGATGTCAGTCTAAGGTGCGCGGGGTAACGGGCTGGGCCGGCCGGGAGAGAGAGAAGGGAGGGAGGGGAGCCCATCACTGCTACTAAGGTTTTCAGATTTAAAATAATTGCAGAAAATGGATTAAATATTTTGGGGTATTTCCAGAGTGGATAAAAATTTATAAAAATTCTCAAAAACATTTCTTGGCCTTAGGATCATATACAAAAATTTTCACCTCCTAGTTTGGCCATATACTCTATGTTGTAGTTAAAAAAGGTATAAAGGAGTATTAAAAGTATTTTCAGAAATAATAATTCCAAGAAATTGAATTTAATAATATTTTTATTGTTTTGAAAATTTGGGGTGTTACAAAGGCTTCCTTAGCCTTGTCGGCCTCAGCCTTCGCCACCTCTGCCGAAGCCTCAGCCCGCCTTCGCCTCTCGGCTTCCACCGAGACTTCACGTCGAAGGGCCTCCTTCTCCTCTGACAGTCGCTCCATCCGCCTGTCTGCAGAAGTCGAAGCTGCTGCGTTCAGTGCGAAGGCCTACAAGAATTCAAGAAATCATAAGTATTGGTCGAAGGCTAAAGTATAGTTCGAAGGATGTGAAGGGCTTCGCTCACCCGCACGAGGGCTTCGTTCGCGCTGATGAAAAGCTCCTTGGGACTTCGAGGGTGCGGTCGGAGGCCCCTGCGACCGAAGCACTTACCCCGGAGGAGGCAGCGGATGATCCCACAAGTGCCCCGGCTACCAAGACGGCAGTGAGGCCTTCGACGGCAACGACTTCGGCGGCGGAGGCTGACGAGCTCACCCCAGCCATCAAGACCGCGGAAGCCTCGACAGCGACAACTTCGGGTGTGAGGCATTTATTACCTGCAGATTTCGAAGTCACCTTCGGTCCAAGCTCCGAAGGCTTATTTTCTCCAAAGTTGTAATTTTCAGGACATTTGTCCCAAGGGCGCGCGCACCCCTTCGTCCCGAAGGCCTCCACGCGAGGGGCTATTGTTGGGGGAATATATTTCCACTGAACAGGGGCCAAATGACGTCAGCCTCCGATAGCCTTCGGCCCGGAGCCCAACACTGTCGAAGCCTGTTTCCTCCCCCAAAACTGTTCCCAAGTCTCAAGGTTTATGCCGAAGCTTGCAGGGGCGAAGCCCCAGGGCCCCGTCGAAGCCCTCTGGAGCGAGGTCCTTCGGAGCCCTCCGAGGCTAAGCCCTCGAGATCCCTTGAAGACCGACAGAAGCTAAGTCTTAGGCTAACTTCGAAGACAGCCTCCGGGCCTTCTTCGGAGTTATCATTCGAGCCTTGTCCGGAGTTAGCCTTCGGGCTCCCTTCGGAGCTCCTCAGAACTAGTCTCCGGACCCTCTCCGGCCAGTTCGGAGGCCCCCAGTTCGGAGGCCCCGGTTCGGAGGTCCCGGTTCGGAGGCCCTAGTTCAGAGGCCCCAGTTAGGAGGCCCCAGTTCGGAGCACTGGTTCGGAGCCCCAGTTCGGAGCTCCGGCCCTGCTCCGAACCCAGAAGATATTTACGCCCCGCTACAGTGTAGGAGTCGTACCAGGGGCCCCTCTGCCCATAGTTTGTCGTCTAGCTGGTCAAGATGTGACGTTGCCTGACACGTCTGTAAAGCTGTAAAGCACTTTTGTACCGTAGCTAGCTCCTTTTCCCCTCTCTGCCCCTATAAGCCTAGGGCTCATAGGGGGCATCCCGGTCTTTTCCTTTGGCCTGCGTGCCTATAAAAGCAGGGCCAAGCTCTTGTAACAGGGACACACGCTCCAGGGGGGCATGAGACCCTGGGGTTATTTTCTCCACACCAAGGCATACCATGCCAAATCCACCACAAACTGGACGTAGGGCTATTATCCCCTAGGGGAGGCCCGAACCAGTATAAACCCTTTCTCCTTCTGAGAGAACCCTTCAAGGTTCATTTTACACTCCGTATACACACATACTAAACCTGTGCTATAGCTAAAAAAATTGCTACAACAACAAGCTTTGCACCGCCAAGCGGTAAAGCGCATTCTCAGGTATCTCAAACATACCCTCGAATTTGGCATTTGGTATTCTGCGTCTTCCTCTTTGTGCCTTCGAGGTTATTCCAATGCAGATTTTGCTGGGTGTAGGATTGATAGGAAAAGTACCTCCGGTACTTGTCATTTTCTGGGTACTTCACTGGTTTGTTGGTCTTCCCGCAAACAGTCTAGTGTTGCACAATCGACGACTAAGGCCGAATATGTTGCTGCAGCTAGCTGTTGCTCTCAGATTTTGTGGATGATTTCCACTCTATAGGATTTCGGGTTAGATTATAAGAGTGTTCCATTTTTCTGTGATAACACTAGTGCTATTTGTATTGCAAACAACCCGGTTCAGCATTCCAGAACCAAACACATTGATGTGCGATATCATTTTCTCAGAGATCATAATGAGAAAGGTGATATTGAACTTCAATATGTTGATACTCAACACCAGCTAGCCGATATTTTCACAAAACCCCCTCGATGCTTCTCGTTTTGCCTACTTGTGTGGGGAACTTGGTGTTTGCCACCCTTATGGCATTTTGTGACGGGGAGCAGTTTTTGATTGTCTTGCATATGCTCATTATGTGTGAAATTGCATTTACATCTTTTGCACTTATATGCCTGATTATAATTCATGTAATCATGTCAGCTCAGCTCTATTTAATATGTCTAGAATATTTTGTGCATAATTTCTTTTTCCAAAATCAAATCATGCTCACTACTTAGTCTTGGATCAACATGTTTAGGCAGGACTGTTTTAGCTATCTTTTATCTGCTTGATAACAAGACTCCTTTTCTCTGGATGCTAAACATTGCAACTTGAAAAATTGTTTTACTTACTCATGGATATTCATCAAGTGCTAAACAATTTGTTCACTTAATTAAAAATCCAAAAATCCATGATTTGCATGCCTCAAAGTGAAAAGATCCAGGTGGGTTTGTTTGTCGCACTACTCTATTCTAGACTGCCTACCATTGCACATTGGTCTGAACTAGGATAGTGTAGTGTATGCCAAAATCACTGCCTTAAGCTTCTGACGGCTTTTGTGCCTAGGCTTGGCCTGATTGGAAAGTATAAGGTAGACAAACAAATAACCCCTGACATTGTGAAAAGAACAACAAAAATTCATTGTTCATCAAGTTTGCTTTCATGGCTCCACTTGAACTGGTCTTGTCTGTCTAGAGTAGAAATTGACTAGTTTTGCGCGGACTCTATTTTTACCTGACTAGTTATCTTGATTGAGTGGTGATGCTTTTATTTCAAAATGATGAAATCACATGCTGTCATCATGTTTTTAGAGAATGTTAAATTGAGATGAGCACATGAAAATTGGTATTAAAGTCGGCATGTTTTTGCTTTATATGTCTTTGCAATTCTGTCCATTTCGCAGCTTTGCATCTTTTAAATGCTCCTTGATGCTTGCATTGCCAAAGGGGAGAAATTTTTGAGTTCTCTACAGCAAGGGGTAAAATAACTAGGGGGAGTTTTATCTTTCAAAGGGAAAGATTTGCCGGAGGGGGCTTTTACTCTTTTGAACAAGAGGGAGGAAAATTCTTTTGTCAAGTGACATGGTTTGGCTCGTTTCTGAGTTTTTATGGTCACTTGTGTGCTGAAATTTTTCAAATTTTCTTGGACTTGAATTTGGTTGTCAATGCACTCATCAAGGGGGAGATTGAGAAACCAAGGGTTGGTTTCGGAGTCTGTGATGAGTGATTGACAGATTTTATCCTCTGATTCGAAGGGGTCCCTCCGAAGGGGTTCGGAGGTGGTTTCACTGAAGGGTTCGGTGGGTCTGTTTGCTGCGGTTGTTGCAGCGGAGTGTGACTGTCAGAGTGGTCCGACAGTACACGATGACTAGGTTGTACCGAAGGTCTCGGTAATTTGGACGGTACACCAGAGTGTGTGCCGGAGGTTGTTTACCCGGAGAGGTCTCCGGGGTACTGGATACACTTGTCTATTTGTTTGTGGTGCGTAGGTGACTTCAGAGGCGATAGATAGTTCACAGCAAGTGAACCTAGGTCAAGCGAGAGGCTTGATGCTAGGCAAGCGGGGAGCTCGGTCACGAAGGCTATGAGGGGTCGAGGTCAGTCCTTGGGTCAAGGTGCACCAGGCGAAGACAGAGAGTGCGGAGCGTGGCTCTTGCTGAAGGTACCCCGAGATGAAGTCCTCGGAGGCGAGGCACTTCGAAGGGTGCTCCGAATGGAGTGACTTCGGAGTATGGTGGACAAAGTCCTCAGCAATGAGGCAAGATGTTCGAAGTGTGATCTGGAGGGAGGCACTCGAAGGTTTACCTGACGGAGGTCTCAGAAGTTGAGGTGCATCGAAGGCATGGTCCGGGTGAGATTCATCGAGGAGTGTGCTCGGGGAGAGACACTGCGACGAAGTGCTCATGGAATGCTTCATGCGGAGGCCTTGGATGAAGGAGGGGTTTCGAAGGGTGGTACTCCGAAGGTGGGGCTTCGGAGTATGGCTGACTTGAGAACTTCGGCCATGCATGGCTTAGGTACACAGACTAACGGAGGTCGAGCTAGGAGTAGCTATGAAGCCATGGTGATCCACTCTAGGGGTGATGGCGCGAAGGCTCAATGGCTTTGATGGCTTCGACTCAAAACCGCCACAGTGTCGAAGGCTGACTTCGGTGAAGCGAAGGCCATCAGGCTCAAGGCTTCTCACCGAAGCTACCGCACCCCTCGCGTGCGAAGGGGGGCTTCAGAAGAATCCAAGACTGCAAAGGCTGACCGTGTCAGCTTTGCAAAAGCTGATGTTGTCTCCTCTGCGAAGCTGACAAAAGAAGCCTCCAAATAAAGTAGACTACCAGTTGTACCCCCTTGTTCTGATGAGACAAAACCAGTGTAAACCCTAGGGGTAAAGTAGTCTATTCATAGGGCTGAATAGTGCCTATAAATAATGGAGGCTATCTAGGCATCAGTAACACTTTGAGCAGCCATTTTTGAGCTCCTGTGCTAGCCGCCACACAACTTGTATTCAGATCTGTGAGCCCATTTTGTGTTCCCTGTTCATGCAATGAAGTTTTGATTTTGTTCCTCTTTCACTGCTTGAACTTGTATTTTGTGTTGCACTTCATGTTTTGATTTCTCTGTGCACCATCTTCTTCTGGGTTGAGTTTGTGCACTGGATCTCTTCTAGAGAACTGTGTGAGAGGTATGTCTGTGTGAAGTGTGATTTTCTCAGTGTGTGTTCGCTCTGTGTAAACTGAGGCTAGTCCTCTCTGATTACTAGCAAAGCATTGTCCTTGGGTTAAATTAAAGCCTGTTTTCTTCCCTTGTCGAAGTCCTCTTCACAGTGTGCTCAGCGTGCGTCTCGACCTCCGAAGTGCGAAGCCTAGTACCAGTTGCTAGCGCTGAGTGTTTGGTCGAAGTTCTCAGAGGGAAGTCTACTCTTGCGAAGGGTGAAGTGCAAAGTCTGCTCAAAGGCACCCACTGTGCGGAGCCTGCACTGACTTAGCAGAGTTGAGTTTTTGGTGTTGTGGGTGGAGCGAAGTCTTCTAGACTTCAAACTTTTGCTCCTTGCGAAGCCTGGTTTTGGAGCTGTGATATACCTCCGAACAAGAACTTCGGAGGGTGTGTTCGAAGCATGTTCTGCAAAAGATAGAATTAAAACAGAAGGCTATTTTTAGTCTGAAATTTTAAAAGCTCCAATTCATCCCCCCTCTGGTCGCCGTTTCCGGTCCAACAGATGGTTGTAGATCAGCAAGTCCTCGGTTACATGCTCTCCTCCATGAGTAAAGAAGTGTTAGTACAAGTTGCAGCAAGCAGAACCGCAATAAAAGAATGAAAGATTGTTGATGGTATGTTTTTCTCAATAACCATGACTAGATCAATTAATACAAGAATAGCTTTAGCTACCATGAAGAAAGGTGATCTTAGTATTACTGAGTATATTAGAAAAAAGCGAAGTCTTATCGATGAAATGACGTCTTCAGGGAAGCCTCTTGAAGATGAAGATCTGGTTTCATACATCTTAACTTGATTAAATGAAGAATTTGACTTGATCGTCTCGTCCCTTGTCTCAAGGGCTAAGCCGGTCAGTGTGGTAGAAGTATTTTCTCATCTTATTCACTTTGAGAACCATCTGAAGCTTCGTCATGCAGAACAACATATGACAACAAATTTTGCAAATAGAGGCTGGGGCCATGGATTCACCCCTGGACGTGGCCGTAGGTGGAATCAGCAAGGGCGCTACAGCCGTGGCAGAGGAAGAAGTGTCCTTCAGGAGCCGGAGGACATCAAGGACAAAGAAATGGCAGCAACAAAAATACTGATAATAGATCAAAGTGTCAACTTTGCTACAAACGGGGACATACGGTTGTGGACTGTTGGCATATGTACGATGAAAATTTTGTGGCTGATGAAAAATATGTAGGATCGGCTACAACTTCATACGGTGTTGACACAAAACTGGTTCATGGATACCGGTGCAACTGATCATGTAACGGGAGAATTGGAGAAACTCATTGTTCGTGATCAGTACAATGGTCAAGAGCAGGTTCACACGGCAAATGGAGAAGATATGAAAATTAGTCACATTGGTCATTCAGTTATCAATACCCCATATTGAAAACTTCGTTTAAACAATGTTATTTACATTCCAGAAGCCAGCAAGAATCTTGTTTTAGCTCATCGATTTGTTTCTGATAATTCTTCTTATCTTGAATTGCATCCTAAATATTTTCTTATCAAAGATCAGGCCACGAAGGAGACACTTTTTAGAGGATAGTGTCATAGAGGATTATATCCCCTTCCACATAAGATTGAGGAGAACAAGTCACCTAAAGAAGTTAATCTCACATTCAAGCATTCTTTGGAGCAGTGGCATTGCCGCCTTGGTCACCCTTCCTTTCCTATAGTAGAAAGAGTTTTCAATTCAAACAGCCTACCTTGTTCGGCTGAAATAAATATTATGTCAGTTTTATTGATACCTACAGTAGATTCACATGGATCTATCTTCTTGAATTCAAATCTAAAGTCTTTAAAAGGTTCCAAGAATTTCAGAAGTTGGTTGAGCGCATGTTCAATCATAAAATTGTAACTGTCCAAACAGATTGGAGAGGAGAATATCAAAAACTTCATACATTCTTCAAAAATATTGGCATCACTCATCATGTTAATGTCCCCATACCCACTAGCAAAATGGATATGCTGAACATAAACACCGTCATATAGCTGAAATTGGTCTCTCCCTTCTTGCTCATGCATCTATGCCATTACGGTTTTGGGATGAAGCATTTGTTACTGTCGTCTATCTAATTAACAGAACTCCTACAAAAGTTCTCAGATTCAAAACCCCCTTGAGTACCTGTTCAAGAAAAATCCAGATTACACCAGTCTTAGAACTTTTGTTTGTGCCTGCTGGCCAAACCTTCGTCCTTATAACTCTCACAAGATGCAATTCCGATCATAACAGTGTGTCTTCCTAGGATATAGTCCTATTCACAAGGGTTTTAAGTGTCTTGATACTTCTACTAGACGTATCTATATTTCCAGAGATGTTTTTGATGAGAGTGTTTTACCCTTTTCAAGAAAACCTGTTCAAAATGAATTGGAAAAACAAAGTCCTTTAGTTTCATCTATTCACGGGGGATTGCAACTGTTTGTGCTTGTGACTAACCATAATGCAGGAGATGTTGAAGGAGTAAATACAGATTACAACGAATTTGCAGAAAAGGATAATTCAACGAATATAGAAAACAACAATGTTTCTGGTAGCAGAAACTCTGTCGACATTCCAACAATCAATGGTGAAATCGGCAACTCATTGGTCGACAGAGAAGTCGACGACTCAGCGGTCGGCAGGGAAGTCAGCGATTTAGTGGCCGATAGAGGTGAAATTTCAACTACTATAGAATCACTGGATTCGGCTAATATTCTAGACTTATCTGTGGTAGGGGAGGTCGCACAACAGCCACAACGTCTAGTAACACGTCTTCAAAGAGGAATCAGGAAAGAAAAAAGATATACTGCTGGAACAGTTAAATACAGTTTTCTTGCTTTAACTAAGGAGCCTAATAATCTTACGAATGCTCTTCATGACAAAAATTGGAAAGATGCTACAAATTCAGAATACTCAGCTCTCATGAGAAATAAAACCTAGCACTTAGTTCCTCCTCAACATGACAAAAATATTATAGGATGCAAATGGGTATATAAAATCAAAAGAAAACAAGATGATAGTCTAGATAGATATAAAGCTCGACTAGTTGCCAAAGGTTTTAAACAGAGATATGGTATAGACTATGAGGATACTTTTAGTCCTGTTGTCAAGATTGCAACAATCAGAATTATACTTTCCATTGTTGTGTCTAGAAGTTGGACCTTAAGATAGTTGGATGTTCAGAATACATTCTTGCATGGTTACTTAGATGAAGAGGTTTACATGGAACAACCACTTGGCTTTGTAGACAAGGACCATCCAAATTATATATGCAAACTTGACAAGGCACTATATGGACTAAAACAAGCACCAAGAGCCTGGTATTCTAGACTAAGCAAGAAATTAGTTGAGATGAGATTCAGAGGCTCAAAGGCTGATACTTCACTATTCTTTTATAATAAGAATGGTGTAATTATGTTCTTACTTATCTATGTTGATGATATAATTGTTGTGAGTTCAAACCAAATGCAGTACCTGCTCTTCTAAAGAATCTTCAAAAGGAATTCGCTCTGAAGGACTTAGGAGAGTTGCATTATTTTCTTGGAATTGAGGTTAATAAAATAGGAAGCGGCATTATGTTGTCCCAAGGGAAGTATGCTAATGACTTATTGAAAAGGGTTGGAATGATAAACTGTAAGGCGGTCAGCACACCTCTTTCCACAAGTGAGAAATTGCATATGCATAAATATATTTCAAAAAAATTGAATAAGATGAATGGTCAAATGTTGAGATAAAAGTCAACGACGTTATTTAAAAGTTAATAGAAATAGTGGAAGATAATCTTGTCTAAAGAGCTCAACTATATTCTCTTGCTTCTGCTCTATGCCTAGTAACTCATATTTATCCTCACAACCACACTTCTGCCCTCGCCCCGCTAGAGCTCCACCCAGGCCGCCTGCCTATGTGTATTCAAGGGTATGCAATTGAATACCCATTATTTTTGCAAAAAAAAAATTATATACATAATGTATCTTATGTATATACATCAAAAAATAAAAAGAAATTGAATCAATTTTATTTTCAGCTGCACCACTATATCAATGATGTCAGAAATGATGACAACTTCAAAATTTTGAAAAGTCTAGCAGACTTATCTGTGATGCTAGTTAATCAAGGAAAGGTTCGTTGGTATGAAATTATTTACAAACTTTTCAAATTGGTGCTTGTTCTTCCTGTTGCAACTGTTGGTGTTGAGAGGATCTTTTCTATAATGAATTTGATAAAGAACAAAAGAAGAAGCAAGATGAGACATAAATATTTAAATGGTTGCTTGATCACATTGATTGAAAGGGAATTTATCTTACAAGATAAGAATAAGAACATCATCACTCATTTTCAAAAAATAAATGATCAAAAAGTTATCCTATAACTTGTAAGTTGTAAGCCTTGTTACCATTTACTGTTTTATCGTCTATTTATTTCTAATATTGCCACTTTGATATATTGATCATTAGTAGTTGTAAAATTTTAAGCTGTGATTAATTTTATTAACCAATGATGCTTCCACTTAATTCTATATTATAAAACTATAATTTAGGTTGTTAAAAAATTGCCGTCTAAAATTTTGGAAAAAAAAAATCAGGTGCATACTGGATTTACCATGAGAATCTAACCACAACGCCAATGTCACTCCACCGCAACTCCAGAACGCCTCGTCATGACGATGGAGATGAAGAGGCCAAGAAACCATATAGTTGCAGCATTGGATAATTGAAATTGAGGACCGCAAATAAAAATGTCAGTAATCAATGTTCAACATCACAACCTAAACGGAGAGCATACACAACAGCAATCATCTTAACATGAAAATACTGAATTTTCTTGTGATTTGGCAAATGGCGGGCAGGCAGCAGTACGCAACGCAACAAGAGGAAGAGAGGTAAATGGGTAGACGATGGTGTTGATGTAGGACATACAGACAGTAAGACTATGGCGGTGTGACGCACACTGAGACCGCGTCGCCCAGACCTCACGATGTGGAAGACGATGGCAGCACGACGGTCTCATGGACACAACGGGGCGCCGGTCCTCGCGGAGACGACAGCGGCACAGTGGGCCTCGCGGTAAAGACAGTGGCACGACGGGCGTGATGATGGCAGCACAAGATAGAATGGCGAGCAATGAAAGCCAAGCCGAGCCAATCCGCATATGGAAACCGAGCCAGAAGACCTGCTGCTCAAGCTGGATCTGAGCCGATCTTGATTGGACGTCAGATCCATCCTGACACGGTACGTGTCAAGTACCGGGCTATTTACTGAATAGATACTGTACTCACCAAATTTTTTTCCAAAATTTTGAATACTCGTGTTCTAAATCCTACGCCCGTCTCTGCCTGGCCGAGCTCCCAGATTCACCAGAAAATCCTTCTCGCTGTGTACGTGCCCTAAAGCCCGGCGCTTCCCGCTCTGTCCTGGAGAAAACGCCAAGCCGCCATGGACGAGAAGGCCATGCGCGGCGAGTCCCTTCCCGGGATTTTCCCCGCCTCCTCTTGTTCAGAAAAATCCGCCCCCTGATCCAAATGCTTGTTTTTTTTGGCCGTTCCTCTTTTAGTCATCATAATTAGTTTTGATTACTCTTCTTAGTGTCATGTATGCCCTCTGATCTAAATGTTTTCTTTTTCTAACTGGCAGCCTGTTAGAAATCGAAGTGCTACTGGTAGTTGGTTCACTCTCTGCACTTGTATCGTAGAATGCCGTTGTGGTTATGGAATATGTGTCATGTGTATGATCAAAGTATTTTGATTATAGATCGTATACGATATTATAACTTATATACAAGAGTATTTATCTATAAACGTAGAGTAGAGTAATGAAACAAACAATAGAAAATTGGCGCAGTTAGTTATCAACTAAACAGATCAATGTTAGCAACCCGCGCCGTGTGCATAATTGGAACTCAATTTTTATATGTTGAATTAAACGCTGATAATTATACAAAAATCACTTAAAAATATGTTGGCCTTTCAGTTCGTATAAAAAAATGTGGCCCATGGCTATTGGCTATTAGGCCCAATTTAAACCAGTAAGATGGATGAAAACGTTTAGGAAAATTATCTAAGCGTTCAAACTAGCAGTTTAAGGCCTGTTTAGATCAAGAAGCTAAAGCAAAATGACTAAAAAAAGGTTAATATCTTAGTCAATTCCTGTTTGGATCCAAGAGCTAAAAAAGGATTTAAGTATTTATTGCTGTGTATAATGACTGAAATATCCCTTATTTATTTCTCTTACTTTTCATGCATGTATGCATCGTGGGGGTATGGGTGGAAAAAGGGTATTTTAGTCTCTCTTTAGCTCCTCCTTGGGGGCTAATGGGCTCAAAATTTTTAGCCTATTTTTAGCCTTAGTGTTTAGATTTTTAGCCCCTAAAGGGGCTAAATTTTAGCCTCTTTTCCTTTAGCCCTTGGATCTAAACACCCCCTTAGTCCCGTTAGTCACAAATTGATTCATTTTTTAAAAAACTGATTAAACTCGTAATATAAGAAATCTTAGTCCTGTTTGTTTCAGCTTCTGACAGTTGCAGCTAACGCGGAAACAAACGGTCCAGATTCTGAACTCAGATTGTGAGAATCAGTAGCTGCAGAATCTAAAAATGAACTAGAATCTAGAAGCTAAAAAACATCAACTACTCAGACTAATTAGCTACTAAAAATCTCTATCTGCTAGAAACTGAAACAAATAGGCCCTTACATCTAGAACCGTAGATGCAGATGGTTCGAGGAAATTCGGTTTGTTTTTATTTTATACTAAAAAAATTAAGTAACTTTATTTTATCATACAAATATCAAATTTAACGTGTATCTCCGACTTGGAACTATAGCAACCAAACCCTTAAAGCTAAAAATTGATAAATGCATCTAAAATAATTTTATGATAATTTCATATGAAAAATATTTTTAAAATTGCGGCAACGTGTAATAAACCAGAGCCTGAACGGCAGGATGTCGATTACCGGCAGACTTTTAGCCCATAGCATCGCTTCTGATCCGATTTTTTGGTAGCGTGTGTGGCCAAGAAAAAATGACCAACAGCAACACTACCAACCACAATCCACACTGCACAGGACATCACAAACAACAACACAAGAGAACTCACCATGGACTTGGAGTACCAAGTAGCTAGTATGGCGCAATTGCAACTTGTTACCAAACACCAACCTCTCTCCCTTCTCTTGCAAACTAACTTTTCTGACTAAACAAGCACTTGCTCTCTTGCACACAGCTAACAGCAATGTAGTCACTACTTCTTCTCCTAACATAATTAATCCACTGTCAACCGAAAAAAGCATCAGCAGCACAACGAAATGAAGGGAGAGAAAATCGAAGACAGAAACATCATTTAAGTCAGGCACAGCTCGATGCTCGCACACTGTATCTGACCCGGCTCTGAATTTCTGATGGGTGTAGTTTGAGTTCAGCTAGCCATGAACATGGCCTCAATCTCTTTCAAGATGCAGATGGGCGGCCTGGCCTGGCAACGAGTGAGATCACTGATAACGACGGCCTGACAGCCATGGGCGGCCTTGCCGGGGCAGTGAGCACAGTGGTTGGCCGAGGAGGCCGGTCGGCCGGCTAGCCGGCGTACCTGTTCAATTTTTTTATTTTAATTGTGCTTGGATGAGTTTCTTCTATGAGGTACGACTCTTTCTCCATTTTTAAATTGGAGATAGGAATTTGAATTTGAACTAGAACTTAAAAAAATCAATTTACATTGTCAAGAATATAAATCGTTTAGTATTATTAACTATTTCATGAATATATATATATATATAATTTCTTTTTGTTTTTGCAAGTATTTAATTATCAAATATAAGTTGTTTTATAATTTTATATGTTTTCATCTATGTTTATTATTATCAAATAAATGTTACTCCTGTCGTCGTCTTCCATACAAATAATTTAGATCTAACCTACCGCCGTTCACTATGAGATAACCAGTAACACCTCGGGAACCACTGGTCGAAGTCGAGGGGCTCCTCCGGGTACTGAGCAACCACAGGACGAGAAAGAACCGCCGCGCCATGAACAACGGCCTCTGCTGGTTCCACTCCCTTGCGGTAGTTTGGCTGCCTGACATGGAAGTAGTCCTTGACGAGCTGACGAACCTTGGGGATCCTCGAGCTACCGCCGACGACAATAATATCGTCGACCATATCCTTGCGACTCTCTTGCCGCCGCGGGTCACTTCCCATGACCACGTTGTTGACAAGTCCCATGGCTCTGTCGAACAGATCGTGGTTGAGCTCCTCGAACTCGGCCCGCGTGAGCGGCGCAGACAAGTCGACGCCGTCAAGAAGCGAGTCGATTTGTACCAGGGTCTCTTCTTTCTCGCTCAATGCCTTCTTGGCGTGCTCACACGCCACCCTTAACCTGTGCAGGGCATTCTTGTCCTGCCGTACGTCCCTGTGATGCTTCTTCTTGATGAGCTCCGCCAAGTGGTCGACAATCCTCTCCGTAAAGTCATCACCTGCGATGGCCAAAAGCCCAAAAAGAATCGCGATCGCCGGCCGGATTGGAATTAAGAGAGAAAATCAAGCATTCATCGATCGATCGACGACTTGCTTCCGAGGAAAAGATCATGTTGCGTGTTGAAGAGACGAGCCGTGCCGTCAACGAACTTTAAGATGGTTGCGTGGGCGTGCGGCTACCAATATGGAAGACAAGGATGTGTTAGAATTAATCTTGTTGTTAGTATTTTATTTAGTGCAAATTTAATTAGTGTTTAGTGGGGTGATTAGTGGGGTAGTTAGTGGTGTGTGTGACGTGCGGTGTGGCTGCATGCAGTCGTGCGCACGTTGTAGCTGCATGCAGCACAGTTCATGCAGCCAGCATGTAGTGGAGCGTTGGCTGTGTGTGTGCGTGTACGCAGTGTTAAATAGAGAAGGTGAAGTGCAGTGCAGTGAGTGTAGCAGCAGACACAGTGCAGTGTGTGCGTGTTAGTGTGTGGTGTCCAAAGAGAATACAAAGTGCTTGTGTGTGGTGCTGGTGTGCAGCGCTAGGAATTTTTCTTGTCTCCTGTTTGTGCTTCTTTGTGTGTGTGCATCCTAGAGAGATTATTAGAGTGTTGGGCCATCAGGATGGTCTTGCGGTCCCCCCGCGGCCCCGCTTCGTATATGGTGGCCATACGTCGCGGCCGCGGCGATGTGCGGGTGGACGACCTTGATGGCGTCGATGCCGACGTAGTGGAAGATGTCGCTGGCGTGGTCCCAGAGGTGACTGGGTAAAGTGATGACCGCAATATGGATCGCGTGGACGAGGATGGCAGCAAGATGCTCGATAGAGAAATCACTAACATGGCTGTCCTTGCCTGCCTCCAGCTGAATGGCGATCCATCCTACCATCTCCGTAAACTTGTACGGAACAATCTCCATCTCTCTCTTCACCACATCCTTGTAACACCCCAAATTTTCAAAACAATAAAAATATTATTCAATTTCTTGGAATATATATTTCTGAAAATACTTTTAATACTCTTGTATACCCTTTTTAACTACAACATAGAGTAGATGGCCAAACCAGGAGCTGAAAATTTTTGTATAAACTCCCAAAGCCAAGAAATATTTTTGAGGATTTTTATAAATTTTTATCAACCTTGGAAGTAGCCCTAATATTTTAATCTAATTCCTGGAATTATTTTTATTCAGAAATGTACTAAAACAGTAATGGGCTCCCCTCCCTCCATTCTCCCTCTCCCGGCCGGCCCAGCCCACTCCACCCGCGCGCTCAGACTGACGACCGGACCCCACCTGTCGGGCCCGAACCCTTCCCCTTGCGCGCGCACCCGACATCACGGCCCCACCCGTCAGCCTTCCCGTTCGCTCGCTCGCGCCCGCTGACCAGTGGCCCCCATCTGTCAGACTCGTCGTCTACCTCGCGCCGTCGCCCCCAAATCACGCTGGCCGACGACCCCCGCCTCGGATCTGCCTCGCTGGTCCCTCCCGCATTGAATTGGCGCCATTAAACAACTCCCCGCGCCTGGCCGACCGTTTTCCCCCGTTAAACAGCGCCTTTACGCCACGGGATCGCCGCTACGCGTGCATGGCCGAGCCATCGCCGGCGAGTAAAATCTCTCCCCCGGTTTCCTTGCATGCGAGCCCCCTCCGACGCCTTATTTAACCCCCCCTGCCTCCGCCGCGTTCGGTTCACGCATTCATTCGCTCTTAGACCAAGCAGAGCGCCCCGCACGTCGCCTGTTAGCGCCATCCCCCTGTTTCGTCTCCGGCCACTGCTCGTCGTCGCCTCGAACCACCTCCGCCCGTGCCTCCGCCACCATCGTGACCACAAGAACGACCCCGACCTCGGCCACCCCTCCGTCACCGACGAACCCCGCCGGATCGCCGTCGCCACCAAGGACCCGTGACCACCTCGCCGTCTACCTCGTCGCCGACCACGCCCCGTCGTCCCCGGACCGCCACCAAGGTACCATCGTGACCGCTGTAGCGTCCCCCTTCCATTTCTAGGCTTAGCTAGGACCGCCGTCGCTCGCCGTGGCCGCTGGCCCGCTCGCCGTCGTCGGAGAAGACGACCGGCACGGGTCGAGTACCCGTGCCGTGTCGGATCTGATCCCGACCGTGCGATCGCGATCGAACGACGCGCGTGAGCCCACGTACGCGATCTAATCCGCACCATCGGATCTGGTCAAAGCGTTACGTTTTGATCTCACGCGTTCGTTTTCATTTAAAACCAGCGTGCGATCTCGAGCGTCCACGTGGTACCCTTTCGCACGTTTTAATCCTAACCGACCATCGTAACTTACGCGCCCCGCCTCGCCCTCGCGCGTCGGATCTGGATCCGACGGTCCAGATCGACCCGGCGCACGCGCACAGTGCGCGGGTTCACCGTGAGCCTGGCTCACCGTGGACCCGAGGAGTTTAAAATTTGAAAATAAATTCCAGAAAAAGGTTTAAAACTTGTAAAATTCATATCTGGCGTATTTGAACTCTAAAAATTGCCATTTCAATTTCAGAAAATTCATAATATTATTCTCTACATGTTTATACAATAAAAACAGTAGGTTTACATTGGACATCTCATGTTTATTTAAATGAATGTTTAAATACCCTTAGGTTAAAAATGTAAAATTTAATTATTTAAATTCCAGTAAAGTTTATATTTATTTATTTCCTGTTGATATGAATAAATCACTAGGTTTTCTATGGAACCTTCATTTTAAATTTATTAAAGAACTTAAAATTGAGAACAACCCCTTTTAAAACCCCTTTCTAAAAAAGGACTACTTTTTAAATTCCTTTAAAATTTATTTAAGAGATAAACCACCGAACCTTAACAATTGAAATTATTTTACTTTTAATCAAACCAACTATAACTTATGTGCTTATAATGTAATGTTATATTGTTTGATTGAATGTGTTCTTTTTATTTTACTTTATTATATTAAAAAGACTACGACGTCGCCGAGGAGCCGGAGTACTTCCCCGAAGTCCCTCCCTCTCCCTTTGCTGAACAAGGCAAGTCACCAAACCAATCTTTTGAGCATATTGAACCCATGTTTGATTAAACTATCGCTAAAACACATAGGTTATATATGCATTAGTCAAATGAACCCTTACATTATATTTATTTAGGATCCCCCGACCTTGATGTGCAACCCAAGCCATGCTATCTCGCCTAACCTCCTTGTCACCATATGATCATTGATATTAGCTAGTGTCCAATGTATTGACACGATCGCTATAGGATAAAAATGAGTCGTAGCAAAATGGTTCTATTATATGATCCCCGTTACTTCTTATCCTTGGAAATTCTGTTGGTGATGAGTTATGGTTGTGAGTGTATGCATGGTGGGTTCCGGGTGCAAGCTAGGGCATTGGTCGGTAGCACCCGGGGCACTATAAGGACCGGTCTGAGGGATCCGTTGCAATACACTTACGTACTAACCACAAGTCTAGTGGGTAAGTCCTAACTAAGGTATGGGTTGTTCCAAACCGAGGCCACCATTTGGAGATGGGTCGAGTTGCACCTGCGGGTGACTTGTACCAATGTGGCGCAAAAGGGGGTGCGACGTTAGCCGGGATGCGGCCCGGCGCGCCGGCGAAACCTAGAGCGGGTGGTTATCGCTTGGAACATCTCATATTGAGGTTTTGTCACGAGTTCCCGTGAAATGGGTCATCTCGCTTGGGATGAGTGCGTGCCTTGTGGGTACAGTAGTACATCTCTGATCAGAGTCTTAAATCTTTTCGAAAAGCCGAGCCCACGGTCAAGGGCGGGTTGCGTGACATCCCCAGTTAGTTTACTTTGAATATGTATGTGCATGATGGATTGACATGTAAGGACCGTTGAGCGAGGTGGGGCTGACTGTACCCCTCGAGTTAGTTGATGTTGATGATGTTCATGTTTACTTTCCGCATGATTAAAATATGATTACACTAAATGCATTAACTGCAACTGTACTTTTCCGCAATGTTAGCCATTATCCTTCCTTGTTATTATCCTGCATTATTACTTGCATTTGCGGTGGCTTGTTGAGTACTTTTTGTACTCATACCCGTTGGACCCCACATAGGATGCTTACTACGAAGATGGTCTGGAGTAGCGACCCAGTCGAGAAGAAAAATCCTGAAGAAGACGTTCGTCATGCAGAATTTTAATTATCTTTATTATTGTTTTTACCAAAACTTTGATGTAATAAATATGGTATGCGTACCATGAATACTGTCGTATGTACGCTGTCGCATGATGAACCTCTTGTATTATTGTTTTTCTTATGAAATTCAATAATGTCTCGATTTGTTAAATCGGGGCGCGACAATCCTCCTGCAGACTGAAATGCAAACGACCCAACGATCGATGTTAATTACGAACCCAGCTTGCATTGGACCATGCAAGAATTACAAATTTAAAGGATAGATGCCTCGAGTGTAGGAAGCGCATGAAGCCGGAGATGGCTGAACCGGGGCTGACGGCAGCGCGGTTCATGGTGGCCTCACCGGAGATGATGGTGTCGTCGTCAACGACGGCTACCCAGGAGGGGATGCAGAACTGGTAGTAGTTGGCCTCGGCCTCCACCACGCCATCGTAGCCGGCGATGCAGGAGTTGGTATTGCCGAGGTGGATGGCCATCGCGGCGTCATGGACAAAGGGGATGATCTTATGTGACTCGTCGCAGCGAAGGCAATCCCGGGGCGGCCAGCCAGTTTCAACCCCGAACGATGAACGATGACGTCGCGGCTATTGGTATCGCCAACGCCGCCGCTACAAGAAGGAGAAAACATCCATTAGTCTCCGCTTGAGGTTGGTGCATCTACCCTAGTTGTACTCACTCATGAACAGAAGAACGGCACGACGCCACATGCTGGACGGAATCATGAGAAACCAAGGGTTGGTTTCGGTGTTTTGTGATGAGTGATTGACAGGATTTTACCCTCTATTCGAAGGGTACCTCCGAAGGGTGTTCGGAGGAGGTTTCACCGAAGGGTGTTCGGTGTTTGCTTGCTGCAGCTGTTGCAGCGGAGTGTGCTTGTCGGAGGGGTCCGACAGTACGCGATGACTGGGTTCGTACCGAGGGTTCGGTACTTTGGGCGGTACACCGGAGTGTGTACCGGAGGTTGCTAACCCGGAGAGGTCTCCAGAGTACTGGATACACTTGTCTGTTTGTCTGTGGTGCGCAGGGACTTCGGAGGCGACGGACAAGGTTCGCAGCAGGTGAACCTGGGTCAAGCGGGAGGCTTGATGCCAGGGGAGCGGGGAGCTCCGTCACGGTGGCTGCGAAGGTGGTCCGGGTCGGTCCTCGGGTCGAGTCGTGCCAGGTGAAGGCAGAGAGTGCGGAGCGTGGCTCCGGCTGAAGGTACTCCGAGACAAGTCCTCTGCGGAGGCAAGGAATTCGAAGTGTGCTCCGGAGGGAGACATTCGAAGGTGGCCCGACGAAGGTCTCAGAAGTCGAGGCGCATCGAAGGCATGGTCCGGGTGAGGCTCATCGAGGAGTGTGCTCGGGGAGAGACACTGCGACGAAGTGCTCATGGAATGCTTCATGCGGAGGCCTTGGACGAAGGAGGGACTTCGAAGGGTGGTACTCCGAAGGTGGGGCTTCGGAGGGAGGTTGACTTGAGGTGCTTCGGCCTGCACGGCTTCGGTACACGGACTGACGGAGTTCGAGCTGGGAGTAGCTGCGAAGCCGTGGTGGTCCACTCCGGAGGTGTTGGTGCGAAGGCTCAAGGAGCTTTGACGGCTTCGGCTCAAAACCGTCAGTGTATCGGAGACTGACTTCGGTGGAGCGAAGGCCATCTGGCTTCAGGCTTCTCACCGAAGCTACCGCACCCTCGCGTGCGAAGGGAGGACCCCAGAAGGTCAAAGACTGCAAAGGCTGACACTGTCTGTTCTGTAAAAGGCTGACACTGTCCCCTCTGCAAAGCTGACAGAGAAGCCTCCAAAATAAAGGTGGACTACCTTTTGTACCCCTTAGTTCTGTAGAGTCAAATCCTTTGTAAACCCTAGGGGTAAAGTAGTCACTTCCTTTAGGTGAACTGTGGGCTATAAATATGGGGGCTCGGTAGGTAACATTTAACACTTTGAGCATTTACTGTTGAGCTCCTGTAGCCACACACTTTGATTGTAATACATCCAGAGAGTTCATTTTCTGTGTTCCTTGTTCAAGCGGCGAAGCCCTGTTTTCCTGTGCTTTTGCTTGAGCTCGCATTGCATACCTCGCCTGTTGTAGTGCACCGAAGCCTGTTGAGGCGAAGGTTGTTTTTCGTGCGAAGTGTGTTTTGTCAGTGTGTGTTCGCTCTGTGTAACAGGAGGCGTGACCTCGCTGCTTACTAGCGTAGCCCTGACCGAGGCCCGTTTTGCTTCTTGTGTCGAAGCCCCTAGTGTAGTCTGTTTGTGTGCGTGTAGACCTTCGTGTACGAAGCTCAGCACCAGTTGCTGCTGCCAAGTACTTGGTCGAAGTCCTCAGAGGGCTGTCCACTCTTGCGAAGGGTGAAGTGCGAAGCGTGCTCGTAGCACCCTGTGTGCGGAGCCTGCACTGACTAAGCAGAGTAGATTTTCGAGGGCTGTAAGTGGAGCGAAGTCTTCTTGGCTTCGAACTTTTGCTCCTCCGAAGCCTGTGTTCGAAGGTGTCGAAGTACCTCCGAACCAGACCTTCGAAGGTAGTGTTCGAAGCCTGTTCCGCATAAGACAGAATTGAACCGAAGGCTAAGTTTTAGCCCGAAATTTTAAAAAGCTCCCATTCACCCCCCCTCTGGTCGCCGTTTCCGGTCCAACAATTGGTATCAGAGCGGGTTAAGATCACCAGTTGACCTTAACCGGTTTTGTGATCTGTTGGCGACATGGATAGAGGCAGTAAAATTCCTCTGTTCGATGGGACATATTTTGCATACTGGAAGGTGCGCATGGAGGCTTACTTGTTAAGCCAAGGAAATGCAATTTGGGAGATTGTGGACTCACAATACTCCATCCCTGAGACTCGAACCTCTCAGACTAAGAAGGATCAGTATAATGCCAACTCCAAGGCAAGAAATATATTGTTCATCGGTTTGAGTAGAAGTGAGTTCGATAGGGTGCAGCACCTTAGGACTGCTAGGGAGATTTGGACAACACTCACTGTCTTTCATGAGGGATCTACTAAGATTAAGGCCAGGCGCCAAAGCACCTACAATCAACAGTATCAGCTGTTTGTGCAGGCACCTGGTGAATCTATAGATGCCATGTTTTCTCGCTTTGACGCGATAGTGAGTAACTTGCGATCCAACGGGACGCTTGCTTACAGTGATCATGATAGGGCTATCAAGCTTCTCTATGCTCTTGACCGTAGCATATGGGAAGTGAAGATATCCAGCATTGAGGAGTCCACAGGCTATGATACATTGACCTGTGACGAACTCTTTAGCAAGCTGAAGTCCACAGAGATTGCCAAGGCATCTCTTGCAGTGCACAGAAGCTCTTTGCCACAGCCATTGGCATTGGTTTCTAGCACTAGCCGTGGCACCACTGCAGAACCAAGCACATCTGGTACTTGTGTTTTTGCAGATGGTTTTGCTTTGTCCTCCCTGGTCTCCGTCACAAAGGAGCAGGTGGATACTCTAGCTGATGATGAGCTTGCTCTCATTGCCCGGAGGTTCACCCGCTTTCATCATGAGAGACGGGATCAGAGGAGAAGTGGTTTTAGTGGTTGCTATGAATGTGGCGACACCTCTCATATTAAGGCCAATTGCCCCAAGATCAAGAAGAGAGATGAGAGTGACCGCTCCAAATACCACAAAAAGGAGAGGAAGCCCTTTGTGAAGGGCAAGCGCGGCAAGATGGCTAAGAAAGTAGCCAAGGCCGCTTCCAGAGCTTTTGTTGCTGCTCTCAGCGACATCGACACATCCTCAACTGAGGAGTCGAGCTCTGAGGAGGAGGAGTCCCCAAAGAAGGAGGACAAGAAGGACAAGAAGGGACGTGACTTCACCGGCCTTTGCTTCATGGCCGACAGCGATCACAACGGCGATGAGCTTGACTCATCTGAGGTAAACCTATCATCTGACCAGCTTCTAATTAAATTAGATGAGCTGAATGAAGTAGTGCTTGGTCAGGATAGATTACTTGTGCAAGCCGCTAGAGAAAGAAAAGACCTTAGACTTAGGCTAGAAACTATTTCTACTGAATATGCCATGCTTAAGTCTAAATTTGATGACGCTGAATGTGAGTCCTGTTCTGTTGTCATGAGTGAGCTTGCTCAGTTGCGTTCTGTTCATGCTCAAACTCTTTCTGAGCTTGAGACTGCACAAAAGCAGCTTTTGGAGGAGGATTCTAGACCTCATGATGTTATTGATTGCATGAACTGCTCTTTATTACGCGATAGCATTAATTTACGTGATAAGCATGTTCATGATTTAGAGGCTAGATTGGAGAGGGCCGGTAGTTCTAAGGATGTGCAACCTGTTTGTGACACTTGCATTACCCTTAAGGACCAGCTAGGCACTGTTAGAGAGCGAGCTGAGAACCTCATGTCAGAAAATGAATACCTTCTTTCCGTGGTAAACAAATGCACTGAGGGAAAGGGTAGGATGGATTTGCTCTTGGCCAAGACCAAGTTGTGTGCTGACAGAGCCGGGGTAGCTGTAGGTTTGGGTTTTGAGAGGATACCTTCAGACAGTAAGACCAAAACTGTTTTTACCTCTCCCACCACCCTAGAGAAAGAGAGAGCTCTGCTGGACACCCCACCAGCCAGAAAGCCTACCCATCCACCAAAGAAAATCACTCCTTCTACCAAGAAAAATCCTCCAAAGAAAACCACTCAGAAGAAACCCAAGGAGCCTGTGAGAGTTGCTCCTGTGACCCATGAGAGTGCCCCCAGGAGAGTTTTTCACTGTTCCTACTATCAGCGGGCGGGTCATTTGATTGGGTTCTGTTTTCGTCGCATCAAGGATGAGCGACGCGCACAGGCGATGAGTTATCAGGACATGCATTACCCATCTTTAGGTATGCATGAGTCTAAGATGTACTATCTTCCTGCTTTTGAGGCTCCTCGTGCTTCTCGGAGAGGTTTTGCTCCTCAAAGTGTTCACCATGTTCCATATGGTGGTAGACCTCGGGCGAGTAGCTTTGTACCTCGTTAGAGTAGGAGACCTCGACATGTTGTTCGTTCACAGCATGTAGGTAGACCTCGCACTTTGCATCATTCTGATTATTATGTGCGTAGACCGTCTGCTTTTACTGTGCCTACTACTCGTGTCACTCAGTGCTGGATGCCTCGTCATTATTTCACTCACCCCAGCACTGAGCGATCGAGGCGTTCTTATCCTGTGTAGGCAACAGATCGAGGCTTGGAGGGCACGTGGATCATGGACTCTGGTTGTTCGCGCCACATGACCGGAGATGCAGCATGGTTCTCCAGCCTCACCACAACCAAGCAAAGGGAACATATCACCTTCGGAAACAATCGAAGAAGTAGAGTGAAAGGTAAAGGTGTGGTAAGAATTAATTCGAACTTCACTCTCAAAGATGTTGCTTTGGTTGAAAACCTGGGATATAATTTGCTGTCTGTATCTCAGTTGCTTGATGAGGGCTTCGAAGTGCGATTTCATCGCGATACTTCGCAAGTGCTCAATTTTGATGGCGTTGTGGTGTGTAAGATCTTTAGAGTTGGGAGAGTTTTTGGAGCTGATTTTTCTGAGTCTTCTGGTTCTTCTCACTGTCTTGTTGCACATTCAACTTCTGAGCTTTGGAAGTGGCATAGGAGACTAGGGCATATGAGCTTTGAGTTGCTCGCTCGTCTGAGTGCCCTAGGTCTGATCCGAGGATTGCCCAAGCTCAAGTTTGAGAAGAATTTAGTTTGCGCTCCTTGTCGACATGGAAAAATGATTGCTGCTTCGCACTCGCCAGTCACCACAGTGATGACTGAACAACCCGGAGAACTTCTCCATATGGACACTGTAGGTCCGTCTCGGGTTAGTTCTTTAGGCGGCAAGTGGTATGTATTAGTTATTGTCGACGATTTCTCTCGCTACTCTTGGGCCTTCTTTCTTGCCAGCAAGGATGAAGTGTTTTCACACTTCCGGAGCTTGGCTTTGAGACTTTTCACTGAACTCCCTGGTGCATTAAAATTCATTCGAAGCGATAATGGCACCGAGTTCAAAAATAGTCTCTTTATTGACTTTTGCATGGAGCATGGCATAGAACATCAATTCTCTGCTCCGCGGGTTCCTCAACAGAACGGTGTTGTTGAGAGGAAAAACCACACTTTGGTTGAGATGGCTAGGACGATGCTTGATGAGCATAGGACTCCTAGAAAATTCTGGGTTGAGGCCATGAACACTGCTTGTTACATCTCAAACCGAATCTTCTTGCGCTCAATTTTAAATTTGACATCGTATGAGCTGCGTTTTGGGAGACAGCCCAAGGTTACTCATCTTCGAGTTTTTGGCTGTCGCTGCTTTATCCTAAAACGTGGTAACTTGGATAAATTTGAGTCGCGATCTTCTGACGGGATCTTTTTGGGTTATACTACTCATGGTCATTCTTATCGTGTTTATAACTTGGAAACTAACACTGTCATCGAGTCATGTGATGTGACTTTTGATGAATCAACCCCCTCTGTTAGTTCTGCTTTTGAACAGGCAAATGAACACGACATGGAACAGACCTTATTCGAAGAAGAAGATCCCGGAGAATTCGAGGATGATCCCCTACTACCCTCGACATCAACCCCCGAAGCTGACCCCGCTTCAACTACTTCGGCACAAGGTCCCGAAGCGACTACCTCAACATCGGTCATATTGGACCACTCCAACGCACAAGTTGAGGGGGAGACTGCATCCCGCCGCGAGGCTCCACACCATGTTCAAAGGATGCACCCTCCCGAGCAGATCATTGGTGAGCTTGATCAAAGGGTAACATGTTCTCACGCTCATTCCACTAATTCTGCATTTGTTGCTTCTTTCGAGCCCTTAGATGTTAGTCATGCACTTTCTGATTCTAGTTGGATCAATGCCATGCATGAGGAACTTGAAAATTTTGAGAGAAACCAAGTCTGGACTTTAGTTGATCCTCCACCAAATGTTCATTTTATTGGTACAAAATGGATTTTCAAAAACAAACAAGGGGAGGATGGGACTATAGTTAGAAACAAGGCTAGACTTGTAGCTCAGGGCTTTTCTCAACTAGAAGGGATTGATTTTACTGAAACTTTTGCACCTGTTGCTCGCCTTGAGGCCATTAGGATTTTGCTTGCCTTTGCGACATCCCGGGGATTCAAACTCTATCAAATGGATGTCAAAAGTGCTTTTCTTAATGGCTTCATAGGTGAAGATGTTTATGTAAAACAACCCCCTGGTTTTGAAAACCCCAAGTACCCACATAAAGTCCTTAAACTTCATAAGGCTCTTTATGGACTCAAGCAGGCCCCTCGGGCGTGGTATGATAGACTTAAGTCTTTTCTGCTTGAGCGAGGGTATTTGATGGGCTCTGTTGATAAAACTTTGTTTACTCTCAAGCATGGCAAAGATTTCCTCCTAGTACAGATTTATGTGGATGACATCATCTTTGGTGGCTCTTCTCATGCTTTGGTTGCCGAGTTTGCAGATACCATGAGCAGGGAATTTGAAATGTCAATGATGGGTGAACTCACCTTTTTCCTTGGTTTGCAAATCAAGCAAAGCAAACAAGGTACTTTTGTCCACCAAACAAAGTACACCAAGGACCTGCTCAAGATGTTCGACATGTCCGATGCGAAGCCCCTCGCCACTCCAATGGCTACATCTGTAGCATTGGACCCTGACGAAGATGGAGAAGTCGTAGATCAGAAGGAGTTCCGGAGCATGATCGGCTCCCTCCTCTACTTGACTGCTACGAGGCCGGACATACACTTCGCAGTGTGTCTGTGCGCTCATTTTCAGGCTTCACCACGAGCTTCGCACCGCCAAGCGGTTAAGCGCATTCTAAGGTATCTCAAACACACCCTTGAATTTGGCATATGGTATTCAGCATCTTCATCTTTATGTCTTCGAGGTTATTCCGATGCGGACTTTGCTGGGTGTAGAATTGATAGGAAGAGTACCTCTGGTACTTGTCATTTTCTGGGTACTTCACTGGTTTGCTGGTCCTCTCGCAAACAGTCTAGTGTTGCACAATCGACGGCTGAGGCCGAATATGTTGCTGCAGCTAGCTGTTGCTCTCAGATTTTGTGGATGGTTTCCACTTTGCGGGATTTCGGGTTAAATTATAAGAGTGTTCCACTTTTCTGTGATAACACTAGTGCTATTTGTATTGCAAACAACCCGGTTCAGCACTCCCGAACCAAACACATTGATATACGGTATCACTTTCTCAGAGATCACAATGAGAAGGGTGATATTGAACTTCAATATGTTGATACCCAACACCAGCTTGCCGACATTTTTACAAAACCCCTCGATGCTTCTCGATTTGCTTACTTGCGTGGGGAACTTGGCATTTGTCACCCTTACGGCATTTTGTGAGGGGGAGCTGTTTTAGATGGATGTGTCTTTGTTTAAATTGTGTTGAAATTGCATTTACATATTTTGCACTTATATGCCTGCTTATAATTCATGAAATCATGTCAGCTCAGCTCTTGTTAATTCTTCTGGAACATTCATGTGCATGATGTTTTATTTTCAAAATCAAATCGTGCTCACTGCTTAGTCTTGAATCTAGCATGTTTAGGCAGGACTGCTTTTAGCTATCTTTTATCTGCTTGATAGCAAGACACTGTTCATTGGATGTTAAAAATTGCAACTTGAAAAATTGTTCTCAATTTTCATGGATCTTCATAAAATACCAAACAATTGGTACACTTGGTTAAAATCAAAAATTTCATGATTTGCATGCTTAAAGTTAAAAGATCCAGGTGGGTTTGTTTGTCGCACTACCCTATTCTAGACTGCTTATCATTGCACATTGGTCTGAACTGGAATAGTGTAGTGTTTGCCAAAATCATTGCCTTAAGCTTCTTATGGCTTTCATGCCTAGGCTTGGCCTGATTGGAAAGTATAAGGTGGACAAACAAATAACCCCTGGCACTAAGAAAAGAACAACAAAATTCTTTGATTATCAAGTTTGCTTTTCAAGCTCCATTTGAACTGGACTTGTCTGTTTAGAGTAGAAATTGACTAGCTTTGTGCAGTCCTTGCTCTTACTTATCTAGTTTCTTTGACTAAGTGGTGATGCTTTTTATTTCCAAAATTGATCAAATCACATGCTTCATCATGCTTTTAGAGAATGTTAATTTGAGCTGAGCCCATGATCATTGATGTTACTGTTGGCATATTTTTGCTTCATATGTCTTTGTCATTTTGCTCAATTCGAAGCTTTGCATCTGTTACATGCTCCTTGATGCTTGCATTGCCAAAGGGGGAGAAATTCCGTTCGTTCTCCGTCGCAAGGGGTATAATTTTCAAAGGGGGAGAACATTTGACATAAAGGGGGAGAAAATTCCTTGTGGCCAAAGGGAAAAATTTAACTCAGGGGGAGTTTTTATTGCCGAAGTGGGCTTTTTAATCTTGTGAGAAAGGGGGAGAAAATTCTTTTATCAAGTGACATGATTTGGCTCTTTTCTGAGTTTTTATGGTCACTTGTGTGCTGAAATTTTTTTATATTTTCTTGAACTTCGATTTTGTTGTCAATGCACTCAACAAGGGGGAGATTGAGAAACCAAGGGTTGGTTTCGGTGTTTTGTGATGAGTGATTGACAGGATTTTACCCTCTATTCGAAGGGTACCTCCGAAGGGGCTTCGGAGGTGGTACCTCCGAAGGGTGTTCGGAGGAGGTTTCACCGAAGGGTGTTCGGTGTTTGCTTGCTGCAGCTGTTGCAGCGGAGTGTGCTTGTCAGAGGGGTCCGACAGTACGCGATGACTGGGTTCGTACCGAGGGTTCGGTACTTTGGGCGGTACACCGGAGTGTGTACCGGAGGTTGCTAACCCGGAGAGGTCTCCAGAGTACTAGATACACTTGTCTGTTTGTCTGTGGTGCGCAGGGACTTCGGAGGCGACAGACAAGGTTCGCAGCAGGTGAACCTGGGTCAAGCGGGAGGCTTGATGCCAGGGGAGCGGGGAGCTCCGTCACGGTGGCTGCGAAGGTGGTCCGGGTCGGTCCTCGGGTCGAGTCGTGCCAGGTGAAGGCAGAGAGTGCGGAGCGTGGCTTCGGCTGAAGGTACTCCGAGACAAGTCCTCGGAGGTGAGGCACTTCGAAGGTACTCCGAATGGAGTGACTTCGGAGTTGGTGGAACAAGTCCTCTGCGGAGGCAAGGAATTCGAAGTGTGCTCCGGAGGGAGACATTCGAAGGTGGCCCGACGAAGGTCTCAGAAGTCGAGGCGCATCGAAGGCATGCTCCGGGTGAGGCTCGTCGAGGAGTGTGCTCGGGGAGAGACACTGCGACGAAGTGCTCATGGAATGCTTCATGCGGAGGCCTTGGACGAAGGAGGGACTTCGAAGGGTGGTACTCCGAAGGTGGGGCTTCGGAGGGAGGTTGACTTGAGGTGCTTCGGCCTGCACGGCTTCGGTACACGGTCTGACGGAGTTCGAGCTGGGAGTAGCTGCGAAGCCGTGGTGGTCCACTCCGGAGGTGTTGGTGCGAAGGCTCAAGGAGCTTTGACGGCTTCGGCTCAAAACCGTCAGTGTATCGGAGACTGACTTCGGTGGAGCGAAGGTCATCTGGCTTCAGCCTTCTCACCGAAGCTACCGCACCCTCGCGTGTGAAGGGAGGACCCCAGAAGGTCAAAGACTGCAAAGGCTGATACTGTCTGTTCTGTAAAAGGCTGACACTGTTGAGGAGCCATGCTGAATAGCGTGGGCCTCATGGCTCCAGATGTGATGAGTCATTGTCAACGGTAGTCAAAGAGGACTGAAAAGAGAGAGAAGACCTGCTGCGTCTGGGCCGCGTGTGACTCAGGTACACGGGCAGCGAGCGACTGTCGGGCAGAGGGGCCGCGAAGTCGGGCTGGCCCAATCCGGGTACATGGGCTAGGAGCAGCAGAGGATCCACTGGACTGTTGACCGGGATTGACTCAGGTACACGGGCGGCGAGTGATTGCCGGGCTGAGGGAGCCGCGGAATCAGGCCGGCCCAATTCGGGTACCCTGTGCGAAGACGGTGGACGCTTTGTCAGTTTCGGCGCAAAACTGACGACCGTTGATTTCGGATCTGACCGTTCTGAGGCGAAGCCGTAGCTGCTACGAAAGCTCCGCATCAGGACAAGTTACCTTTATTTAGGTTTTTACTATTTTGCCTTTAGGCCCACAGTCTGTCAGTCGAGTCTGTAAAAATATCCTAAGGGCAGTTTCGATCTTTTCCATTTTTATTCAGCGTCTGTAAAAATCCTAGGGGTATTTCTGCATTTTCCTCATTTAATGGGCTGCCTATAAATAGGCCCCAATAGCCTAGGGTTAGGGCACCCATTTTGAAAATCACTTTACCAATTTCAGAAATTGTGGGTCTCCACTGTTCATGGCCGCCTGTGTTCTTTTCTAAGAAATCGCCGCCGGCGTTCATTTTCTTCTCTGCCACCGATACTTTTCCACGCCGCCTCATTCAACTTGTTTTCCCACTCCGGCGTTGTTTTCTCCGGTGGCTAGCTCCTAGCCTTGCGCAGCCTAGCACATGAGCAGTGGAAGCCACGGCGTGACGCTTGACGCATCAAGCGGCTGAAGGCCAGCGGCGCTACGAAGAGGCGAAGAGTCCAAGGTACACAGTAGCTCATTGCCTGGATCTTCTGTGGCTACTGTAACGTGAACAACAAGCTGTGGCGATCGACAGGAATTTGTTTTTTTTCTTGAAATCCAGGCGCACGCAGATCGAGGTGAATCATGTTGCTCGTTTCTTCTTCATGGTTTTTATTATCTATTAGCTGCAGTATTCTGATTAATTTTTAATCTGTTAGTTCATCTTTTTCAGGCACGTTTAGTTTGAGATAATACTTTGTTTAGAATCTGAGAAATTTAGTTTTGTTCTGTACTCGTATGATTCATCTGAAAATTTATCGTCTACTGTTAGTCTATTTTTAAATGCCTTTAATAGACATACTTGTGAGAGATGAAATACATATATGAATATTTTGAGGTAAATGATGGATTACCTACGTTCTGGTGAAATATTTGTGGAGATGCTATTTGTTTAGTGAATGGTTTAAATCTGCCTTTAAGCACTGTGTTGGTGTCTTTTTGATTAGGACACCGGTTGTTTTTAGGCTAGATTATTTCTGGCACTGTTGATCTGCTTACTTTTCGCTGTTAGTCTGTTGAGGTGCGTTGGGTGTTGGGAGCAGGCCATTGATTCGCAAGAATTTTTTAGGCGCCCATTCACCCCCCTCTGGTCGCTACTTTCGGTCCTACAAGTGGTATCAGAGCCTGGTTAGGGTTTTTCCATACCTTAACCGGTTCTAAACCCCAGTAGTGATCATGACTTCTCCTGGCAAGGTCCCGTCCTTGGAAGCTTATGGCTATAATTATTGGAAGACTCGCATGCGAGCCTATCTCATGAGCCAAAGCTCGGACTTCTGGGACATTTGCGTTCACGCTACGTTTGTCATATTGCCAGTTGCTGAGCGTGATTCTCCTGGTATCATCGCCCAGCATGTGAACAATAGCAAAGCGGTGAACATCTTGTTTTCTGGTTTAGGTCCCACTGAGTTTGAGCGTGTGAGCCATCTCTCCACTGCGAGAGAGATCTGGGCTACCCTCCAGGCACACCATGAGGGGACAGCTCAGGTCAAGGGTTGAAGCGTGAGTACGAGAACTTCACACAAAAGCCGGGTGAATCTGTTGAAGCGTTGTTTGCTCGTTTTCAGTCGATCATAAACAAGCTTCGGGACAACAAGGCTGAGGGTGTTCAGTTAGTCTCAGATCACGAACAGGCGCTCAAGGTTCTCCATACCTTGGACCCAAAGATCTGGGAGATCAAGGTATCCTCTATCATTGAGAGTACTTCTTATGATACCTTGACCATTTCTGATTTGTTTAGCAAGCTGAAGGCCACCGAGGTTGATACCCAGTTGAGATCAAATCTCACTGGCTCTGGATCAAAGTCTCTGGCCCTTGCTACACCTTCTGTTGATCCCTCTTCTGTGAGCTGTGCTGGGTTCTCTTTGATGTCTATCACTGAGGATCAGCTTGAGTCGTTGGGAGATGATGATTTGTGTCTTTTTAACAACCGGGTGCGTCGTGTCTATGATAAGAGGATGTTCAAAAGACACGGCACAAAGACCGGATGCTTTGAGTGTGGTGATCCAGGACATTTCATCGCCGACTGCCCCAAGCGCAATGGCCACAAGAAGGGCACCGGTGGTGGCTTCCACGACTCCGGCAAGCACGACAGCTCCTCCTTCAACAAGGGCAAGCTAAAGACCAGATTCTTCAGAAAGGCCCTGAAGGACTACCGGCGAGAGAACAAAAAGCGAGACAAGGCCTTCTTCGCTGAGATGGAGAAGAGCTACTCCAAGCGGTCCACATCTTCTTCCTCTTCATCGAGCTCGAGCGATGAGGAGATCATCATCAGGAAGGGGAAGGACAAGGATGATCCAGCGGGCCTTTGCTTCATGGCCTTCGGTGACAAACCGAAGAGCCGCTCACATCAGCGCCGAAGATCCCGCAAGAGTTTCTGCTCAATGGCTCTTGGGGATAAGAAAGAGAAGAGCTCCTCCGATGACTCCGACGACGACGACAACGAAAAGGTATCATCCTATGAACGCGAAATCGTTGATTTACTTGAAAGCAATCGTCAGGAGTTAAAGTATCGGGAAAAACTGCTTAGAGGGGCTAAGAAGAGGATAGATGAGTTAGAGAGTGAGCTTGCCGTGGCCAACGGCAGAATTGAGAGTCTATCTTCTTCCCCTTGCTTGGGTGATAGCAGTGAGTGTCCAAAGTGTGAGGTGCTTCTGTGTGACCTGTCGACTCTGAAGTCCAGGTACACAGAAAGGGTTGATGAGAGGGACGCTTTGGCCACTGAGCTTGAAAGCGCTCAGCTGGAGCTGAAAGATGCTCAAGCCACTGTCGTCGTACCCTATGCTGATTGCCCATCTCATCTTGCTAGTTTAGCTGAGCTGAAAGCCAAGGGCGATGAGCATCTAGGTGATTTGGAGAGGATGAGAGCTGAGCTAGCGCAGACTAGGCTAGAGCTTGAGACATTGTCAGTTCCACCCACTGTCTGTGAGAACTGTCTGTCTCTTAGAATGGAGTTGATTAAGCTGAAAGCCGAGAAGTCTGTCCAGATAGATAGCGAGTGTGAGACCTGCTTGTCTCAGGTGGAGGTTCTAGCTGCCTTGAGAGAGGAGCTAGCTGATTCTCAGAATGAGAACTTTTACCTCCGTTCTATCCTGAGTTGGATCAGTGCCAGAGAGCCTCAGCTCGGCATGATGATCCAGCAGTTCAAGAGGCAGGATGGGTTTGGGGTAGGTTACACCTATACCAAGGCTGACTTTGAGAGTGCCATTAGCCGGGCAGTGGAGTGGAGTAAAATGACTCCTGAGCAGAGATATCCCAAGACCCATTCCACTGAGTCTTCCCAGGCTTGTCAGCCCAAGGATGGAGTGATCCATGAACCACCCAAAGCTCCACCCAAGAAACCCATCTGGGTTCCAAAGCCCAAACTTCTCCACACTTCTCTAGACTCTCTTCCTGGACCCTCTCAACCCAAGAAGCCGACACCAAACACCACTAAGCCCAAGAACCCCAAACCTCAACCACATTCCAAGAAGCCCACTTACCATTGCGAGTATTGTCAGAGAGACGGGCATCTTGCGGAGTTTTGCTTCAGGAGGAAGCGGGTTGAGAGAGCAGAACGTGCTCGTGGTGGTCAGGAGCAGTTCTACCAGCAGGGTGGTAGACTGAGAGTTCTTCGACGCGGGGAGAGGCTGGAGGCCAGGCCGCGTCGTGTAGGTGGTGGTAGGGGAGACGGCTTTCATGCCCGTGCTCCAGATGGTGGTGTCTATTCCAACAGAGCTCCAGGCCGTTTTGGCTACGGTCCTGGACCTCGTGGCCGAGGTTTTAGGCAGAACCGAGGACCGCGCTTTGAGCCGCGTTTTGGTCCAAACTTTTCTGATGATTTCTGCTTTCCGTCTTTTGAGCAGATGGCTCGACACTGGTTTAGCTCTTTTGCTAAACCTGGTGCCGGACCATTTGCTCCCACTTACAGCCACTGATTGTGCAGGATCGAGGACTGGAGGACGTTTGGATCATGGACTCAGGATGCTCTCGCCACATGACGGGACATCGCAGATGGTTCTCCAGTCTCACTCCCCCGAGCTCCAAAGAGTACATCACTTTCGGGAACAGTGGTCAAGGGAAAGTAAGTGGCATTGGCTCAATTCGCATTTCAGACCATTTTTCTTTGAAGAACGTTGCTTTGGTTGGAAATTTGAACTTCAATTTGATCTCTGTTTCGCAACTTCTTGAGGATGGTTTGGAGGTGCGTTTTAAGAAGGGCAACTCTTCTGTGATTGATTCTAGAGGGTCTTTGATTTGCCAGATCTTACCTTTCGGTAAAGTTTTTCGAATTGACTTCTCTAGCTCTTTTGGCCCTTCTCGCTGTTTGATTGCTGGATCTTCTTCAGAGCTCTGGAAGTGGCATAGGAGGTTAGGTCATTTGAGTTTTGATCTGCTAGTCAGGTTGAGCTCTATGGACCTCATCCGAGGATTGCCCAAGCTTAAAATGGAGAAAGATTTAGTTTGTCATCCCTGTCGTCATGGGAAAATTGTTGCCGCTTCTCACTCACCTGTGACTCAGGTGATGACTTCGTATCCGGGCGAGCTGTTACACATGGACACTGTCGGTCCAGCTCGGGTACGCTCAGTCGGTGGGAAGTGGTACGCACTTGTGATTGTTGACGACTTTTCTCGATTCTCGTGGGTTTTCTTTTTGGAGTCTAAGGATGAAACTTTTCAATTTGTTCATGACCTGATTTTGAAGCTGAAGAATTAGAACAATGGTCGGATGCGAGCAATTCGCTCCGACAACGGCTCTGAGTTCAAGAACTCTCAGTTCGTCAGCTTCTGTAGTGATCAGGGTCTTGACCATCAGTTTTCTGCTCCTTACACTCCCCCACAGAATGGCGTTGTGGAACGAAAGAACCGCACGCTAGTCGAGATGGCCAGGACGATGCTCGATGAGCACAGGACTCCTAGGCGCTTTTGGGCTGAAGCCATGAACACGGCTTGCTATCTGGCCAACCGCATTTTTCTTAGAGCTTACCTTGGTAAGACATCATATGAGTTGCGGTTTGGCAGACAGCCCAAGGTGAATCACTTGCGAGCGTTTGGCTGCAAGTGCTTTGTGCTCAAGAAGGGAGGGCATTTGGACAAGTTTGAGTCTCGTTGCTGGGATGGTGTTTTTCTTGGTTATGCTTTGCATTCTCGAGGCTTTCGTGTTTGGAACCTCGACTCCCAGCAGCTTGTCGAGACTTGCGAGGTTTCTTTTGATGAGTCCTTGCCTTCTTCATCTCCTTCTTTTGAGCTTTCTGGTGATGGTGAGCTCGGAGAGTCCATCTTCGAGGAAGATGAGGATACTCCAGCTGCTGATGAGGGTGGGCCTTCTGCACCTCCTGCAGAGCCCACACCTTCTGAGACTTCGACTGAGGACGAGGGCGGACCTCTGATCACTTCTTCCACTTCGATCGAGCCCCCTCAGTCGAGTCCAGAGGTGCCAGCTGCTGACTCCGGTGAGGTGACTTCAGATCACCAGGGATCCCGAGCAGTTCAGCGTGATCACCCCTCAGAGCTAATCATCGGTGATGTGTCTTCAAGAACTTTGCGTTCGTCTGTTGACTCTCTTGCTGTGTTTGCTGAATCTGCTTTTGTTGCATCTTTTGAGCCCAGAGACATTTCTCATGCTCTTTCTGACTCGAACTGGATTAATGCTGTTGGCGTAAAAGATTACGCTAACAGGTTTCTGTAGAAAAGAAACTAACAAACGAAGTGTTTGCGAAGCAAACTGTTCTAAGCCTCCGAAAGGATAATAGCTTAGAATAGTTCGAAAGTGTGTATTGAATCACTTGTAATCGGTCCTCATTACAGGATGAAATGGGGGGTATTTATAGGCCTGAACATTAAGGAAAAGACCTATTTACCCCTTTATTACAACCGACATTAAGGAAACTATTCGGTTTCCTTAATAGGGCTAAAATGGTAAAAGACTAATCTAATAGGATAGAAGATAAGTCTTCCATCTTAGCTGGCAGAAAAGATCCTGAAGAGCTTTGGTTCGAAGACATACTTCGAACCAATGCCTGTCTTCGGGCTTCGAACCAAGTTCCAGGCCACCTTCGAAGACGACCTTCGGACAATCTTCGAACTGGTTGGCTGTCTTCATGCTGCTTTGGCAATAACCCTGAAGATGAGATATTTTCCCCCAACAGTAGCCCCTCGAATACGCTTCTCCGTTTGACCTGTAACGTTAGGAGAGCAGTATACGGAAAGAAAAGATAACCAATCATAGGGGTTATTGATTTTTGTTTTATCTCCGAAATACATGAAGATATGAACTTCGAATCAGTCATAAGGTAATTACTTTTCGAACTATCTTAGAACTGACTCAGGAAGTTCGAAAGTCTTTTTAGACTTAGAAAATATAGCCGTTAATTTCTGTTTCTAACGGAGTTATACGAGGCGTTATTTTCGGAGGAAAATAACAGGCGGGAATGCGAAAGGGCAGAGCCTAAACGGTAACAAACGGAAAGTTTAGGCTATAAATAAAGGACTCCAGAACTTACTCGAT
Organism: Zizania palustris; assembly: GCA_019279435.1. Taxonomy (NCBI): domain Eukaryota; kingdom Viridiplantae; phylum Streptophyta; class Magnoliopsida; order Poales; family Poaceae; genus Zizania; species Zizania palustris. The sequence goes on from JAAALK010000079.1 coordinate 86,387,410, forward strand.
TACCTTTTCACCGCTTGTTCTCAGTCAAAAGCCTTCTGAGCCCTTTGAGTTCTTGAGCCCTAGCTTTCGAGTTCTTGAGCCCTAGTTCCCACTCTCTCAGATCAATCCAGCGATTGCGATGGCGAAGACCAAAGGCTCTGCACCTCCTTCGACCTTGGCTCGTCAACAAGCGGCTGCGGCAGCGGCAGCGGCAACAGTGGCGGCGACGCCTTCGATGCAGGCGACAACTTCCATGGCGGTAAAGGGAAAAAATCCTCAAATCCCCGATATCCAAGGTCTGTGCCCACCCTCAACCAAGTACTTGGATCAATCCTTTGAGTTAGGACGGTCTACCTGCAAGAAAGAGTCTTTGGCAATCACAGCGGGGGGAAATATTAGTAATGGGGTTATGATTCGAAAGCCGGGCAAAGAATCAATTCCATCACCGAGACCCGGAGAAGTTGTAGTGTTCGAAGCTTTTTTCGAAGCGGGCTTGGGCCTCCCGGCTGTGGATTTTTTAGCCGAAGTACTTGACTTGTTTCACGTAACCCTCCCCCAGCTATCTCCGAATGCTGTAGCCAGACTAGCTATCTTCGAGTGGGCACTGAGAGCCGAAGGTTGTGAGGGGAGGGCTGAAATCTTTGCTGCGCTGCATAGAGCGACTTGTCAGCCAAAGACCTTCGTAGGCTCCGGAGGTGAGAAAGTGGTAGTTTCCTTCGGAAGCATCAATTTTAGGCTTCGTGATGAATATGCACTGCAATTCCCTGCCAAGGCCATCAATGCTAGATGGTACACCGATTGGGTTCTGAGGTGGTTTTATGCTGAAGTTGGAGTGGGTAGTCCTCTGGCTGGTCCCCTCAAGGAAATCCAGTTCCGGAAGGAAGCCTTAGTGCAACCTGACGAAGGTCAACTCGAAGCTCGCCTCAACTTGCTTCAGAAAATCAGCAAAAGGTTGAGCATGCGAGACTTAGCTGAAGAGTTCATCGGACTTCAAATTCCTCCGCTGATGGCCAACTGGCCTATTGCCTTCGAAGATGACTCGGAAGGCGGTCTTCGCAAGATAAACTATACTTCAAGCCCTGCAGGTAACTTCGAAACCAACATGCATAGCACATATTTACTTCGAAGAAAGATTAACTTGAATTATTTTTTAGCTTCTTCAGCCCCTATTACTTCAGAGAAAATTGTAAGGGCTTCGGAGAAGATTTTGGGTGCTCCAACTCCGTCAGAAAAAGAATGGCGAATCAAATTAGTCGGAAGTTGGGAGCGTTTTAACAGAGTATGGGGAATGCTGGAGTTGACTCCACCCCCTCTGACGGACTGGGTGCCTCAGGAGAAAGGCCCCAAGAAAAGAGTAGCCGAAGCCGGAGCTTCAGGTTCAGCAAAGACTCCGGTGAAGAAGGTGGCTCGGAAGCCAAAAAATCTCGCACCTTCGGATCCTGCTCCTTCAAGCTCAAGAACCTCACTTTCTGGTTCTAAAGAGGATGAAGGTATTTTATTAGTAAAATTAATTGATGAAGATGCAACTCAACGAAGTATTCTCATTGAAGATACTGCAGGTATTCCGGAGCCTCAAGCCAACATCGAAGAAGTAAGAGCTCCGGATACTCAGGAAGAACAATTCGAAGCCCCTATGGGTGTAAATGAGGCCGAAGTGCCTGCGAACATGCCGGAGTCTGGAGACAATGCTGATCAACCAATGACTTCGGTAGTTCAGGAAGACATAACTCAGCCCGGAGTTCCTGTGGATGAAGGTGGAATCGAAGTCACTATGGCTTCGATTCTCGAAGAAGTAACAAGGACTCTTCAGGACGATGCTCCTGTAGTCCAAGATTTAACGGCTGATTCGGATGAGGACTACACTTTTGATCCTCCGATCAGTCCGGTACTCGATATTCCAGAGAATGTCGAAGGTAAATTTTACTTAATTCTTATCAATTTTTGCAAAATTATACAATGTGTAATATTTTTGTTTTTTCAGAGCCTCCTGTTGTCGAAGTATCCCTCGAAGATATAATTCAAAGACCTTCGACAACTTCAGGGCCACAACCGGGAGTTGCTCTACCGGGGCCTGGAAGAGGAAAAAGACACATCGAGCCTCTCCCTGCTCAAGGATCGACTTCATCTGAGTCAACAGACGAAAGTGAATCGACTGAGGGGAGGCCATCTTCAGAAGTTCCAAGGGCCTCGGAAGAGCCCTCCGGATCCTCGCTAAGCAGAGCTGATCAGAAGGCTTTAGCACTGCTTCCTCTCATAACTCCATTTTTGGAGGAGAAAACCGGACTTGGGACTTTGGTTAAACCTTTGGGTGAAGCCAGTCGCAAAGTCGGGGAAACAGAGCTGGTAGCCCTTTTAAGCAGAGCGAAGGGTTCGGAGCTTAATATCGCTGTGGAAAGAGCAGCTTATCAGGTATAAAGCATCTTCGAACCAAATAATGAATTATATATGAATAATTTCTTATTCCAATTTTTCCTTTTTTCTTAGCAAGCAGTCTTAGCCCGCGCTGCAGCTTTATCGAATGAAAACGAAATTGCTCAACTTCGGGAAGAGAACGAAACTCTTCAAAGAAATTTTAACTTCTCCGAAGGTCGAGTAGCTCAAATGGACAATGTAATTTTAGCAGAGCGAAGGGCTAGGCAAAGCTTGGAGGCTGCAAAGAAAGAGCTCGAAGCAGAAAGAATTGTGCTTCGAGCGGAGATTGAAAGACTGTGGACGGAGGATGCTGCAAAGGACTCCGCACTTGTAAGGCTGCAAGAAGAGGCTGGCCAGCTCCTAACTCAAAAGAATGCTTTGGCTACGGAGAACGCTAGAATCTCCGGAGTTTTAGCTGAAACGACTTCGGCCAAGGATATGCTTATCGAAGAAAAGGTTAAGTCCGAGAAGGTGGCTTCGGAGGTCATCGAACAAATGTTAGGTGTCTTGGAGTACTTCGGTACTACTGGATCACTACCTTCGGATGACAATGTAACTCTGCTGCGCCGGCTAAAGAGGATCCAAGGAGCAGCGAAGCAAATGAAAACGGCAGGCATACGTTATGGAGAACTCTCCGGACAAGTGTCTGCCCTTGGAATACTTCGCTACTACGAGGATTTGGGCCGAACAATCACTCCGAGCGCAGAGGGCTCTATCATCTTCGACGACGACCGACTTCTAAAACCTTCCGAAGGTGTAGCTGCTGCTTGGCGAGCCTTCCAAACTTCATGGAGAGCCGAAGGTCGATCTGCGATCAAGGCTTGGATTGATGAAGGCCAACGCCAAAAGCAAGTTCGGAGCCAAGCTTCGAGCAGTCAGCCTCCTCCGAACCCGCAGGTTTAGGACTATTTAGGATTTTTTGATTATGTAAAGCTGATGCTTGTAAATATTTATCAATGAAAATCTTGTTTGTCATATTTTTAGGCTTTGCCTCTTATGGAAGATATCGAAGTGTTAGAGCTTAACAGCGAACTTCGCTCACTGTGGAACACCTTCGAACTTCTAAAGAGTTATAAACGTCCTCGATTCCTTATCCCTCGAGATGACTCCGGCGTTATTGCGCCCGAAGTAATCAAAGACATATTGTCTTATATTAAAGAGGAAAATAAAGAGAGCGACGCAAACACCTCGTCTTCTGAAGACACTAACTGGTCCGAAGACGAAGGTGAAGCCCAAAATAAAAGATCTGAAGATCTTAGAAGCTGGGAGAGAAGCCCCGAGCGACTTCGAACTTGGGCCGAGCTTCAACAAGAACAGAAGGATTTTAGAGCTTCGAAGGGGAGGAGGAGAGTTAAACGTAAAGTTCTTAGAACTTCCGATGTTGGAACTAGTCGTTCCACCCCTAGCTCTCGGGACCGAAGAGGTCTCCGATTCCTTCTTGGTATAGATACCAATTTTTCATAATGTAATCTGTAAATACATTTGTTTTGATAATGAATGCCGATTTAAAATTGTCTCCATATTACTAGCCCCTCTTTGGGTATAAGCAACTTCGAACTGTATTCAAAGATGGTTATGCGCAAAGAAAAACTTCGGAGTACAATTTTTTGGGGGTTCGGAGCCCCTCTGTCATTTTTAAAGATCTTTTGAAATCTTTATGAGATGTCTTCGACTATTTGTAGTCAGAAGAATGGTAACTTGGTACCTTTGTTTATTTCATGAAAGAAATCAATTGAGATAACTCCCAGGACACTTTAGTGTCTTAAAAAATTTGTCACTTTGGACGCAGATGAACAGTCATTCGAAGCTCATGGCTTAAATGCTGTTTTGCTTTAGCCACCTTCGGTTGTTTCTTGCAGAAATCTACCAGCCGGAGCTTGGATTTCGCAGAAATTGTAGCCACCTTCGGCTATTTTTTGCAGAAGTCTACCAGCCGGAGCTTGGACTTCGCAGAATTTGGCCACTTGGGCTCTTTTTTGCAGAAGTCTACCAGCCGGAGCTTGGACTTCGCAGAATTTGTAGCCACCTTCGGCTATTTTTTGCAGAAGTCTACCAGCCGGAGCTTGGACTTCGCAGAATTTGGCCACTTGGGCTCTTTTTTGCAGAAGTCTACCAGCCGGAGCTTGGACTTCGCAGAATTTGGCCACCTTCGGCTCTTTTTACGGAAGTCTGACAAGCTGCAGCTTGGACTCCGCAGATTTTGGCCACCTTCGGCTCTTTTTACGGAAGTCTACCAGCCGAAGCTTGGACTCCGTAGAATGTGGTATTGGCTCTTTTACGGATGCCTACAAGGTATCAGCTTGGGCTCCGGATGGATTTCAGCCACCACGCCGGAGGCTTCGACTTTATGGGTACGAAGTCCGGAAATACAGCCAGCTTGATGACACTTCCCTCTCGATCGACTTCCGTCCCAGCGCGTCCGCTCGGGAAACTAGGAGTGTCAAGGGGAAGGGCAAACCACTGGTGTATGTTTTATTAATTTAGAGGTGATTACAAGCAGATTACAAGGGGCCCTTATGCGAAGTATCGCTTTAGGTGCTCCGCATGCCAAGTATGTGCTAACTCTTCACCTTCTAAATTAGCTAATTTGAATGAACCAGGGCGCCCCGAGCAGACGATTAGATATGGACCTTCCCATTTATTGCCTAACTTCCCTGGTGCTATAATGCTTCGTAGAACAAGATGACCCGGCCTTAACTCGCTGAGCTTAACCTTCGGGTCATACCAAGTCTTTGTCTGCTGATGATACTTTGATAAATTGGCTACAGCTCGAAGTCTTGTCTCTTCTGACAAATCTAACGAAGCTTGTCTTTCTTCTTCGATGTCTGGTTCGGTGCTGCGAAGTGATCCCCCTTTGAGCTCCGTTGGAGTCATAGCTTCATCTCCGAATAGCAGTCTGAACGGAGTAAAACCTGTGGACCTTGTTTGTGTAGTCCGAATGGACCACAAAATCTTCGGAAGTTCTTCGGTCCACAGTCCCTTTGATAGTCCTACTATTCTTCGATTTAGCCCTGATAAAATATTTCCATTGACTCGCTCAACGGCTCCATTTGACTGAGGATGTCTCACTGCAGCAAAACATAGTTGAATGCCTAGGTCTTCGCAAAACTTCCTGAAGGGTTCTGCGTCGAACTGTGTTCCATTATCAACTGTGAGATATCTAGGCACTCCGAACCGACAAATAATGTTTTTCCAGAAGAATTTTTGTACATTATTCGAAGTGATAGCTGTTAAGGGCTCTGCTTCGACCCACTTAGAAAAATATTCAATAGCTACCACTGCGAACTTCAGATTTCCCTTTGCTAACGGAAAGGGACCAATTAGATCCATACCCCATCTGGCCATAGGCCATACCGGAGCAATGACTTGAAGAGCTGTTGGTGGGCGATGACTCCGTCGACCCATCCACTGGCATCCTTGGCAAGTGCGGACTAAGCTCTCCGCATCAGCTGTTATTGTGGGCCAATAAAGCCCCTGGCGAAGTGTTTTTCCTGCCAGAGCTCTAGGGGCTAAATGACTTCCACAAAGGCCTTCGTGAATTTCTCGAAGAATTTCTTGGCCTTCGGCTTGAGATATACATCGGAGTAGAGGGGAACATACTCCGGCCTTGTATAATATACCGTTGATTAGCTGATAATTTCTTGCTCTGAGCTTTAATCTTGACAATTGGGGCTCTTCGGGCAAATTTGTTCCTCCTTGCAAGAGTTCTATGATTGAATCTTTCCAATCTGCACTAGGAATGCAGAGAATCTCTGCAGAAGCAACTTGTGGCACCGAAGGTATATTGAGCTCCTCATAGAAAGCTTCGTCAGGCACATCCACAGCTCCGGCAGCAGCCTTCGCTAAAATGTCCGCTTGCACGTTTTCAGCTCTTGGTATACTCCGAATGGAAATACCCTTGAAATGTGCTTCGATCTTGCGAATTTCTTCCAAATACTTTGCAAGCTGTGGATGTCGGACTTGAAAACTTTTGTCTACGTGCCCTGCTACTATCTGAGAATCTGTTTTTATAATTATTCTTGTAGCCCCTAGAGCACGTGCTTTCCGGAGTCCCAATAATATTCCTTCGTACTCCGCTATATTATTGGTAGACTTAAAGTTGAGTCTTGCGGAGTACATTGCTCTTTGTCCTGACGGAGAAATTAATACTGCCCCAATGCCTGCTCCGGATGCTTGGAAAGCCCCATCGGAGTAAATAGTCCATACTCCGTCATCTGATTTCTCCGGAGTCAACTTCGCAGGTGGAGTCCACTCTGCTACGAAGTCTGCTAGGACTTGGGATTTGATAGCTGTCCTTGCCAGGAAAGATATGCCGAAGGGTGCTAGTTCTACTGCCCACTTTCCAATTCTTCCAGTGGAATCTTTGCTTCGGAGCATATCTCCTAAAGGATACGAAGTTGGTACAATTACATTATGAGCCAAAAAATAATGTCTTAGCTTCCTCGAAGCCATTATCAGAGCATAAACGAACTTCTCAAGTTCGGAGTATCTTGTCTTCGCTCCTGACAATGCTTCGGATACAAAATAGACAGGATTTTGGACCAACTTCCCATTGATATCAGCTTCTCTGACAAGGACTGCGCTGACTGCTGAACCTGTGGCTGCAAGATACAGAAGTAGGGTTTCGTCCGCAATAGGCACCGTAAGTGTAGCAAGATTGCTGAGATAATCTTTAATATCTTCGAAGCTTTTCTGACACTCCGGTGTCCATGCAAAATCTTCGGACCCTTTCAAAGCTTTAAAGATTGGCAAGCTCCTCTCCGCAGACCTTGATAAAAACCTGCTAAGTGCGGCTAGACGTCCGGTCAGCTTTTGCACTTGCTCTACATTCTCGGGAGGAGCCATCTTCTGCAGCGCAGTTATTTGAGTAGGGCTAGCTTCAATTCCCCTACTTGAAACTAAGTACCCTAACAACTTTCCAGCCTTAGCTCCGAATATACATTTTTCGGGGTTAAGGCGGATCCCACATGCCCGAAGGCTATTGAATGTTTCTGCTAAGTCTAGGCTATGTTGGTGCTTTAAAGCACTCTTTATTACAATATCATCCATATAGGCCTCCACATTGCGACCTAGTTGATGACCTAGAGCCTTAGCAACTAATCTTGAAAAAGTAGCCCCGGCATTTCTTAGGCCGAAGGGCATTCTTACATAGCAGAAGACTCCCGAAGGAGTTACAAAGCTCGTCTTGATTTCATCTTCGCGCTTTAACCATATTTGATGATAGCCGGAATACGCGTCGAGGAAGCTTAGTAACTCCGAACCTGCAGTGGAGTCAACTAGTTGATCAATTCGGGGCATGGGGTAGGGGTCACGTGGGCACGCTTTATTCAATGATGTGAAATCAATGCACATGCGCCACTTTCCGGAGGATTTCTTCCTGACGAAGACTGGGTTGGCTAACCACTCTGTATGGGCCACTTCTCTGATAATCCCAGCCTTCAACAGTTTCTCAACTTCGTCCTTAGCTAGAGCAGCTCTCTCTGCGGACATCTTCCGGAGCCCTTGTCGAACAGGCCGGGCCTTCGGGTTTACAAGCAAGCTGTGCTCAATAATATCCCGATCGACTCCGGTGATGTCTTCGTCAGACCAAGCGAAGACATCCAAATTTTCTTCTACGACCTTTTCCAAGGAAGTTGCAACTTCGGGAGGTAAATCTTTACCAAATTGAAAAGTGTATTCTTTACCATCTTTGACAATGACCTTCGTTGCAATCTCTCCTTCGGGACTTGGTCTTGGAAATGACTTCTTCGAAGCTTCGGAGGAGGCTGAAAAAATTTCTCCATTATCTTGGACATTGTTTACCTGCCTCGGATCAAGAGGAGGACCGTGACCATATTCTGCCCTCCGAGCCATGGCTTGATCTCCGAAGATTGTTAGAACTCCTAACTGTGTGGGCATCTTCATGCACAAGTAATTGTGATGCGCCACAGCTCCGAACTGATTCAACATGCCTCGCCCAAAGATAACATTATAAGCGTACGGGGCATCTACTACATCAAAGATAACTTCTTCAGTTCGGGCTAGTAAACCTTCTCCGAAGGTTACTTCCAGGCCTATCTGGCCAAGTGCATCTAGCGGAGGTCCTGCGAAGCCTTGCAGAGGACGAGCCGCTGGGAGGAGATGCTTTCGGGAAATGCATAACTGATCGAAGGCTTGCACAAATATGATATCTGCCGAGCTACCTCCGTCAATTAGCACCGTTCGGACTTCAGTCCCGGCAATATCAGCAGTGATAACCAATGGATCTGCATGCGGGAACTTGATACCAGCTGCATCCTCCGCAGAGAAAGATATTGGAACATGAGACCACTCCGGCATTGCAGCTGCAGATGACGAAGTTCCAATGTGGCCTACTTCTCGAACGTACTCTCTTCGCTGTCTCTTGGACATGCTTCCGAGAGTACCTCCTCCGGAGATAGGGAGAACTACTCTCTTCCCTCTATCTTGCCCTTCTTCTTGCTTCGGAGGTGGCATAACATTGGCCACCGGAGGATGTCTTGCAGCATCAAAATTTTCTATTCGCGCTACAGCCTGGACCGGCTCCGAGCGCACTGCTGCTGCTGGACTTCGGTCGGTACTACCTCGACCCGAAGTTCTCTCCAAGTATTCTCCCCGAAGGGTAAGAATAGCCTTGCAGGTGTCAGTTGCATGGCTTCGGTTCTCTCCATGAATACAGCAAAAAAGGGTCTGGCCTTTGCCAGCCGTTTTCCCTGGCGGCCTCCAGCCGCTGGACTTGTTCCCCGCAGGCTGTGGAGCTCTTGGTGCAAACTTCTGCGGGGGTGCAATGTTTAAGACCTCAGAACGAGGGTGCTTTTGCCCTCTTCTTCTATCATGTTGCACTTCGGAGACTGGTTCTTGCGGTTGAGCCGAAGTCTTCACCTCTGCTTTAACTTCTGTCAACACTGTCGAAGTAGCAGTAGTCCTCCGAAGCCAACCTTCTTCCGACTTCGAGTACTCCTCGAAGTACGACATCAACTGTGATACTGTGGTGATGCTCTTCCGATGCAATTTATCCAGAAGGCCTTTATGACTGACGCCTTCCCGAGCCGCATCAACCACCGAGGATGTGGACAGCCCCCGAATTTGCGACTTCGTGTGAGCGAAGCGCTTGAAGTACTGCCTCAATGTTTCTCCGGGGAGCTGTTTCACTTGGAAAAGGCTTCCTGTCGACATGGGGGGCACGAAGGTGCCCTGAAAGTTACTTATGAACTTCCTCTTTAACTGTGACCAAGAAATGATTGATCCTGGCTTTAAAGACCAGAACCATCGCAACGCCACTCCTTGAAGAGCTAACGGGAAGCACTTCGCCATAGTCTCTCTGTCTCCGCCGCTAGCCTCAATCGCTAGGGCATAAGAACGCACAAACTCACTGGGATCTTCGTCTCCAGCATACTTGCAGAGCTTCGAAGTTTTAAACTTCGGATTGAAGCGAATCTCCTGAAGCTCAGGATGCAATGGAGATTCATCGTCGTAAGAGGCGTTCTCCGGGGCTTCGGGATAGTCAAGATCGTCGTCTTCGTGCACTTCGGGGATAGCTGGGGTGGCTTGAGAGCGAAGCTTGTTCGCAGCCTCCTGTCGCCACCTCGCTACCTCGGCTTGAAGATTGGCCATTTGAGTGGCCATGTCTCCAAGGCTATCTTCATCTCCTCCGGAAGGACCTTCCGGGTCTTGAGAACTGGTATGATCAGTTCGAATCGGAATGGAGGGTGGCAGAGTGGCTCCGGGCGGTCGGAGTGTAGAAGGGGTTGGTGGAGAGGTTTCGTATCCTCGAGGGATAGAAGCCCCTTGCGGAGTTTGAGGTGGAGGGATAGTCGAAGACCCTCCGACTTCGACTGTGTCGAAGGGTATCTCTCCGGAGATCCGAGAGGACCTCCGAGTGGGATTGCGAGGTGCACTCCGCTTAGGAGGCATGATGCAAGAGGTTGGTAGAGAACGAAGTTTTTTGGACTAGGTTCCCCACGGACGGCGCCAACTGTTGGCGTAAAAGATTACGCTAACAGGTTTCTGTAGAAAAGAAACTAACAAACGAAGTGTTTGCGAAGCAAACTGTTCTAAGCCTCCGAAAGGATAATAGCTTAGAATAGTTCGAAAGTGTGTATTGAATCACTTGTAATCGGTCCTCATTACAGGATGAAATGGGGGGTATTTATAGGCCTGAACATTAAGGAAAAGACCTATTTACCCCTTTATTACAACCGACATTAAGGAAACTATTCGGTTTCCTTAATAGGGCTAAAATGGTAAAAGACTAATCTAATAGGATAGAAGATAAGTCTTCCATCTTAGCTGGCAGAAAAGATCCTGAAGAGCTTTGGTTCGAAGACATACTTCGAACCAATGCCTGTCTTCGGGCTTCGAACCAAGTTCCAGGCCACCTTCGAAGACGACCTTCGGACAATCTTCGAACTGGTTGGCTGTCTTCATGCTGCTTTGGCAATAACCCTGAAGATGAGATATTTTCCCCCAACAAATGCCATGCAAGAAGAGCTTGAGAATTTTGTCCGCAATCGGGTTTGGACTCTAGTAGAGCTGCCACCAGGATGCAACCCCATAGGCACCAAGTGGGTGTTCAAGAACAAGCAAGGTGAAGATGGGGTTGTGGTGCGCAACAAAGCTCGACTAGTTGCCCAGGGTTTTTTGCCAGAAGGAAGGTATTGATTTTGAAGAAACCTTCGCCCCTGTTGCCCGTCTTGAGTCCATTCGCATTCTTTTAGCTTTTGCCGCTTCGAAGGGTTTTAAGCTTTTTCAAATGGACGTCAAGAGTGCTTTTCTGAACGGGTACATAGAGGAGGAGGTTTATGTTAGGCAGCCCCCCGGTTTTGAGAACCCCAAGTTTCCTCGACATGTTTTTAAGTTGCAAAAAGCTTTATACGGGTTGAAGCAAGCCCCTAGGGCTTGGTATGACCGGTTGAAGCAGTTTTTGTTGGGGAAGGGCTTTGTGATGGGTTCTGTGGATAAGACTCTCTTCTTGCTCAGAGATGCTTCAGATTTTTTAGTCGCTCAGATATACGTGGACGATATTATCTTTGGCGGTACTACTAATGATCTTGTGTCCAAGTTTTCTGAGCAGATGCACAGCGAGTTCGAGATGAGCCTCATGGGTGAGCTTAAGTATTTTCTAGGGCTCCAGATCAAGCAGACCAAGGACGGCACCTTCATCCACCAGGGTAAGTACACTCGGGACATGTTGAAGAAATTCGACTTTGGTGGAGAGCTGAAGCCTCAGATGACCCCAATGGGTACATCTGGGGGCCTGGACAAGGACGAGAGCGGCGTCAAGGTCAATGAGAGAGAGTTTTGAGGGATGATCGGTTCGCTGCTATACTTGACGGCGACAAGGCCAGACATACAGTTCGCCGTGGGACTGTGCGCGCGCTTCCAGTCTTCACCACGCGCGTCTCATCGGCAAGCTGTCAAGCGCATCTTCAGGTATCTTACCTATGCGCCTGATCTCGGTCTTTACTATTCAGCATCATCTTCTCTTGATTTATCTGGTTTTTCGGACGCTAACTTTGGTGGGTGCCGGTGGATCGCAAGTCGACTTCCGGTACTTGCCAGTTTCTCGGTTCTTCTCTTGTCTCTTAGTCTTCTCGAAAGCAATCTGGAGTTGCTCTTTCGACCACTGAGGCTGAGTATGTAGCTGCTGCTAGCTGCTGCTCACAGTTGGTTTGGATGATTTCCACTTTGAGAGATTTTGGGTTGTTCTTTCCTACCAGAGTTCCTTTGTTTTGCGACAGCACCAGTGCAATTAGTGTAGGGAAAAACCCATGTCTCCATTCAAAAACCAAACACATTGATGTGCGCTTTCACTTTTTGCGGGATCAATATGAGAAAGGTGTCATTGACCTTGTTCATGTTGATACCCATCATCAGTTGGTTGATATTTTCACCAAACCCCTAGATCAGTCTACCTTGAGCGTTTACGAGGGGATTTGGGTGTTGTGTATCCTTTTTAGGATATTTTGCGTCAGTTTTCTTTCTTCTTTACTCTTTTCTTGAGTCTTTTGGTGTGTGTTCATATCATACATATTCACATATCACACTTTTGAGCCTGCTTCTGTTATATGATTGAACTGCTTTACTTATTCTAGCTGGTACATGCTTTTGATTACTTGTCAATGATCATGCGTTGGTTCAGTTCACTTGATATGTCTGATATCTGTCATATGCATGGCTTTTATGCTTTAAACATGAAAAATGATCACCATTGCTTCCGGTAACTAGCATGTGTAGGCTGAGTGCTTTTGCTATTTGTTACATGCCTTGTAGCTAGTTCATCACATAGATGCAGATATGCAACTTGGACATCTTTATGCTTTAACATGGAAAATGTGCTATAAAAATGATAAAAATCAAATGAATGAAAATTCCATGCCTTTTTATGCTTAAGTTGAAAAGATCCAAGTGGGTTTGCCTTGTCGCATTGCATTGTTCTGGACTGCTTACCATAGCACTTTGGTATGAACTAGGACAGTGTAGTGTATGCCAAGACCAATGTCTTAAGCTTCTGATGGTCCAGTTCTGGCCTAGGCTTGACTTGGTCGGTTAGCATAAGGTTTGACATGCAAATAACCCTTGGCAAAAATGAAAATGAAAAAGGAAAATGAAAAAGCCTGAACATTTAAAAGACGACAAGTTTGCTGAAGCACTTTGTTTTGGACGATGCTTATCTTGGTAGATATCAGTTAGCTTCTGCATCTCATGTTTTACCTCGCTTGTTAACTGGAAAATGTGGTGATGCCTTTGTTTGCAAAAACTGAAAAATGCGTGCTAATGACTTTCTTTAGATATCATCTGTTGCACTGATCATGCCATGTGTCTTAGACAGTATGTCTTTTGCTATACTTGTTAGATGTTGTAATTGCAGTCAATCATATCTGAGAAGCATGCTTTCTGCACTCCACTTGCACCCCAGTTGCATTCATTGCATATTTTTGAGGGGGAGTTGCATTTCAGGGGGAGTCCGTGTCTTTTTAGAGTGCTTGATGAGTTCACTTGTCAACAAGGGGGAGAAGTTTTTGGTATAAGAGTTTAAGGGGGAGTTTTGGCTTTCTCTGGGATTTGTTTCAGGGGGAGTTTTAGTCCCATTTGTCCTTACTCTTTTGATATCCTTGTTGATGTTTCTGAGACTGCACTCGTTTTGAGCTTTTACCTTTGGTTAACCATAATGACCGTATCTTGCTTCTGTTCGGTTTTTGGTCATTAGGGTTAAACTTTTACTTTATTTTCTTCTTCTTTGTTTCTTGTGTTTTTTTGTTTTCGTGTTTCCATAGTTGCTTGCAGGTACTGGAAAGCTGAAGAAGAGAAGTGTTGACAATGCACTCATCAAGGGGGAGATTGAGGAGCCATGCTGAATAGCGTGGGCCACATGGCTCTAGATGTGATGAGTCATTGTCAACGGTAGTCAAAGAGGACTGAAAAGAGAGAGAAGACCTGCTGCGTCTGGGCCGCGTGTGACTCAGGTACACGGGCAGCGAGCGACTGTCGGGCAGAGGGGCCGCGAAGTCGGGCTGGCCCAATCCGGGTACATGGGCTAGGAGCAGCAGAGGATCCACTGGACTGTTGACCGGGATTGACTCAGGTACACGGGCGGCGAGTGATTGCCGGGCTGAGGGAGCCGCGGAATCAGGCCGGCCCAATCGGGGTACCCTGTGCGAAGACGGTGGACGCTTTGTCAGTTTCGGCGCAAAACTGACGACCGTTGATTTCGGATCTGACCGTTCTGAGGCGAAGCCGTAGCTGCTACGAAAGCTCCGCATCAGGACAAGTTACCTTTATTTAGGTTTTTACTATTTTGCCTTTAGGCCCACAGTCTGTCAGTCGAGTCTGTAAAAATATCCTAAGGGCAGTTTCGATCTTTTCCATTTTTATTCAGCGTCTGTAAAAATCCTAGGGGTATTTCTGCATTTTCCTCATTTAATGGGCTGCCTATAAATAGGCCCCAATAGCCTAGGGTTAGGGCACCCATTTTGAAAATCACTTTACCAATTTTAGAAATTGTGGGTCTCCACTGTTCATGGCCGCCTGTGTTCTTTTCTAAGAAATTGCCGCCGGCGTTCATTTTCTTCTCTGCCACCGATACTTTTCCACGCCGCCTCATTCAACTTGTTTTTCCACTCCGGCGTTGTTTTCTCCGGTGGCTAGCTCCTAGCCTTGCGCAGCCTAGCACATGAGCAGTGGAAGCCACGGCGTGACGCTTGACGCATCAAGCGGCTGAAGGCCAGCGGCGCTACGAAGAGGCGAAGAGTCCAAGGTACACAGTAGCTCATTGCCTGGATCTTCTGTGGCTACTGTAACGTGAACAACAAGCTGTGGCGATCGACAGGAATTTGTTTTTTTTTTCTTGAAATCCAGGCGCACGCAGATCGAGGTGAATCATGTTGCTCGTTTCTTCTTCATGGTTTTTATTATCTATTAGCTGCAGTATTCTGATTAATTTTTAATCTGTTAGTTCATCTTTTTCAGGCACGTTTAGTTTGAGATAATACTTTGTTTAGAATCTGAGAAATTTAGTTTTGTTCTGTACTCGTATGATTCATCTGAAAATTTATCGTCTACTGTTAGTCTATTTTTAAATGCCTTTAATAGACATACTTGTGAGAGATGAAATACATATATGAATATTTTGAGGTAAATGATGGATTACCTACGTTCTCGTGAAATATTTGTGGAGATGCTATTTGTTTAGTGAATGGTTTAAATCTGCCTTTAAGCACTGTGTTGGTGTCTTTTTGATTAGGACACCGGTTGTTTTTAGGCTAGATTATTTCTGGCACTGTTGATCTGCTTACTTTTCGCTGTTAGTCTGTTGAGGTGCGTTGGGTGTTGGGAGCAGGCCATTGATTCGCAAGAATTTTTTAGGCGCCCATTCACCCCCCCTCTGGTCGCTACTTTCGGTCCTACAACTGTCCCCTCTGCAAAGCTGACAGAGAAGCCTCCAAAATAAAGGTGGACTACCTTTTGTACCCCTTAGTTCTGTAGAGTCAAATCCTTTGTAAACCCTAGGGGTA
Organism: Zizania palustris; assembly: GCA_019279435.1. Lineage (NCBI taxonomy): Eukaryota > Viridiplantae > Streptophyta > Magnoliopsida > Poales > Poaceae > Zizania > Zizania palustris. Next base: position 86,402,811 of record JAAALK010000079.1, read on the forward strand.
AAGTAGTCACTTCCTTTAGGTGAACTGTGGGCTATAAATATGGGGGCTCGGTAGGTAACATTTAACACTTTGAGCATTTACTGTTGAGCTCCTGTAGCCACACACTTTGATTGTAATACATCCAGAGAGTTCATTTTCTGTGTTCCTTGTTCAAGCGGCGAAGCCCTGTTTTCCTGTGCTTTTGCTTGAGCTCGCATTGCATACCTCGCCTGTTGTAGTGCACCGAAGCCTGTTGAGGCGAAGGTTGTTTTTCGTGCGAAGTGTGTTTTGTCAGTGTGCGTTCGCTCTGTGTAACAGGAGGCGTGACCTCACTGCTTACTAGCGTAGCCCTGACCGAGGCCTGTTTTGCTTCTTGTGTCGAAGCCCCTAGTGTAGTCTGTTTATGTGCGTGTAGACCTTCGTGTACGAAGCTCAGCACCAGTTGCTGCTGCCAAGTACTTGGTCGAAGTCCTCAGAGGGCTGTCCACTCTTGCGAAGGGTGAAGTGCGAAGCCTGCTCGTAGCACCCTGTGTGCGGAGCCTGCACTGACTAAGCAGAGTAGATTTTCGAGGGCTGTAAGTGGAGCGAAGTCTTCTTGGCTTCGAACTTTTGCTCCTCCGAAGCCTGTGTTCGAAGGTGTCGAAGTACCTCCGAACCAGACCTTCGAAGGTAGTGTTCGAAGCCTGTTCCGCAGAAGACAGAATTGAACCGAAGGCTAAGTTTTAGCCCGAAATTTTAAAAAGCTCTCATTCACCCCCCCTCTGGTCGCCGTTTCCGGTCCAACAAATCAAATCAGCGATACGACCGACCGACTGCTCGGAGAGTTGTGCGCGAGCATCTTATAGAGATGTGCGCGCATGCATTTATACAAGGCAATTCTTTAACAGAGAGACAACAATACTTTCTCCGGGAGGAGGAGTGGGCCCTTACATGTCACCAGCCAATCCGGGGCCATCGGATCACTGCCGCCCTGTCATCAAAACATCTTGAGGCGTTGGATCATCCACATGCTCACGACCGGGATCCACTGTAATAAATAAATTCTGTAGCTCAGCTCATTCAAATTTAAGATCAATCAAAATGCAAAACCTTCTTCGATCTTTCTTCTTACCAATCTTGAAATGCCATCTGTCTACTACAAACCAAGTTGATACTTTAATCTTCTGCGTATTTCATTCAAACACTGGAGCGATCTTCCCCCTAATTCCTTTTGTTCTCACTAAAATTTTTACCTTGGCAAACTACTCCTGATTGCATCCTCCGACCCAAAATGGTCCTCGAAAATACTGTTATATTTCGAGTACAAATTACAACACACATTACTACGAACACTTACCGTAGCGACGCGCAAAAACGTACTGTAGTGGCGGGCAACCAGTCCGTCACTATTCTAACGTCACTGCTAACCCTGGTTAGTAGTGGTGGGCAGAGTGCCCACCACTACTGTGTCAACAGCAGTAGCGGGCAGATGACGTCAGCGTGCCTGCCACTACTGTGTTTTCCCCATTACATAAAAATGTTATAAACCTTAATTCAAACAGCTCCACAAATAAAAACACATGAATATACAGCTTCACACAGTCATCCACATCTACAGCAGCAACACAACCACAGAAATTATAAACTCCCATAGCCATCCACAGCAGCAACACAACATCAACACAACAACAAGTCATCTCATCAATTTACAAATTTACAAAGTTTACATTTATCACACATCAAGTTTACAAAGTTTACATCTATCAAAACTTCAAATTTAACAATTGTTCACAAAGACATGCTCATTTTGTTTAATGTTCCTTCTCGAAAAGCCAACTCTTATCTTGCGCATCTTCTTTTTGCTTATTAGCTATAAAATTCTTGGAAATTTGTTGTTCAAGCCTTTTAGGTCTTCCGGCCCAACGTCTCAGAGTTGGATGCTTGGCCACTTCACCCTCATGATCGAAGAATACTCCATGCTCATGAATAATTTCATACATTGTGAAGCGGCACATCCTTGATACGATTCCATACATTTTTGCATCAGAGAGTTGGCTCTTCTCGGCAACGGTTGATAGATGTGACGTTTGCATACGTAACATATAAGTACATACGTTACAGGTTATATTAGATTAACACACAATAAATCAACTTACTTCTTTAGTATCCTCAGATACTATCCGTGCATACTTTCCTAAGTCATTGCTCAAGAAATCACAAGTGTAATACCCACAATACACCGAACCAGGAAGTTGTTTGTGACACTTCAAAATAGAGAAAGTTAGAACGATATATAGTTTGTCTTTATTATTTGAATTAAGAAATTTCAAAATATAATTTTACCAGATAGTTAGTTCTAATATGCATTTCTTTTGGCCTTTGTGGATCATGTGGGCCATGTAACTTTTTCCACGTAATATTTATATGCACTCTGAAGAACATTTATTATATCTTGATATTTTTTCTGGGTTTGTCGAGAGAGTCGAGCACCTAAACCCTAGAGTTCTTCGGGTATATCAGAAGTGCAATCCAATTATCACTATTGAAAGAAGTAATATGTGATTATGTTAGTTTCATAATCGATAAAATGTGATTAAGTGGATATAGTGGGTATACTTACTTAAAGTTATATGCCCCGCTTATCATTTCTCTATCCCTCCATTGAAACATGCACCGCGCAATATACAACACGACACAATTCCTTTTATTCTTCTTAAGTGTGTCTTGGTCTTTATTGAAAATCTTCCTTTGAAACTTTTTCCTACCCGCACTCTAGTACTTTGCATCATTCTGGTTTAGTACTAGTTTCAGTATACTTTGACTTATTAATGATGGGTTCCAGTACCCATATTGTTTAGACTTATTAGAACATGAATTCAAACTGCATATGGTATGAAACACTAGTCAATATAAGACATAATTGATTTTTTCTTTGTATTGACAAAGTAAAAACAACTTACAGGCACCAGAGCATCAAGCTTGTGATCTCAGTTCGCTTCAACAGAACATCCGGTGGAAGTCGTCGAAAAATAGTGCAAGATTAAACTCTAGGAAGTTGAATACTTCTTTTGGAACCTTCACTTCTATTTGCATAACTCCTAATGAAGACACTTCAAGATACCAGTCATAAAATGATTTCATCTCCTAGTTCATACTCTTAAGTACTCGTTGGGGTAAGAATGGTTTTCCTGGTTCGTTCTCGATAAAATCATCGTCTCCGTAGGTCCATTGATCCACAGAAAGTGCGCCATGTTTTTGTACTAGAGCCTTCAAGTGAGCCTCTATGGGCATAGAACGTGTTTTCCCCACAGTACTAAAGAATTTAAGCATTTTAGACTTTGGCTCAGAACACTGCCCAACTTGAATGATTGTCTTGTGGATTGTGGGCTTTGGGCGTGCCTCTTGATTCTCGGGCTCGAGCTCGGCCGCTGGAACTGACTCTTTCACTTGATCAGACTCGTTCACTAGCTCTGTCACTTGAGGCTCAGCCATTGGAACTAACTCTTTCACTTGATCAGACTCAGCCGCTAGAACTGACTCTTCCACTTGATTAGGCTTGGCCACATTAGGATCTGTCACTTCCTCTGGCACGTGTTATTGAGCCATTTGTGGATCTGCCACTTTTTCAGGCACATGTTCCTTGAGTTCTTGAGCCATTTGACAATCTGCCACTTTATCGGACACTGGCTCCTTCTCTGTCTCTTCCTCCATCTCACGCTCATCAACAGGCGATAAAGATCCTATATTTTGCATATCATGAGATGAAGGATATGTAGGGGATTTCGACGAGAAAATAGGCAATCTACTCTGAGAACTTCATGGTGTGTCCTCTTTGATATAATTTACAGGAAATTTCTCTTGTACTAATCCAACACTGCTTGGTACGTCAAGTCGTACCTCTGGCACAACTATCTGTCCTGCTACAGCCTGCATGATGTTTGGATTCTCACTAATAAATTCAAAGAAGTGTCTCTCCCACTCTACACGGCGCTCTATGGCATTGTCTGTGCGTGCTTGACGCTTCTTGTATGTGGCACCATCCTGCTTCTTGAAAGTATTTTTCTAGGGTGCTATAGAAGAGACACCTCGGGTGCGCTCTCGATGTTCCTCGTTTCCGAGAGCCGATGTAAGCTGGTCATTACATTCCTCGGGCTTGCACTTTCCAGTCTTTCAGGGTTCAAAGTCTACTACCGAAGTCATTCAGGCACTTCGCAAAAGTGCAACGGGGCTCCAAAGATTCCAGACTAAAAAGATGACTACTGACACAAAGCGAAGCTTTGAATAAAGTAGGACTACCTGTTGTACCCCCGTGACTACATGAGGCAGAAAAATTGTAAACCCTAGGGATACTGTAGCCACTTCGCATGTCTGAGTTTGTCTATAAAAAGAGAGGCAGACTGAGGTCTCGGGGAGAACACTTTGCCTAGGTTTAGAACCTTCTATAGTATCATTTCCCTAGGGCCAACCACCACAAACTTTGTACTCAGATTTGTGAACTTTTTGTGTTCTCAGTTCTTGCAATGAAATTTCTATTTGAACACTGAGTTGTCTCATGCTTTAACATTTACTGTTTCATTTCATGCAAATTTACTCTGAAGTGTGTTGAGTTCCTGAGGGTTCTTGCTCACTAAAGTAGAATCATTGTTTTTGCATGAACAACTTGATCTTTGTGGATTTCTTCTTTCACGTTGTGTGAAACCTCATCTAAATCCATGAACAAGTTGGCACACGTTTTGTTTATCTAGTTTTTTGGAGTATCTTCCTTCTATTGTGTATCGGAGCCCAAGGCTCAAAAATTCACTAGCGAAGGTATACTCTGAGTTCAGTTTTCGAAGCCCAAATTCTTAGTGCGAACCTTGTGTGTGTGTAGTTTTGATCGAAGTCCGTTTTGTTGATACTCTGTCTTGAGTACTGACTCTGTGCAAAGCCTAGTATTAGGTACTAGTGTGAAGCATCTGGACAAAGTACTTTGAGGGAATATACTTCGTTGTGGAATGCTTGTGTGCGGAGCCTATCTTGAAGTACCTCAGTGTACAAAGACTTCCCTTGCAGAGCCTCACTACGAGTGTTTTGCGGGGTTCAAGAGAGAGCGAAGTCTTCTGGACTCCGAACTACAGTCCTCAGCAAAGTCCTAGTTTGAAGCGTTTTTGATACCTCCGAACTAGACCACTTCGAAGGTTGTACTCGAAGTCTGTTTTATAGAAGAGAATTTTTAAGCTCTCATTCACCCCCCTCTGGTCGCCTATTTTGGTCCAACAAAATTATCTCCCCGTGATGCTTGTGCCGATCACCATCAATTTGTTAGCAAGACTACTAGAAGGCTCCATTGAATCCTAGGACCGGTTTTGCAACATGTTTATCACCAACTACTAGGGGACCTCACAAAGGCCAACCTCTCGGTACGACCTATGCCAAGTACAACAAGTGAGTGATGAATCTCTTCGAAGTCATATTTTCTGATTTTCCAAGCACAGGAACACCATCGTCACCATCTCCAATAATGACATGATTAGGGTGTTATAGGAGGGATTGCAGAAGCCTTCAAAGCTATTCCACTATTTGGTTATGAATGAACTGATGACACCAGGAGAAATGATCACTATCGCTGAACAATACATCAATGCGGAGGATGTCGAGCACGAGCAAATGCACCCAGCCACACGAAAACTTAGGAAGGAGAAGAAGCACCCAGATGATGATTGTCGATCACCTTGACGCACTGAGTGCAAGAAACTCGAATCATCTTGCCTAAACACTTAGAATAGGAAACCTGGTCACATCATGATTACGGAGGAAAAACCTAGGTCAAGAGAAGGGGGCAATCAGTGATTTGACAAGCCTTACATATTTCATTTGAGCAGCAGCCACACCATGCGCCGATGCTATCAACTACAAGACCAAATACTCCAAGAAGCACAAAGTCATCCCCGACAAAGCCATTACCGTCGTCGCGCACGCCCTTAGCCTGTCTCAACTTCTCAATAGACACACAATCAATCCATCTATTTAAGTTGAGCAAATGACATATAAACATTCAATTTGAGACTAAAAGTTTTAGTGCACTGTAGCATTATTGTGGGCCTTTGCATTTAACGTATTATTGAATAAATCAAAATGGGACAATCCCATATCCAACAATTATTTCCTATATTACCTATCAAATCTTCCCTATAAGTTCTTATAGTCAACAAGGAAACTAAGCAGTATGCTAGAAACAAACAGGATGAGTATAATAGTGCCAGGAGCACAGGACATCATCTGCAAGCTCATACCAGAGATCGATCATCATCAGCAGTTCACATTCTACGGCTCTGACATTTTTTCTACAAATCTGACCATTAGGGAGCTAGCATTGACCATACTCTACCAATCTAGTATCCCTGGGTTCCGAATAATTTAACTATTTGTCACTATCTTCATGTGTCAATTAATAGACCACATGTTAGTGACTCAGGTGACCCCACATATCAGTGACTCAGGTGACCCCACATGTCAGTGACTCGGAATAATAATTTTGTTGCCACTAACATGTTAAGAATGACAAATAATTAAATTCCCGGGTAGCTCACAGACATCAACCAAGCGAGAAAGAGGGAGACATCAGAGAAGAGAGAGATGTAGGGGGAGAGAGACCATTCTAAATGTTACAATAGTTGGAGCTGAATATTTCGCACGTTAGAAAAAACGTTTCACTATTTTATTTTAAATGTTTCATCATTTTATTTCAAATGTTTCACTATTTTATTTCAAATGTTTCCCACTGATCTTTTTATTTTGAACATTTCACCTATTGAAGAAGAATGTTTTATTAGTTGAAATATTTCCGCGGTTAAAGATAAATTTTGTGTAACTAATTTGATATTTTATGTATTTTTGTAAAATTCAGTCAAAGTTACAATGTCTTACGTATTTGAACAGAGGGAGTACGATTGTAAATTTCTGGCCTTTTTGCTGTCAGAAATAAACTTGATCCTTTAAATCAGCAAGTCTTTGGTTTGTTCGAATGAGATTCCGAGGGAAATCTCTGTCACGTACAAATAAGATTTGAACCTTACATTAAACAAGTTAGCAATAATAGAGTGGATTATAAAATGATGAAACATGCTTCTATACATTATACACCCACAATGCAACCACACATTAAACAAGTCACCGCCCATCAAAATAAAGCATGCTTCTATTAGATTTGTAGCATTGTTTCTAATTAAATGTAGTTTTAATAAGCGTGAACTAAGCTCAACGTAGATAAAGTACCTTAGCTTGCCGTTGACTGGAGTAATAAGCAGGTCGAGCTGTTGTTGCTGGGATGAGGCGATCTATGTGCTTTTTTGGTTGCTAGAGTGAAGAAGTAGGAGTATGAGTTCTTGCCTACTGCACGTCAGCAGCTATTTGCCATTATTTTTGTCATAGAGTATGTACTCGCCATTCTATTTCCTTTTCAAAGAAGAGATTTGCCGTTCAACATTTTTTTCATTTTGATTTTACTTTGATGAGTTTCTTTTCTATAGGGTACGACTCTATCTCCATTTTTAAATTGGAGATGGGAGTTTGAATTAGAACTAGAACTTTAAGAAATGAAATTAGATGGTCAAGAATATATAAATCGTTTAGTATTATTAACTCTTTCGTGAATATAATTTCTCCTCGTTTTTGCAAGTATTTAATTATGGAATATAAGTTGTTTTAGAATTTTATAAGTTGATCTTTTTGTTCATGCTTATTATTATCAAATATACGTTACTAACTTATATTTATCCTACCGCCTTCTGTTTGGATTTCACCTTTCTAAAATCTGTACTGCCTATAATACCAAATGTAGTCTGATGAAACAAGATACATTAAAGTTGAATGGTCTGTAGAATGGTGACATGGGCTTGCACGATATCAGATAATAAAAAACCAGCTTCTTGTCCTGCCGTACGTCCCTGTTACGCTGGCAACGCTGCTTAAGAGCAGGCTGTGGACACAACCCAATCGGACGACTTGAGCGAATCGTATCACAGCCTGAGTAAAGAGCAGGGCGTGAGAGCATTTTAAAAGACTCTCTATTTTTGCCTCTCCATTTGTCCATTTAGCCAACTCTCCAAAAAGATTCCTCTCCAAATATACTATATACTCCAAAAGACTCTCTATTCTCAACTCTCTAAACAATTTATTCCCTCTTTTGAAATTTCAAAATATTTTCAAATATTTGATTTCTTATTTTAAAAAATATCATTTATAAAATTTTAAAATTTGCAAATTGTATACATTTTTTATAAAATTTATTTTTTTATTTTTTATTTTTTTCTTTTTATTTTTTTCCTTCTCTTTTCTCCCTTTCTTTCTTTCCCGTTGTCGTTGCCTGCAGCTGGCGGGGCGGCCGGCGGGCGAGGCGGCCCGAGCGGCGACCGGCGCAGCGGCCTGAGCGAGCGGCGGGCGGGGCGGCCCGAGCGGCGCGCGACCCCGACGGCGGGCGGGGCGGCCCGAGCGGCGCGCGACCCCGGCAGCGGGCGAGGCAGCCCGAGCGGCGCTCAGAGCGGCGGAAGTGGCGGCAGAGCGGTGGCCCGAGCTACGGCGAAGCGGCGGCGGAGCAGCGACCCGAGCGGCGGCGGCCCGAGCGTGGAGAAGGTAGCAGATGGGGAAGTAGCACTAGAGATGGGAAAAGTTCCTGCCAGCGTGGGGCCCACCAAAAATAGCCATTCAACTTGGCTGGCTACATTTGGCCAGCGGGGAGACAGATTTAGCCATCCAGATAGCTTGGCCATTGGGATAGCCAATCTGTTGGAGTGCAATTTTTGAAGTGAATGACCAAAATTTGGTTTAGAAAGCTGAATAGCAAGTTTTTTGAAGATGCTCTCAGACGTGGATGCTCAATCTAGCGTGCGGCGCAGCAGGAGGAAGAGCAGCAGAGCAACCCTGTTTAGAGTTGTTGCAGACGCGCGCTCTGTCACCGTTCAACTGCTCGGGACAACGCTAGCTGCAGCAGGTGATCAAATCCATGATACCGATGCAGTCCTAGCTACAGCCCTAGAGGTCTAGGTTCATTACAGCAAGCTTCCACGTAAATATTTGTAGATATAGATTTCTATCATTATATCGGTACACCGGTGAATATATATATATATATATATATATATATATATACATCCGGCGGTACGTATTAGCTATATAATCTAGCATAGGATTTTTTATTTTCTACAGTATTATGTATTTTTTTTGCATATTTATCTATTATTATGATTATACAGCCTATTTTAAGTTGAAAGATTAATTTATTATTCATTATATCATATTTAAGTTAATTGTGTGCTAGATCAATTGGTGTTAAACTAAGCGTCAACACTTCTAGCTCTTTGCGATAGGGATATATATGGGTGCCGTGGTTTTGAAAAACTTCGGTATTAACAAATTGTAGTTTTAGATGAAGTTATGATTAAAGTTTCTAAAACTCAAAAAAATACATTATTTGGTAGTACTATTTTATCAATACCGTGGTTTTCAAAACTGCGAGATTTATTGCATTCAAACAACTCACGGCTATCGATCCATAAAAAATATGTTGTAAAACCGTAGTATTAATCCAAAACCCTAAAAATATTTTGTATCAAACCTAGACGTGTATATTTGATTATATTGTGTGGGCACGGGTCAGTGTCTATTTTCAGCTCAATCTAAACAATGCTCGTGAGTGAATGTGAATATGTGATAGCTGGAATATTTTCCTGTTCTTAATCTGTTGTTATATATAGAGAGAGACGGAGGGGTGTGGAAAAATGCTATACTCACATAATTAATGTTTATAAACAAATAATCGTTTAATTTGTTTTTATAATTAGTTTATTTTTAGTCATTCAATTTGATGTCCAAAAATCCGATGTGACACGGACAAAATTTTAGTCTATAGAACCAAACACCCCTTAATTAATTTTTAACAGGGAACACAAATTAAACCAAATATTAGATTTGCCGTATTGTGTATAACCGTAATTTTAATAAGCATGAACTGAGCTCACCGTAGATAAAGTACATACCTTGCCGCTGAGAGCTGTTGTCGCTGGGATCAGGCGATCTACATGCTTTGCCCGCTGGACTGAAGAAAAGATAGTAGAGGCAGTAGACCAGCAAAGCAACGGCAAGCAGAGAGCATACAGCATAGGACGATAGCAATGATCGCCCCTATAGTCCTAGCTGCTTGCCTTGGTGCTTCTTCTTCTTACTGCCGCCACCTGTGCCTGGTCTCAGCTGCTTGCATGGTCACCATCAGTTGTTGGAAGGCCACATGGCCCTGTACACAGGTCTAGGTTCATTACAGCAAGCTTCCATGATACCTATGATCATAGGGCCTATTTTAAGTTGAAAGATTAATTTATTATTCATTATATCATATTTAAGTTAATTGTGTGCTAGATTAATTGGTGTTAAGCTAAGCGTCAACACTTCTAGCTCTTTGCGATAGGGATATATATGGGTGCCGTGGTTTTGAAAAACTTCGGTATTAACAAATTGTAGTTTTAGTTGAAGTTATGGATAGAGTTTCTAAAACTCCAAAAAAAAACAATACATTGTTTAGTAGTACTATTTTATCAATACCATGGAACGCAGATAAAGTCCATACCTTGGCGCTGACCGGAGGAAGCAGAGCTGTTGTCGCTGGGATCAGGGCATCAGGCGATCTACGTGTTTTGCCTGCTGGAGTGAAGAAAAAATAGTAGAGGCAAGCAATGATCGCCCCTAGTCCTAGCTGCTTGCCTTGGTGCTTCTTCTTACTGCCGCTACCTGTGCCTCTGGGCGCCGGGGGTGCGTGGTCGCCATCACTTGTTGGAAGGCCACATGGTGCAGCAGGATTGCAGGTGAGGGACTTGTATTGTAAATTTGTAATTACATGCTAGTTATTATATAATTACGTCATAACAATATTATAGTTATATTTACTATATTTTGGAAGGGTTTTAGTTGTATAGCTACTCTTTTCGTAATTCATTATTAATTAACGGAGAAGTGGTCCACAAGAACACCTACATATTCAACACAGCAGCTAATTAAAGGCCTAGAGCAAATCAGCTGTATATATATATATATACCATGCATGCCCGCAATAGTACAGAACATATTGTAGATTAAAGAAAAAAAGTTTGCAAGTCAAAAACCCAAAAAATGCACAACAGCTAGCTCATTATTAAAAACCAACTGCTAGAACTTAACCAGGGGATTATCTGTATAAGATTAGCAAAACTCACCATCACACTTAGTAGGACGAGCACCCTAGCTACAGTTGTTGTGTCCATTGAGCGACTGAAGTTGCGTATTTACCGTAGCAAACAACGTACGTGGTTGCAAGATCAAAACTAGATTTCTTTAGAAGCACGTACTTACAGAGGCAGCCGAGGCCTTTGTTGCCAGACCAGATATCGAGCGAGTACAGTACAGCTTCACAGCATGAGTCAGTGGGCGGAGTGGTTTCTTGACATGACAGCAATGCTAGGTTGATCTGCAGAACTTGGGAGTACGAAGGAGATTCCGAAGGGGGCTAGCTCGACAGTCCATTTCCTAATCCTATCTGTAGAGTATTTGCTTCGGAGCATATCATCGAGAGGGTACGAGGTAGGAACGATTAGGTTATGCGCCAAAAAGTAATGCCTTAGCTTTCGTGAGGCCATTACCAGGGCATAAGCAAATTTCTCGAGCTCGGAGTATCTTATGTTAGCTCCGGACAAAGCTTCTGACACAAAATAAACTAGGTTCTGCACCAGCTTTCCCTTAAGCTCAACTTCCCGGACCAGTACTGCACTTACTGCAGAGCCTATTGCTGCAAGATAAAGGAGGAGTGTTTCTTCTGGGAGGGGCACAGTAAGTGTTGACAGGCTTCCGAGATATGCTTTTATATCATCAAAGCTCTTCTGGCACTCCGGTATCCAACTGAAGCTTTTGGACCCCTTTAGGGCTTTGAAAATTGGGAGGTTTCGTTCTGCTGATCTGGCCAGGAATCTGCTAAGGGCTGCGAGCCTTCCTGCTAGCTTCTGGACTTGCTTCAAATTCCCTGGTGGAGCCATTCTTTGCAGTGCACTTATCTGCATTGGGCTAGCTTCGATTCCCCTGCTCGAAACTAAGTACCCTAGCAATTTTCCTGCCTATGCTCTGAATATACATTTTTTACGGTTGAGGCGTACTCCACATGCTCGGAGGCTCTCAAATGTTTTAGCTAGGTCTAGGCTATGTTGGTGCTTTTGAGCACTTTTTATTACAATGTCATCCATATAGGCTTCGACATTTCGGCCTATTTGATGACCTAGAGCCTTAGCTATTAAACGTGAAAAAGTGGCTCCGGCATTCCGCAAGCCAAAAGGCATTCTTACATAACAAAATATCCCGGAAGGAGTTACGAAGCTTGTCTTGACTTCGTCTTCGCGCTTTAGCCAGACTTGATGATACCCGGAGTAAGCATCGAGGAAGCTTAGCAATTCGGAGCCGGCTGTGGAATCCACCAGCTGGTCTATTCGGGGCATCAGGTAGGGGTCTCGCGGGCATGCTTTATTTAATGAAGTAAAGTCAATACACATACGCCACTTGTTCGAGTCCTTCTTCCTTACAAAAACAGGGTTCACAACCACTCGGTATGGGCTACCTCCCTGATGATGCCAATTTTTCTACTTCGGATTTGGCGAGGCTTGCTCTTTCTGCAGAAAGCTTGCGGAGCCCCTGGCGCACTGGCCTGTCCTTCATCGGTCCAGGCAAAGACGTCCAGATTTTTCTTGACGACTTCTTCCAATGAGGCAGCTATCTCCGGGGATAGCCCTTTGCCGAATTGTACTAGATATTCTTTGCCATCTTTTGAAATTATTTTCGTCTCGACACCACCTTCCGGGCTTGGCTTGAGGGAGAGCCCCTTTGATGAGTTCGAAGCCTCCGGCACCTCTTCTGTGCCCTCCACCACGTTGTGCACTTGCTGGGGATCCAACGGCTGTCCGTGCCCATACTCCGTTCTCCGGGCTATAGCTTGGTCTCCTGAAATAGTAAGCACTCCACCTTGCGTGGGCATTTTGAGAGAAAGATAATTGTGGCGCGCTATAGCTCCGAACTGGTTCAGCATCCCTCGCCCGAAGATTGCATTGTAAGCATAGGGGGCGTCGACAACGTCGAAGATCACCTCTTCTATCCTGGCCAAAGGCCCCTCTCCGAAAGCAACCTCGAGGCCTATCTGGCCGAGCGCATCGAGAGGCGGTCCTGAGAACCCTTGAAGTGGTCGGGCCGCTGGAAGTAGATGCTTCCGGGATATGCACATTTGATCGAAGGCCTGGACGAAAAGTATGTCTGCGGAGCTCCCGCCATCCACTAGGATCCTTCGGACTTCCACCCCTGCTATGTCTGCGGAAATGACCAAGGGGTCAGCATGGGGAAACTTTACCCCCGCGGCATCACTGGCAGTGAACGAGATGGGCACATGAGACCACTCCGGCATCCCCTCTGCGGAGCTCGAAGTTCCAATGTTCCCAACCTCGCGGACGTATTCACGCCGCTGCCTTTTGGACATGCTCCTGAGGGTCCCCCCTCCGGAGATGGGCAGGACCACTCGTTTGCCGCGGTCTTGTGGGTCTTCCTGCTTCGGTGGTGGCATAATTTTGGCCACCGGAATTCGCATGGGGGCTTCAGGGACACCAGCTCGGGCCACGATTTGCACAGGCTCCGACCGTGCCGCTGGTGGGGCTCGATCCAAAGTACCCCTCCCGGTACTTCGCCCTAGGTAGTCGCCCCGAAGGGCCAACACTGCCTTGCAGTCCTTCGTGTCATGGCTTCTATTGTCGCCATGCACGCAGCAGAAAAACTATGGCGCCTGCCAGGTGCTCTCTCTTGAGGCTTCGGCGCTCCAGCCTTGAATCTTTGCGCCTGCTGATAACTGGCAGGTGCCTTCGGAATGGAGGGTGCAATGCTTAGTACCTCTGAACGGAAATGTTTCTTCCCTCGCCTGTGCTCGTTGAAGTGGCTGTCTTGAGGGGGTTGTAGAGGAGCCGAGGCTTTTGGCTCCGTCTTAACTTCTCGGAGGGTAGGTGCGGGTGCTCCGATTCACTGAAGACAGCCTTCCTCTGCCTTGGCATACTGTTCGAAGTATGCCATCAGCTGTGCCACGGATGACAAAGGGTTCCGATGGAGCGTGCTGAGGAGATCGGGGTTCAACACCCCTTAGCGGGCGGCGTCGACTACCGAAGAGGTAGACAAGCCCTTGATCTGCGACTTGGTGTGGGCGAAGCACATGAAGTATTCCCGAAGCGTTTCCCCTGCTCGCTGCTTCACCTGGAATAAGCTCCCTATCGACATCGGAGCCACAAAGGTACCCTGGAAGTTGCTCACAAACTTCTTCTTCAACTGCTCCTAGGACCTGATCGATCCTGGCTTCAAGGACCAGAACCATCGGAGCGCCACGCCTTCGAGAGCGAGGGGAAAGCACTTCGCCATAGTGTTGCGCACCCCTCCACTTGCTTCTATTGCCAGGGCATACGAGCGAGCGAACTCTCCGGGGTCTGACCCACCGGAGTACTTGTGCAACTTCGAGGCCTTGAATCTGGGATCGAATGGCACTCTTTGTAAGTCTGAATGTAGCGGAGACTCATCATCGAAGGATGCGTTCTCAGCCTCCTCCGGGACTTGAACAGCCTCGGGAAAATTACGAGCACCACCGTCTTGGGGCCCTTCTTGAGTCTCGGTGGAGGCTTGAGTGCGGAGGCGATCGGCGTCCTCTTGTCTCCACCTAACCACCTCCTCCTGAAGCCTTGCTAACTGAGAAACTTCGGTTCTATGAAGGTCTTCGTCTTCATCGGAGGGCAGCTCCGGGTCTTGGGAGCTGACATAATCAGTCCGAAGCACCGTCGGGGGAGCTCGGGGACCCCTGGGCACTCGACGCTCAGCGGCGTCCTCAGGAATCGTTGGAGCGGTTGAGGGTCCGGCTCCGGTGGTTCGAGGGGACTTTCGGAGAGGACCCGAGGCTTGGCTTCATTTTGGAGGCATAGCTAGTCACGAAGAGGTCCAAAGACCGGGGACTTAGACTGATCTGGGAAGGCGAGCGAAGGCCTTCGAACCGTACTAAGAAGCCCCTTACCGAGGGTGCACAGAATCTTGGGACTTCGAGGCTCCCCCGGTTCCCCACGGACGGCGCCAACTGTTGGCGCAAAAGTTTACGCTAATAGGTTCTCTAAGATCAAGAACAATCAAACTACGAGTTCGTGTTTAAGGACTAGCCCAAGCCTCCGAAAGGATAATAGCTTGAGTAGTTCGAATGTGTGTATTTGAGTAATCGACTCTTCGGTCCCCGTTACAGGGTAGAGAGGGGGGTATTTATAGGCAAAAGTGTCTAAGGAAAAGACCTATTTACCCCTAGGTTACAACCGACATAGTGGAAACTATTCGGTACCCTGAGTAGGGTTAAAAAGGTAAAGTTATCCGGGGCAAATGGATAAGTCAAACATCTTATCAATCCCGTCGCTCAGCTTCGAAGCCTCGTATCTTGAGGAGGGCTTCTTCGGACTTCAGATCGAGGCCCCCTTCGGCTTAACGCCTCCACCTTCGAGTAAGAGCCCATCAGCTCCGAAGCTTAGTGAGTCTTTGAGTTATTAACCTCTAAGTCCTGAAAATGAAGCAATTTCCCCCAACACACTATATGTCCACCAATTATCGTATGTGATATTGTAAAGACAGTTTTCCTCATTATGAATGCAAGTATCACATACAATAATAGGTGGGCATATAATGTTGGAAAGGTGGTAAGAGATAAATTGACACTCGATGCTTATGACTCAATCATAATTCTTGAGCTGTTGTTCGATTATAGCATGGATGTCAAGTACTCTTTCTTAAATGGTGATATAGTTGGTTTCGTTAGTGAAAACTTCTCTTTCTTTGAGCAAGTGACAAAGTACATTAGTTACAAGGCATTCAACTACTGCTTGCCTAGTGATGAAATCAAGACATGATACATGATCCTAGGAAAATACAATCCTAGCAAAACACATGGGTACACTCCCCTCTTTCCATCAAGTAACAGACCAACCTACTCAGTGTCGATTGAAATGTTTATTGTCAATGAACAGAGTCTAATAACATTATCGTTAGAAATGATAATTGATTTTAGAGCTAAACAAACATTTCTCCCCCCATCCATTTATGCTCCCATTAAGGAGGCCATTACAGAAGCATTGTCATTGCTTCGGTTTTTTCAAACATATACTTATCTTAACAACAACTACAGCTGGTACAAATTAAACTTCGACCGGGTTCGTGGTTGGAATTATGATATACTCACACCAGTCAATGATTGGAGTGTCTTACTTATGGTGAAAATTGACTTTTCTATTGGTGTTGTGCTTACTGTGCCACCTAAAAATATTTTCTACAATAGGTTTTGTGTGTATATGGTGTATAGAGTGAACCTCGAAGAGTTCTCACAGAGGGAGAAAGGATTTATACTGGTTCAGGCCTCTCCGAAGAGATAATAGCCCTACATCCAGTCTACAGTGGATTTGGTATAGTTTTGCCTCTACTGAACCTATTCCCCCATTACAAGGGCATGACCCTGCTTTTATAGGCACGCATGCCAAAGGAAAAGACCAAAATGCCCTCTACAGGTCATAGGCCTTATAGGGGCAAGAAGGGAAAAAGACTAGACTATTATACAAACAGCTTTATAGCTTTACAGATGTGTCAGATAAATGTCACTTCTGAGCAGCTAAACGACATACTAAGGGCAGAGGGGCCCCTGGTGTGGCTCTACACTGCAACAGAGTTAAGATATTTTCCTGGTTCGAGGTAGTGGACGAAGCTCTTCGGACGGAGATCGCATCAAAGGTTTCAACGGGCACTCTGAGGTGGACTTCGAAGTATGCTTGACCCCAGAAGGCTCCGAAGGGAGCCCAGAGTCTAGATTCTGAAGGGAGCCCGAAGGCTTGACTCCGAAGGGAGCCTGGAGGCTAGGTTCCGAAGGGAACCCGGAGGCTAGGCTCCGGAGGACTCCGAAGGAAGCCCGGAGGCTTGGCTCCGGAGGACTTCGAAGGGAGCCCGGAGGCTAGACTCCGGAGGACTCCGAAGGGAGCTCGGAGGCTTGGACTAATTGTTGCTTGGAAATAACTGCGGTAAGAGGGATCTGCTTCAACTTCATGCTTTAGCGGTGTCAGGCTCCGGGCCCGAGGCCTATGGAGGCTGTCGTCATTTGGCCCCTGTTTAAGGGAAAACTTATTCCCCCAATAGTAGCCCCTCGCTCGTAGCCCTTCGGAGCAAAGGGGTGCGTGCACCTCTGGACAAATGACAGTAAAAATGTAACTTCAGAGAAGATAGGCCTTCGGAGCTTGGACCGAAGGGGGCTTCGACTTGTGCAGGTAATAAATGTCTGCCCTGACTGACAGGGTGACCTTGGGAGACCAAACAACTCTGCAACGGTTATAAAATTTGACTGTTGCAGTGCAGGGGGTGCGTCGGTTCGCTTCATCTTCG
The DNA here is from genome assembly GCA_019279435.1 of Zizania palustris. Taxonomy (NCBI): domain Eukaryota; kingdom Viridiplantae; phylum Streptophyta; class Magnoliopsida; order Poales; family Poaceae; genus Zizania; species Zizania palustris. The sequence goes on from JAAALK010000079.1 coordinate 86,420,223, forward strand.
CCTCAGGCCCACTTGTCATAGACTTCGGCATGGGAACCGTCAGGATTTTTACCGCCAATAAAAAGGGATTTACCGCACATGGCTTCGGCACACACTCATCCACTTCTTTCTCAACTCCTAGCATCCTTTGCTTCAATCTTTTCGTCTTTAGCTTCGCGCCGAGCCGGCTTCGCAACTCTCAGCGCCCTTCGTGCTGAAGCCTCACAAGATGTAGAAGAAGGTTGCGTTGAAGAAGGCCTTGACCCTAGGCGCAAGTTCGAGCTCCACCCAGGCGCAGACGGCGGCGGCGAAGCCTACAACAAGGCGCTTGGGGTCGAGGGACCTTCTGTAGGACCGAAAGTAGCGACCAGAGGGGGGGTGAATGGGCGCCTTAAAAAATTCTTTCGAATCAATGGCCTGTTCCCAATACCCAACGCACCTCAAAAGACTAAGCAGCAGAAAAATAAACAGATAGCCTAAGTCTAAAGGTATCTAGCCTAGAAGCAGTTGATGACAAATAGATAACTTTCAAGGCAGTGCTAATAGACAGATAAACAGTATATGCAAGACTAGGCAAGACAAACTTCTCAGCAAATCAATCTCGGTGCACTATGAGAGAGAAGAGAAGTTATCTGTTCAAATCTGTCTCCTGTTCGAAACTCGGCGAAGCATGCTTTGCAGGTCGAAGCTTGCTTCGCTGGCCGAAGCCTACTTCGGAGGTCGAGGTTTACTTCGCTGGTCGAAGTCTGGTTTGGAGGTGGAAGTCGAAGTCTGTCGAAGGTGTTGTGAAAATGCCGAAGGTAGGTTTCGGTCTAGTCTAGTTCGAAGTGGCAGAAAATGAAGTGTGCTTCGAAGCAAAGTATGAGAAAGTCGGAGCCTGCTTCGAAGTATGTACTTCGAAGGCAAAGCTTCGAACACAGCTTCGAACCGAGGGCTTCGAAGCCAAACCTTCGAACAGAAAACTTCGAACACAACAGATGGACAACCTTCGAACAAAGAAGCGAAGCCTGTCAAACGACAGAGAAACCAAATTCGAAGCCTACACTCTACCTTCGAAAGGAGCTAGCTTCGAAAAGAGAAGCGAAGGCTGACATGTGACAGAGAGACCAAAAACGAAGTCTATCAGTGAGATTAGCTTCGAAGCTAACTCCGAAGCCTGACGAAGTATTGTCTTCGAACAGCTAGTGACAGAGAACACCTTCGCAAGGACTATCGAAGTATGTGAAGCTGACAGAGTGCAAAGTGTTCTGCGAAGCTAGAGACACAGCACAAAAATGAAGCCGAAGTTCAAGCGAAGCCTTCGAAGATGTTAGATCGAAGCCTGCCTCACGGAGCTGAGGGGCTTCGAACAAAGAAGGTGGCTTCGCCAGAAAACAGACAGAAAAGTTACTTGGCCCTGTCAACTTCGATCAAAAAGTTGTGCAGTAGAAAGCAAAAAGCTGACACTAGGGTACTGTTGCTACAGTGGAGGAGTATTACTTGCAAACAGCAAGAACTAGTACTCTGCTCGTGAAGAACAGAAGCAAACCGAAGCACAAACACACTCAGGAAAATGCCTGTGCACGTGAAATGAAGCAACAAATGTTGCTGCAGATTTGCTGCGCACGTTCAACAGAATAGAAGCTTCAAAGCATCAAACAAAATGAAATAAATGCAAGCTAAAATCCCATGAACAGCAGCCTGGCCACGCACAACAAGAGAGAGAAGAGAGAATGCAAGAGACAAAAAGTGACCCAAAGGAGTAGTATTGATTTCAGCAAAAGGGGTAGTCCAACCCTAGGGATTGGGGTCCTATTTATAGGCTGCCCACCACTAGGAATATTCCACCAGCCCCTTAGGGTTTTTTACAGACGCAAGAATAAAGGAAAAGACTCTACTGCCCTTAGGAATTTTTACAGACACGACTGACTGACTGTGGGCCTAGAGTTACAGATGACTTATCCAGAAGCTAAGTTTTCGTAGCGACTATGGCTTCTCTTCTGGACAGTTGGATACAAGATCAACGGTTGTCAGTTTTGCGCCGAAACTGACAAAGCCTCCACCGACTTTTCACCAGGTACCCGGATTGGGCCAGCCCGACTCCGCAGCTCTCTCAGCCCGGCAATCGCTCACCGCCCGTGTACCTGAGTCAACCCTGGTCAACACCCCAGTGGGTCTTCTACTGCTTCTGGCCCATGTACCCGGATTGGGCCAGCCGGATTTCGCAGCCTCCTTTGCCCGACAATCGATCGCTGCCCGTGGACCTGAGTCACACACGGCCCATGAAACAGCAGATCTCCTCTCTTCATCTGTCCTCTTTGACTATCGTTGACAATGACTCATCACTTCTGGAGTCATGAGGCCCACGCTATTCAGCATGACTCCTCAATCTCCCCCTTGATGAGTGCATTGTCAACACTCCTCTTCTTCAGCTCTTCAGCACCTGCGAACATATGTGGAAACACGAAAAACAAAACACAAGAAAAACAAAGAAGAAGAAAAATAAAGTAAAAGTTTAACCCTAATGACCAAAAACCGAACACAAGCAAGAAGCGGTCATTATGGTTAACCAAAACATAGAAGCTCAAAATGAGTGCAATTTCAAAACAACAAGGATATCAACAGAGTAAGAACTCCCCCTTAAACTCTGTTGGACCGGAAACGACGACCAGAGGGGGGGTGAATGGGAGCTTTTTAAAAACTTGGGCTAAAAACAGCCTTCGGTTTTAATTCTGTCTACTGCAGAACAGGCTTCGAACACTAACCTTCGAAGGTCTGGTTCGGAGGTGTTTGATGGCTCCGAACACAGGCTTCGCAATGAGTAAAAGTCCGAAGTCTAGCAGACTTCGCTCCACCCACAACCCTGAAAATCCTCTCTGCTAAGTCAGTGCAGGGTCCGCACACAAGGTGCTTCGAGCAGGCTTCACACTTCACCCTTTGCACGAGTGGACTGACCTCTGAGGACTTCGACCAAGTACTTAGCGACAGCAACCGGTGCTGGGCTTCGTACACTGAAGGTCTAAACGCACACTAACAAACTTCGCTAGGGGCTTCGACACGAGAAGCTGAACGGGCTTCGCTAGTAAGCAGCGAGGTCTAGCCTCCTGTTACACAGAGCGAACGCAAACTGAAAAGCACACTTCGCACAAAACACCCTTAGCCAAGACAGGCTTCGGTGCACTACAACTAGCGAGGTATGCAAACAAGCTCAAGCAGAAAGACAACACAGAGGCAGGGCTTCGCCGCTTGAACAAGGAACACAGTAAAAGAACTCACTGGATGAATACAACGTATGTGGGGCTAGTACAGGAGCTCAACAGTAAATGCTCAAAGTGTTAAATGTTACCTACCCAGCTCCCATATTTATAGCCACTATTCATCCTAAGTGAAATGACTACTTTACCCCTAGGGTTTACACCAGTTTTGTCTCTACAGAACAGAGAGGTACAAAAGGTAGTCAACTTTATTCTGGAGGCTTCTCTGTCAGCTTTGCAGAGGGGACAGCATCAGCTTTTTGCAGAGCAGACAATGTCAGCCTTTGCAGTCTTTGACCTTTCTGAAGCCCCCCTTCGCACGCGAGGGGTGCGGTAGCTTCGGTGAGAAGCCTTGAGCCTGACGGCCTTCGCTTCACCAAAGATAGCCTCCGATACAGTGACGGTTTTGAGCCGAAGCCGTCAAAGCCCTTGAGCCTTCGCACCACCACCTCCGGAGTGGACCACCACGGCTTCGCAGCTACTCCCAGCTCGAACTCCGTCAGTCCGTGTACCGAAGCCATGCATGGCCGAAGTACCACAAGTCATCCTTGCTCTGGAGCTAGCCTCGCTCTGAAGCCTTCCTCACTCCGAAGTCCCCCTTCAGAGTACCACCCTTCGAAGTCCCTCCTTCGTCCAAGGCCTCCGCATGAAGCATTCCATTAGCACTTCATCGCCGTGTCTCTTCCCGAGCACACTCCTCGACGAGCCTCACCCGGACCATGCCTTCGATGCACCTCAACTTCTGAGACCTTCGTCAGGTACCTTCGAGTGTCTCCCTCCGGAGCACACCTCGAGCACTTTGCCTCCTCGGAGGACTTGATCCACCATACTCCGAAGTCACTCCATCCGGAGTACCCTTCGAAGTGCCTCGCCTCCGAGGACTTTGTCTCGGAGTACCTTCACCCGGAGCCACGCTCCGCACTTACTGCCTTCTCCCGGTGCACCTCGACCCGAGAACCGACCTGGACCCCTTCGCAGCCACTGTGACGGAGCTCCCCGCTCCCCTGGCATCAAGCCTCCCGCTTGACCCAGGTTCACCTGCTTCGACCATCCGTCGCCTCCGAAGTCCCCTGCGCACCACAGACAAACAGACAAGTGTATCCAATACTCCAGAGACCTCTCCGAGTTAGCAACCTTCGGTACACACTCTGGTGTACCGCCCAAAGTACCGAGACCTTCGGTACAAACCCGGTCATCGTGTACCGTCGGACCCCTCCAACAGGCACACTCCGCTGCAACAGCTGCAGCAACCAAAGCAACCTTCGAACACCTTCAGAGATCCAACCTCCGAACCCCCTTCGGAGGTACCCCTTCGAACTAGAGGGTAAAAGCCTGTCAATCACTCATTACAAACGCCGAAACCAACCCTTGGTTTCTCAATCTCCCCCTTGATGAGTGCATTGACAACCAAATTCAAGTTCAAGAAAATTAGAAAAATTTCAGCACACAAGTGACCATAAAAACTCAGAAACGAGCCAAAACATGTCACTTGACAAAAGAATTGTCCTCCCCCTTTTCAAAAGTGTAAAAGCCCCTCGGCAAATCTCCCCTTTTTCAAGATAAAACTCCCCCTGAGTTAATTTTCCCTTTTTTCAACAGAGAACTCAAATTTCTCCCCCTTTGGCAATGCAAGCATCAAGGAGCATGAAAAAGATGCATTGCTTGGAAATGAGCAGAATTGCAAAGACATATAAAACAATAATATGCCAATACTTAATACCAAATATCATGTGCTCAGCTCAATTTAACATTCTCTAAAAGCATGATGACAGCATGTGATTTTGTCATTTTGAAGTAAAAGCATCACCACTCAATCAAGGAAACTAGACAAGTAAAAGGAAGGACTGCGCAAAGCTAGTCAATTTCTACTCTAGACAGACAAGTCCAGGTCAAATGGAGCAATGAAAGCAAACTTGATGATTAAATGAATTTTGTTGTTCTTTTCTTAATGCCAGGGGTTATTTGTTTGTCCACCTTATACTTTCCAATCTGGCCAAGCCTAGGCATGAAAGCCATCGGAAGCTTAAGGCAATGATTTTGGCAGACACTACACTATTCCAGTTCAGACCAATGTGCAATGGTAAGCAGTCTAGAATAGAGTAGTGCGACAAACAAACCCACCTGGATCTTTTAGTTTGAAGCATGCAAATCATGGATCTTGGAATTGTGATTAAGTGAACAAATTGTTTAGCACTTTATGACAATCCATGAATGTGTAGAACAATTTTTCAAGTGGCAATTTTGAGCATCCAAAGAAAAGTGGCTTGCTATCAAGCAGATAAAAGATAGCTAAAGCAGTCCTGCCTAAACATGCTAGATTCAAGACTAAGCAGTGAGCACGATTTGATTTTGGAAAGAAAACATCATGCACATGAATGTTTCAGATATATTAAATAGAGCTGAGTAGACACGATTTCATGAATTATAATCAGGCATATAAGTGCAACAGATGTAAATGCAATTTCAACACACAATTAGCAAATCCACACCAATCTAAATCTGCTCCCCCTCACAAAATGCCGTAAGGGTGACAAATACCAAGTTCCCCACGCAAGTAGGCAAAACGAGAAGCATCGAGGGGTTTAGTGAAAATGTCGGCTAGCTGGTGTTGGGTATCAACATATTGAAGTTCAATATCACCCTTCTCATTGTGATCTCTGAGAAAATGATATCGCACATCAATGTGTTTGGTTCTGGAGTCCTGAACCAGGTTGTTAGCAATACAAATAGCACTAGTGTTATCACAGAAAAGTGGAACACTCTTATAATCTAACCCGAAATCCCGCAAAGTGGAAGCCATCCACAAAATCTGAGAGCAACAGCTAGCTGCAGCAACATATTCGGCCTCAGCCGTCGATTGTGCAACACTAGACTGTTTGCGGGAAGACCAACAAACTAGAGAAGTACCCAGAAAATGACAAGTACCAGTGATACTCTTCCTATCAATTCTACACCCAGCAAAATCCGCATCGGAATAACCTCGAAGACATAAAGAGGAAGACGATGAGTACCATATGCCAAATTCGAGGGTATGTTTGAGATACCTGAGTATGCGTTTTACCGCTTGGCGGTGCGAAGCTCGTGGTGAAGCCTGAAAACGAGCGCATAGACACACTGCGAAGTGTATGTCCGGCCTCGTAGCAGTCAAGGAGAGGAGGGAGCAGATCATGCTTCGAAACTCCTTCTGATCTACAGCTTCTCCATCTTCGTCAGGATCCAATGCTACAGATGTAGCCATTGGAGTGGCGAGGGCCTTCGCATCAGTCATGTCGAACTTCTTGAGCAGGTCCTTGGTGTACTTCGTCTGGTGGACGAAGGTACCTTGTTTGCTTTGCTTGATTTGCAAACCAAGGAAAAAGGTGAGTTCACCCATCATGGACATTTCAAATTCCCTGCTCATGGTATCTGCAAACTCGGCAACCAAAGCATGAGGAGAGCCACCAAAGATGATATCATCCACATAAATCTGAACTAGGAGGAAATCTTTGCCATGCTTGAGAGTAAACAGGGTTTTATCAACAGAGCCCATCAAATACCCTCGCTCAAGCAGAAAAGACTTAAGTCTATCATACCAAGTCCGAGGGGCCTGCTTGAGTCCATAAAGAGCCTTATGAAGTTTAAGGACTTTATGTGGGTACTTGGGGTTTTCAAAACTAGGGGGTTGTTTTACATAAACATCTTCACCTATGAAGCCATTAAGAAAAGCACTTTTGACATCCATTTGATAGAGCTTGAATCCCTGGGCTGTCGCAAAGGCAAGCAAAATCCTAATGGCCTCAAGGCGAGCAACAGGTGCAAAAGTTTCAGTAAAATCAATCCCTTCTAGTTGAGAATAACCCTGAGCTACGAGTCTAGCCTTGTTTCTAACTATAGTCCCATCCTCCCCTTGTTTGTTTTTGAAAATCCATTTTGTTCCAATGAAATGAACATTTGGTGGAGGATCAACTAAAGTCCAGACTTGGTTTCTCTCAAAATTTTCAAGTTCCTCATGCATGGCATTGATCCAACTAGAATCAAAAAGTGCATGACTAACATCTAAGGGCTCGAAAGAAGCAACAAAAGCAGAATTAGTGAAGTGAGCCTGAGAACGTGTTACCCTTTGATCAAGCTCACCAATGATCTGCTTGGGAGGGTGCATCCTTTGAACATGATGTGGGGCCTCGCGGCGGGATGCAGTCTCCCCCTCAACTTGTGCGTTGGAGTGGTCCAAGATGACCGATGTTGAGGTAGTTGCTTCGGGACCTTGTGCCGAAGTAGTCTAAACGGGGTTGGCTTCGGGGGTTGATGTCGAGGGTAGTCACTACAACAATACAGGAAACTTCCGTCGGTCAAAGCCGATGGAAGTTAGCCCTTTCCCGACGGAAGATGCTAACTTCCGTCAGCAAAAGGCTAACTTCCGTCGGCATTTGGCCGACGGAAGCGGGTAGACTGAAGTTAGCTAACTTCCGTCGGCCAAACCTAGCCGACGGAAGTTACCAGGAAATCGTTAACTTCCGTCGACCAAATGCTAGCCGACGGAAATTACTTTTTTTTTTATTTTTTCTTTTTTCTGTCGACGGGCCAATAACTTCCGTCGGCTAATGTTGGCCGACGGAAGTTAACTAAAAAATCCAAAAAAAGAAAATTTGCTAGTTGACTACCGAGCCAAAGTTTCAGTCTCCCACCTAATCTGACCAGACCAAAAGACTGCAATGAGATGCCAGTTTTCAGGGAATTGTTAGGTTAGCTTTCGAATATTTCTTGTACACAAGGGTAAACCAACTTATATAAAAAACTGGAACACATATACCATAGTATTGCAGTTCCAATTGTAAATGGTCTAAACTCTACAGCAATGCAATGAAGAATTCAACAAAACACATTTCCGTATAAGTAGTATATCAGAAAACAATATAGCATTGCAAGGCTAACCATATAAAACAGCCAATGTGATTGGACAACTGCATCCCACAATACAAATTTCATCTCAACAGCACTAGAAAGTAGAAAACAATATAGCATTCACAAACATTGTTAGAGAAAATATTAACAGTATGGCATTCCAAAACATCCTTCAGACATCTAAAATATGAATCTTTTAAAAGGAGCAGTGAGATCTAATCAGTAGATAAACACAAAATGGCAATATGATGAATGCATATATCAAAAAGACTGCATGCATAGCTCACATTGATGATTAATAGCTATTCCCAAAACACTGGGCATGATAACAATGCTAATCAGCCACATCTGTCATCCTAATTGAATATTCTAGTTGGAAAGCTAACACATCAAATAAGTGGCACACATGCAATGTGAAAAAAACTGCTGCTTTTGAGCATAGCAAATAAAAGTGGTGTTCTACAGACAACATAAATGAACATTACCAGCATAAGCAAGTACGTCCAAATGACAGCATTCAAAAATAATTCTCAATGTTTTGCTTCCTGCAATTCACTCGACCTCAGAAAGATATATTAACAATGCTAACACTTTTTAGACTTGTACATTAAGCCAATTAGGTAAGAAAAGCACATCAATCATGCGAGATGTATCCTGCCCTGGTGCGCTACCTTCCTGTTGCGGAGCTTCCGTTGTTGTCGGCTCTGATGGCTTCTCCTCAGATCCCATCTCCCCAGCAACCTTCTTGTCATCCTCAGCATCTGCAGAACCCTCAGTAGGAGCAGCGTTACTAGCTACTAGATCATCGACTTTTGCGGAGGACTCGTTGCTCTGCACGACACCTGATCCGAAGAGAAAACACAAACAAAGAGTTAGCGCACACACACAGATATTGGACAACTGCATTCCAGATCCGGGCGAGCGACGCTTACCCGAGAAGCGAAGCCGCACCAAAGTCCTCCACCCACCCGCTGCACCAACCCGAGCATGGAGGAAGCGGAGGGGAGGCGGCGGAGGGGAGGCGGCGGAGGAAGAGAGGCGGGGATATGGCGAAGGGAAGGAAGCGGAGGGGAGGTGGCGGAGGGGAGGCCGTGGAGGCGGCGGAGGCGGGCGGAGGCGGCGGAGGCGGGCGGAGGCGGCGGGAGGCCGTGGAGGCGGCGGTGGGGAAGAAGAGAGAAGGGGAAAACCTAGGGTTAAAACAAGGCATGGGCTGAGAAAAAGAGGCGCGGCCTGCGGAAAAAAAAGCGCGTGTACTTAACTTCCGTCGTCCACATCTAAAGCCGACGAAAGTTAATTTTAACTTCCGTCGGCTTTTATGCTGGCCGACGGAAATTAATGGATTTATACCGGGCGGGGAAAAATGCCTCTATCTTCCGTCGGCCACTGTGAAAAGCCGACGAAAGTTAGCTTAACTTCTGTCGGCTCCTTTAGGCCGACGGAAGTTAGCTAACTTCCGTCGGCTTTTCTTAAAGCCGACGGAAGATAAAATAGCCGACGAAAACTTTCTGTTTTCTTGTAGTGAGTAGGGGTTCATCCTCAAAATTTCCAGGATCTTCTTCTTCGAAGATGGTCTGTTCCATGTCGTGTTCATTAGCCTGTTCAAAAGCAGAACTAATAGAGGGGGTTGATTCATCAAAAGTCACATCACATGACTCGATGACAGTGTTAGTCTCCAAGTTATAAACACGATAAGAATGACCATGTGTAGTATAACCCAAAAAGATCTCGTCAGAAGAGCGTGACTCAAATTTATCCAAATTACCACGTTTTAGGATGAAGCAGCGACAACAAAATACTCGAAGATGAGTAACCTTGGGCTGTCTCCCAAAACGTAGCTCATAAGATGTCAAGTTTAAATTGAGCGCAAGAATATTCGGTTTGAGATGTAACATGCAGTGTTCATGGCCTCAGCCCAGAATTTTCTAGGAGTCATATGCTCATCAAGCATCGTCCTAGCCATCTCAACCAAAGTGCGGTTCTTCCTCTCAACGACGCCGTTTTGTTGAGGAACCCGCGGAGCAGAGAATTGATGTTCTATGCCATGCTCCATGCAAAAGTCAACAAAGAGACTATTTTTGAACTCAGTGCCATTATCGATTCGAATGAATTTTAATGCACCAGGGAGTTCAGTGAAAGTCTCAAAGCCAAGCTTCGAAAGTGTGAAAACACTTCATCCTTGCTGGCAAGAAAGAAGACCCAAGAGTAGCGAGAGAAATCGTCGACAATCACTAAAACATACCACTTGCCGCCTAAAGAACTAACCCGGGAAGGACCTACAGTGTCCATGTGGAGAAGTTCTCCGGGTTGTTCAGTCATCACTGTGGTGACTGGCGAATGCGAAGCAGCAATCATTTCTCCATGTCGACAAGGAGCGCAAACTAAATTCTTCTCAAACTTGAGCTTGGGCAATCCTCGGATCAGACCTAGGGCACTCAGTCGAGCGAGCAACTCAAAGCTCATATGCCCTAATCTCCTATGCCACTTCCAAAGCTCAGAAGTAGAATGTGCAACAAGACAATGAGAGAGCCAGATGACTCTGAAAAATCAGCTCCAAAAACTCTCCCAACTCTAAATATCTTACACACCACAACGCCATCAGAATTGAACACTTGCGAAGTATCGCGATGGAATCGCACTTCGAAGCCCTCATCAAGCAACTGAGATACAGACAGCAAATTGTATCCCAGGTTCTCAACCAAACCAACATCTTTGAGAGTGAAATTCGAATTAATTCTTACCACACCTTTACCTTTCACTCTACTCCTTCGATTGTTTCCGAAGGTGATATGTTCCCTTTGCTTGGTTGTGGTGAGGCTGGAGAACCATGCTGCATCTCCGGTCATATGGCGCGAACAACCGGAGTCCATGATCCACGTGCCCTCCAAGCCTCGATCTGTCGCCTACACATGATAAGAATACCTCGATCGCTCAGTGCTGGGGTGAGTGGAAAAATGACGAGGCATCCAGCACTGAGTGACACGAGTAGTAGGCGCAGTAAAAGCAGACTGTCTACGCACATGATAATCTGAATGATGCAAAGTGCGAGGTCTACCTACATGCTGTGATCGAACAACATGTCGAGGTCTCCTACTCTGACGAGGTACAAAGCTACTCGCCCGGGGTCTACCACCATATGGAACATGGTGAACACCTCGAGGAGCAAAACCTCTCCAAGAAGCACGAGGAGCCTCAAAAGCAGGACGATAGTATAACTCAGACTCATGCATACCTAAAGATGGGTAATGCATGTCCTGGTAACTCATCGCCTGAGAGCATCGCTCATCCTTGATGCGACGATAACAGAACCCAACCAAATGACCCGCCCGCTGACAGTAGGAACAATGAAAAATTCTCCTAGGGGCACTCTCATGGGTCACAGGAGAAACTCTCACAAGCTCCTTGGGCTTCTTCTGAGTGGTTTTCTTGGGAGGATTTTTCTTGGCAGGAGGAGTGGTTTTCTTTGGTGGTCGAGTAGGATTTTTGGCTGATGGGGTGTCTAACAGAGCTCTCTCTTTCTCTAAGGTAGTGGGTAAGGTGAAAACAGTTTTGTTCTTACTGTCTGAAGAAATTCTCTCAAAACCCAAACCTAGAGCTACCCCTGCTTTGTCAGCACACATCTTGGTTTTAGCCAAGAGCAAATCCATCCTACCCTTTCCCTCAGTGCATTTGTTAACCACGGACAGAAGGTATTCATTTTCAGACATGAGGTTCTCAACTCGCTCTCTAACTGTGCCAAGCTGGTCCTTAAGGGTAATGCACGTGTCACAAATAGGCTGCACATCCTTAGAACTACCGGCCCTCTCCAATCTAGCCTCTAAATCATGAACATGCTTATCACGTAAATTAATGCTCTCGCGCAATAATGAACAGTTCATGCATTCAATATTATCAAGAGGTCTAGAATCCACCACCAAAAGCTGCTTCTGTGCAGTATCAAGCTCAGAAAGAGTTTGAGCATGTACAGAACGCAACTGAGCAAGCTCACCCATGACTACAGTACAAGATTCACATTCAGCATCATTAACTTTAGACTTAAGCATGGCATATTCAGTAGAAACAGATTCTAGCCTAAGTCTAAGGTCTTTTCTTTCTCTAGCGGCTTGCACAAGTAATCTATCCTGACCGAGAACTACTTCATTCAGCTCATCTAATTTGATTAATAGCTGGTCAGATGATAGAGGTACCTCAGATGAGTCAAGCTCATCGCCGCTGTGATCGCTGTCGGCCATGAAGCAAAGGCCGGTGAAGTCTCGTCCCTTCTTGTCCTTCTTGTCCTCCTTCCTTGGGGACTCCTCCTCCTCAGAGCTCGACTCCTCAGTTGAGGAGGTGTCGATGTCGCTGAGAGCAGCAACAAAAGCTCTGGAAGCGGCTTTGGCTACTCTCTTAGCCACCTTGCCGCGCTTGCCCTTCACGAAGGGTTTCCTCTCCTTCTTGTGGTATTTGGGGCGCTCACTCTCATCTCTCTTCTTGAGCTTAGGGAAATTGGCCTTAATATGAGAAGTGTCGCCACATTCAAAGCAACCACTAAAACCACTTCTCCTCTGATCCCGTCTCTCATGATGAAAACGGGTGAACCTTCTGGCAATGAGAGCAAGCTCATCATCATCCAGAGTGTCCACCTACTCCTTTGTGACGGAGACCAGGGAGGACAAAGCAAAACCATCTGCAAGAACACAAGTACCAGATGTGCTTGGTTCTACAGTGGTGCCACGGCTAGTGCTAGAAACCAATGCCAATGGCTGTGGCAAAGAGCTTCTGTGCACTGCAAGAGATGCCTTGGCAATCTCTGTGGACTTCAGCTTGCTGAAGAGCTCATCACAGGTCAATGTGTCATAACCTGCAGACTCCTCAATGCTGGATATCTTCACTTCCCATATGCTATGGTCAAGAGCATAGAGAAGCTTGATAGCCCTGTCATGATCATTGTAAGCAACCGTCCCGTTGGACCGCAAGTTACTCACTATAGCATCAAACCGCGAAAACATGGCATCTATAAATTCACCAGGTGCCTGCACAAACAGCTGATACTGTTGATTGTATGTGCTTTGGCGTCTGGCCTTGATCTGAGTAGAGCCCTCATGAAAAGTAGTGAGAGTGGTCCAAATTTCCCTAGCAGTCCTAAGGTGCTGCACCCTATCGAACTCACTCCGGCTCAAACCAATGAACAGTATATTCCTAGCCTTGGAGTTGGCATTATACTGATCTTTTTCTGTTTGAGAGGTGCGAGTCTCAGGGATGGAGTATTGTGAGTCCACAATCTCCCAAATTGCATTTCCTTGGCTTAGCAAGTAAGCCTCCATGCACACCTTCCAGTATGCAAAGTCAGTCCCATCGAACAGAGGAATTTTACTTGCTCTGTCCATGTCGCCAACAGATCACAAAACCGGTTAAGGTCAACTGGTGATCTTAACCTGCTCTGATACCAATTGTTGGACCGGAAACGGCGACCAGAGGGGGGGGGGGGGGTGAATGGGAGCTTTTTAAAAACTTGGGCTAAAAATAGCCTTCGGTTTTAATTCTGTCTACTGCAGAACAGGCTTCGAACACTAACCTTCGAAGGTCTGGTTTGAAGGTGTTTGATGGCTCCGAACACAGGCTTCGCAAGGAGTAAAAGTCCGAAGTCTAGCAGACTTCGCTCCACCCACAACCCTGAAAATCCTCTCTGCTAAGTCAGTGCAGGCTCCGCACACAAGGTGCTTCGAGCAGGCTTCGCACTTCACCCTTTGCACGAGTGGACTGACCTCTAAGGACTTCGACCAAGTACTTAGCGACAGCAACCGGTGCTGGGCTTCGTACACTGAAGGTCTAAACGCACACTAACAAACTTCGCTAGGGGCTTCGACACGAGAAGCTGAACGGGCTTCGCTAGTAAGCAGCGAGGTCTAGCCTCCTGTTACACAGAGCGAACGCAAACTGAAAAGCACACTTCGCACAAAACACCCTTCGCCAAGACAGGCTTCGGAGTGTACGACCGAAAGTAGCGACCAGAGGGGGGGTGAATGGGCGCCTAAAAATTCTTTCGAATATATGGCCTGCTCCCAACACCCAACGCACCTCAAAAGACTAAGCAGCAAAATATAAACAGATCACCAAAGTCTAAAAGTATCTAGCCTATAAACGACCGGTGTCCTAGACAAAGAAACACCAACACAGTGCTAATAGGCAGATATATAAAGCATTTAAAACATGGACAGATCAAGCTTCACAGAAATAGATCATCACAAAGATTTAATCGTGAATGCACGTGAAACTAGGAGTTTTACCGTTCAGAGTTGTCTCCTGTTAGATACTTGTCGAAGCCTGCGAACCGTGCGAAGTCTGAGGTTGTCGGAGTTTGTTCGAAGTATGCAGTACCATAGCTTGTGAATGTCTAGCTGGAGTGTGCTTCGAAGTTGACAAAGGCCAGGCAGTACAAACTAATGAAGTATGCAGTCACTGAAACCCACTTCGAAAAATACCGAAGCCTATCAATTAGAAATATTGAAGCTTATTCATTTCAGAGGGCTGTTTTCGAAGTGAGGAGCTTCGAACAGTGGGTTTACTTCGCATATATCGAAGCACCTTCGAAATGCCAGAAACTCCGAAACCGGTAAAATCCAGAAACAAACTTCGAAACAGACAGAAAGCAACGTGGTTCAAGGAAGGCTGCCGAAGTTGTGCTATGTTGTGGAACCCTCATTAATACCCTGAACTAATACTTTGAAACTTGTCGAGGTATAGAAAAATTTCAGCCATGTACTCAGCTTCAAAATAAAACATTAAATCTCTTTTCACTTCAACCAATATGCCATGATTCAATTCCTGAAGTTTACAGCCACGCCTCGCAAGAAGTGCCGAGCCACACAAAAATATTGAACCGAAATGCTAGGCTTGAAAAACATACACACAAGCAGCTGAACTTGATATGCAACCAGAATCCAGACCTAGACACATAGGCTATCAACTAGCACACAGCTAAACAACAGTAGTATTGATATGTTGCCTGCAAACTGTGCTAAAATACAGCCTACGCCTGCAAGCTGTGCTAGCTGTCAGCCAAATACAGCCACAATGCTAGGCCCAGAGAATCAATCGAGAACCTTCAGAGGATAAAAAACTGATGTCTAATGCGTAGCCTGTGAGCTAGCCTTCAAACAGCAACAAAACTCTCAAACGAATTAAAATAAGCTCTAGACATAAATAGCCAATCGGATAAAAGAAACTGCTCAAACAGGAGAGATAATGACGGCTTCGAGAGAGAGCGCTTGCAGCAAATCAAAATGAAACCAGACAGGTGATTCAGAAGAACACGGAACTCGAGATGATTAAAAACTGAGAGACAAACAAAACAACTGGCTTGATTTGTTTGCGATTAACAGAGGCGGCGAGCGCAGGAAACAATGACGGCGGAGAGGGAGAAAAACACCAGGAGAAAAAGATGACCCAATCTCTTGTATTAGAAAAGTGATTTCATAAAGGGTAACCCTAACCCTAGGATATTGGGGGCTATTTATAGGCAGCCCATTAAAAATGGAAAAATGCAGAAATCTCCCTAGGGTTTTTTACAGACTCTGAATAAAAATGGAAAAGACCAAAATGCCCTTAGGATTTTTTACAGACTCGACTGACAGACTGTGGGCCTAAAGGCAAAATAGTAAAAACCTAAATAAAGGTAACTTGTCCTGATGCGGAGCTTTCGTAGCAGCTACGGCTTCGCCTCAGAACGGTCAGATCCAAGATCAGCGGTCGTCAGTTTTGCGCCGAAACTGACAAAGCGTCCACCGTCTTCGCACCGGGTACCCGGATTGGGCCGGCCCGATTCCGCAGCTCCCTCAGCCCGGCAATCGCTCGCCGCCCGTGTACCTGAGTCAATCTTGGTCAACAGCCCAGTGGATCCTCTGCTGCTCCTAGCCCATGTACCCGGATTGGGCCAGCCCGACTTCGCAGCCCCTCTGCCCGACAGTCGCTCGCTGCCCGTGTACCTGAGTCACACGTGGCCTAGACACAGCAGATCTTCTCTCTCTTTTCAGTCCTCTTTGACTATCGTTGACAATGACTCATCACATCTGGAGCCATGAGGCCCACGCTTTTCAGCATGGCTCCTCAATCTCCCCCTTGATGAGTGCATTGTCAACACTTCTCTTCATCTGCTCTTCAGTACCTGCGAACAACTGTGGAAACACGAAAACAAGACACAAGAAAATAGAGAAGAAGAAAATAAAGTAAAAGTTTAACTCTAATGACCAAAAGCCGAACAAAAGCAAGAAACGGTCATTATGGTTAACCAAAGGTAAAAGCTCAAAACGAGTGCAGTCTCAGGAACATCAACAAGGATATCAAAAGAGTAAGGACAAACGGGACAAAAACTCTCCCTGAAACAAATCCCAGAGAAAGCCCAAACTCCCCCTTAAACTCTTATACCAAAATTTCTCCCCCTTGTTGACAAGTGAACTCATCAAGCACTCTAAAAAGACACTGACTCCCCCTGAAATTCAACTCTCCCTCAAAATATGCAATGAATGCAACTGGGTGCAGGTGGAGTGTAGAAAGCATGCTTCTCAGATATGATTGACTGTAATTACAACATCTAGCAAGTATAGCAAAAGACATACTGTCTAAGACACATGGCATGATCAGTGCAACAGATGATATCTAAAGAAATTCATTAGCACGCATTTTTCAATTTTTACAAATAAAAGCATCACCACATTTTCCAGACGACAAGCAAGGTAAAGCATGAGATGCAGAAGCTAACTGATATCTACCAAGATAAGCATTGTCCAAAACAAAGTGCTTCAGCAAACTTGTTGTCTTTTTAATTTTCAGGCTTTTTCATTTTCCTTTTTTTTATTTTTTGCCAAGGGTTATTTGCATGTCAAACCTTATGCTAACCGACCAAGTCAAGCCTAGGTCAGAACCGGACCATCAGAAGCTTAAGACATTGGTCTTGGCATACACTACACTGTCCTAGTTCATACCAAAGTGCTATGGTATGCAGTCCAGAACAAATGTAATGCGACAAAGCAAACCCACCTGGATCTTTTCAAGTTATGCATAAAAAGGCATGGAATTTTCATTTTTCTCGATTTTTCATCATTTTTATAGCACATTTCCATGTTTAAAGCATACAGATGTCCAAGTTGCATATTTGCATCTAAGTCAGGAACTAGCTACAAGGCATGTAACAGATAGCAAGAACATTCAGCCTACGCATGCTAGTTACCAGAAGCAATGGTGATCATTTTTCAAGTTTAAAGCGTAAAAGCCATGCATATGACAGATATCAGACATATCAAGTGAACTGAACCAAAGCATGATCAATGACAAGTATTCAAAAGCATGTACCAGCTAGAATAAGTAAAGCAGTTCAATCATATAACAGAAGCAGCTCTAAAGTGTGATATGTGAATATGCAAGGTATGAACACACACAAAAAGACTCAAGAAAAGAGTAAAGAAGAAAGAAAACTGACACAAAATATCCTAGAAAGGATACACAACACCCAAATCCCCTCGTAAATGCTCAAATGTAGACTGATCTAGGGGTTTGGTGAAAATGTCAGCCAACTGATGATGGGTATCAACATGAACAAGGTCAATGACACCTTTCTCATATTGATCCCGCAAAAAGTGAAAGCGCACATCAATGTGTTTGGTTTTTGAATGGAGACATGGGTTTTTCCCTACACTAATTGCACTGGTGCTGTCGCAAAACAAAGGAACTCTGGTAGGAAAGAGCAACCCAAAATCTCACAGAGTGGAAATCATCCAAACCAACTGTGAGCAGCAGCTGGCAGCAGCTATATACTCAGCCTCAGTGGTCGAAAGAGCAACTCCAGATTGCTTTCGAGAAGACCAAGAGACAAGAGAAGAACCAAGAAACTGGCAAGTACCGGAAGTCGACTTGCGATCCAACCGGCACCCAAGTCGGCATCCGAAAAGCCAGATAAATCGAGAGAAGATGATGCTGAATAGAAAAGACCAAGATCGGGCGCATAAGTGAGATACCTGAAGATGCGCTTGACAGCCTGCCGGTGAGACGCGCGTGGTGAAGACTGGAAACGTGCGCAAAGTCCCACGGCGAACTGTATGTCCGGTCTTGTCACCGTCAAGTACAGCAGCGAACCGATCATCCCTCGAAACTCCCTTTCATTTACCTTGACTCCGCTCTCGTCCTTGTCCAGACCCCCAGAAGTGCCCATCAGGGTCATCTGTGGCTTCAATTCACCACCAAAGTCAAATTTCTTTAACATATCATGAGTGTACTTACCTTGGTGAATGAAGGTGCCGTCCTTGGTCTGCTTGATCTGGAGCCCTAGAAAGTACTTGAGCTCACCCATGAGGCTCATCTCAAACTCGCTGTGCATCTGCTCAGAAAACTTGGACACAAGATCATTAGTAGTACCGCCAAAAATAATATCATCCACGTAAATCTGAGCGACTAAAAAATCTGAATCAACTCTGAGCAAGAAGAGAGTTTTATCCACTGAATCCATCACAAAGCCCTTCCCCAACAAAAACTACTTCAACCGGTCATACCAAGCCTTGGGGGCTTGCTTCAACCCGTATAAAGCCTTTTGCAGCTTAAAAACATGTCGAGGAAACTTAGGGTTCTCAAAGCCGGGGGCTTGCCTAACATAAACCTCCTCCTCTATGTACCCGTTCAGAAAAGCACTCTTCACGTCCATTTGAAAAAGCTTAAAACCCTTCGAAACGGCAAAAGGATAACCCAAAATCTCACAGAGTGGAAATCATCCAAACCAACTGTGAGCAGCAGCTAGCAGCAGCTACATACTCAGCATCTGTAGTCGAAAGAGCAACTCCAGATTGCTTTCGAGAAGACCAAGAGACAAGAGAAGAACCAAGAAACTGGCAAGTACCGGAAGTCGACTTGCGATCCAACCGGCACCCACCAAAGTCAGCGTCCGAAAAGCCAGATAAATCAAGAGATGATGATGCTGAATAATAAAGACCAAGATCAGGCGCATAAGTGAGATACCTGAAGATGCGCTTGACAGCCTGCCGATGAGATGCGCGTGGTGAAGACTGGAAGCGCGCGCACAATCCCACGGCAAACTGTATGTCTGGCCTCGTCGCCGTCAAGTACAGCAGCGAACCGATCATCCCTCGAAACTCTCTCTCGTTGACCTTGACGCCGCTTTCATCCTTGTCCAGGCCCCCAGATGTACCCATTGGGGTCATCTGAGGCTTCAGCTCTCCACCGAAGGCGAATTTCTTCAACATGTCCCGAGTGTACTTACCCTGGTGGATGAAGGTGCCGTCCTTGGTCTGCTTGATCTGGAGCCCTAGAAAGTACTTGAGCTCACCCATGAGGCTCATCTCAAACTCGTTGTGCATCTGCTCAGAAAACTTGGACACAAGATCATTAGTAGTACCGCCAAAGATAATATCGTCCACGTAAATCTGAGCGACTAAAAAATCTGAAGCATCTCTGAGCAAGAAGAGAGTCTTATCCACAGAACCCATCACAAAGCCCTTCCCCAACAAAAATTGCTTCAACCGGTCATACCAAGCCCTGGGGGCTTGCTTCAACCCGTATAAAGCTTTTTGCAATTTAAAAACATGTCGAGGAAACTTAGGGTTCTCAAATCCAGGGGGCTGCCTAACATAAACCTCCTCCTCTATGTACCCGTTCAGAAAAGCACTCTTGACGTCCATTTGAAAAAGCTTAAAACCCTTCGAAGCGGCAAAAGCTAAAAGAATGCGAATGGACTCAAGACGGGCAACAAGAGCGAAGGTTTCTTCAAAATCAATACCTTCCTTCTGGCAAAAACCCTGGGCAACTAGTCGAGCGTTGTTGCGCACCACAACCCCATCTTCACCTTGCTTGTTCTTGAACACCCACTTGGTGCCTATGGGGTTGCATCCTGGTGGCAGCTCTACTAGTGTCCAAACCCGATTGCAGACAAAATTCTCAAGCTCTTCTTGCATGGCATTAATCCAATTAGAATCAGAAAGAGCATGAGAAACGTCTTTGGACTCAAAAGATGCAACAAAAGCAGATTCAGCAAACACAGCAAGAGAGTCAACAGACGAACGCAAAGTTCTTGTAGACACATCACCGATGATGAGCTCTGAGGGGTGATCACGCTGAACTGCTCGGGATCCCTGGTGATCTGAAGTCACCTCATCGGAGTCAGCAGCTGGCACCTCTGGACTCGACTGAGGGGGCTCGATCGAAGTGGAAGAAGTGATGAGAGGTCCTCCCTCATCCTCAGTCGAAGTCTCAGAAGGTGTGGGCGCTGCAGGAGGTGCAGAAGGCCCACCCTCATCAGCAGCTGGAGTATCCTCATCTTCCTCGAAGATGGACTCTCCGAGCTCACCATCACTAGAAAGCTCAAAAGGAGTTAAAGAAGGCAAGGACTCATCAAAAGAAACCTCGCAAGTCTCGACAAGCTACTGGGATTCGAGGTTCCAAACACGGAAACCTCGAGAATGCAATGCATAACCAAGAAAAACTCCGTCCCAGCAACGAGACTCAAACTTGTCCAAATGCCCTCCCTTCTTAAGCACAAAGCACTTGCAGCCAAACGCTCGCAAGTGGCTCACCTTGGGCTGTCTACCAAACCGCAACTCATATGATGTCTTACCAAGGTAAGCTCTAAGAAAAATGCGGTTGGCCAGATAGCAAGCCGTGTTCATGGCTTCAGCCCAAAAACGCCTAGGAGTCCTGTGCTCATCGAGCATCGTCCTGGCCATCTCGACTAGCGTGCGGTTCTTTCGTTCCACAACGCCGTTCTGTGGGGGAGTGTAAGGAGCAGAAAACTGATGGTCAAGACCCTGATCACTACAGAAACTGACGAACTGAGAGTTCTTGAACTCAGAGCCATTGTCGGAGCGAATTGCTCGCATCCGACCATTGTTCTCATTCTTCAGCTTCAGAATCAGGTCATGAACAAAATGAAAAGTCTCATCCTTAGACTCCAAAAAGAAAACCCACGAGAATCGAGAAAAGTCGTCAACAATCACAAGTGCGTACCACTTCCCACCGACTGAGCGTACCCGAGCTGGACCGACAGTGTCCATGTGTAACAGGTCGCCCGGATACGAAGTCATCACCTGTGTCACAGTTGAGTGAGAAGCGGCAACCATTTTCCCATGACGACAGGGATGACAAACTAGATCTTTCTCCATTTTAAGCTTGGGCAATCCTTGGATGAGGTCCATAGAGCTTAACCTGACTAGCGGATCAAAACTCAAATGACCTAACCTCCTATGCCACTTCTAGAGCTCAGAAGAAGATCCAGCAATCAAACAACGAGAAGGGCCAAATGAACTAGAGAAGTCAATTCGAAAAACTTTACCGAAAGGTAAGATCTGGCAAATCAAAGACCCTCTAGAATCAAACACAGAAGAATTGCCCTTCTTAAAACGCACCTCCAAACCATCCTCAAGAAGTTGCGAAACAGAAATCAAATTAAAGTTCAAGTTTCCAACCAAAGCAACGTTCTTCAATAAAAAATGGTCTGAAATGCGAATTGAGCCAATGCCACTTACTTTCCCTTGACCACTGTTCCTGAAGGTGATGTACTCTTTGGAGCTCGGGGGAGTGAGACTGGAGAACCATCTGCGATGTCCCGTCATGTGGCGAGAACATCCTGAGTCCATGATCCAAACGTCCTCCAGTCCCCGATCCTGCACAATCAGTGGCTGTAAGTGGGAGCAAATGGTCCGGCACTAGGTTTAGCAAAAGAGCTAAACCAGTGTTGAGCCATCTGCTCAAAAGACGGAAAGCAGAAATCATCAGAAAAGTTTGGACCAAAACGCGGCTCAAAGCGTGGTCCTCGGTTCTGCCTAACCCTGCGGCCACGAGGTCTAGGACCGTAGCCAAAACGGCCTGGAGCTCTGTCGGAACGACATCCACCAACTGGAGTACGAGCAAGAAAGTCGTCTCCTCTACCACCACCTACACGACGCGGCCTGGCCTCCAGCCTCTCCCCGCGTCGAGGAACACGCAGTCTACCACCCTGCTGGTAGAACTGCTCCTGACCACCACGAGCTCTCTCAGCTCTCTCAACCCGCTTCCTCCTGAAGCAAAACTTCGCAAGATGCCCGTCTCTCTGACAATACTCACAATGATAGGTGGGCTTCTTGGAATGTGGTTGAGGCTTGGGGTTCTTGGGCTTAGTGGTGTTCGGTGCAGTCTTCTTGGGTTGAGAGGGTCCAGGAAGAGAGTCTAGGGAAGTGTGGAGGAGTTTGGGCTTTGGAACCCAGATGGGTTTCTTGGGTGGAGCTTTGGGTGGTTCATGGATTACTCCATCCTTGGGCTGACAAGCCTGGGAAGACTCAGTGGAATGGGTCTTGGGATATCTCTGCTCAGGAGTCATTTTACTCCACTCCACTGCCCGGCTAATGGCACTCTCAAAGTCAGCCTTGGTGTAGGTATAACCTACCCCAAACCCATCCTGCCTCTTGAACTGTTGGATCATCATGCCGAGCTGTGGCTCTCTGGCACTGATCCAACTCAGGATAGAACGAAGGTAAAAGTTCTCATTCTGAGAATCAGCTAGCTCCTCTCTCAAGGAAGCTAGTACCTCCACCTGAGACAAGCAGGTCTCACACTCGCTATCTACCTGGACAGACTTCTCGGCTTTCAGCTTAATCAACTCAAGTCTAAGAGACAGACAGTTCTCACAGACAGTGGGTGGAACTGACAATGTCTCTAGCTCTAGCCTAGTCTGCGCCAGCTCAGCTCTCATTCTCTCCAAAACACCTAGATGCTCATCGCTCTTGGCTTTCAGCTCAGCTAAACTAGCAAGATGAGATGGGCAATAAGCACAGGGTACGACTACAGTGGCTTGAGCATCTTTCAGCTCAAGCTGAGCGCTTTCAAGCTCAGTGGCCAAAGCGTCCCTCTCATCAACCCTTTCTGTGTACCTGGACTTCAGAGTCGACAGGTCACACAGAAGCACCTCACACTTTGGGCACTCACTGCTATCACCCAAGCAAGGGGAAGAAGATAGACTCTCAATTCTGCCGTTGGCCACGGCAAGCTCACTCTCTAACTCATCTATCCTCTTCTTAGCCCCTCTAAGCAGTTTTTCCCGATACTTTAACTCCTGACGATTGCTTTCAAGTAAATCAACAATTTCACGTTCATAAGATGATACGTTTTAGTTGTCGTCGTCGTTGGAGTCATCAGAGGAGCTCTTCTCTTTCTTATCCCCAAGAGCCATTGAGAAGAAACTCTTGCGGGATCTTCGGCGTTGATGTGAGCGGCTCTTCGGTCTGTCCCCGAAGGCCATGAAGCAAAGGCCTGCTGGATCGTCCTTGTCCTTCCCCTTCCCGACGATGATCTCCTCATCGCTTGAGCTCGATGAAGAGGACGAAGACATGGACCGCTTGGAGTAGCTCTTTTCCATCTCAGCGAAGAAGGCCTTGTCGCGCTTCTTGTTCTCTCGCCGGTAGTCCTTCAGGGCCTTTCTGAAGAATCTGGTCTTTGGCTTGCCCTTGTTGAAGGAGGGACTGTCGTGCTTGCCGGAGTCGTGGAAGCCACCACCGGTACCCTTCTTGTGGCCATTGCGCTTGGGGCAGTCGGCGATGAAGTGTCCTGGATCACCACACTCAAAGCATCTGGTCTTTGTGCCGTGTCTTTTGAACATTCTTTTGTCATAAACACGACGCACCCGGTTGTTAAACAGACACAAATCATCATCTCCCAAAGACTCAAGCTGGTCCTCAGTGATAGACATCAAAGAGAACCCAACATAGCTCACAGAAGAGGGATCAACAAAAGGTGTAGCAAGGGCCAGAGACTTTGATCCAGAGCCAGTGAGATTTGATCTCAACTGGGTATCAACCTCGGTGGCCTTCAGCTTGCTAAACAAATCAGAAATGGTCAAGGTATCATAAGAAGTGCTCTCAATGATAGAGGATACCTTGATTTCCCAGATCTTTGGGTCCAAGGTATGGAGAACCTTGAGCGCCTGTTCGTGATCTGAGACTAACTGAACACCCTCAGCCTTGTTGTCCCGAAGCTTGTTTATGATCGACTGAAAACGACCAAACAACGCTTCAACAGATTCACCCGGCTTTTGTGTGAAGTTCTCATATTCACGCCGGTAGGTCTGATAGAGCCGAGCCTTGACCTGGGCTGTCCCCTCATGGTGTGCCTAGAGGGTAGCCCAGATCTCTCTCGTAGTGGAGAGATGGCTCACACGCTCAAATTCAGTGGGACCTAAACCAGAAAACAAGATGTTCACCGCTTTGCTATTGTTCACATGCTGAGCGATGATACCAGGAGAATCACGCTCAACAACTGGCAATATGACAAACGTAGCGTGAACGCAAATGTCCCAGATGTCCGAGCTTTGGCTCATGAGATAGGCTCGCATGCGAGTCTTCCAATAATTATAGCCATAAGCTTCCAAGGACGGGACCTTGCCAGGAGAAGTCATGATCACTACTAGGGTTTAGAACCGGTTAAGGTATGGAAAAACCCTAATCAGGCTCTGATACCACTTGTAGGACCGAAAGTAGCGACCAGAGGGGGGGTGAATGGGCGCCTAAAAAATTCTTTCGAATATATGGTCTGCTCCCAACACCCAACGCACCTCAAAAGACTAAGCAACAAAACATAAACAGATCACCAAAGTCTAAAAGTATCTAGCCTATAAACGACCGGTGTCCTAGACAAAGAAACACCAACACAGTGCTAATAGGCAGATAGATAAAGCATTTAAACATGGACAGATCAAGCTTCACAGAAATAGATCATCACAAAGATTTAATCGTGAATGCACGTGAAACTAGGAGTTTTACCGTTCAGAGTTGTCTCCTGTTAGATACTTGTCGAAGCCTGCGAACCGTGCGAAGTCTGAGGTTGTCGGAGTTTGTTCGAAGTATGCAGTACCATAGCTTGTGAATGTCTAGCTGGAGTGTGCTTCGAAGTTGACAAAGGCCAGGCGGTACAAACTAACGAAGTATGCAGTCACTGAAACCCACTTCGAAAAATACCGAAGCCTATCAATTAGAAATATTGAAGCTTATTCATTTCAGAGGGCTGTTTTTGAAGTGAGGAGCTTCGAACAGTGGGTTTACTTCACATATATCGAAGCACCTTCGAAATGCCAGAAACTCCGAAACCGGTAAAATCCAGAAACAAACTTCGAAACAGACAGAAAGCAACGTGGTTCAAGGAAGGCTGCCGAAGTTGTGCTGTGCTGTGGAACCCTCATTAATACCCTGAACTAATACTTTGAAACTTGTCGAGGTATAGAAAAATTTCAGCCATGTACTCAGCTTCAAAATAAAACATTAAATCTCTTTTCACTTCAACCAATATGCCATGATTCAATTCCTGAAGTTTACAGCCACGCCTCGCAAGAAGTGCTGAGCCACACAAAAATATTGAACCGAAATGCTAGGCTTGAAAACATACACACAAGCAGCTGAACTTGATATGCAACCAGAATCCAGACCTAGACACATAGGCTGTCAACTAGCACACAGCTAAACAGCAGTAGTATTGATATGTTGCCTGCAAACTGTGCTAAAATACAGCCTACGCCTGCAAGCTGTGCTAGCTGTCAGCCAAATACAGCCACAATGCTAGGCCCAGAGAATCAATCGAGAACCTTCAGAGGATAAAAAAACTGATGTCTAATGCGTAGCCTGTGAGCTAGCCTTCAAACAGCAACAAAACTCTCAAACGAATTAAAATAAGCTCTAGACATAAACAACCAATCGGATAAAAAGAAACTGCTCAAACAGGAGAGATAATGACGGCTTCGAGAGAGAGCGCTTGCAGCAAATCAAAATGAAACCAGACAGGTGATTCAGAAGAACACGGAACTCGAGATGATTAAAAACTGAGAGACAAACAAAACAACTGGCTTGATTTGTTTGCGATTAACAGAGGCGGCGAGCGCAGGAAACAATGACGGCGGAGAGGGAGAAAAACACCAGGAGAAAAAGATGACCCAATCTCTTGTATTAGAAAAGTGATTTCATAAAGGGTAACCCTAACCCTAGGATATTTGGGGCTATTTATAGGCAGCCCATTAAAAATGCAAAAATGCAGAAATCTCCCTAGGGTTTTTTACAGACTCTGAATAAAAATGGAAAAGACCAAAATGCCCTTAGGATTTTTTACAGACTCGACTGACAGACTGTGGGCCTAAAGGCAAAATAGTAAAAACCTAAATAAAGGTAACTTGTCCTGATGCAGAGCTTTCGTAGCAGCTACGGCTTCGCCTCAGAACGGTCAGATCCAAGATCAGCGGTCGTCAGTTTTGCGCCGAAACTGACAAAGCGTCCACCGTCTTCGCACCGGGTACCCGGATTGGGCCGGCCCGATTCCGCAGCTCCCTCAGCCCGGCAATCGCTCGCCGCCCGTGTACCTGAGTCAATCTCGGTCAACAGCCCAGTGGATCCTCTGCTGCTCCTAGCCCATGTACCCGGATTGGGCCAGCCCGACTTCGCAGCCCCTCTGCCCGACAGTCGCTCGCTGCCCGTGTACCTGAGTCACACGCGGCCCAGACACAGCAGATCTTCTCTCTCTTTTCAGTCCTCTTTGACTATCGTTGACAATGACTCATCACATCTGGAGCCATGAGGCCCACGCTATTCAGCATGGCTCCTCACGGTGCACTACAACTAGCGAGGTATGCAAACAAGCTCAAGCAGAAAGACAACACAGAGGCAGGGCTTCGCCGCTTGAACAAGGAACACAGTAAAAGAACTCACTGGATGAATACAACGTATGTGGGGCTAGTACAGGAGCTCAACAGTAAATGCTCAAAGTGTTAAATGTTACCTACCCAGCTCCCATATTTATAGCCACTAT
Source organism: Zizania palustris (assembly GCA_019279435.1). Taxonomy (NCBI): domain Eukaryota; kingdom Viridiplantae; phylum Streptophyta; class Magnoliopsida; order Poales; family Poaceae; genus Zizania; species Zizania palustris. Next base: position 86,447,102 of record JAAALK010000079.1, read on the forward strand.
TCATCCTAAGTGAAATGACTACTTTACCCCTAGGGTTTACACCAGTTTTTTCTCTACAGAACAGAGGGGTACAAAAGGTAGTCAACTTTATTCTGGAGGCTTCTCTGTCAGCTTTGCAGAGGGGACAGCGTCAGCTTTTTGCAGAGCAGACAATGTCAGCCTTTGCAGTCTTTGACCTTTCTGAAGCCCCCCTTCGCACGCGAGGGGTGCGGTAGCTTCGGTGAGAAGCCTTGAGCCTGACGGCCTTCGCTTCACCAAAGATAGCCTCCGATACAGTGACGGTTTTGAGCCGAAGCCGTCAAAGCCCTTGAGCCTTCGCACCACCACCTCCGGAGTGGACCACCACGGCTTCGCAGCTACTCCCAGCTCGAACTCTGTCAGTCCGTGTACCGAAGCCATGCATGGCCGAAGTACCACAAGTCATCCTTGCTCCGGAGCTAGCCTCGCTCTGAAGCCTTCCTCACTCCGAATTCCCCCTTCAGAGTACCACCCTTCGAAGTCCCTCCTTCGTCCAAGGCCTCCGCATGAAGCATTCCATTAGCACTTCGTCGCAGTGTCTCTTCCCGAGCACACTCCTCGACGAGCCTCACCCGGACCATGCCTTCGATGCACCTCGACTTCTGAGACCTTCGTCGGGTACCTTCGAGTGTCTCCCTCCGGAGCACACCTCGAGCACTTTGCCTCCTCAGAGGACTTGATCCACCATACTCCGAAGTCACTCCATCCGGAGTACCCTTCGAAGTGCCTCGCCTCCGAGGACTTTGTCTCGGAGTACCTTCACCCGGAGCCACGCTCCGCACTTACTGCCTTCTCCTGGTGCACCTCGACCCGAGGACCGACCTGAACCCCTTCACAGCCACTGTGATGGAGCTCCCCGCTCCCCTTGCATCAAGCCTCCCGCTTGACCCAGGTTCACCTGCTACGTCCGTCCGTCGCCTCCGAAGTCCCCTGCGCACCACAGAAAAACAGACAAGTGTATCCAATACTCCGGAGACCTCTCCGGGTTAGCAACCTTCGGTACACACTCCGGTGTACCGCCCAAAGTACCGAGACCTTCGGTACAAACCCGGTCATCGTGTACCGTCGGACCCCTCCAATAGGCACACTCCGCTGCAACAGCTGCAGCAACCAAAGCAACCTCCGAACACCTTCGGAGATCCAACCTCCGAACCCCCTTCGGAGGTACCCCTTCGAACCAGAGGGTAAAAGCCTGTCAATCACTCATCACAAACACCGAAACCAACCCTTGGTTTCTTAAACTCTGATCCCAAATTTTCTCCCCCTTGTTGACAAGTGAACTCATCAAGCACTCAAAAGAGACACAGACTCCCCCTCAAAATATGTAATGAATGCAACTGGAGTGCATGTGGAGTGTAGAAAGCATGCTTCTGAGATATGATTGACTGCAATTACAACATCTAACAACTAGAGCAAAAGACATACTGTCTAAGACACATGGCATGATCAGTGCAACAGATGATATCTAAAGAAAGTCATTAGCACGCATTTTTCAGTTTTTGCAAACAAAAGCATCACCACATTTTCTAGTAAACAACCAAGGTAAAGCATGAGATGCAAAAGCTAACTGATATCTACCAAGATAGGCATTGTCCGAATCAAAGTGCTCCAGCAAACTTGTTATCATTTCAATTTTCAAGCTTTTTCTTTTCTCTTTTTCATTTATGCCAGGGGTTATTTGCGTGTCAAACCTTATGCTGACCGACCAAGTCAAGCCTAGGCCAGATCTAGACCATCAGAAGCTTAAGACATTGGTATTGGCATACACTACACTGTCCTAGTTCATACCAAAGTGCTATGGTATGCAGTCCAGAACAAATGTAATGCGACAAAGCAAACCCACCTGGATCTTTTCAAGTTATGCATAAAAAGGCATGGAATTTTCATTTTTCTCGATTTTTCATCATTTTTATAGCACATTTCCATGTTTAAAGCATACAGATGTCCAAGTTGCATATTTGCATCTAAGTCAGGAACTAGCTACAAGGCATGTAACAGATAGCAAGAACATTCAGCCTACGCATGCTAGTTACCAGAAGCAATGGTGATCATTTTTCAAGTTTAAAGCGTAAAAGCCATGCATATGACAGATATCAGACATATCAAGTGAACTGAACCAAAGCATGATCAATGACAAGTATTCAAAAGCATGTACCAGCTAGAATAAGTAAAGCAGTTCAATCATATAACAGAAGCAGCTCTAAAGTGTGATATGTGAATATGCAAGGTATGAACACACACAAAAAGACTCAAGAAAAGAGTAAAGAAGAAAGAAAACTGACACAAAATATCCTAGAAAGGATACACAATACCCAAATCCCCTCGTAAATGCTCAAATGTAGACTGATCTAGGGGTTTGGTGAAAATGTCAGCCAACTGATGATGGGTATCAACATGAACAAGGTCAATGACACCTTTCTCATATTGATCCCGCAAAAAGTGAAAGCGCACATCAATGTGTTTGGTTTTTGAATGGAGACATGGGTTTTTCCCTACACTAATTGCACTGGTGCTGTCGCAAAACAAAGGAACTCTGGTAGGAAAGAGCAACCCAAAATCTCGCAGAGTGGAAATCATCCAAACCAACTGTGAGCAGCAGCTGGCAGCAGCTATATACTCAGCCTCAGTGGTCGAAAGAGCAACTCCAGATTGCTTTCGAGAAGACCAAGAGACAAGAGAAGAACCAAGAAACTGGCAAGTACCGGAAGTCGACTTGCGATCCAACCGGCACCCAAGTCGGCATCCGAAAAGCCAGATAAATCGAGAGAAGATGATGCTGAATAGAAAAAACCAAGATCGGGCGCATAAGTGAGATACCTGAAGATGCGCTTGACAGCGTGCCGGTGAGACGCGCGTGGTGAAGACTGGAAACGTGCGCAAAGTCCCACGGCGAACTGTATGTCTGGTCTTGTCACCGTCAAGTACAGCAGCGAACCGATCATCCCTCGAAACTCCCTTTCATTTACCTTGACTCCGCTCTCGTCCTTGTCCAGACCCCCAGAAGTGCCCATCAGGGTCATCTGTGGCTTCAATTCACCACCAAAGTCAAATTTCTTTAACATATCACGAGTGTACATACCTTGGTGAATGAAGGTGTCGTCCTTGGTCTGCTTGATCTGGAGCCCTAGAAAGTACTTGAGCTCACCCATGAGGCTCATCTCAAACTCGCTGTGCATTTGCTCAGAAAACTTGGACACAAGATCATTAGTAGTACCGCCAAAAATAATATCATCCACGTAAATCTGAGCGACTAAAAAATCTGAATCAACTCTGAGCAAGAAGAGAGTTTTATCCACTGAATCCATCACAAAGCCCTTCCCCAACAAAAACTACTTCAACCGGTCATACCAAGCCTTGGGGGCTTGCTTCAACCCGTATAAAGCCTTTTGCAGCTTAAAAACATGTCGAGGAAACTTAGGGTTCTCAAAGCCGGGGGCCTGCCTAACATAAACCTCCTCCTCTATGTACCCGTTCAGAAAAGCACTCTTGACGTCCATTTGAAAAAGCTTAAAACCCTTCGAAACGGCAAAAGCTAGAAGAATTCGAATGGACTCAAGACGGGCAACAGGAGCGAAGGTTTCTTCAAAGTCAATACCTTCCTTTTGGCAATAACCCTGGGCAACTAGTCGGGCTTTGTTGCGCACCACAACCCCATCTTCACCTTGTTTGTTCTTGAACACCCACTTGGTGCCTATGGGGTTGCATCCTGGTGGCAGCTCAACTAGTGTCCAAACCCGATTACGAACAAAGTTCTCAAGCTCTTCTTGCATAGCATTAATCCAATTAGAATCAGAAAGAGCATGAGAAACGTCTCTGGGCTCAAAAGATGCAACAAACGCAGATTCAGCAAACACAGCAAGAGAGGTAGAAGAACGCAAAGTTCTCTCAGTCAAATCACCTATGATGAGCTCTGAGGGATGGTCACGCTGAACTGCTCGGGTTCCCTGGTGATCTGAAGTCACCTCACCGGAGTCAGCAGCAGGCACCTCTGGACTCGACTGAGGGGGCTCGATCGTAGTGGAAGAAGTGATCAGAGGTCCGCCCTCATCCTCAATCGAAGTCTCAGAAGGTGTGGGCTCTGCGGGGGATGCAGAAGGCCCACCCTCATCAGCAGCTGGAGTATCCTCATCTTCCTCGAAGATGGTCTCTCCGAGCTCATCATCACCAGACAGCTCAAAAGAAGGAGTCAAAGAAGGCAAGGACTCATCAAATGAAACCTCACAAGTCTCGACAAGCAGCTGGGATTCGAGGTTCCAAACATGAAAACCTCGAGAATGCAAAGCGTAGCCAAGAAAAACACCATCCCAGCAACGAGACTCAAACTTGTACAAATGCCCTCCCTTCTTGAGCACAAAGCACTTGCATCCAAACGCTCGCAAGTGGCTCACCTTGGGCTATCTGCCAAACCACAATTCATATGATGTCTTACCAAGGTAAGCTCTAAGAAAGATGCGGTTGGCCAGATAGCAAGCCGTGTTCATGGCTTCAACCCAAAAACGCCTAGGAGTCCTGTGCTCATCGAGCATCGTCCTAGCCATCTCGACTAGCGTGCGGTTCTTTCGTTCCACAACGCCGTTCTGTGGGGGAGTGTAAGGAGAAGAAAACTGATGATCCAGACCCTGATCACTACAGAAGCTGGTGAACTGAGAGTTCTTGAACTCAAAGCCGTTGTCGGAGCGAATTGCTCGCATCTGACCATTGTTCTCATTCTTCAGCTTCAAAATCAGGTCATGAACAAAATGAAAAGTCTCATCCTTAGACTCCAAAAAGAAAACCCACGAGAATCGAGAAAAGTCGTCAACAATCACAAGTGCATACCACTTCCCACCGACTGAGCGAACCCGAGCTGGACCTACATTGTCCAAATGTAAAAGCTCGCCTGGATACGAAGTCATCACCTCAGTAACAGGTGAGTGAGAAGCGGCAACCATTTTCCCATGACGACAGGGATGACAAACTAGATCCTTCTCCATCTTAAGCTTGGGCAATCCTCGGATGAGGTCCATAGAGCTTAACCTGACTAGCAGATCAAAACTCAAGTGACCTAACCTCCTATGCCACTTCCAGAGCTCAGAAGAAGATCCAGCAATCAAACAGCGAGAAGGGCCAAAAGAACTAGAGAAGTCAATTCGAAAAACTTTACCAAAAGGTAAAATCTGACAAACCAAAGACCCTCTAGAATCAACCACAGAAGAATTTCCCTTCTTAAAACGCACTTCCAAACCATCCTCAAGAAGTTGCAAAACAGAAATCAAATTGAAGTTCAAATTCTTAACCAAAGCAACATTCTTTAAAGAGAAATGATCTGAAATGCAAATTGAGCCTATGCCACTTACTTTCCCTTGACCGCTGTTCCCGAACGTGATGTATTCTTTGGAGCTCGAGGGAGTGAGACTGGAGAACCATCTGCGATGTCCCGTCATGTGGCGAGTGCATCCTGAGTCCATGATCCAAACATCCTCCAGTCCTCGGTCCTGCACAATCAGTGGCTGTAAGTGGGAGCAAATGGCCCGGCACCAGGTTTAGCAAAAGAGCTAAACCAGTGTCGAGCCATGTTCTCAAAATATGGAAAGCGAAAACCATCAAAAGAGTTTGGACCAAAACGCGGCTCAAAGCGCGGTCCTCGGTTCTGCCTAACCCTACGGCCACGAGGTCCAGAACCGTAGCCAACACGGTCTGGAACTCTGCCGGAATGGACACCACCAACTGGAGCACGGGCAAGAAAGTCGTCTCCTCTACCACCACCTACACGACGCGGCCTGGCCTCCAGCCTCTCCCCGCGTCGAGGAACACGCAGTCTACCACCCGATTGGTAGAACTGCTCCTGACCACTACGAGCCCTCTCTGCTCTCTCAACCTGCTTCCTCCTGAAGCAGAACTCCGCAAGATGCCCGTCTCTCTGACAGTACTCACAATGATAGGTGGGCTTCTTGGGATGTGGTTGAGGCTTGGGATGTTTGGGCTTGGTGGTGTTAGGTGTAGTCTTCTTGGGCTGAGAGGGTCCAGGAAGAGAGTCAAGAGAAGAGTGGAGGTGTTTGGGCTTTGGGACCCAGATAGGCTTTTTGGGTGGAGCTTTTGGTGGTTCATGGATTACTCCATCCTTGGGCTGACAAGCCTGGGAAGACTCAGTGGAGTGAGTCTTAGGGTATCTCTGCTCTGGAGTCATTTTACTCCACTCCACTGCCCGGCTAATGGCACTCTCAAAGTCAGCCTTGGTGTAGGTGTAACCTACCCCAAACCCATCCTGCCTCTTGAACTGCTGGATCATCATGCCAAGCTGTGGCTCTCTGGCACTGATCAAACTCAGGATAGAACGGAGGTAAAAGTTCTCATTCTGAGAATCTGCTAGCTCCTCTCTCAAGGAAGCTAGAACCTCCACCTGAGACAAGCAGGTCTCACACTCACTCTCTACTTGGACAGACTTTTCGGCTTTCAGCTTAATCAACTCCATTCTACGAGACAGACAGTTCTCACAGACAGTGGGTGGAACTGACAGTGTCTCAAGCTCTTGCCTAGTCTGGGCAAGCTCAGCTCTCAACCTCTCCAAATCACCCAAATGTTCATCACCCTTGGATTTCAGCTCAGCTAAGGCAGCTAGATGAGATGGGCAATCAACGCAGGGTGCGACGACAGTGGCTTGAGCATCTTTCAGCTCCAGCTGAGTACTTTCAAGCTCAGTGGCCAAAGCGTCCCTCTCATCAACCCTTTCTGTGTACCTGGACTTCAGAGTCGACAGGTCACACAGAAGCACCTCACACTTCGGGCACTCACTGCTATCATCCAAGCAAGGGGAAGAAGATAGACTCTCAATTCTGTCGTTGGCCACGGCAAGCTCACTTTCTAACTCATCTATCCTCTTCTTAGCCCCCCTAAGCAGTTTTTCTCGATATTTCAACTCCTGACGATTGCTCTCAAGTAAATCAACGATTTTGCGCTCATAAGATGATACCTTGTTGTCGTCGTCGTCGGAGTCATCGGAGGAACTCTTTTCTTCCCTATCCCCAAGAGCCATTGAACAGAAGCTCTTGTGAGATCTTCCGTGCTGGTGAGAGTGGCTCTTCAGCTTGTCTCTGAAGGCCATGAAGCAGAGGCCCGCCGGATCGTCCTTGTCCTTCCCCTTCCTGATGGCAATCTCCTCATCACTTGAGCTCGATGAAGAGGAAGAAGACGTGGACTGCTTGGAGTAGCTCTTCTCCATCTCGGCGAAGAAGGCCTTGTCGCGCTTCTTGTTCTCTCGCCGGTAGTCCTTCAGGGCCTTCTTGAAGAATCGAGTCTTCGGCTTGCCCTTGTTGAAGGATGTGCTCTCGTGCTTGCCGGAGTCATGGAAGCTGCCACCGGTGCCCTTCTTGTGTCCATTGCGCTTGGGGCAGTCGGCGATGAAGTGTCCTGGATCACCACACTCAAAGCATCCGGATTTTGTGCCGTGTATTTTGAACATTCTCTTATCATAGACACGATGCACCCGGTTGTTAAAAAGACACAAATCATCATCTCCCAAAGACTCAAGCTGGTCCTCAGTGATAGACATCAAAAAGAACCCAGCACAGCTCACAGAAGAGGGATCAACAGAAGGTGTAGCAAGGGCCAGGGATTTTGATCCAAAACCAGTGAGATTTGATCTCAGCTGGATATCTACCTCAGTGGCCTTCAGCTTGCTAAACAACTCAGAAATGGTCAAGGTATCGTAAGAAGTGCTCTCAACGATAGAGGATACCTTGATCTCCCAGATCTTTGGGTCCAAGGTATGGAGAACCTTGAGCGCCTGCTCGTGATCTGAGACTAACTGAGCACCCTCAGCCTTGTTGTCTCGAAGCTTGTTTATGATCGACTGAAAACGACCAAATAGAGCCTCAACAGATTCACCCGGCTTCTGTGTGAAATTCTCATATTCACGCCGGTAGGTCTGATAGAGCCGAGCCTTGACCTGTGCTGTTCCCTCATGGTGTGCCTTGAGGGTAGCCCAGATCTCTCTCGCAGTGGAGAGATGACTCACACGCTCAAACTCAGTGGGACCTAAACCAGAAAACAGAATGTTCACAGCCTTACTGTTGCTCAGATGCTGAGCAATGATACCAGCAGTACCCTGCTCAGTGACTGGCAATATGACAAACGTGGTGTGAACGCAAATGTCCCAAATGTTTGAACCCTGGCTCATGAGATAGGCTCGCATGCGAGTCTTCCAATAGTTATAGCCATAGGCTTCCAAGGACGGGACCTTGCCAGGAGACGTCATGGTCACTACCGGGGTTTAGAACCGGTTAAGGTATGGAAAAAGCCTAACCAAGCTCTGATACCACTTGTAGGACCGAAAGTAGCGACTAGAGGGGGGGTGAATGGGCGCCTTAAAAAATTCTTTCGAATCAATGGCCTGTTCCCAATACCCAACGCACCTCAAAAGACTAAGCAGCAGAAAAATAAACAGATAGCCTAAGTCTAAAGGTATCTAGCCTAGAAGCAGTTGATGACAAACAGAGAACTATCAAGGTAGTGCTAATAGACAGATAAACAGTATATGCAAGACTAGGCAAGACAAACTTCTCAGCAAATCAATCTCGGTGCACTATGATAGAGAAGAGAAGTTACCTGTTCAAATCTGTCTCCTGTTCGAAACTCGGCGAAGCCTGCTTCGCAGGTCGAAGCCTGCTTCGGAGGTCGAGGTTTACTTCGCTGGTCGAAGTCTGGTTTGGAGGTGGAAGTCGAAGTCTGTCAAAGGTGTTGTGAAAATGCCGAAGGTAGGTTTCGGTCTAGTCTAGTTTGAAGTGGCAGAAAACGAAGTGTGCTTCGAAGCGAAGTATGAGAAAGTCGGAGCCTGCTTCGAAGTATGTACTTCGAAGGCAAAGCTTCGAACACAGCTTCGAACCGAGGGCTTCGAAGCCAAACCTTCGAACAGAAAACTTCGAACACAACAGACGGACAACCTTCGAACAAAGAAGCGAAGCCTGCCACACGACAGAGAAACCAAATTCGAAGCCTTCACTCTACCTTCGAAAGGAGCTAGCTTTGAAAAGAGAAGCGAAGGCTGACATGCGACAGAGAGACCAAAAACGAAGTCTATCAGTGAGATTAGCTTCGAAGCTATCTCCGAAGCCTGACGAAGTATTGACTTCGAACAGCTAGTGACAGAGAACACCTTCGCAAGGACTATCGAAGTATGTGAAGCTGACAGAGTGCAAAGTGTTCTGCGAAGCTAGAGACACAGCACAAAAATGAAGCCGAAGTTCAAGCGAAGCCTTCGAAGATGTTAGATCGAAGCCTGCCTCACGGAGCTGAGGGGCTTCGAACAGAGAAGGTGGCTTCACCAGAAAATAGACAGAAAAGTTACTTGGCACTGTCAACTTCGATCAAAAAGCTGTGCAGTAGAAAGCAAAAAGCTGACACTAGGGTACTGTTGCTACAGTGGAGGAGTACTACTTGCAAACAGCAAGAACTAGTACTCTGCTCGTGAAGAACAGAAGCAAACCGAAGCACAAACACACTCAGGAAAATGCCTGTGCACGTGAAATGAAGCAATAAATGTTGCTGCAGATTTGCTGCGCACGTTCAACAGAATAGAAGCTTCAAAGCATCAAACGAAATGAAATAAATGCAAGCTAAAATCCCATGAACAGCAGCCTGGCTGCGCACAACAAGAGAGAGAAGAGAGAATGCAAGAGACAAAAAGTGACCCAAAGGAGTAGTATTGATTTCAGCAAAAGGGGTAGTCCAACCCTAGGGATTTGGGTCCTATTTATAGGATGCCCACCACTAGAAATATTCCACCAGCCCCTTAGGGTTTTTTACAGACGCAAGAATAAAGGAAAAGACTCTACTACCCTTAGGAATTTTTACAGACACGACTGACTGACTGTGGGCCTAGAGTTACAGATGACTTATCCGGAAGCTAAGTTTTCGTAGCGACTACGGCTTCTCTTCTGGACAGTCGGATACAAGATCAACGGTTGTTATTTTTGCGCCGAAACTGACAAAGCCTCCACCGACTTTGCACCAGGTACCCGGATTGGGCCGGCCCGACTCCGCAGCTCTCTCAGCCCGGCAATCGCTCACCGCCCGTGTACCTGAGTCAACCCTGGTCAACAGCCCAGTGGGTCTTCTTCTGCTTCTAGCCCATGTACCCGGATTGGGCCAGCCCGACTTCGCAGCCTCCTCTGCCTGATAATCGCTCGCTGCCCGTGTACCTGAGTCACACGTGGCCCATGAAACAGTAGATCTCCTCTCTTCATCTGTCCTCTTTGACTATCGTTGACAATGACTCATCACTTCTGGAGCCATGAGGCCCACGCTATTCAGCATGGCTCCTCACCTTCGGTCTCCGTCGGACAAATTCGAGAAGACGTTGGAGATGAGGGCTTCGACTTCAATGGAGGAATCCGTCCGAAGAGATTGCGAAGGGAAGGTGTCGGAGGAGATCCAGCTTCGGGTGCCTGCGAAGTCAGAGGCCATACCGAGGCCTCGGGATGACGAAGTTGTACTTTTCGAAGCGTTCTTCGAGGCCGGCCTCGGGCTGCCGGCAGTGGACATGTTGAGCGAAGTGCTGAAGGCGTACAACTTTGAGCTTCCTCATCTGTCTCCAAACGTCATGGCGAGGTTGGCCGTCTTCGAGTGGGCTATGAGGGCCAAAGGCTACGAGGGGCGCGCAGTTGTCTTCGTCGCCCTTCATGATGCTAACTGCCAGCCGAAGCAAAGGGAGGGTGCAGACCGTGTCAAGAGGGCCTTGGCCTTTGGGAGTGCCAACTTCTAGCTTCGGAAGGAGTACCAGGACGTCTTCCAAGCGAGGGCCGCCAACAAGTGGTATTCGAAGTGGGACCAAGAGTGGTTCTATGCTTCGGTGGGCGCGAACTCCCCCCTTCGGAGTACCAACGCGCTCATCTCCTACCATCGCGAAGGCGTGGTGAAGACAAGCCCCGACGTCCTCCGGTCAAGGATCCTGCTCTTGCGGAGGGTGGCCTCGAGGATGAGTATGAGGGACCTCATGGAGGAGTTCATCACCCTTTGTCTCAGCCTCCTCGCGCTCTCTTGACCGGAGGATCTCTTTCAACCTTCGGACTCGGAGGGCCCAAGCAAGGTGTCGGCGGAGTGCCTTAGTAAGACTTCGATTTCCTTCAGCTTCACACTTTGCTGAACAACTTGTGCTAACTTGGAATTCTGATGAAGCTGCTCGCGAAGTAAGGCCTCCGGAGGAGGCAATCATAGCGGCGGAGCATGTCGTTGGGACTCCGACGCCTGAGGAGCAATCTCAGCGGCTCGCTCTGGTGGGGACTTGGGAACGCTAGAACAGAGTGTGGACCTGGCTCAATGTCGAGGGGGTCCAACCTCTGCCAGACTTCGCCAACCCTACACCCTCGGTGAGCGGCTCCAAGAGGAAGAGGGTAGACGACGAACCCAAAGCTTTGAGGGTTTGCGCGGAGCTCCCAACTAACGAAGCCCCTGCTGCGAAGGAGCCAACGGCCGCAAGCCTTAGTGCTAGAGCGGAGCCAATAGGTGCTCCGGTGGCGGCTACCGAAGTGGTGGCAGCGACCTCCAAAGTGGTGGCAGTGAAGACCGCAACAGCGACCCCTTCGGGCGTGGGGGCTAGGGCTCCGCCCGTGCAGCGAAGGGACTAGGGAGCACACATCGCTCCCCCCTCCTTCGAAGACATCTCTTCCGACGAAGGTAAACACTTGATCACTCTTTTCTTTACATACATGAATATTGACTTGTACTTTTCTGCAGATGTCGATGTGGGTGCGAGGCCCATCATGCCAAAGCCCACAGAGTCCTCAGGCGGCTGCGGGAGCAGCAGCAGTGACATCAGCAGCAGCTCGGGGTCCGAGAGCACTTCGTCCGAAGAGGACGGGGGGACGGCCGCGTTTAAGGGAACCTTCGGGACGAGACCGAAGAGCATGTCGAGGTGGTGGACCGAAGCCCGGCTCCGCGGGAGTCTGCACCGGAGAAGGTCGTGACGGAAATGGTCCGGCCCCTGCAGCCGAAGGGGCCCGTGATGGAGGCAGCCATTCATGCGTTCCACGAAGGTTGCGTCGCTGTAGGGGAAGGGGGCTTGGTGGCACAACTCAGCCACTCGAGCCCCTTCGACCGCTTCGCAAATGCGCATGAAGCCATCGTCCAGGTGAGCGAAGTTCCACACAGTCTTTGAGTCGCACTTGCTTTTTACTCAAGGCTTAGGATGGCCGTCCTGGCGGAGGAGAGAGACGCCCTTCAACGTGAGATCTCGGAGGAGGCCGAGAAGCGAAGGCGAGCCGAAGCATCAGCAGAGGCGGCGAGGGCCGAGGCTGAGAAGGAGAGGGAGGTATTGGTCTCGGAAACCAACAAGCTTCGAGCGACACTTCGAGCTTCGGAGGAGGCCAGGACGAAGCTGGTGGCAGAGTGCTCTGATCTTCGCTCAGCCGGCCACTGCCTGGAGAACTTCGTGGTCCGAGGGGTCGACGGAGCCACCTCGAGCTTGACTACAGTCCTCGAGCAATTGGGGACTAAGTGCCAGGCTCTGGACTTCAACCCTCAAGGCCCAATCAGGGATCGCCTCGAGTTCCTGCGGACTGCGGCTGCGACTGTGGAGACGTCAATGAAGGGCTTTGCTCTGATGGCTGGCCGAGTGGCGGGCCAAGGAGTGTTGCAGATACTTCATGACGTGGGGTGCAACCACCTTGAGGTGGCAACTTTGGCGACTCCGGTGGCCTTCGGAGGCCAACACTTGGTCGCGTTGCCTTCAGACGTCTGCACAACGTGGCGCCATCTTTAGGAACCTTGGAAGGCCCAAGGCTGCGAAGCAGTCCTCGACCTCCAACGGCTCCTTCGTCGAGCCGGAGCACAAGCCTCGCCAGCTCAGCCTTCGATATCGAAGCCTCCGCCTCCGAAGGTGTAGACCTTCATAGGCTCCTTGTAATTCTTAGTTGTAGGCTTGTAAACAACTCATCAACTTATTAATATTAATGCAGGGGTACTTTATACCTGCCCAGGCTTAGCCTTCGAATGTTGAACTCGAAGTACTTGAGGATTCTGAGGAGCTTCGCCAGCTTTGGGTGGTGCTCGAGGTAGCTAGGTCCGAAGGTCTCCCTCTGTTCAAACTTCTGAGGGGTCCTAGGGGCGAAGCCATTTCCGAAGTAGCCCAGGAGCTGCTGGCTGCCGTGAAGACGGAGCCTCTTCGGAGTCCTTCCTCCTCGCCAGACTTAAGCTGTTTCGAAGTAGACTTAAGCGGCGAGGGGACACAGCCTTCGGGTACGACCTTAATAGGTGACGAAGCTCTAGACTTTTCTGCCTTTGACACGGCACCGCCTGCGTCCCAAACTTGGACAAACCTGCAAGGCAAAAGGTGATTTGGCCTCTGTTTAAGGGAAAACTTATTCCCCCAACAACCATGATTTTCAAAACTACCAAATTTATTGCATTCAAACAACTAACTCGGCTATCGATTGATATCTATACAAAATATGTTGCAAAACCGTAGTATTAATCAGAAACTCTAAAAAGACTTTATATCAAGGGTTTTTTAGATATATGCCATTACAATTACCGTGCTTTGGAACTTTGCCACTACAATTCGTCTATTTGGATATATGTCATTCCGGAATTGCAGCTCTCACAAAATCTAATGGTATATTTAAAATTTCTCTAAAATTGTAATGGCATATTTCGGAATTTTCTAAATTTGTAATAGTATAGTTCGGAGTTCTCTGAATTTGTAATGGCATGAATCTAAATACGTGAATTGTAATGGCATTTCTCCAAAGTCGTAAAATTGTAATGGCATGGATCCAAATTTCCCTTGTATCAAACCTAGACGTGTATATTTGATTATATTGAGTGGGCACTGGTCGGTGTCTATTTTCGGCTCAATCTAAACAATGCTTGTAAGTCAATTGATAGATCATTTAATTTGTTGTACAAGTTGATGCGTTTTATTGAGATTGATTGTGCCTATCTTTTCTCCCCCTTGTTATATATATCCTTAATATGCATGCCCAAAAGAAAGAAAAGGTAAGACATAGTACAATATATACCTTATTTGTTTAGCCCAATATAATCGAACCTTGTCAAAATTTCTCTAGCTAGCGCCATTTTTTAGTGGCATTTTATCATTTCTTTGAATTGGTGTAAGAATTTTAGCAAACCCTGCTCATGTAGTATTAAGTATTAAGTGATGCTGAGGTTGAGCTGGTATAAGAGCTGATGATTCCTAGTTAGCTGAAACAGAACCCGCTGCTGGAGCTTGGAGAGATACAGGTTTAGGCATAGCTAGCACAACAGTGTGACAGGTAGCAAGTAGCCATTAGAGTAGCGTTGACGTGGAGAACCGGGCCAAGGATAGATGCCCAGAAGATAATTCCAACCCACGATCTGGATTCAGATCCGAGTTAATTAATTTGTAGCAGGGAACACAAATTAAACCAAATAAAAGAAAAAAGTTTGCAAGTCAAAAACCCAAATAACCATGCACAACAGCTAGCTCATTATTAAAACCTAACTGCTAGCAGTGGCGGAGCTAGAGAAAAGCTAAAGGGGATGCACCACTTTAAGCGGTACACCATATTGCATTTAAAGGATGCACAAAAAATAAAAAATTACTACTGATAACTAAATTTTTTTTCCCATCCGGGTTCCTGGAACCTGCAGCCAATATATTGGCTCCGCCCCTGGCTGCTAGTACTAACTAGGCTACTATCTTTATCAGATTAGCAAAACTCACCATCACCGTTAGTAGGACGAGCACCCTGCAGTTGTGTCCATTGAGCGATTGAAGTTGCGTATTTGCCGTGACAAACAACGTACGTGGTTGCAAGGTCAAAACTAAGTTTCTTTATAAACACGTAGTTACAAAGACAGCAGGCGGCTTTGTCGACAGACCACATATCGAGTGAGTAAAGTAGAGCTTCACAGCAAACAGCATGACGAAGTGGGCATAGACGGAGTAGTCTCTTGACACGACAGCAATGCTAGACTGATGTACTCCATCTTACATTGCTGGGCATTGGACTGAAACAAGCCTACAGAACTAGTGAGTACGAAAAAAAATCATCAACATATTGTATAGATAACCTGGTGATACTCTAGTAAACCTACCTAGCTAACGTTAGTAAACCTAGCTAACCTGGAGATGTTTTAGTCTGTCTAGATAACCGGCCGGAGATTTCTACCTAATTAACCTAGTCTATCTTGCAAACCTACAAATCACAAATGCTAACCCAGAGATTTCTACCTAGCTAACGAGTTGCTATGCTAACTAGCTGAGAAGCGAAAGCTGCTTTTATAGGGGCCGGTCAGCCAGTCCATGTCTCAGTCTCTGTGAGAGCATCTCCAGCAGATGCCATATATCATTTCCTATAGTTAAATTTAGGGTATTTGGTCTAAAATCCACCCTTCAGCAGATTCCTTATTCCATCTCCTACCCTATCTCATCTCCTACTCCTCTCTCCTCATCCCCAAATCTGGGGAATCTCTCTCCTCCCCCTATCCATGTCACATCAGCACAACACCGGGAGAAAGAAAGAAAAAAGAAAGGAAAAAAGAGAAAGAAGAGAAGGAAAAAAAGAAAAGAAAAAAGAAAAGAAAAAAGAAAAAATTAAAATTAAAAATTAAAAGGAAAATTTATTTTCTTTATAATTTTTAAGATGTTTTTGAGATCAACTATTTAGACTAATTATAGGATATTTATTTATTTATGAAAAAAATAAAAATTCACAACGAAAATATAGTTGTTGAAAATATAACCGTTGTAATTTTTACAGTTGAATGATAATAAAAAATTTATCAATCGTCAATAACAATAATGATCATACATAATAGTATATATGTTAGAGATATAGCCGTTGAAAATATAGTAGTTAGAATTTTTATTGTTAGATAATAATAAAATAGAGGATTCAAAAATATAGGGAATGAATTTTAGGGAAGCTGCTGAAGACCGAAGTTGTATAGAGGTAAAATTTTTTAGAATCATCCCCTATATATAAAGTATAGGGGATGAGTTTTAGGAGAGCTGCTAGAGATACTCTCCGTCCTCTAGGTGAAAAGTCTCCTCTATTTACTGCTCTTCGCAGCGCTGTTCAAAGGGCTCCGAGTGAGCACTGAGCAGGGCGCCGCGGTAAGATTTTTAGTTCTTGCCTGCTGCACTGCTTAGCATTTTTTTCATAGAGTATATGTACCATTCTATTTCCTCTCCAACCAACGAATAAATTTGCCCGTTCAATTTTTTTTTTCATTTTGATTGTGCTTGGATGAGTTTCATCAACACGGTACTACTCTATCTCTATTTTCAAATTGGAGATGGGAGTTAGAATTAGAACTAGAACTTTAAGAAATGAAATTAGACGGTCAAGAATATATAAATCGTTTAGTATTATTAACTCTTCCGTGAATATAATTTCTTTTCTTTTTTGCAATTATTTAATTATCAAATATAAGTTGTTTTATAATACTAGACGTTTTTTTATCTTTTTGTCCATGTTTATTATTATCAAATATATGTTACTCCTCTCATCTCACAAACAAATAATTTATAATTATGCTACCATTGTATACTTCTGTTTGGATTTTACCTTTCAAAAATCTTTATTAGGGTTCTTGCACCGCCTGAGGAAGAGAAAGGGCGTGGGCTCTATCTCGCATGCTGCGCTGCGTGGCTCCCTTGTGCCTACTGTCCATTGGCCTCCAGGACAGGCAAACTTTGAGAATTTTTTTAATAATACTTTTTTAAAAAAATAAATCTGGTACTCGATTTTTAGAAATTGTAAATCTAGCCTACCGTTGGCATATGGGCTACCGAACATGGTCACATCACGCTACGTTCGACATTGTATCGGCTGAACGTGGCCACGACAGTTTGGTTCGATCGATCAATTGCCGAACTAGGCTCTATAAATAGGGGCCCGAACAATCCCTTCTAAATACACCTAGTACATTTATCCAGCACATCACAAGCCCTCGAGTTACCTACTACCTCGAGGTAATTATGTCATATAGTTTTTGATCTTTATTTATTACCGTAATTAGGTAGTTTAATCAATTCAAGATTTCATTGACATATTAGAATAATATACTATATTTTAGACAAAATGTAGACATATTATGAATAGATTGAATTTATGTTGACATACATTCGTACATGGTGAAGAAGGATATACTGACTCACGGGCCCGATACTCGTCACCATCCGTCGCAAGGTGTCGAACCTCCCATGTGTTTCTGTGGAGACACATGTAAATTCATGAGAAGCTAGGATGACATCACATACGAGATGACATATTGGAAGTGTGTGAAGTACTCTTGGACTCCAGAAAAGCCAAAGCGTGGACCAGGTGCAAACAAACCGGTATTAATAATTTTTTGTCTGTTCTTTTTTATATTTGTCTTGAATCATTATTAATACAATATGTGTATTATTATTTATGTGTGTAGGTAACTCCTCAACCGTCGTCACCTCTGCTATTTGACTTTGTCGAATGGATCGACAAAGAGGTGGATCTGAATGACTAGGTCCGTCTTATGAGGACCCATGCATTCAACAGGGAGCTATTTGAGATGAGATGTAAGCGGGAGGAGGAGCGCGAGGAAGAATTTAAGAGTAGGGAGGAGGCGAAGCGTAAGGCGAAAGAGGAGCACGAGACTGATAGAGAGAGTAAGCATGAGAGGGCTCGTCATGCGTATACAGCGGGACTAGAGGACATAAGGAAGGGAAAGTACCCTCGGTGCACTTAGTAGACACGTAGTGTAGTTTGTATTTTTAAATTTGTGTTGTACAATGTTATATTGTGTACTCCCTTATGTGTTGTGTGTGATGTACTATTTTAATTAGTACATAATTTTCACGTTAACTCGTACGAGTTTGATCATAAAATTGCTCGTAGATGTTTTTCCTCGAATGTTTGAAGAAAACAACGTAGATCCATACAAATAGTTCAACATAGTTTGATAGTATAACTTTCGTCCTATTGATTTCTCCATTCTCTCTCTCTCGCCTAGCAAGTTTTCGTTGCTCTTTGTACCTAAGTTGTTTCTGCATGTTGTATTCTTTATGTTGTCTGTCTTGTTCACTCCATCTCGCACTCCTTGCTCGATCATCAGCTTCAATCCTTTTTGTTTCGTACTCGGAGTGACTTGCCACCTCTGTGATGGAATCATCCTCGTATATAGGTTTCGTGACATCTATCCACCAACGGAATGAGCCTCTCCTAAAATTTTGTTGCCACGATTAGTAGTGAGGTTAGTGTTGCGTTACAAAATCATATGAAATTTAACATTTACAATTGTTGTCATCACTTACCACGACGTGGTCACATAGATTGAGGCACACGAATTCTCTCCTTCCCCTTGAGTCGCCTCCGAGCGATGTTCATATAATACAACGACTCTCACATGCGTACGTAGGTCGTTGCTCCCACTTAGTAATTCCTAAAGGATTTGTCATCCAATTTGAACTAGCATGCTCGACCTTTAGTAGATGCTCATTTTTCCTTCTTGTGTACTCTTTCGTAGTCTCGGCTTGTCTTACATTCTCTTTCGTAGTCGATGGCATGAATCATCGATCCATTGGGTGAAAGGACACTTGCTTGGATTACCCTGCAATAACAAAATATGTCAAGTTAATTGATGGAGGTGTGAAACAGTATTAATGTTTATGTTCTTACCATGAAGTCATCATCGATGCCGGGACATATGAAATATATTCTACCAGCATCTTGTCCTGACGCCGCAGTCATTGCCTGACAGCGTTCTCTGTAGTGACATTTTGGACATTGAAGCCACAGTGGTACTCTGATTGGATGTTGAAAGTGCAACCAGGTGCATCTAGGCCCCTATTTTATTTTGGTGTATTAATGACAATATTGATCAAATGCTACTAATCAAGTTGCTAATATGATTGCAGAGATTTCACTGGAAAAGAAAGTTCCGTTGAAACAAATTTGAAGAAAAAGCTCTATTTGGTCCAAATAGGCTCAAAAGGTTAAAATCATTGATTTATTCTTTTAAATGAGTCTAGGATCGTCGTACTATTAAGAGGGATGTATTTGGATTTTGTTCTAAAACTTTGTGCTCAAATAAAAACATTTCTGAAAGATTTTTGGTCAAGTTCAAACTGAGTTCCAGAATTTTTATACTGATCGGAACTTCCGGTTTGGATCGGAACTTCCGATTTGAGCTCTTGGTTTAAAAATTAAAATGCATGGGAACTTCCGTTTTGGATCGGAATTTCCAATTTGAGATGTTGGCCTTGAATTTATTTTTACATCGGAACTTCCGGTTTGGATCAGAACTTCCGATTAGAGCTCTCTGTCTGGAATTATATTTTCCATCAGAACTTCCGATTTGGGAACGAAACTTCCGATTTAAACTATCGGTTTGGAATTAACTTTTAATCGGAACTTCCGATGTGCCATCGGAACTTCCGAGGTAGAAGCCAAAAAGTGCCATAATAACTACAATTTTTGGGTGGTATAAACCCCCAACCCACTTGTACAACACCTTTTGGCCCCCAAACTCACTCACTTGCAAACCCTAACTCTCATCCTCAAGCTCTCTTGTGATTCAAGGCTAGATCTAGTGCGAGTCTTTGCGATTCGCCTTGAGAGCGCATTAGAAGTCTTCTCGAGCTTTTGTTGCTTTATCTTTTGAGAAGATTTTCGTGGGTTGCTTTTGTTGATTTTGTTGAAAATCTTTGAGCACAAAAGTTTGAGTTGGCAAAATCTTCAAACACATTTGTTACTCTTGGAGGATTCATTCTCCTAGACGGCTAGGAGTCACCCCGTGAGCAACCAAGGAGTTTGTGGTTGCCCGGAGAAGTTTGTAAAAGCTTCCCTTGGCTTAGACAAGGAAACGAAGAGAGAAACACAAGTTTAGCGAAGGCTAAGACTTGGTGAGGAAAGGGTTGAAAGAGACCCGGCCTTTCGAGGTCCCTCAACGGAGATGTAGGATCGGTGGATCCAAACTCCGGGAAATATATTCTTGTCTTGTGTGCTCTTGTGTTCATATTTCTTTTAGGGTTCATATTAAGTCGAACTCTATTTTCACCCGATATGTCATTTGACTTCAATCCAAGGAAACTCATTGTGTTAAAGTTTCTCCTAGTATACTTGTGCACACTTCTATTCAAACACTTTTTTAGAAAAATAAGTTTTTGATTTCGTCGATTTCAATCTGCTGATCAGAACTTCCGATACATATCGAAACTTCCGATCCATCGGAAGCTTCAGGAAATCCTGCAGATCGGAACTTCCGATCAGGCCACAAGAAAATTTTATATTGCCTATTCACCCCGTCTAGGCAACTTTCAATTGGTATCAGAGCATGTATGTTCGATTAAGCTTAACCGCTTGAAGAGCAAAGATGGGAAGATCTCCAACTAAGACAATCAATGGATCCGTCTCTCCCAAGAGCAACGATAACAACAAAAGGGGAGTCGTATATCCTTTCGATTTCGATTCTTCAAAACTAAATTCTAGTTCTCATAGTAGTTCCATTCTCGCGGGTCGTGCACCTTACTTTGATGGTACACAATACGCGACATGGAAAAACAAAATGAAAATGTATTTATTTTCAATGCATCTCGAAATATGGAGAATTGTGAAAGATGCTTTAGATTTTGATGTTTATGATGATCAAGGAAAGGATTGGACTCCAGGGGAAGAACAAGCTCTCCACTGTAACTTTCAAGTGGCAAGTGCCATACTTTCCGCCTTGAGCCCCTCAGAGTACAACAAGGTGGATGTGATACAAGATGCAAAGGAAATATGGGACACATTGCAAGTGGCTCATGAAGCTTCATCGTCTGTGCGGGAGTCAAAGATCAAGCTTCTTGAAGGGAAGCTTGGAAGATTTGTGATAAAAGATGATGAGACTCCCCAAGAGATGTATGACCGACGCATGGTGTTAGTCAACAAGATCAAGGGTCTTGGAAATAAAGATATGACCGACCATGTTGTGGTTAAAAGGCTTCTCCGAGCAATTGGACCAAGGAATCCAACCTTGGTGACATTGCTCCGAGAAAGGAAAGACTTCAAGAAATTGACTCTAAGTGATGTGCCAGGAAGGATTGTAGCACATGAGATAATGGAGGAAGAAGCAAAAGAAGTAAAGTACTTTGACAAGTACACAAATAGAAGCAAGGATGTAGCCTTAAAAGCTAAAAAGGATGAAGACTCAAGTGATGAAAGTGAAGATGAAGAGCTAGCCGTACTAGTCAATAAATTCAAGAAATTTATGAAGAAGGGCGGATAAGATAAGCATAAGAAAAAATATGACAAGAAGAAGCGACAATATAAAAGAGGTTGCTATGAGTGTCGTGACATTGACCACTTCATATCGGATTGTCCTAAGAAGAAGAAGAAGGATGAAGACTACAAAGGAAAGAACAAGTACCACAAGAAAAAGCCAAGAGGCCACGCACATATTGGGGAGGAGTGGGACTCCAACTCCGAATCCTAGTCAGAATCGGACTACGATTCATCGAAGAAGGGAGTCACCACCGTCGCCATTGCCCATCTCGAGACTCCAAAGCCTTCACTCTTTGGAGAGTCAAGCGACGACAACGACTACATCATATCCCCCAAGTGCTTCATGGCAAGAAGCAAGAAGGTAACTAAAAATGATGTTTTTGAGTCTAGTAGTGATAGTAGATCTAGTGATGATGAATCAAATGAATTATTGCTTAAATCCATGAGTAGATCATGTAAATTAATATTTAAAGAACTTTTAAAAACAATAGAGTCGCAAGAAGAACAATTGAGAAGGAAAAGACAACCCTTGAAAAACAAGAGGAAACTCTTGAACATCAAGATGAGCTATTTGCTCTTGAAAAGGAAAAGAATGTGAATCTTAAATTGCTTCTTGCTAAGTAGAAGGAAAAAGTTGAGACTTTTACTAATGATAACAAGTTAGTCAATGAATCAAATATTTAGTTGAAAGAGACTATCAAGTTTCTCTCTAGTGAACTTGTGATTCTAAAAGAATCCAACAAGTGTCTAGATGTGAAACTTGAGTCTATTAATTCAAAATCTATTCCATCTACTTCTATTGCTTCCACTAGTAATGCTTGTGCTAAATGTTATACATTTGATTTAAATGCATGTGAGACTAACATGAAGGAAATAGATATCCTAAGAAAAGGGAATGAAAGGCTTGACACCTTAGTGAGCTATGGGTGTATCAAGACTTACAAGTCAAAGGATGCTCTATACAAGACGCTCAACGCCAAAGGTAATATTGAGAGGCGTGGGCTTGGTTATCACCCTAATGAGACCAAGTCGAACCCTAGAGTGAAGAACAATGGTAAAGAGGTAATCAAGTTTGTGAGGGAAGAGGGTGCTCCACAAAAGGCCAACAACAAGCCTCACGCCTCACAAGCTACTTTTTATGCTTCATACCTAGTTAAGAGGAACCACCATGGTAAAGTGGTTGCCAAATTTGTAGAAAACAGAAATGAAAAACCTCTTAAGAAAATTTGGATTCCTAAAGTCCTTGTTACTAACATTGAAGGACCCAAAAAGATTTGGGTACCTAAAATCAAGAACTAATATCTTGTAGGAATATGCCTCCGGTGGATCAAGTTAGGTGATGGATAGTGGATGCACCCACCACATGACCGGAGAGAAAAGTATGTTCATCACCTTTGAGCCAAATCAGCATCAACATGAAACCATTGTGTTTGGCGACAACAGAGAATGTGAGGTATTGGGTGTAGGTAAAGTTTCTATCACAAGTAATTTTTCAATTTCAAATGTTCTTCTAGTTGAATAGTTGAGCTACAATTTTTTTTCTATTTCACAATTATGTGAAATGGAATATAATTGTAACTTCTCTCATGAGGGTGTGACCGTTTTGAGAAGAAGTGACAATTCTGTGGCATTCATGGGTAGGTTGAAGGGAAAGCTATACCTTATCGACTTTGTATAAGATAAAGTGGAACCGGAAACTTGTCTAGTTGCCAAGTCTAGCATGGGTTGGCTATGGTATCACCGAATAGCTCATGTTGGGATGAGGAATTTGGCAAAACTTCTCAAAGGGGATCATATTCTAGGACTAACAAATGTTGTCTTTGATAAAGATAGGTTGTGTAGCGCATGTTAAGCCAGAAAGCAAGTTGGAGTGCCACACACCGCCAAGAATATCATGACTACAAAGAGGTCACTTAAGCTCCTACACATGGATCTTTTTAGACCCGTGGCCTACATAAGCATTGGCGGTAACAAATATGGTTTTGTTATTGTATATGATTATTCTAGATTCACTTGGGTGTTCTTTTTGCATGACAAAGGAGAAACACAAGAAATCCTTAAGAATTTTGCAAGAAGAGCACAAAATGAGTATGAAGTAAAGATCAAGAAAGTAAGGAGCAATAACGGAGGTGAGTTCAAGAACACTCACATTGAATACTTTCTTGACAAGGAAGGGATCAAGCACGAGTTCTCCGCTCCATATGATCCACCTAAAAATGGAGTAGTAGATCGGAAGAACCGAACTCTTGTGGAGGCGGCGCGGACCAAGCTAGATGAGTACAAGACTTCGGACATCTTTTGGGCCAAAGCCGTCAACACCACATGCCATGCCATCAACTGTCTCTATCTCCATAATATTCTCAAGAAAACAACTTATGAGCTATTAACCGGTAACAAACCAAATGTCTCATACTTTAGAGTTTTTGGTATCAAATGTTACATTCTTGTTAAATGGCCAAGAAGTTCAAAATTTGCCTCTAAAGTAGATGAAGGCTTCTTGATCGGATATGAGTCAAATGCACATGCCTATCGTTTATTCAACAAAACTACCGGTGTTGTTGAGGTCACTAGGTATGTGACATTTGATGAAACTAATGGCTCTCAAGTAGAGCGAGTTGATCCAAGTGATGTAGGTGATGAAGCACCTCCATGTGAGGCAATAAAGAACATGCCTATTGGAAACATTAGGCCAAGAGAAGATACGTCTATGGAACAACAAGAAGATCAACAAGAGACTCAACAAGAGAAAAATCCCACTAAAGAGCGAGCGGTGTTAGAGGAAGAACAAGAAACTCAAGATGGAGTTACTCAAGAAACAACTCAACATCCAAGAGTCTACCAAAGCATTCAACGAGACCATCCCGTGGACAACACCTTAAGAGACATTCAAAAGGGGTAACTACTCGTTCTAGAATTGCAAATTTTTGTGAATGTTACTCTTTTGTGTCTTCTTTGGAACCTATCAAGGTGGAAGAAGCTCTTGAAGACCCGGATTGGGTAATGGCCATGCAAGAAGAGCTCAACAACTTCAAGAAGAATGAAGTATGGGAGTTGGTGGAAAGACCAAAGCAAAACATAATCGGCACCAAATGGGTCTTCCGCAACAAGCAAGATGAGCACGTCATGGTCACAAGTAATAAATCAAGGTTAGTTGCTCAAGGCTACACACAAATCGAAGGTTTGGATTTCAGTTAGACTTATGCACCCATAGCTAGGCTTGAGTCAATTCAGATATAATTAGCCTTTGCTACTCACCATGATTTCAAGCTTTATCAAATGGACGTGAAAAACACATTCCTAAATGGATCAATCTTTGAATTGGTGTATGTGGAGCAACCACCCGGATTTGAAGATCCAATCCAACCCGACCACGTCTACAAGATCCATAAGGCACTCTATGAACTCAAGCAAGCCCCTAGAACATGGTATGAATGCCTTAAGGATTTTCTACTAAGGAAAGGCTTTGAAATAGGCAAAGCCAATCCTACTCTCTTCATTAAACATTTCAATGATGATTTGTTTGTTTGTCAAATATATGTCGATGACATTATATTTGGTTCTACTAACAATAATTTTTCTGAAGAGTTTAGTAAGATGATGACTAAAATGTTTGAGATGTCCATGATAGGTGAGTTGAAGTATTTCTTGGGATTCCAAATCAAGCAACAAAGGGAAGGCACCTTCATTTGCCAAACAAAGTACATCAAGGACATGTTGAAAAAGTTTGGCATGGAGAGTGTGAAGCCCATTAAGACCCCCATGCAAACCAACGGCCACCTAGATCAAAATCAAGAAGGAACCGTCGTCGATCAAAATGTATGTCGTTACATGATCGGTTCCCTTTTATACTTATGTGCATCAAGGCCGGATATCATGCTTAGTGTTTATATGTGCGTGAGATTTCAAGCTGCACCAAAAAAAATTCATTTGGTAGTTGTTAAGAGAATTTTGAGATATTTGGCTCACACTCCAAACCTAGGACTTTTGTATCCAAAAGGCTCAACCTTTGAACTAATTGGCTATTCGGACTCCAATTATGCCGGTTGCAAAGTGGATAAGAAAAGTACATCTGGAACTTGCCAATTTCTTAGAAGATCACTTGTTTCATGGTCTTCCAAGAAACAAAATTATGTAGCTTTATCCATAGCCAAAGCCGAATATGTAGCATCTGGTAGTTGTTATGCCCAACTCCTTTGGATGAAACAAACCTTAAAATACTTTGGGCTCAACATGGCCAAAATCCCACTTATGTGTGACAATGAAAGTGCCATCAAAATAGCCAACAATCTCGTCCAACAATCAAGAACCAAACACATTGATATTCGCTATCATTTCTTGAGAGACCACGAGATCAAGGGAGATATGAGCATAAGCCATGTGAGAACTGAAAAACAATTTGCCGATATATTTACCAAGCCTCTAGATGAGCAATGGTTTTGCGAGTCGAGAAATGAGCTAAATATCCTTGATTCTCGTAACATAGTTTGAAATTCTTGCATATTAATTGTGCCCATGTTGAACATTGGGTGAGTACATTAATTGCTCTCCTTCTCACGTATTGGACCACATTTTTAATAACCACCAAAATCATCTTGTGTATATGCCATGAGTACGTTGAAGTGTCTAATGCTATTCCATGCCATTTACAATGGCATGCTTGTGATATGCTAAAAATGCCACTTTGTGATGATTTTGGTCATTTGAGGAAATCTATGATTCAATGAATGATTATATGCCAAGCAATGATGTTTTATGGTCATATACATGTTTTGAAATGTTTGTGGTGAAATATTGTTGCTTTGCCCAAAAGTTCATGGCACTTAGCTCTCTTTTAGCTAAGTTCTGTTCTTGGTCTTGATCGAAATGACCTCAATTGTCATAGATTGGACCAAGAGCAAACTTTGGAGGCAGATCATGTGAGGTCCCTCTACTAGCCAGATTTGTATCTTGCGGGGACGACCAAGGGTCTCCTTTGCTTCTTTGAGGTACTGAACAACATGTTCAGGAAGACCTTGCTGCCCAAGCAAGGGGATGCCACCCATCTGCTGTCCAATGCCAGAAATCTGCTAAGCGCCATGAGGGAGGATCAACCTCCCTTCAGTGTGGCTCACTTTCTTTGGAGCGAGATTTGGAATAGTCCGGTGTCGCCCAAGAGGAGTCTTATCTATGCTCCCTACATTCAAAAGATCATCAACACTGTCACTCGCTTGAAGATGGTCACTGAAGTGGAACACTGTGACATCACTCCCAAAGCACCCAAGGCTCCAGCTCCTGCCTCAGGTCGAGCTGCTCTAGTGTCATCTCGCCCTCCAACTCTATTCAGTAGTCAAGCCTTTGGATTTAGGTCCTCGCCTTCCTCTTCTCCCATCAAAAGGATGCTCTCGAAGATATTCACCATGTGTCGTGGTATCTCAGTTGCCATGGATGCTCAGAGAGAGGTATCTAGGGAGCTCTACTGGACCGTGAATGAAGCTCAGTAGTGAGCTAGTGCGCCACCTATGGCACCTTGGCCTGCTCGCTATGACGAGTTTGATGCTACCGTGGGAGCGGAAGTTGGTGATGATCCCTATGCGTACTTCTTTGGAGCTACAGACGCCGTCCATCAGCAGCCACCTCTGCCTCCACCTCAATCTCAACCTCGTTAGTCCTCTTCTTCTAGGGATGCTTCCGGTAGCGGTGAGGAAGAAGCCGAGAGCGACTCCGTGTGATCCTCATCTTTTTCTCTCTTTTTGGTGTCTTTGATGTCAAAGGGGGAGAAAAGTCAAAGAAGTCTAGTTAGTTTAGTTAGTTTTCTTCTCTTTCTATGTCATGAACACTTGGGTTGTAATAATGTTGAATCGTTATTTACTTTGTGCTTGTGTATGACATGGATGCTTAATTTGCTTCAAGTTTGATGTTATTCGTTATGAACTTGTGATTTGTGGAAAATATGAGCTAATTATGATGAATTGTGAATCTCTAATACGATTAGTTAGAGATGCCCTAAATGCCATATGTGTTGCTTGTGAACTTATGGATACTTTTAGGGGGAGCTAAATTGTCTAATTTACATCTCTTATATCAATTTTATCACTTCTTTGATCATGTTATCATCAATCACTAAAAAGGGGGAGATTGAAAGTGCATCAAGGTGCATCTAGGCCCCTATTTTATTTTGGTGTATTAATGACAATATTGATCAAATGCTACTAATCAAGTTGATAAGATGATTGCAGAGATTTCACAGGAAAAGAAAGTTCTGTTGAAACAAATTTGGAGAAAAAGCTCCATTTGGTCCAAATAGGCTCAAAAGGTTAAAATCATTGATTTATTCTTTAAAATGAGTTTTGGTCAAGTTCAAACTGAGTTTCAGAATTTTTATACTGATCGAAACTTCCGGTTTGGATCGGAACTTCCGATTTGAGCCCTCGGTTTAAAAATTAAAATGCATCGGAACTTCCAGTTTGGATCATAATTTGCGATTTGAGCTCTCGTCCTTGAATTTATTTTTACATCGGAACTTTCGGTTTGGATCGGAACTTCTGGTTTGAGCTCTCGGCCTTGAATTTATTTTTGCATTGGAACTTCCAATTTAGATCAGAACTTCCGATTAGATCTCTATGTTTGGAATTATATTTTCCATCGGAACTTCCGATTTGAACTCTTGGTTTGGAATTAACTTTTAATCGGAACTTCCGATGTGCCATCAGAACTTCCGATCCGGCCTTTCGAGGTCCCTCAACGGAGATGTAGGATGAGTGGATCCGAACTCTGGGAACATATTCTTGTCTTTGTGTGCTCTTGTGTTCATATTTCTTTTAGAATTCGTACTAAGTCGAACTCTATTTTCACCCAATCTGTCATTTGACTTAAATCCAAGGAAACTCACTGTGTTAAAGTTTCTCCTAGTATACTTGTGCACACTTCTATTCAAACACTTTTTTAGAAAAAAAACAAGTTTTTGATTTCATCGATTTCAATCTGCTGATCGGAACTTCCGATACATATCGGAACTTCTGATACATATCGGAACTTCCGATCCATCAGAAACTTCAGGAAATCTGAAAGATTGGAACTTCCGATAGCACTTCGGAACTTCCGATCATGTTTTTTCTCAGAACACTATTTTTTTGCAAGAAAATTTTATATTGCCTATTCACCCCACTCTAGGCAACTTTCCAATGTTCGATCCCCCTATGATGATTTGAAGCCATCTACGATAACAAAGTAATACATAATAACAATTTTATACTGAAATATATGTTGTTTGTTAATTTTAAATAATTAGTACATATTTCTTACTTTGTGGTGCTACGAGTTTCATGATAGATATAATTGTACGTAGAAGTTTTATGGTGAAATATTCATAACGAAGACGTGCATGCAACTAGAATCGTAATAAAAGGAAACAAAAACAAGCATAATCATACCAAAAAGTGAGATTTAATACAAAAGGTTCAATACAATGTAATCCTAGGTGTTGATCGATGCACCCTAGTTAGCCTAATCACAACACCTAGCACAAGTCTATATCGGTGGCCTCGCCGACAATGTAAGCCTATCCGGTGATCGATGCTCCCTAGTCGTCCTACTATGCCGCTGCTCCTCAGGATGAGTAGGAAGTGGGTCTCCCTGTAGCTGCGAAGGCCCAAACACCTCAGCGTGGTCACCATCCTCCCAACCATCAAAATCGGCTGACTGTTAAAAGCCATCGTGAGATAAGCTGAGAGGTCCACATGGGCTGTGATATGGATATTGCACAATAAAAAATAGATTAGTTACCTGATAAATTATAACGAACTTAAGTGTTACAGAGTATAATACTCACCAAGTGCCGCATATGCTCCATCACCTGATGGACTTGTTCCCAATGATGGCCCCGGAACTGACGAAGTACCTGCACCATAGAAGTACTATGGGGTCGACAAATACCGATAAGGATACGAACCGGCTGACATCATCGGAGGCACTGCATGAGGATACATTGCTTCTGAGGGGCCCGTAGTAGGAGTGACTGAGCTGCAGCAAGAGGTGACTGAGCTACTGCTACTAGAGGTGGTGGTCATGGTGATGTCCGCCATAGAGCTCGGTCGAGTTCGTCAATACTATTCCCTAGCACCGACACGTCTAGTGGGTCGTGCACGACATCGGTTTGCGTGGTCCATCATTCAACCATGTCACTGAGGTTGTTTCGTACGCCCTAGGTACGATTGACCTGTACACAATCAACAATCATAAAAATACTTGCAACTATAAATGAACAGAGATGATTGACATGTACTAACCGACTCATGCCACACAACGGATATGTTAGTAGGATGTCATTGCTGCACAGTAGATGGAGGTCGAGGATCATTGTTCCCTGGTGTGATGAGGCGCACCCTAATCCAAACATCGTACCGCCATAGATAGTCGTGGTATGTCGTAGGATCGTACTCGTTCTCCTCATCGTGCACGTCTTGTGGTGCATCGAGCCACCCCTGAATCTATGGCTGCAATAACGCATACCAAGAACTGACATGACATTTCTGACCATGCATCTTGTTGTACAAAAGAATTGTGATATTTCATAGATAACATTGCAACATGAGTATGTACTATGGATGGGGCTCACCTATGTAAGTCGTCAGGCACAACCACCTAGAGAGTAAGCGGAAAGTGTTGCTCTTTCCCGAACTATCGGCACACACGTTGTGCGCAATATGGCTCGACCATGATGTTGAAAACCATGCTCTTTCGTATTCTCCAAAACGCCACATCCCGCTGTCATAGCAAATAGATACCATGAGGCGCCCGTTGCTGCACGTCCTGCACTATGAATGGGGTCCACCGAAAGTCCTCTACCCAAAGGTGGTCCATTTGGATGGTATAGTCCGGGTACAACAGGTGGGTCTACATTGTGAAGGACAATGCGCCGTAGTACGCCATTCGATGATACCCGAGAAGGATGCCATTGGGTGCCCCACTTAGTGGCACGAGGTTTGGCAGTGTATTACTTGTGATGCCATGTGTCACTAGTGGCACCCACTATCTTGGAAACCTTGGATCAAACGTTGGGAACGATGCTAGCGTGTATTCCTCTCGATGGTGTATGGTGCGCTCTATGGCGGGCCCTATGTGGGGCCTGCCAGATGAGTCGTCTTATTGGCTTCGTTACTGGGCGAGGTGCCCAACTGCTCTAGCCTGATCAGCCCTTGTGGCTATAGCGTCGGTCGAGTGTGCAGCAATTTTGTTGGATCATCGGAGAGGTACGCCGAGCCTTGCAGTGGTCCAGAGACCATGGTGCCCTCGACGGCTTTCTTGATCAGTCCGTGTAGAGTGTTGACCAACGCCCCAGATTGGTTTGCCAACGCGTGAAAAATCGTTCGGTCGACGATTTCTAGGAGATTGGTCTAAGAATTCTCTGCCAGTTAGCCACCTTCTATTGCCAATACTGGTCTTGGCAAAAGACTCTTCTGCACAAGCCCCATCTGATTCATGTCGTAGGGCTGCAGACATGACTTCTAGAACTCCTCCTCATACCATTGCACCTCCAGCCTTTGCTCTTCAGTTAGGGTTTCCATGGTGATTGGGATGATATTGTCATCGTTGATCTCACTCGCCATGGCTAGGTTGCTGGAGATGGTCCCACCAGGCATACCAAAAAGTGTGTTGGTGCATTTTTTGGTCACACTTAGACACACGCGTGGCCTAGGAGATCTGATTTACTCTAGTGTAGGTTCTACATTATTAGAAAAGGGTTCGAGGCATCCCAATCAGTTTAACCCTGCAACTGATAAGAGAACATAAAATATGACATTAGTATCATGATCTATCGGCTATCGAGCCGATGACCGTGACAAGGATGAGATATTTCGGGGAATATCATGTCGATCGACCTTAAGGCCGATGACCTAGGATGAAGCAATCGGGCGAGCGTGCCATCGGCCGATAAGATGAACAGTTAACAACATGTGTCGATGAGTGATTTTCCGAAAACTTGTAAGATATAGCATGGAATCGAGGATAACCCTTCGGCTTGTACTCCGACAGAAATAAATAAAATGTGCCAAATAACATGTCTATATCATGAAAATCATCACAATAACTAGATCGTACCTAACCAAGACAATAGCTAGTCACGATGATCTTAATAATATATCAAAGAATCAGACATGCTTTATTTAGATGAACAGTATACATCATGAAAGAGATACAATAGCAAGAGATGTCGGACTTAACCGATGAAGCCACAAACTATCACACCTAGATCACATCAATCTAAGAGATCAAACTGAACTGATGCAGCCTTAGACCTAGCTAAATACACTAAGAACAACCGGCGACCGTACTGTTTCAATGTTCACCTCAAGAGATCAATCTGATGCAACAATGAGGATACTGATCTAATCGGTATGGACGTCGGGGGTGGCGGGACTCACCACTTCGGTGGAGATCGAAACGATGTAGCTCAGCTCCAAGTGCCGAACCCCGCTAGAATAAACCTTGGAAGCCAAGGTTGGCGATGCTTCGAGTAGTTGATTGACAGAGATGTGTCTTCTAAGTTAATTAGGGGTACATATTTATAGTCCGGAGTCTTGCCGTCTAAGCACACTATCTTAACCGATTTTGTGTAATCTTTATCTTCTTTTATGTGTCTTGTCTCCATCAGCTTCTTCTGCATCCAATCATCTTGTAACATCATGGACGTACTTCCTTGACTTTCCATGACCGGATCTCTCTGAGTTCTATTGAGGTCATTATCTTTGCCGCCACATCTTCTCAAGCGTCTTTACGCACTATCTTTTCACTTTAATTGCCAGTCGAAACCCTTCATCTTCTGATACCTTTATGACTTCGCGTAGCATTCTGACTTCCTAGTTTATTTGTTGAAACCCTTTGCCTTCCAATGCTTTCAATTTTTCCTAGGGTTCCAACACTTTCTCTTCACCTTCCAGCCATCTATATCTGCACTAGGGTAGTTTATAAACTCCGGCCGCTCGTTCTTTCTCCTTCATGCTTTTGACTCGTCGTTTATTCCCGGCCATCAAAACTTCCACCGTTCATTCCGTGCTTTTCGTCACTCGCCATCTTTCTCCTTGCCAGTGCAAGGATGGCTACTATTGAGGTGATCCCCTGAGTAAGTCTTTGATATTTTCACTCCTGACGCATTCATCGCCCCTTATCATCTAACTCCATTTCTATTTTTACAGGGCTTGTGGAAACATGTTTTCATTCCAATAGTTACGCACACTTTTAGCTTCTTTCTGGGTCTCTTAGGCAATCTCGACCCCACAAATCTCATCAATGTCGAGACTCATCGGGTACCCTTCAAATGTTCTCCTATGCGTTCCTCCGACGATCCTAAAACGAAGCCGTAGCTGCTACGAAAGCTTCGCGTTATGACAAGGTACCTTTATTTAGGAATTTATTATTTTGCCTTTTAGGCCCATCATAGTTGTGGATGGCCGGGGAAGAAGAGGCAGAAAAAGTAAAGTGATATAGAGCCGAAACCCTAGGCAAAATTTATTAAAGTACTAGAAGATGAAGGGTTTTGGCTGGATAATTAAATGAATGTGAAAGGATGGTGCAGATGGACTTTCGAAAAGACATGGGGGCATGTGTTGACGCCAAGATTTGATAAAGCTCAAGGCCTACCAGGGAAGCCGCACGGTTAATGAAAGTCAAGGGAGTCTGATCAAAGATGGTCAAAGAAGTCCGTCCGTTACAACATATCTGGATATGAAGGAGCCGATGGTGAGAAGATGAGGATTATCTAGAATTATATAGGATATATTACTTGGAAAACAAGTCTCCGGACTATAAATATGTATCTTATTAGTTAGGTCAAAAACACACAAACCCTACAAACAACTATTCTTCGGTGCATCGTCACCCTTAGCTTTCCAAGGTTAATCTCGGTGGGATTCAACACTCGTAGTTGGGCTGCATCGTTTCAATCTCCGGTAAAGTGGTGAGTCCCGCCACCCCGACAACAGTATCGGTTAGGTCAGTGTCCTCTAAAGTTGCATCGTATCGATCTCTTGAAGGCATTGGCTGGGTCAGTGCGATCGTCGATTTATCCCAGTGTATTGGCTAGGTCTAAGGCTGCATCAAATTGATCTCTTAGATTGATGTGATTTAGGTGTCATAGTGTGAGGTTTCATTGGTTAAGTCTGACATATCTTTTTATTGTATCTGATTCATGTTGTATACTGTTCATCTAAATAAATCATGCCCGATACTTGGATGTATTGTTGAGTTCATCGTAACTAGCTACTATCTTGGTTAGGTCCAATCTTGTTATGATGATGATTTTGATGATACTGACATGTTATTTGACACGTTTTATTTATTTCTGTTGGAGTACAAGCCGATAGGTTATCTTCAATTCAACGCTATATTTAATGTGTCATCGGGGAATGCTCATCGGCTCGTACGTGTAAACTACCCATCCTATTGGCCGATGACGGGTTCTATAACACCCCAAATTTTCAAATAAATAAAAATATTATTTAATCCAATTTCCTGAAATTAATTATTTTGGAAATACCTTTAATGCCGTCCTTAACCTTTTGAACTAAGACCTAGATGTAATGACCAAACCAGTGGCTAGAAAATTTTGTATATGATCCCAAGGCCAAGATATATTTTTGAGAATTTTTACAAATTTTTATCAACCTTGGAAGTGGCCCAAATATTTTAAACCAATTTCTGCAATTATTTTTAATTAGAAAACCTTTTAAACAGTAGTGGGCCTCTCCCTCCCTTTCTCTCTCTCCCGGCTGGCCCAGCCCGTTACCCCCGCGCGCCCCGTCTGACACCGAGGCTCCACCCGTCAGAGACCCCCCTCCTCTCCACGCGTGACCGACCACCCGACCCCACCCATCAGTCGCCTCGCCCGCTCGCTCGCGCCCGCTGCCCGGTGGCCCCCACCTGTCGGATCCGTCTTCCCCACGAGATCCACCCCCAAATCCCCCCTCGCCGGCCGACGCCATAACGCACCTCGGATCTGCTGCCCCCGACCCCCTCTCCCCGAATTGAGCCCACCATTACGTCGCCCGATCCCTGGCGACCGTTTCCCCTATTCAAATCTGACCGATTCGCGTCCAGGTTCGATGAATCAAGCGCAACCGAGCTCGCCGGCGTTTAAAAGCGCGTTTACTCTCGGCCACCGTCAATTGCGCCCCCTCTGCTCCCGCTGGCGACCCTATTTAAACCCCCCTGGTGCCCCGCATCCATCCCTCGCTCTCAATTGCACCAGAACCGACCCAAGCGCCCGTGACGCCCACTTAAACACCTCAATGCCTCCTTCACTCCAGCAGCCGCTCGCCGTCACCGGAGTCCCCCTCCGTCCTCGCCGACTGCACCGCTGTGACCGTGAGGACCTCACCAACCTCGTCCACCCCTCCATCACCGACGAACCCCGCCGGAACTCCACCGCCGATGAGGACCCGAACATCTTCACCGCCTCCGCTCATCGCCGGCCACGCTCCGTCGACCATTCTCCCCACCAACGGTACCCTCATGATCCCTGTGGTGTTCTCTTTCCGTTTTAAGCCTTAGATTCGACCACTGTCGCTCGCCGTGGCCTCTGGCCTGCTCGCTGTCGCCGGAGAAGACGACCGGCACGGGTCGAGTACCCGTGCCGTGTCGGATTCAAACCCGACCGTGCGATCGCGATCGGACGACGCCGACATCACAACGTGCGCGATATAATCCACACCGTTGGATCTGATCAAAACGTTATGTTTTAATCTCACGCGTCCGTTAGTTTTAAAAACCCATGTTTAATCTGAGCCATTCATCGTGTACCGGTTCGATGTTTTAATCTCAGTCGTCCGCGTTATTTTAACTCCCCGCCTCGCCCTCACGCGTTGGATCTGGATCCAACGGTCCAGATTGGGCCGGACCACGCGCACAGTGCGCAGGTTCACCGTGGGCCTGGCTCACCGTGGACCCGAGGCTATTTTGAATTTAAATTAAATTCCAGAATTGTTTTAAACTTGTAAAATTCATATCTGGCACATTTGAACTCCAAAAATTATCATTTCAATTCCAGAAATTTTGTAATTTTATTCTC
Source organism: Zizania palustris (assembly GCA_019279435.1). Taxonomy (NCBI): domain Eukaryota; kingdom Viridiplantae; phylum Streptophyta; class Magnoliopsida; order Poales; family Poaceae; genus Zizania; species Zizania palustris. The sequence goes on from JAAALK010000079.1 coordinate 86,482,358, forward strand.
TACACGTTAGTACAATAGAAACAATATGTTTACTTTGAATATTTCATTCTTATTTACTAAAGTATTCAAATGCCCTTATGTTAAAATACAAACTTTATTATTTAAATTTCAGTAAAATTTATATTTATTCATTCCCTGTTAATATATTGAAAGCACTAAGTTTTCTCTGGACCTTTCATCTTAAATTAATTAGAAAGCTTAAAAAAAGAGATTATTTCACAATTAAAAATCCCTTTTAGAAAGAGCCATATTTCTTTGTAGTTCATTTTAAATTGTTTATAAAATAGATTTCAGGAACTTAACAACTGGATTTTCCTTAAATTAAACCAATTTAAACCTATGTGCTTGTTGTGTGGTTTTGTATTGTTTAAATTGAATGTTGTATTTATTTTATTTTAATTTATTTATATCGAGAAGACTACGACGCCGCCGAGGAGCCAGAGTACTTTCCCGAAGTTCCTCCCTCTCCTTTTGCTGAACAAGGCAAGTCACCAAATAACACTTTTGAGCATATTGAACCCATGTTTTACTAAACTATCGCTAAAACACATAGGATATACATGCATTAGTCAAATGAAACCCTTACAATATATTTATTAGGATCCCCTGACCTTGTTGTGCAACCCAAGCCATGCTATCTCGCCTAACCTCCTTGTCACCATATGATTAGTATTATTAGCTAGTGTCCAATGTATTGACACGATTGCTATAGGATTAAAAATGAGTCGTAGCAACTTGGTTCTACTATATGATCCCCGTTATTCTTATCCTTGGAATTATGTCGGTGATGAGTTGTGGTTGTGAGTGAATGCATGGTGGGTTCCGGGTGCAAGCTAGGGCATTGGTCGGTAGCACCCGGGGCACTATAAGGACCGGTCTGCGGGATCTGTTGCAATACACTTCCGTACTAACCACAAGTCTAATGGGTAAGTCCTAACTAAGGTATGGAGTGTTCCAAACCGAGGCCACCATTTGGAGATGTGTCAAGCAGCACCTGCGGGTGGCTTGTACCAACGTGGCGCAAAAGGGGGTGCGACGTTAGCCGGGATGCGGCCCGGCGCGCCGGCGAAACCTAGAGCGAGTGGTTATCGCTTGGAGCATTTCATGCTGAAGTTTTGGCATGAGTTCCCGTGGTATGGGTCATCTCGTTACACTTTGGTGTTCGGGATGAGTGCGTGCCTTGTGGGTACAGTAGTACATCTCTGATCAGAGTCATAAATCTTTTCGAAAAGCTGAGCCCATAGTCAAGGGCGGGTTGCGTGACATCCCATGGTTAGTTTACTTTTGATATGTATGTGCATGATGGTTTGACATGTAAGGACTATTGTGCGAGGAGGTAAAACGTACTCCTCGAGTTAGATAATGTTATTGATGTTCATGTTTATTATTCCGCATGATAAAAATTGACTACACTAAATGCAATAACTGAAAACGTACTTTTCCGCACTTTTGCCATTATCCTTCCATTGTTATTATCTTGCATTATTATTTGCATCTACGGTGGCTTGTTGAGTACTCTTTGTACTCATACCCGTTGGACACACTTCAGAGGATGCCTACTACGAGGATGGTCTGGAGTAGCGATCCAGTCAAGAGAAGATCCTGAAGAGGGCGTTCATCATGCTTTTATTTTCTTATTTAATTTTTATTCTGATGCAATAAATACGGTATGCACACCATGAATACTTGTCGTATGTACGATTGTCGCATGATGAACCTCTTGTATTATTGTTTTTCTTATGAAATTCAATAATGTTTTGATTTCGATAAATCGGGGCGCAACAAGATGGTATCAGAGCCGACTTAACTGTAGGAAGCCAAACGGACCAGCCTAGCCAATAGCTACAGAAAATTATTTCCCGAAAATCTACTTTATAAACTTTGTTCCTCCCCTCACTTTTCTTCAACTTGTTGTTTTTGTAGATGCCTGTCTACCAAGTGCACAACTACTGCCGCCACTTCGAGGGCTTCATCAGAGAGCTCCGTATGATGCTCACCTTCCTCGGGTTCCTCTTCGAGCCCGAATTCCAGGGGATATACATGAAAGAATTTGCCGGACCCTGCGACGTCTCCCTCACCGTCCACGGCTCCGGAGAACACCTGCCACCCTACAACACTGCACTTGGGGGCCCGACTTTCGACGTCGTGTGCCAACGAGTCGCCCTCCAGGCCCTTATGGAGTTGAGGATGATCTATGATGATCGTCTTCAGAACTCGTCCTTCCGGCTTGTGCCGAAGCGCACTCCCGGCGCCTACCGTAGTATCTACATTAGAGTTCACTCCGCTCATGATCCGGTCATGGCTCGTCAGTCGCGTCCTCTTCAGGCCATGGACGACCTCCATACTGAGGCGGTGCTCGACGCCGACAAGCACCATGAGGCGGTTGAGTTTCTTCATGAGGAGACGAAGAACTTGATCCAACAGAATGGCGAGCTGCAACGGAAGATCGTGCAGCTGCAGAAGGACATCGCGGAGATGGTTCACCTCCTCCTGAGGAAGAGGAAGCCCATCCGTGAGCCTGCCCCTCACCCCAAGAGGATCCCGCCACACCCCTCCACCGCCGGACCATCCGCCGCCAGCGCCCCTGCACCATGCCCCGACCTCATCTCCGAGCCAATCATCGAGAACTTTCTCGAGCCCACCATCTCTCGAGATCCACGTACTCGTGGTTCCGTGAGCACGGAGACCGCCTCCGGTGGCGAGTAGGTGCTAATTACCATTGTTTGACTAATAATTTTATGTATGTGGTGCTATCTACAACGAGTTGTGTTGTAGGTAGAATAAAATAAGAGCATGATTGTAACGAACTTTTTATACCACTTGAGATATATATATGAGCCTCAGCGGCCCCTTTTGATTAAAATGTTTGTATCACCATCTTTTTATCTCATGGCTAACGTCTTATATTCAGAAGATGGCCGACAACCAGAACACCGGCTCCAACAATGGAGAAGGAGGAAGCCACGGCTTGCCCAAAGGCGTTGTGCCCAACTGGGGTGCAACGGGCCCACAGCAGACTGGGTCGCCATCCGCCAACCACCCCACCTTGGCGGAAATGATGGCGAATCAAAACCAGTTGATCACCGCCCTCCTCACCAAAATGCATCACCAATAGGCGCAGTTGGACCGCCTGCAAAATGGGGAACCTGCTCCTCATGCACCCGCCCCCGCGCCTGCTCCCCAACTCTCGAAGTTCCTTCGGGTGCGTCCCCCACTTTTCTCTAGCACCACCAACCCCATGGAGGCTGGAGATTGGCTCCGCACCATTGGGAAGAAGCTGGATCTCCTCCCATGTACCGACCGGGAGCGAGTGGCCTTCACCACTCACCAGCTCCAGGGTCCCACCGCGGTGTGGTGGGACAATTACCACGAGTCCCAGCCAGAGGACCACGTGGTGACATGGGCGGAGTTCACTATCGCCTTTCGCGCCGCCCACGTCCCCGCCAGAGTCATCGCGGTAAAACAGCAGGAGTTCCGTGACCTGCAACAGGGCAGCCGGACTATCATGGAGTACCTCCATGAGTTCAACCGTCTGGCTCGCTACGCACCGAAAGAAGTGCGGACCGACGCCCTCTGCCAGGCTAAGTTCCTCCGAAGACTTAAGGATGAGCTGTCCATCCAGCTCGTCGTCGCCGACTGCGCCGACTTCCAACGGCTAGTGAATAAAGCGCTCATCCAAGAGACTGAGCAAAACAAGTTGGACCTCAAGAAGAGGAATATGATCGCCTTCAAGCATCAACAGGCGAATTCTCAGAGGCCCCGCTTCGTCCCTCCGCCACCAGCGCCCGCCTACCATCCTCGGCCCGCCTACAGGCCACCTCACGTCGCCGGTGGATCTAACATCGGGCATCCCCGCCCCGCTCCACCTGCTCCAGCCGCTTAGCCGACGTCCGCCGCCAAGGCCCCGATCTTGAAGGATCGCCAAGGGAGGCTGGTCGTCTGCTTCAACTGCCGAAAGGAAGGGCACTATTCGCACCAGTGTCCTCACCCCAAGCAGCCCTAAGGCGCGGCACCCAACCAGGCGGTTCGGGCCCGCGTTAACCACATCAGCACGGAGGAAAGCTCAGGAGGCTCTCGAAGTCGTACTCGGTACGTTTACCGCAAATTTCGTACCAGCTATGATTTTATTTGACTCTGGAGCAACACATTCTTTCATCTCGGAAGATTTTGTGAAAACCCACAACTTGGACGTGCTCCCTCTATCTGTCCCCATGATGATTGCCACTCCAGGCAATAAAACCTTAGCCCACATATACAGTCCTAGGGTTAAGATAGAGATCCAAGGAGTATTGTTCTTGGCCGAGCCAGTCCTCATAAAGTGCACCGGACTCGACCTCATCCTAGGGATGGATTGGTTGATGAAGCACAAGGGAGTGATCGACTGTGCCAACAAGTCTGTAACAGTGACCAACCCCGAAGGCGAAGCCGTCACTTTCCGGATGACCAGCCGCAAACCACTTGAAGCATCCATTCACTCGCTAGCCCTTAAAGAAGTGCCCATAGTCAAGGAGTTTGTGGACGTCTTTCCCGAGGACCTACCAGGAATGCCTCCCAAGCGGGACATCGAATTCAGGATCGAACTTGTCCCCGGGACCACTCCAATCTCCAAGCGCCCATACCGGATGGCCGCAATGAACTAGCCGAGGTCAAGAGCAACATCGAAGACCTGGAGCAAAAGGAGTACATCCGGCCAAGTACCTCACCCTGGGGTGCACCGGTCATCTTCGTCATGAAGAAGGACAAGACCAAGAGGATGGTCGTGGACTATAGAGCCCTGAACGATGTAACCATCAAGAACAAGTACCCATTGCCTCGGATCGACGACCTGTTCGATCAACTGAAAGGATCCTCAGTGTTTTCCAAGATTGACCTCAGGTCAGGTTATCACCAATTGAGGATTAGAGAAGAGGACATACCCAAGACTGCCTTCACCTCCCGCTAAGGACTCTACGAGTACATTGTGATGTCGTTCGGACTCATGAATGCCCCGACCTTTTTCATGAACATGATGAACAATGTTTTCATGGAGTTATTGGATAAGTTCATCGTGGTATTCATCGACGATATCCTCGTCTACTCCAAGACCAAGGAAGAGCACGAAACTCACCTCCGTCTGACCCTCGGAAAGCTAAGGGAACAACAATTGTACGCCAAATACAGCAAGTGTGAGTTTTGGTCGTCAGAGGTGAAGTTCCTCGGTCATGTTATATCTGCCGGAGGAATAGCAGTGGACCCAACCACCGTGGAAGCAGTGACCAACTGGCTGCAACCCACGACCGTGACCAAGATCCGGAGTTTCTCGGATTGGTCGGATACTACCACCGGTCCATCGAGAATTTTTCGAAGATCGCCAAGCCTATGACCAGACTGCTACAAAAAGAAGTAAAGTTTGAATGGACCCCAGATTGCGAAGAAAGCTTCCAAACCCTCAAGAAGAAGCTCGTGTCAGCCCCTATTCTGACTCTGCCAGACATCCAGAAAGACTTCCACGTCTACTGTGATGCCTCTTGCCAAGGTTTAGGATGTGTCTTAATGCAAGAAGGGAAGGTTATATCTTACGCCTCCCGACAGCTGAGACCGCATGAGCTGAACTACCCAACCCACGACCTGGAATTAGCAGTCGTGGTTCATGCCTTGAAGATATGGAGACATTACCTTGTGGGAAATCGGTGTGAGGTCTTCACCGACCACAAGAGCCTCAAGTACATATTCACCCAACCGGACCTGAACCTCAGACAAAGGAGATGGTTGGAACTCATCAAGGATTACGACTTGGGCATCCATTATCATCCAGGCAAGGCAAATGTGGTGGCAGACGCCCTTAGTCAAAAGGGGTACTGCAATGCCATCAGGATACAGGACCAAGCCCCTTTGCTATACAAGGAGATGGAAAGGCTGAATTTAGGGATCACCACCCGATCGTACCTCGCTGCTTTGGAGTCTAGGCTTGTCTTGATAGACTAGATCTGAGAAAAGCAGAAGTAAGACCCGGACATCTTGGAGATCCAACAAAACATGCGGAAGGGTAAAGCCCTCGAATTCTCCGAGGATGAGCATGGTACCATCTGGTTCGGGAACCGGATATGCGTACCCGACAAGCCTGAGTTGAAGACTCTCATCCTTCAAGAAGCCCATGATACTCTATACTCCATCCATCCCGGGAGTACAAAGATGTATCAAGACCTGAAGGAGAAATATTGGTGGGTCAGCATGAAGAGGGAAATAGCTGAGTATGTGGCCAAGTGTGACACATGCCGGCGAGTCAAAGCAGAGAATCAAAGACCTGCTGGACTGTTGCAACCCCTCCAAGTCCCCGAATGGAAGTGGGAAGAAATAGGAATGGACTTCATCACGGGGCTACCACTACTAGAAAACCCCCCCTGTAGATACGTTGTAGTAGTAACACCATTAAAAGCATCTCTACGTCGACATGTAAAGATGTTTTTTGACATGATTTGAAAAATGTGTCCGATTGTTACGATATTAGACACGCTTATAGTGTTATTAGTCATATAAAGATATTTTTTAACACGCTATTGAAGTCGTCTCAAAAGGACACGAAGTTAGACACGATTTAAAGCATCATTAACCCATAGAGACATTGTAAAGCGTACGAAACATTTGTTTATAGCTAGGTATAGATGCTTTCTAACTTGATTATAAAAGCGTAGCGAATTGATACAAAGTATAACATGATGTCAACCGCGAAAAAGCATGTAGATTAGTTGTAAAGCGTATCAAATAACCATAAAAAAACTGACACGGACATAGACGCGCTTTGAGGTGTCATTATCCTCTTGACACAGTTTAAAGCATATCAAAAAATTGTTTATAGCTAGGTATAGATGCTTATAAGCATCTGTACAAATTGATACAAAGTTTGACATGCTTATAAGCATAAATAGCATGTACTAAAAATTGTGTACAACTGAAATTTAAAAAAATGTGCCTCATTGGATTTGAACCCGGGTTGAGAGCTTTAGAGCAACACAGCCTTACCATTGAGTTAGGAGCATATTTGTGATCTATTCACTGGACAAACCATATAAAGATATTATTAGCATCTGCCACTATTAAAACTGAATTGCAATCATGTTTTATCCTGTTTTAGCACAGCCGCTACCGTGCCCTCCCTCGAACGCGCCGCGCCGCCTCCTGGTCGGCCTCATCAGCCCACGCCGCCGCCGGAGACGCAACACGCCGCTCCCTCTCTCCGCGCATTGCGTCACACCGCCCCTCACTCCGCGTACTGTGCCACACCGCCCCTCCCTCCGCCGCACCGCCCCTCCCTCCGCCGCACCACCCCTCCCTCTCTCTGCTCACGAGACGTGCCAGATGACCCAAATCGGCAATATTCTCAAATTGAGTTTATTGTGTCGCCGCACCACCCGTGCACGCCGCTGCCGCCGACAGCTCCTCCATCGACCGCTGCAGCCTCCTCTCAAGCACTGTCAGTAGGCTACACGTCGTCGCCTCCCCATCCCACCGTCAACCACTGCCTCGCTCTCCGTCGACACTCTTATGCACCTAGAACTCCAGAGGCAACATAAGGTAGGTCTGATCCTATCCCTTCTTTTATTCTTCCCTAAGTTCTTTTAATTTTCTGCAATGTACACCGGCTGCTGCCTACTTGTGTAGATATAAACATTGTAATCATATACAGTGCAATGTGCAATACTGTAATTTTGTCTATTGTTAGGCTTTCAAACTTGTACTCAATCAATTGTCTGACATAATAGGTTGATCAGTTGGTACTTTGCAGAAGTGTTGTTATTCTTGTGTTGTTTGTTTACTTGTTGTAGATTGATGGATAGTAATAGTAGATCAGAATTTGATGGCAAAGGATGCATCAATTGTTTTTCTCTAGTGCTACTTTGATTGTTAAACAAATGAACACTTGAACTTGTCTTGATTTTCTATTTAATTATATCATATTTTCATGTGATGATGTTATTGACTGAGAACACTTATCTCTGTATGTGTACAATCATTGTGTAGTGCATATGGCTATAGATGGTATGTGTATGATATGATTGAGCTTCCTTGTTATTTGTTGTCGTTGTTTAATTTCTTGAAGCATAAGTTGTAATGTAACTATCTTTTAAATTAAGCATGATTTATTTGATTTAAATTCCACATGTGCTTACATAGGGTGATGGATAGAAGTTGGATGAAAAAATCAAGATGGGAGACTGCATATGAAGATGGTGTTGAGGAATTTTTGAATTTTGCTTATCAGGACCTTCCACCTAAAAGTGAGATACTGTGTCCATGTAAAAAGTGTAAGAATAGAATAAACCAGACTCGTGATGAAGTTAAGACACATCTGAGGTGTGACGGTATTCTTCAAGGTTATACCTCTTGGGTTCATCATGGTGAGAATTATGACAGACCCACAATTGCATTTGATGATGTGCCTAATATGACCACATTGTCTGCCACGGGTATAGTACAAGGTCACCGGGACGGAGGATCGGATAGCATTGAAGAACTACTACATGCTGCATTTGGTAGGGCTGCGGGAATGCTTGAAGGTGAGGCAGATGATTTTCAGGCAAGATTTGCATGTATGGAACATAATGCCCTAGAGGATATTAATGTGAATTCAAGTGAAGGCGATGATTGTAAGTGGAGGGATCATAATATATGCAAGATTCTTAAAGGATGCACACATAAGGTTATACCCTGATTGTAAGTACTTAAGGTTGTCATTTTTGGTGCACTTATATCACTTGAAGTGCTTACATGGTTGGTCACAAGAATCATTTGCATCACTATTGGGTCTACTATCTGTCGTGCTACCTCATGAAGCAAATCTGCCTAAGACATATTATGAAGCGAAGAAAATCATACATGGACTAGGTCTTTATTATGTGAAAATCCATGCTTGCCCCAAAGATTGCATGCTTTTTAGAGGTGAACAAGCCAAAAACGATGTTTTCCATGTGTGCGGGAGCTCTCATTGGAAAGTTGTTAAAGAGAATTCCTCATCAGCTAAACCAAAGGGGAAAAGGAAACCAACAAAAGTGTTACGGTATTTTCCATTGATACCTAGGATCCAGAGGTTATTTTCAACTATGAAAACTTCAGATGATATGCGATGGCATGAGGAGGCACGAACAAAAGATGGAAAACTACGACATCCAGCAGATGGTGAAGCTTGGAAAGAATTTGACGATAGGCATCCTGAATTTGCAGTAGATGCTCGAAATGTAAGCCTCGGTCTTGCAAGTGATGGATTTAACCCCTTTGGGAATCAGAATTTGAAGCACAGTACATGGCCAGTAATGCTCGTTCCTTACAACCTACCACCTTGGATCTGCATGAAGCAAACATCTTTCATGTTGTCAATGATCATCCCTGGACCAGATTCTCCTGGTAATGATATAGATGTATATTTGCAGCCCCTGATTGATGAGCTTTTACTCTTGTGGGATGGAGTTGAAACATTTGATGCCTCTTCGAAAAAAGAGTTCCATCTCAAAGCTGCACTTTTGTGGACTATAAATGATTTTCCAGCATTAGGTTACCTAAGTGGATGGAGCACAGGTGGTACATATGCCTGTGCTGTTTGTGGTCAAGCGACAAAATCATTTCGCCTGAAGCATGGTAAAAAGTCGTGCTATATGGGTCATCGTCGATGGCTGCCAGAAAATCACAGATACCGAAGGCAAAGGATGCAGTTTGATGGCTCCATAGAGACTGAACTTGCACCTAAAACAATGAGTATCAGCACTATTCTTAAAATGTTAGAAGGGAGAGAGTTTGTGCTTGGGAAAAAGGTGAGCATAGCAAAGAAGGACAAGAAGAAAAGCAAGAATAAGGAAGTGGCAGATGAAAGTGCTAAGAAACGCAAGCGTAAAACAAAAGGACAAAATAATGAGTCAAATGGGAGTGTTAGTCAGGAGGTGAAGAATCCTAAAGATTGGTTGAAAAAGAGGTTAGTGTTCTTTAATCTACCATATTGGGAACAGAATAGATTAAGACACAATCTAGATGTAATGCACTTAGAGAAAAATGTGAGCGACAACTTTATCTCGACTTTGTTAGCTATTTGTCATAAAACAAAGGATGACCTTAATGCACGACTAGATTTAGTTGAACTTAGAATTCGATAGGATCTTCATCCTATTGTACATAATGATGGAAAGCAGATGATTCCTGATGCACCTTTTACCATGTCTAGAGAGAAAAAGGAGATCCTTTGCTCAGTAATAAAAAACCTTAGGACCCCTCATGGATATGCATCAAACATATCTAGGTGTGTGAACATGAAAGACTTTACATTAAGTGGACTTAAGAGTCATGACAATCATGTTTTACTACATGACATTCTACCGGTGGTGCTCCGATCTTGTTACCCTAGCAAAGATGTCATGAGAATAGTTGTTGAACTATCTAATTTCTTCAAGATGTTGTGCTCCAAAGTTATAGATGTTGATGAGTTGGTAAAGCTTCAAGAGAGTATTGTGATGACATTATGTGATATGGAAAGAACTTTCCTGCCATCATTTTTTACCGTGAACGTGCATTTGATGGTGCATTTGGTAGAAGAAGTTAAACATGGTGGCCCTGTTCAGTACCAATGGATGTACCCCATGGAAAGGTATGAAACTTCATTTAGTTTGCACTGTTGTTGTCAATAAATCATTTCGACAACTTACACATGTTCATAATTGCATATTTGCATATAGGTTTTTTGTTCGGCTAAAGGCACTTATCAAGAATAGAGCTCACCCAGAAGGATCAATTGCTGAAGGATATTGCATGGAGGAATGCTTGGACTTTTGTTCAAGATTTTTAGAAGTAACAACTCGTCTTACTAGGCCATCTAGAAATCCTAAATCTTCTCATGAAAAAAAGGCTTGTACTTGTTTGATAGTGCTGGTAAACCAATTGGAAAGTGTATTGTGGTCAACATTGATAAGCATCTTCTTGTTCAGGCACACCGATATGTCTTGCGACATTTCGATGAACTTGAGGATTTACGTAGGTCTGTTCTTATATTTCTCTAGGTTTTGGTTATTTTGTAGTAACTTATTGATGACATGACACTGATCCTATTCTTGTAGAGAGTTCTTGGAAGAGGAGAAAAGCAAGCTGGGGCCATCAACCAATTTGACACCTTGTTCCATTGAGAAGTTGACGGATGAACACTTTCCTGATTGGTTAGAGCAAAAGGTGTGTACATCTTAAATTGGTGCATTTTATGCACACACTATTAATTAATAGCTGAATTGGATATAATTAAATGCATTTGTACAAACAGGTTATCCTAGGGGATGGAAAAAGCATAACGGCAAAGGTTAGAGCATTGGCTGCAAAACCTAGCAGATATGGTGTGAGATGCAGTGGATTCTCTATTAATGGTTTTAGGTTCCACACTATGAGCCGTGAGGCTGCACGCTTGACACAGAATAGTGGTATAGTGAACATCGCACATGATGGTGTGCATTATTATGGTAGATTGTCAGATATAATTGAATTGTCATATGCAGAGTACAAGGTAGTGCTTTTCAAAGGTGAATGGTATGATGTTCATCATCAGGCTGGGATACGAAAAGATGAGTTTGGATTTACCCTTGTGAATTTTTCTCGAACGATACACACAGGACAAAAATTAGAGCATGATCCTTTTGTCTTCTCTTCACAAGTGCAACAAGTATTTTATGTCCAAGATCCAAGAGCTGAATCGTGGTACACCGTGGTGAAAGTTATACCACGTGATAATTTTGACATGGGTGCTGAATTGTTGGAAGAGGAAACAGATTAGATTGCATAGTTGAATGGTGGCAATTCTGTTTAGTTGGTATTCTGTTGATGTTAAGTTCTGAAATGTTGATTGCATAGTGTAAAAGTTCAGTTTTTAATCCATGTTTTATTGACAATGTAAACTTTATTCAGTTCTGAATTGATTGCATAGTAAAAGTTCTGAATTGGTATTTAGTTTTTAAGTTCTGAAATGTTGATGTAAAAGTTCTAAAATGTTGATTGCATAGTGTAAAAGTTCTGTTGAATGGTAGAAAGTTGTCAATGCTCTTATTCAGATTTTACAATGTAAACTTTGTTTTCAATCAAAGAAAAACTTAATAATCTCAATTTATCAACAGCTCCAGTTTTAGTTGAAAAAAATCTGAGCATGAATTTTGAACTGAATAGGGGTATGTTAAAAAATCCAAAAACCCTGCTGTTTCTGAGGTTCGAACGCCGGACTTGTGGTTCAAACAGCCTGTCCTCTACCATTGGACTATCGATGCTTTCTTGAAGGTATTGTGCAAGCAGCATTTTTATATGTATATTTTTATTTAGTATTTAACCCTTCGCCACCCGTGGCGCCTCCTCTTCTCCCCAATATTCCCCAATCCCCTTTCGTCGCGCGTCGAACCCTTCGCCTGCCAGAAGCCCCGCCGTCGCCGCTGGGCGCCGTCGGTCGGTCGTCGTTGGTCGGCCGCCGCCCGTCGGTCAGACCCCCACCACGTTCACTCTCTCGCGCGCTTGGGGGCTCCCTGCGCCGCTGCGACTTGGGGGCTGTGGCCGTTCGTGGCCGCTTGCCAGATCTCGAGGTGCGCCTCCACTTTATCATTGACCTTATCTCTTTTGTTGATTGAAGAACAGTGCCTATGCTTTAAAGCCTGCTAGTTATATCATCACAGATGCAGAAAAATTTATTTATGCACCGAACAAAATTGCATTTGAGATTGAGTAATTTTTTTCAATATTACCTGTTGAAATTTAGTGTACTGAATCAAATATTAATGTTTACTTGATGTTTCAAGTGAAATGAGTAATCAAGACTGAATGTCCAAGCTTGAATGTTGGTTGTTTCTACTGATTTTTCTGAAAACCTCTGATTACTTTGGAGCATACTGGTTAGTTTTAATCTGAATTATGTAGTGTCACTACTGCTATGAGTGGGGGATACTTAATACTGATATTTGAGTAGTAGGGTACCATAAACATGAATCAACATATTTGTGATTTCATTTTGTTATAAATTCAATCAGTGAACATATCCTTCTTCTTTTGTCTAATCAGCTGTTTTCATCTAATTGAAAAGTGCTTCAAAACTATACCTTTGAGCTATTTTCATCTAATTTGACTATTCATTTGCCGAGAAGCCGAGCATTTTTCTAGTGATGGGTCCTCCTAACAAAGAGTTGAAGAGGGACAAATTGGGGAGGTTCCGGCGTCATACAAAATTCGAAAAAAGTATGTGGTTCCAAAGAGTGAACAGAACACTGGGTCATCTACTACATCAAGCGGGGTCTGTGAGGTCTGCCAGTGAGGTAGAAGGCCGCCCTTGTGATTGCGCGCCAACCTCCAAAAGGAAGCATGTGGTTCTTCAGTTGGACTCGGACTCGGACGACGACATGCCGCATCAAGGTAAAGGGAAAACTGTAGAGGCAAGTCGTGCCAAAGGGCAAACTGTTGAGGCAAGTCATGCCAAGGGAAAAACTGTAGACGGAAGTGGTGGCAAAGGAAAAACTGCAGAGGGAATTGGTGGCAAAGGAAAAACTGTTGAGGCAAGTGGCAGCAAGATGAGTGTTGAGGCAAGAACTTCTGATACTTCAGTTATTTTACATTGTTATATCAGTGTGCATTCATAGTATATTTAATATTTTATTTATGAGTTACTTATCTGAGTTTCAATGTTTATATCTTCTTGCAATCATGCAGGACTATCTAGACCTAATTCTTGTACAACTAGACTGCGTGATCGAGAAGCTGGACGTATTGATGGACAAACTTGACATAGTGATCGACAAGATGTGTTCTAAATGACATGGACAATGACGTGATAGTTAGTTAGTGGTGCTGGATGTTATGATCTTTTGTTTAGTTAGGTGTGGTTGTTGTTGTTCATGATCGATCGTATCTTTTGGTTACTTAATGATGGATGTTGTTATCGATAGATCGCTGGTACCTTTTGTTAGGTTGGTGGATGAACTAATGAACTAATGACTGATGGCTTGATCATATATGTAAGAATTACTAATGGCACATCTAATTGACTGCATGTGGTATCTTTACTTAATTTGACTCATCAGATTGTATGCTTCTGTCATGCTATCATCTTCAGTTAATCTGAGCAAAATTCCAACTTTTCTGGTGCAAATGCAAATTTGCGAAAATTTCGTTGTCATGTTGTATATGCTGGTTTCATCAGTTAATTTGACCACAAGGCAACCACTATCTTCATAATACAAAATACCAACTTTTCTGGTGCAAATGCAACTTTACAATATCAAAATTTTTGTAATTGTCTAGATCCATTTAATTTGCTATTTTGAACACATTAGTCGTGTTCCTACTATTTATATCAAAATATGTCAAATTTTTTGTTCCCATACACTAAATTCGAAGTTTTCCGAAAAACTATATTGTGAAACTCGATCGGTAATGCAGAGGTTAAGGGTTCTTAAATTCTAAGAAAATCAAATAAAGTCTGAAAAATACGAGATTTTTCATGGTGCTATTATATTATACGTACATTCTATGATAAAAAATTGAAAATGTTTCAATGAAGTTGTGACATAGGATGTTAAGAAACTCGACCTTCTCATGACAGGAATTGAATTACAGTTTTCAAAAGGAATAGGTTCGGGTCGAAAGCAAATTTATGATCAAACAGTCATTTCAACTTTAATTTTTTTATAATCAAAGTACAACTTATCTCCTTCCATATAAAATGTTTGTAATTGTCTAGATCCATTTAATTTGCTATTTTGAACACATTAGTCGTGTTCCTACGATTTATATCGAAATATGTCAAATTTTTTGTTCCCATACACTAAATTTGAAGTTTTCCAAAAAACTATGTTGTGAAACTCAATCGGTAATGCAGAGGTTAAGGGTTCTTAAATTCTAAGAAAATCAAATAAAGTTTGAAAATATGAGATTTTTCATGGTGCTATTATATTATGCGTACATTCTATGATAAAAATTTGAAAATATTTCAATGAAGTTGTGACATAGGATGTTAAGAAACTCGACCTTCTCATGACAGGAATTGAATTACAGTTTTCAAAAGGAATAGATTCGGGTCGAAAGCAAATTTATGATCAAACAGTCATTTCAACTTTAATTTTTTTATAATCAAAGTACAACTTATCTCCTTCCATATAAAATGTTTGTAATTGTCTAGATCCATTTAATTTGCTATTTTGAACACATTAGTCGTGTTCCTATGATTTATATCGAAATATGTCAAATTTTTTGTTCCCATACACTAAATTCGAAGTTTTCCGAAAAACTATGTTGTGAAACTCAATCGTTAATGCAGAGGTTAAGGGTTCTTAAATTCTAAGAAAATCAAATAAAGTCTGAAAAATACAAGATTTTTATGGTGCTATTATATTATACGTACATTCTATGATAAAAAATTTGAAAATGTTTCAACTAAGTTGTGACATAGGATGTTAAGAAACTCGACCTTCTCATGATAGGAATTGAATTACAGTTTTCAAAAGGAATAGGTTCGGGTCGAAAGCAAATTTATGATCAAACAGTCATTTCAACTTTAATTTTTTTATAATCAAAGTACAACTTATCTCCTTCCATATAAAATGTTTGTAATTGTCTAGATCCATTTAATTTGCTATTTTGAACACATTAGTCGTGTTCCTACGATTTATATCGAAATATGTCAAATTTTTTGTTCCCATACACTAAATTCGAAGTTTTCCGAAAAACTATGTTGTGAAACTCGACCGGTAATGCGGAGGTTAAGGGTTCTTAAATTCTAAGAAAATCAAATAAAGTATGAAAAATACGAGATTTTTCATGGTGCTATTATATTATACGTACATTCTATGATAAAAATTTGAAAATGTTTCAACGAAGTTGTGAGATAGGATGTTAAGAAACTCGACCTTCTCATGACAGGAATTGAATTATAGTTTTCAAAAGGAATAGGTTCGGGTCGAAAGCAAATTTATTATCAAACAGTCATTTCAACTTTAATTTTTTATAATCAAAGTACAACTTATCTCCTTCCATATAAAATGTTTGCAATTTTCTATATCCATTTAATTTGCTATTTTGAACACATTAGTCGTGTTCCTACGATTTATATCGAAATATGTCAAATTTGAACTACAAGTACCTCAAACTATGTACCAAAATTATAGAATAATCATATTCATGTTTTTGTGCCCATTTTTTTTGAAAAAAACTATGTTCTGTAACTTTATAAAGTCTAAAAATAGGAACAAAATTTGAGTAATGTTTGTTAAGATGAAATACTTGATTTTAAAATTGTATTGAAGGATAGAAACATATTTAAAAAACAAACTAAAAATATGGTGACTCTAGGGATCGAACCTGGGTTGCCATCTTACCAACCAGCGCCAACATCCATCTGTGCTACTGCTAATTCTTGATATTTTTGCACATGCAATTGTATTTTGTGATAGTAACGAATACAGTACCGAAATATTTTGGCGCCAGGTTGCGCGCCAAACATTTTTACCTCCTATACATTGAAATCCTTGCCTTATTCAACACCCGGAAACCTCGCAACCGCACGGCAACCGCACCTGCTATACATCCAATTCTCCTTTTACCTCTCCTGTTATACATCCAATTCTCCTTTTACCGCTCGGGCGCCGGCAACCGCAGAGCCGCACCTGCTCGTCGGCATCCTCAAGTTCTCGTCGTCACCATCTCCGCTCCAGGTATTGCCATGCCTTCGTCCCAATCTCCGGCCTGCTTATCGATTTACTGCTTATCGTCGCCATGAGTTCAGATATGACATTGAATTAGGGTTCCAAGAAATTTAATACCTTCGACATGTAATCTTTCATGAAACCATATGTGATGTACTGCTGAGAGTTTGTAGAAGATGAGTATCTCTTGCTGGTACATTAGTAAATCTTGATTGCATCTGTTCTAAAATATTTGGAGGAGTTAGACTGGTATTCTGTTCTGTTTTAAAATCCTGCTGGAGCTATCTGCTGATTGACTGATTTGTGTTCCAATTTGAAGTTGTTGAATCTAGTTTTGATCAGGGTTCTGATTCTAGTGTTGTATGTCTTGAATTTGTTTAGATTACTGATAGGCTTTCAAGGTTAGCTTGATTCTAATTTGATTTTGAGTAAAAGTGTTCTAGTTCAAGGTTGTCTCTCTTGTTTGGGTCACTACTGTGTGAATGTGCTGTTAGGTATGATCTAAAAGGTTGAGCTACAGCTGTTTTGGGTTTTGCCATCTTGAGAAGATCATTCTGCGCACTGTGTTGAATTGAAATTTGAATCTGTGTTTTTAGAGGTGCGTTGGGTGAATTGATCATGAAATTTGAATCTGTGTTTTTAGAGGTAGTTGAATGCTGATAGCAGTCACAATAACTTGATGACTTAAATCTTTGTAACTTCAGATCAAATCATGGTAAGACCACTTGAACCTCCAACAAGAAGAGGAGGCAAAACCTATTGAGAATGGGAAGGATAACTTAGCGGAGTGTGAGAATGAGCAGGATAACTTAGCGGACTATGAGAATGGCCACTCCAACTTACCAGAGCATGGCAATGACGAAGACTTGCAAAGTCCTCCTGATGTTGATGGCTTATTAGCGTGGCTCCCAAGCCAACATCCGCGAACCCCAATAAATATAATATGTGAGTTTCATGTTTTTATTGCATATCCAAATTCAGTGTCAACATAATCTATTTCCTATATGTAGGACCAAATGGAGATGTCAGACAAGTTTTAGGGGAGTTCAGAGTTTCAAATTTAGTGGATTTACAAGGAGGAAAGGTTATGGTAGGGACTGATGAAAATGGTGTCCCAAATAAAAGGTCAGCCTCTATTCTTGGACAATACCTTGGACAGATAGCAGAAAAACCATCATTAGCACCTTTACACATTGAAAGATGGGACAATGCTATGTTCAATACTCACAAGCAACAGATAATCAAATATGTGGAGGTAAAATTAATGTTCCTAGCTAGTTCAATCAAAAGTACCTCAATTTCCATCCATCTAGTAACAACTACCTCTACTTTTTATAGGAAAACTTTTAGTTCCCCCGTCAAACGCTAAATCTTAAAAGGGACTGGGTGCTAAGGACTGTTAACAATAGGTGGCGATCCTACAAATCAAAGTTGAAGAAACAATATTACAACCGTGAAGAGAGATCTCTAGATGAAATCATAAATGGGAAACCAAGAAAAGTGAATGAACTTCAATGGAAAGCCCTTGTTGGATTTTGGTGCCGAGAACCACATAAGGTACCACCCTTTTATTCATCATTTATATGCATGATAAAAGTAACGAGTGTAACATCACTTCATCACTCTTTTATTTGCAGAAAGTATGTGCGATAAACTCTAGGATCGCAAAAGAATAGAAAAATACACACACATCTGGGAGAAAAAGCCATGCTAGGCTTAAAAAAGAGATGGTGGGATATATTCATCCCAAGTTACTTCTTGTATTCACATTCATCTAATTCAGATCTGTAATGAGCCTCACTTTTGTATGTTGTGCAGGAAGTTAACCATAAAAGGAAGATTAATAGGCTTGAATTATGGGAGGTTGCTCCCAAGAAAAAGAATGGCAGATTCACTACTCACAAAGTGGATGCACTAATGGTACATTTTCTGATCCTAAGCATTTATGTTCGATCTGAATTTCTGTTTACCATTTTTTGACCTCGCACTGTTTTTATTTCTATAGAACGCATCATATGAGGAATTAGAAAAAAGGCAACAAATGAACAATGGTAATCTTTCAGCGCAAGATTTTAATGAGGTCTTCAATGGGGTAGTTGCTAAGGAGTTAAAAGCACGAGGGTACTATGATGATAAGTACTGGAGTGAAGTTCGAGTGTCCCAAGGTCTAACTTTTGTCACTCAAACTGCGGAAGAAAGAAGGTACCAAGATAAACTAAATGAAATGGAGAATAAGATGAAACGCATGGGTGGTTTCATGAAGCACTGGCTTGGTTTCATGATAAAAAAGTTTCCTGAAGAGGATTTCATAAAAGAAATGGTAGCCAATCTACATGATGATGAAGTAAGCATTTGTTTCTTTTTCAGAATAGCAACTACATATTTTTTCTCATTGATAGCAGTGATTACAAGTAAGCCCTCCTTATCTTGTTTTTTTTTCAAGGATGAACCTGTAGAACCAGAAATTCATACTGATGACAGCGCTGCGCACACAATTGGTAATGTGCACTCTCCGACAAATGAAGTGCAGGTAATACATCACCTACTTTCTGTCATGTGTACTCATCTACATCATTACTATTAAAGTTTATACTAATGGATTATGTAATATGGTTTATTATACTTTGCAGCACGATACATCCACCGAAGACCGTACGCCTTTACCTACTGACCATGTGGTTGCAACGGTATGCAGTACATCATGCAAACTAAATCTCACAGTAATTATGTAATTTAATTCCCAACATTTGAACATTCTTATAAGTCCTGTGTTATGTTCCTTGTTTGGCTCTTGTTTACTACAGGAGGAACAAATTCATAGTCCTATTCATGAAGGTAACTATGTTAATGTAGCCACAAATATTTCCCAAGATCCCATATTGACAAACATGGTATGTCTAGACTAACATTGCAATGTTAATCTATATTGGCTGAACTTATTTTACTGATGATGTATTTTGACTAATATAAGTTATGTTTATTCTAGAGGACTCGAAGAGTTAAAACCCCTAGTTTGAGCCAATCTGATTCGGTATGCTTCTATTCTGCTTGTTTCTTTTGTAATTAAATTATTTAAATTACAAAACTCTTACCTTCTTGTTTTGCAAAATGGTAGAGCTGTTCTCCAATCTATCTTATTTCCCTAAGAAACAAAGGAAGAATTGTGGCCAAAGCGCGGTTGGTGACAACTGATTGCAAACGAGAGATTGGAGGAGCCATGCTTGGAAAGGAATACGTTGGGGTTTATGTTGAAGGTCTTGAAAACGTTGATGTTAGAAATAAAGGAGATGAGCTTATACCTAGACCTATTTTTGAGATTCGTAAACTAGTAGATGCTATTGGCTATACTATACATTGGCCCCGTTCACATGTAAGATTTTTTCTAAAGAATAAACCTTCAATTCCGTAATATCTTCAACTTGTGGTATTCATCTAACATCATGCCCCATTGCAGGTGAAGAAAATTACAATGGAGACCAGCAAGAATGGACAATGAAGCATAGTTTATATTTGTTAGTGAAATAAATTTAGAAATATTTGTGTGATAGTCACTATTTCTACGTTTCTTTAGCAAGGCAATAGTCTTGTTCACAATAACTTAATTACTGCACTAGTTGGTTCAAAGTACTCATCATATCATTTATTTGCAAATTATTATCCAAATAGAAAATCTGCTTTGCTAACTTTTTTGGTTTCATATTATGGCCATTGACCTACATACAGTATACCATGCACTTGGCACAGTTCATGGAAAGGTGTGGACAAGAGGACTAATGTTTCAATGGTTAGTTTTTTCTTTACCATTCTTGGCTTCCTGCCATTTAATTTCATGTTGATCACCAAGTTACTTATATTATGTTATTAGCTTCCTTTCTCTGTTGTGCTTGAATAATTGAAATTTGTCCATATAACTTCATTAGATTATGTTTATTTATCACCCCTTATTTGTTAGGCCTCACTACAGTTTTTTGATAAACTCATTCTCTGAAACACTCATATGTATAAGTTTCTTTGCTGCATTTCATCCTATCCTGAATTGGCTCCAGTTCAATTTATGGTTATTTGCTAGGTAAGACAATTGATGTTGCTGCTATTAGTACACCTGCAAATTCAATGTTTCTTTTCCCCTAAAATATGTTGATATCTGAAAGATACTTCATTTCGACTTCCACTTTGCATCCCCCTACATATGATTTATGGCATGGGTTATATACTAACACATATTAATAATTTTTCAGGTCATAGATGATTCTGTGCCAATTATTTCTATGGTACAATCTGTGATGTCCTCGAGTGCAGCTAAAGGAGAAATTTGCTATGTACAAGAACCTGAAGCCATGTGGTTTACAGGGAAAAGATTCACACTGAAATGATGAGCCAACACTCCTGGTGACCATAATGCTAAAGTTTTGTTGAACAAGAGTTAAACATATGTTCAGTTTGGACAGGCTTTTGCATGAATAATGCCATCCCGTGCAAATACATGTACCAAATTTGTATTTGCCACGATGTGCATTGATTTCTTACAATATTTATGCATATGTATTACAAAGATTCAAGGTTATGATACAGAGTTGTCAAATGAAATGAAATTTTTAGCAACTTTTACTTATTGGCTTGATACTGATCAAGGGAATGCAATAATGATTGACTTCAATATGTAGTCTGTGTATTCTGATTGGTCCATATTTTTGGTGAAGCAAATAATTGTTGGTCAATTATTTCCAATAGATCATTTATTTATAAAACATTATCTGATAATAAAATATAAATATATATTACAATTATGTATGCAAATAAAAAATCATTATATATTAGTACACATGAAAATATATGTATCTATAAACTATCTCTATAATTCTTAATACACAATGTGATGTAACTACTAAACATGTCTATATCCGTAGATGCGTAATTATAATGTATCTATGATATTGTTTCTACATTTGTTAACACGCATTGTGGTGTTAATAAAAAACGTGTCACCTGCCATATCATCTGCCATGTCACGTGCCACATCAATCGCCACGTCATCTTCCACGTAATTTTCCACATCATTTGCCACGTCATCTGCCACGTCACGTGCCAGATCATCTGCTACGTCATGTTCTGCCCTCTACAAATTCGTCTCTATACTTATTACTGCGCAATAAGGCGTCCTTATAAAATGCATCTATATTATTAGACATAATTTGTATATGTATCTATAAATTGTATCTACATTTATTAACGTGAATGAAATGTCACAATACTACGTAACTACATCACTACAGACGTTTTATACATGTGTCTACTAAATTGTATCTAACTTTATAGATATGCAAATAACATGTTTATAGACTGTCTCTTTCTTTCATAGCAACGCATAAATAATTCATATCTACAAGGTCTGACGTGGTACGTACGAAGACGCTTCTAACACGCTTTATGAAAGTGTGTCTATATTGACATAGAGATGAAATAATGCGTGTCTAGACCCTAATTCTGGCGTAGCTACAGGGGGTGTTTTCTAGTAGTTTACCCAGGACCCAATCTGGTCATGATTCTATCTGGGTGATCATCGATCGACTCACCAAGGTGGCTCACTTCATCCGCGTCAAGACAACTTACACTGTCGCCAAGTTGGCTGAGTTGTATATGACCCGGATCATGTGCCTACACGGAGTTCCTAAGAAGATCGTATATGACCGTGAGAGTCAGTTCACCTCTAAGTTTTGGAAGAACCTTCAAGAGGAACTTGGCACCCGGCTGAACTTTAGCACCGCCTATCATCCATAGACCGATGGTCAAACCGAAAGGGTTAACTAGATATTGGAAGATATGCTTAGAGCTTGCGCTCTAGACTTTGGAGGAATGTGGGACAAGAACATGCCCTATGTGGAGTTCTCCTACAACAACAGCTATCAAGCCAGCCTGCAAATGTCCCCATTCGAAGCACTCTACGGGCGTAAGTGCAGAACGCCACTGCTCTAGGATCATACCGGAGAGTCGTAGCTGTTTGGGACAGATATATTGAGAGAAGCTGAAGAGAAGGTCAAGATCATCAGGGACAGATTAAAGATAGCCCAGTCCCGATAGAAGAGCTATGCCGATAACCGACTGAAGAGAAGGTGATTATGTCTATCTCCGAGTCACTCCCCTCCGTGGCACTCAAAGGTTCGACATGAAAGGCAAGCTAGCACCCTGCTTTGTCGGACCTTTCTAGATCCTCCGACGGCAGGGAGAAGTGGCATATCAGCTGGAACTGCCTCCATCCTTGGCAGGAGTTCACGATGTATTCCACATCTCTCAACTGAAGAAGTGTCTTCGTGTGCCCGCCGAGCAAGCCGACCTCCAACAACTCAACGTCCAGTAGGATTTGACCTACATCGAGAAACCCATCAAGATCTTGGAAACTAAGGAAAGAGTAACCAGGAGCCGTGTGGTTCGCTTCTGCAAGGTTAAGTGGGACAACCACCCCGCCGAAGAGGCTACATGGGAAAAGGAAGACGAGCTGAAAGCCCAATACCCTGAGTTATTCGAGTAACGTTCCAATCTCGAGGACGAGATTCTTTGTAAGGGGGATAGGTTTGTAACACCCCAAATTTTCAAAGAAATAAAAATATTATTTAATCCAATTTCCTGAAATTAATTATTTTGCAAATACCTTTAATGCCCTCCTTAACCTTTTTGAACTAAGACCTAGATGTAATGACCAAACCAGGGGCTAGAAAATTTTGTATATGATCCCAAGGCCAAGATATATTTTTGAGAATTTTTACAAATTTTTATCAACCTTGGAAGTGGCCCAAATATTTTAAACCAATTTCTGCAATTATTTTTAATCAAAAAACCTTTTAAACAGTAGTGGGCCTCTCCCTCCCTTTCTCTCTCTCCCGATCGGCCCAGCCCGTTACCCACACGCGCCCCATCTGACACCTGGGCCCCACCCGTCAGAGACCCCTCACCTCTCCGAGCGCGCCTGACCACCCAACCACACCCGTCAGTCGCCTCGCCCGCTCGCTCGCACCCGCTGCCCGGTGGCCCACACCTATCGGATTCGTCTTCCCCGTGAGATCCGCCCCCAAATCCCCCCTCGCCGACCGACGCCATAACGCGCCTCGGATCCGCTGCCCCCGACCCCCTCTCCCCGAATTGAGCCTGCCATTACGTCGCCCGATCCTCGGCGACCGTTTCCCCTATTCAAATCCGACCGATTCGTGTCCAGGTTCGATGAATCAACCGCAACCGAGCTCACCGGTGTTTAAAAGCGCGTTTACTCTCGGCCACCATCAATTGCGCCCCCTCTGCCCCCGCCGGCGACCCTATTTAAACCCCCCTGGTGCCCCGCATCCATCCCTCGCTCGCAATTGCACTAGAACCGACCCAAGCACTCGTGACGCCCACTTAAACACCTCAACGCCGCCTTCACTCCAGCCGCCGCTCGCCGTAGCCAGAGTCCCCCTCCGTCCTCGCTGACCGCACCGCTGTGACCGCGAGGACCTCACCGACCTCGGCCACCCCTCCATCGCCGACGAACCCCGCCGGAACTCCACCGCCGACGAGGACCCGAACATCTTCACCGCCTCCGCTCGTCGCCGGCCATGCTCCATCGACCATTCGCCTCGCCAACAGTACCCTCGTGATCCTCGTAGTGTCCTCTTTCCGTTTTAAGCCTTAGATTTGACCGTCGTCGCTCGCTGTGGCCTCTGGCTCGCTCGCCGTCGCCGGAGAAGACGATCGGCACGGGTCGAGTACCCGTGCCGTGTCGGATTCAAACCCGACTGTGCGATCGCGATCGGACGATGCCGGCATCACAACGTGCGCGATATAATCCGCACCGTTGGATCTGATCGAAACGTTATATTTTAATCTCACGCGTCCGTTACTTTTAAAAACCCATATTTAATCTGAGTCGTTCATCGTGTACCGGTTCGATGTTTTAATCTCAGCCGTCCGCGTTATTAACTCCCCGCCTCGCCCTCGCGCGTTGGATCTGGATCCAACGGTCCAGATTGGGCTGGACCACACGCACAGTGCGCGGGTTCACCGTGGGCCTGGCTCACCGTGGACCCGAGGCTATTTTGAATTTAAATTAAATTCCAGAAACTGTTTTAAACTTGTAAAATTCATATCTGGCACATTTGAACTCCAAAAATTATCATTTCAATTCTAGAAATTTTGTAATTTTATTCTCTACACGTTAGTACAATAGAAACAGTATGTTTACTTTGAATATTTCATTCTTATTTACTAAAGTATTCAAATGCCCTTATGTTAAAATACAAACTTTATTATTTAAATTTCAGTAAAATTTATATTTATTCATTCCCTGTTAATATATTGAAAGCACTAAGTTTTCTCTGGACCTTTCATCTTAAATTAATTAGAAAGCTTAAAAAAGAGATTATTTCACAATTAAAAATCCCTTTTAGAAAGGGCCATATTTCTTTGTAGTTCATTTTAAATTATTTATAAAATAGATTTCAGGAACTTAACAACTGGATTTCCCTTAAATTAAACCAATTTAAACCTATGTGCTTGTTGTGTGGTTTTGTATTGTTTAAATTGAATGTTGTATTTATTTTATTTTACTTTATTTATATCGAGAAGACTACGACGCCGCCGAGGAGCCGGAGTACTTTCCCGAAGTTCCTCCCTCTCCTTTCGCTGAACAAGGCAAGTCACCAAATAACACTTTTGAGCATATTGAACCCATGTTTTACTAAACTATCGCTAAAACACATAGGATATACATGCATTAGTCAAATGAAACCCTTACAATATATTTATTAGGATCCCCCGACCTTGTTATGCAACCCAAGCCATGCTATCTCGCCTAACTTCCTTGTCACCATATGATTAGTATTATTAGCAAGTGTCCAATGTATTGACACGATTGCTATAGGATTAAAAATGAGTCGTAGCAACTTGGTTCTACTATATAATCCCCGTTATTCTTATCCTTGGAATTCTGTCGGTGATGAGTTGTGGTTGTGAGTGAATGCATGGTGGGTTCCGGGTGCAAGCTAGGGCATTGGTCGGTAGCACCCGGGGCACTATAAGGACCGGTCTGCGGGATCCGTTGCAATACACTTCCGTACTAACCACAAGTGTAATGGGTAAGTCCTAACTAAGGTATGGAGTGTTCCAAACCGAGGCCACCATTTGGAGATGGGTCAAGCAGCACCTGCGAGTGGCTTGTACCAACGTGGCGCAAAAGGGGGTGCGACGTTAGCCGGGATGCGGCCCGGCGCACCGGCGAAACCTAGAGCGGGTGGTTATCGCTTGGAGCATTTCATGCTGAAGTTTTGGCACGAGTTCCCGTGGTATGGGTCATCTCGTTACACTTTGGTGTTCGGGATGAGTGCGTGCCTTGTGGGTACATTAGTACATCTCTGATCGGAGTCATAAATCTTTTCGAAAAGCCGAGCCCACGGTCAAGGGCGGGTTGCGTGACATCCCATGGTTAGTTTACTTTTGATATGTATGTGCATGATGGTTTGACATGTAAGGACTGTTGTGCGAGAAGGTAAAACGTATTCCTCGAGTTAGATAATGTTATTGATGTTCATGTTTATTATTCCGCATGATAAAATTTGACTACACTAAATGCAATAACTGAAAACATACTTTTCCGCACTTTTGCCATTATCCTTCCATTGTTATTACCTTGCATTATTATTTGCATCTGCGGTGGCTTGTTGAGTACTTTTTGTACTCATACCCGTTGGACACACTTCATAGGATGCCTACTACGAGGATGGTCTGGAGTAGCGATCCAGTCAAGACAAGATCCTGAAGAGGGTATTTGTCATGCTTTTATTTTCTTATTTAATTTTTATTCTGATGTAATAAATATGGTCTGCGCACCATGAATACTTGTTGTATGTACGATTGTCGCATGATGAACCTCTTGTATTATTGTTTTTCTTATGAAATTCAATAATGTTCCGATTTCGATAAATCGAGGCGCAACAAGATGGTATCAGAGCCGACTTGACTATAGGAAGCCAAACGGACCAGCCTAGCCAATAGCTACAGAAAATTATTTCCCGAAAATCTACTTTATAAATTTTGTTCCTCCCCTCACTTTTCTTCAACTTGTTGTTTTTGTAGATGCCTGTCTACCAAGTGCACAGCTACTGCCTGTCTACCATGAATACTTGTCGTATGTACGATTGTCGCATGATGAACCTCTTGTATTATTGTTTTACTTATGAAATTCAATAATGTTCCGATTTCAATAAATCGGGGCGCAACAGGTTCGCCCTGGTCGCTCTGCCTTGGTCATCGGCACTATCGCCGATCGGCGTTCTCACACAATTGTTTTATCCTTACTGTAGTCATCGGCTTGATTGCCGATCGGCTATGCTACTAACATCATTTTCCATGTTTCCTCATCAGTTGGAGGATCAAACTGATTGGCACGCTTAGAACCCTTTTTCTAAGAGTGTAGGAACTACACTAGAGTTAAGCAGATCTCTCAGGCCACGCGTGTGACCAAAAAAAATACACCAACACGCTAAGATTTCGTAAAGCCCAGGCCTACTAAGGATGTCGTGCGGCCAACAAAAGTCAAAGGAATCTGGTCAAAGGTGTTCAAAGAAGTCTGTCTGTATTGTTACAACATGACCAGATATGAAGGAGCCGATGAAAGCGAGAGAAGATAAAGATGATCCAGAATCAGTTACACTGTAGAATATTTGGACGACAAGTGTCCTGACTATAAATATGTATCTAATTAGCTAGGTTTAGAACACAACCAATCAACCACAATAAACTGCTCTTTTTGTGCATCTCTACCCTTGGATTCTTAAGGTTAATCCCGTCGGGACTTGGCACTTGGAACCGGGCTACATCATCTCGATCTCCGGCGAAGAGGTGAGTGGTTTTAGAAACATTCAGTTCAACAGCCAACCTACTACTCTGTTCTGAACGGAATGTCTCGTCGAGATAGAAGAGCTAAAAATTGAAGTGCAGTACAGCTCTTCTTCCGCTCCCTCCCTCTAACAAAATGATTTTTTACTTTCTTACATACTACCTCCATTAATTTTTTGTTGGTGCGTTTTTTGGTCACACATTGACACACACGTGGTCTGGGAGATCTGCTTAACTCCAGTATAGGTCTTATGTTTTTAGAAATAGGGTTCAAGGTGTGCCAATCAGTTTGACCATACAACTGATAAGAGAATAGAAAAATATGACATTAATAGCACAACTGATCGGCTGGCAAGCTGATGACTACGACAAAGATGGTGACATCATGGAATATCATGTCGATCGGCCAGAGGGCCGATGACCATGTTTGAACCGATCAGGCGATCATGCCATCGACCGATGAGATAAGCAGTTTTACGCATACGGGCCGATAAACACTCTCCAATGGCGAATAAGATGTGGCATTGAATTGAATATAACCTGCCGGCTTGTACTCTGACAGAAATAAATAAAACATGCCAGATAACAGATTTATATCATGAAAATCATTAAAATAACTAGATCAGACCTAACCAAGATAGTATCTATTTACGATGATCTTAATAATATGTCAAAGTATCGGGTATGTTTTATTTAGATGAACGGTATATGTCATGAAAGAGATACAATATCTAGAGATGTCGGACCTAAGCGATGAAGCCTCAAACTATCACACCTAGATCACATCAATCTAAGAGATCAAACTGAATTGATGATTCAACCATGGACCTTGGCAATACACTGAGAACAACCGGCCACTGTATTGTTTCGACGTTCACCTCAAGAGATCAATCTGATGCAGCCGTGACGATACTGACCTAATTGGTACGGACGTCGAGGGTGGCGGGACTCACCTCTTTACCGGAGATCGAAACGATACAGCCCAGCTCCGAGTGCCGAACCCCGCCAGATTATCCTTGGAAGCCAAGGGTGGCGATGCGCCGAGTAGTTGATTGATAGAGATGTGTCTTTCTAAGCTAATTAAACGTACATATTTGTAGTCCGGAGACTTGCCGTCCAAGCAACATATTCTAACCGATTCTGATAACCTTCATCTTCTTTTCTACTCTTATCTACATCGGCTATTCCTATCCGATCGTGTGTGCCATGGACGGGCTTCTTTGACTCTCCTTTGACTTCTATTGACCGTGCAACATCTTTAGTGGGCCTGAGCTTCTACTAAATATTGGTGTCAACACTTTTAAATAACGCAATCGACTTTTATCTTAACGTTTGACCATTCATCTTATTCAAAATACTAATTGAAATATCATTTATTTTGTTATAATTTATTTTATTATTTAAAGTACTCCAAGTATAACTTTTATTTTTGCATATTTGCATAATTTTTTTTGAATAAGACGAATGGCCAAACGTTTAGTTAAAAGTCAACTGTGTCATTTAAAAGTTAACGGAAGGAATACTAAATTAAAAAGTTTTATTTATTTAACAATGTTTGTATTTTGCTCTATAATCCGCTTTTTTATTAATGAGAGATATTTCCTTTTATTCTAAATGCTAATTTACCAGTTTTATCATTAAAAAATAACGTATTGGACAGAGGGACTAACATTTAAAATTTATTATAAAAAATAATTTTTTACTTACTTTATATTTCTAATGCGTGTTTATCTGGATCACATGAATTATAATTGTAAATATCAATAAGGAATAGTCTGGCCTTTTACTCTCGCTGCTAAATTATTTATGTTGAAATTGCTGGAAATCAAAACTTGACGTCGGGAGTACAACAAACGAAAACAAAATGAAATAGATAGCACCCGATGCTCATTTAATTGGAGCATAGTAATTAATTAAGATCATTACTATTAACACCGATCTCTATATCTTTTACTTTCACCTTCACGACTATTTTACGCTGAAATTGCTAGAAATCAAAACTACGTGGACGTCTAGAGTATAGTTATGAGTGGACAAACATCAAAACGAAAGGCAACACGCGACCTTCAGATCTTCACTTTGATGATCTCCCGCCTGAGCTATCCCAACATTACTGTAATTTCGCCTATTTAATCAACGGTAATGCAATCGAAATACTAATTACTGTAATAACCACGTGTATGCGGGCGACAAATGGCAGCTAGGGCCCTTTTATGTGTCTCGTGTACAATCAATATGGACACTTGAATTGAGCGTAATTAAATTAATTAAAAAAATTAAAATTTCACAATTACCTTTTCTCTCTGTCCCTAGCCGTAAGTCCACCACCTCACTACAACAAAACAGGCAACTTCCGTCGGCCAAAGCCGACGGAAGTTAGCCCTTTCCCGACGGAAGAAGCCAACTTCCGTCGGCAAAACGCTATCTTCCGTCGGCCTTTGGCCGACGGAAGCGCGGCGACGGAAGTTAGCTAACTTCCGTCGGCCGCCGACGGAAGTTAGCTAACTTCCGTCGGCTTCACGTGGCCGACGGAAGTTAGCCCCGAACTCTGCCACGTCACCAGGGGGCTTTAACTTCCGTCGGCCAGGCTGGCCGACGGAAGTTAGGGGCAGCTAACTTCCGTCGGCTTTGACCATAGCCGACGGAAGTTAGCCTTTCTGCCCACGTGGCCGAAACCAGCTAACTTCCGTCGGCTATGGTCAAAGCCGACGGAAGTTACCTGGTATTTTTTTTTTTATTTTTTCCTGGTTCCCCTACTCACACTCACATCCAACCACAATTTCACATACATTCACAATACACATCCAAAATCACATTCAAACTTCACATATAACATCCAAAACCACATCTCACATCCAAAATCACATCCACACTTCACACATCACATCCAAAATCACATAATATAACTGAATTCATATCCAAAGTCACAGTAAACATCTGAATTCACATATAACATCCAAACTCACATACAAATTCACAAAACACAGCGAGAGCCACATACAAAGTCATTTTGTCCATATACTCACTGATCGCCCACATTTGGGTCATGGGCGCCGCCGCTGCCTCCCGCTTCGTCCACATTTGCCCCGGAGGCTCCATCTTGACCAGGCGTACGGAAACACTGAAGAAATAGACAAAATTAGAAACGAACTCAACTACCCTTCTAAACGCTAACTTAAGTGTTTAGGAGGTACCTCAGGTGATGTAGGAGATAGTGGTGGTGGCGGGGGAGGTAGTGGTTGGAAAATGGACATGTCAAATCCACTGTTTTGCTGGGCTAGTTGCTACACATGTTGTAATGTAATCAGTTAGTTCTAAACCTATTTCTGAATACTTTTGAACTGCAACACTCTAAAGTAAGCTTACTTGGATCATCGCCTGCTGTTGTGCTAAGCAGGCGGTATAGTACTCTTGTTGTTTCTTGTAGTGCTCGTCGCGCCGCCTCATGTCCTCCCTCATCCGAACCATCTCCGGGGTTTCTTCTGAGCGACGACGGCTGGAGCCAACTCCGACGGAGCTCTGCGACGACTGAGCTGACTTCTGAGCTCTCACCGCTCTCGAGTCAATAACTCCATTGAACATGGAGTACCTGCAACATTAACAGGGGTTAGTTACCATCACAATACCATACACAAAACATTAATAAAAACATTGTCTCACCGTCCATGGCTTTTGCCACCTCCGCTGGAGTACACGGCCATTTGGTCCACAGGTTCTCTCCGCCAATCATAGTTCTCTCCATGGAGTCGAACCATGTGTTCACCATACTGCGCCTGCAAAAAACATGTCCGATTAGCTAGACGCAGAAAAATGAAATTACGTCAACTCTTAATAACATCTCACCAAATGGTCCGTGGCTGTCTGGCTACACAAGACATCTGGCTGTGCCGGATCGCTTCCTTTGTGACCAGAGGTATACACCTCTATGTCACTTGGCACGTTGCCAGATTTAGCTTCCTGTGCATTAGAAATGAGTTAGTCGCATTACAATGTATCTATAGCTAGAGAGTGACAGATCGGTCTTACCAAGCGTTTAGCGTGGCGAATATGTCCGTCGGCACCATATCTGTGCTTCGGATCCGTCCCGCGGCATTGTCTTTTCTGCTCGGAAGTCTTCTTAAATGCGGCTGAAGACCAAATCTTGCAGAATTCAAAATAGGCGTCCTCGCGGTTTGCCAACCACGGAATCCTCACCTGAACAGAGATGCTATTTGTATTATATGACAACAAATCTCAACAATCGAAGAGGTAAAAAGTTAGAATTGTTTACCGAACGGTATTCTTCTTCAGTCAAATAGACTGACGATGAGCCCGTCGCCTTGCTCATTCGTTGCCCTAGCTTCTCCTTGTAGTAAGCATTGTTCGCTTGAATGCGGGCATACGAAATGGCGTCCTTCACCACCTTATGCGCATTGTTGTTGAAGACTACAAGCGCATGGTTATGGTGATTGCCGACTTCTGGCAAGCAAAAGCGTAACTGCAAAAATAATGATTAGTATAGTGTTGTAACTCGAAAATTCTAAAAGAAAATTGAAAAAACACTTGCATACCCAGAAGTCATGAGACACCGCCCCCTGAGCAGTTCCGTGTCGCCCGTCAGGAGCGAACCGGTACTGGTCCCATGTTTGGCATAGAACCCGCTCACCGGTCGGCATTGTCAGCATCCCTGGGTAGTGCAGACGGCACAGGTTACCCAATATCTGGTTAACCTGTCTGACCCTCGAAGTGCCGTCGAACCGAGAGTCAATCCAAGATCTAGAAATACATAATAAATAAAGTTAATTAGTTTAGTGAAAGAAATTTTTTGAAAACAAAAGCAAAACAACAGAAGAGTATTACACTTACCCGTCACCAACAGGCGTAATCTCGATCTTGGCTCCACCGGAAGAGACTACTGGTGGAGCGACCAAGTGACTCGTCCTGAAAGTTACCGAGGACCCGCCGGCAGCCTCAGCACCTTCCTCCTGACCCGCACCCTCCGGGAGATCCCCCTGCCCCGCACCGGCCTCTGGGTCATCCCCCTGCCCCACACCCTCTGGGTCATCCCTCTGTGCCGCACACTCTGGGACATCCCCCTCTTGCCCGCCACCCACCGGCCGATCATCCTCATGACCCGCACTCTCCAAGTGTTGTTCCTCCTACAAAACAGTATTGAAACAATTAGTAATAGTTTATAACTGGCATAAAAAACAATCTGAAAGTTACCTCCTCATCTAGTTGAAATGCAATAGGCCGACCAATTAATGTCGGATCTATGCATCTCAGGAGCTGCTCTTGACGACGTCTGTTTGAAGAAGAGGAACTACCCTGGAATAGGGTGTCCTCCTGACTCGTCGGTGTACTCGCCGGAGTACTCGCCGATGAACTCCCCAAGCGGAAGAGCTTCCTCGTGACAGTCTTCTTATTTTTCGACATCCTGTTCAAAATAAGCACAAACAAGCATTTATTAGTAAAGAAGGTTTGTACATATGAAAAAACATGTAATATGAAGTATATTGCATATCCATGTATCAAAACAATTACTTGTCAATTATCATCAAAATCAGGATCAATTTGTCCTTTTCTCCCCAAAGCACGCCATGTTACTTTTTTCTTCTTATGTTGGTGTTTCCTTTTCTCGGGAACTGCCACATCATTAGAATCGCCGAGAAAAGAATCTGTCGACGATTCTGACTCTACATTAAACGAAGTCGGCAATTCATCATCTTGATAAACCTCATCGACCTCTTCAACCTCCAATTGATAAGCGTCATCACTAGGGGTTTGTAGACGTTCCCGAGGATTCACTTTGTAGACTACCCACCAAGCACTTAATTTTTCACATGGGTAGGGCATATAATACACCTGCTCGACTTGATGAGCAAGGACAAAATTGTCGCAACTAGATAATCGTTCCGCGTGTTTGACTTCAACCATCCCAAATTGGTTTTCACGAGTACCATGTTTAGGGTCGAACCAATCACAATCGAAGAAGACTACTTTAATCTCTTTATTCCCGGCAAATTTGTACTCGATTATATTGTTGATGATTCCATAATACATAGTTTCGTGTCCTTGTCCATCAACGACCCTTGTAACAACACCAGTATTAGTTGTTGCCGCTAGAGGTCGATATGCTTCAAATATAGTTGAACGGAAGCGGAAACCATTAACATCGTAGCGACCGTAACTTTTGGCACTAATACTCCCGTAAGAGAGCTGTCGCAAGTCTATATGTACATTGTCAGCGAGCACGCACTGCAAATCATAAGAGATTATAAGATAATTAACCCAGTAGAGTAAAATAATACGTGTCAGAAAAGGTAAGGATTTACATGTTCTCTGAACCAAGTGAGAAAACTAGGCCCGCCATTTACTCCTTCTCGACGCAATTTATCTAATTGCTTCTCCGTTGGTTGACGACCAGATGGCAAGTATTTCGAATCAAACATACTGTCAATGTAACGAATAGGTAAACAAACGGGTATAAAATTTGGAGGTAAAATATAAAACTAAAACGAATCACTTACGCGAAATATTGTTCCATCTCTTCCATATTTGAGTACATGTAGAGCAAGGCATTTGTTCGTTCTTCCTGAGTTACATAATATGTCGTGGAAACACCAACAGTTATGCCCTTCCACCCAAATATTTGGAGATCACTACAAGGATGGTCTTCATCCATATGGTACCGTGTAGCAGGTGTGTTGACATTGTGATGCTCAGCGAAGTATACACTAGTGAAGTATGCTATCTCTTTCAATTTAAATTCTTCTGCGATGCAACCTTCAACTCTGGCCTTATTACCAACCATCGCTCTAAGCTTCTTTAGGGACCTTTCAATATGATACATCCACCTATATTGCACAGGGCCACCTACCTTAGCTTCATATGGCAGATGAACCAGTAAATGTTGCATTGGATTGAAGAACCCTGGAGGGAATATTTTTTCCAGTTTACATAAAAGTACCGGGATCTCTTTCTCTAGCATCTCCATCATATCTTTCTTAATTTCTTTCGCACAAAGTTGTCTATAAAAATGGCTCAGCTCAGCTAACGCCTTCCACACATCATCATTCAGGTACCCACGAAACATTACAGGAAGGAGTCTTTCCATTATTATGTGGTAATCGTGACTTTTCAATCCATTTAATTTCCCTGTCTTCAAGTTCACAGCTCTTCTAAATCCTGCGGCGTAACCATCTGGGAATTTCAAATTTTTCAACCACCTCATTACTTGTTTTTTTTCTTTAGGTTTTAAACAAAATGGGGCACGTGGCTTGCCACCACTATTCGTCAACTCAAGGGTTGGTCGATTACAAATCTCAGCTAAATCTCTTCTCGCCTTTACATTATCTTTTGTCCTGTCAGTAAAATCCATACATGTACTTATAATGCTTTCACCAACATTACGTTCCTGATGCATAACGTCAATGTTGTGCATCAGAATTAGTGATTTGACGTACGGCAGTTCCCATAAACCACATATGTGAGTCCAATTATGTTCGGTTCCGAATCCTACAAATCCATCCTCATTTTCATTAAGGACCAACTCATTCAGCATATCAGCGATTTCTGTACCATTTAAACGCCTTGGTGGTCCCTTTACAACAATGCTGTCCTTCTTGAAATTGTTCCTCTGTAACCTAAATGGGTGATTCATGGGCAAA
This sequence comes from Zizania palustris, assembly GCA_019279435.1. Taxonomy (NCBI): domain Eukaryota; kingdom Viridiplantae; phylum Streptophyta; class Magnoliopsida; order Poales; family Poaceae; genus Zizania; species Zizania palustris. Next base: position 86,517,534 of record JAAALK010000079.1, read on the forward strand.
AAGCATCTATGGCAATCAAAGTAACAAATCTTTCCCCCGAAGTTCAGACGGAAACAATCTGTGTCCTTTGCACATATCGGGCATGTCAACCTTCCATGACAACTCCAACCAGAAAAAATACCGTATGCCGGAAAATCGTGAACCGACCACAGATACGCAACTCGAAGATTGAATTTTTGTTTCTGGTTATAGTCATATGCTTCAACTCCTTTCCACAATTGTTTCAACTCTTCAATTAAGGGCTTCAACATCACGTTTAGTCGTGTTCCAGGATGATCTGGACCGGGTATAATGAGACACAGGAACATAAATTCATATTTCATACAAAATGAAGGTGGAAGGTTGTATGGAATAGCAAACACGGGCCAACAAGAGTACGACGATGCCGTTACATTGAAAGGGGTGAATCCATCAGTTGCCAACCCGATGCGAACATTCCTTGCATCACTAGCAAAGTCTGCATCAAAATCATCTAGAGCCTTCCATGCCGCACCATCAGATGGGTGCACCATTACTTCATTATTCTCACGTACACCTTCTTTATGCCATCGCATATGTCTAGCGGTTTTCTTTGATAGAAACAATCGTTTCACCCGAGGTGTAAGAGGCATGTAACGAAGTTGCTTATGAGCAACCTCTGTCGTCACCTTCTCTCCGTCTTCATTTACGACCTCTACGAATCTCGGTTTACCACATTTTAAGCATTTCACCTCATTACTATGTTCTTTCCAGAACAACATACAATTATCTCGGCACACATCAATCTTCTCATACTCCATACCGAGAGCAGAAAGCATTTTCTTTGACTGATACATGTCTTTCGGCACCTTATGGTTCTTAGGAAGGATATCGCTGATCAGATTCAAGAGCTCCTTATAACAATTGTTTGAAAATGCAAACTTTGACTTAATAGCCATAATACGAGTCACGAAAGCGAGAACGCTTACGGTGGTGTGCTCATGCAATGGCTCTTCTGAAGCTCGAAGGATGTCGAAAAACTTTTGAACCTCCGGTGTTAGAGGATCCTCGGGGTTTGATTCAAACTCCGGTCGTATAGCATCAACCATCTCATCCATCCTATCGTCAGCAACGCTATCATCTTCTTCTTCCACTACTAATACCGTTTTTTCAAGGCCTGTCTCGCCGTGAAAAGACCAAACTTCATAACCTGGCACGAAACCATATTTGCAAATATGCAATGACAACGTCCTCTTGTCTTGCCAACGAGAATTTCTGCACTTCATGCATGGGCACCTCGCCGCGCTAGTGTTTGTTGTCAAAGCGAATGCACGATCAACAAATTTCTCAGCGTTGATTACCCACTCCCTCGTGTGAGCTCCACTTTTCATCCAACCACTATACATCCACCGTCGGTCGTCCTCAGCCATTCTATATGCAAAACATTCATTCAATCAAAGGGCTCGCAACAAACACACACCCTGACCACCCCCCGCCTCCGCCTCCGGACAACGGAGGGGAAGTAGAGGCGGCCGGGCGGCCGACGATGCAAGGGGAAGCAGAGCCCACCGGCGACGCGATTCACCATGGCGTCCGGCGGTGACCGCCTGGACGCCTAGTCGGCGCAGGCGATGCCGTGACAACCATGGTCTATAGGAAAAGATAGGTCCTAAACCCACCCAAGAGTGACCGACAAAACGTGGTATTTATGACGAGCCATGAGTCCGACCGAAATTTCAGCAGCATAACCCCGCTGTTCTCCAATTGCACGCCTGATAGTGGTGCAATGGAGAACAACAAGGTTATGTTACTGAAATCCCATTCGGACTCATGACTCATCATAAAACCACGCTCTGTCGCCCACTCCGAGGCTGTCCAAAAAGGGACAATTCCGGACCTACACATCTCACACGCATGACACGTGTGAGACATGTTGGTCCGAAACGGGTGACGCATAGGTTTCGTTACACTATCTACGTTGTTGTCAAATAAAAAATTGCATACGAAAAGAAAAATATATAAGAAAGTATATATAGATATAATACTAATCACCCAATGAAATCATAAAAAAACTATAAATTAATAGAATAATATAATTAGAATCATATATACATAATATCACAACATATATTGCATATTAAAACAAAACATCACATATGAAACATATTTAAAAGCGTGAAACATACATAAAATCTCAATATTAATACATGACAAAATTCATATATGTAGCAAAAAATACCAAGAAGCAAGTCATATTAAAAAACATCTAAGAAACCTTTATAAAGCAAGATGCATACTACTATCATTCCACATTTCAATATATTGCAATCCAGTACAACGACAAAATTTAGAAATAAGTTAACTTTCAACTATACTAACAATATCATATCATGCACAAATAAAAAGCGAAAAAAATTAAAGCCGAAAAAAATTACTTAATCGTCGGGCGGCGACGAGTGGTGGGTGATGGTGTCCGGAGGCCGGCGGTGATCACAGTGGCACCACGCGGGCGAGGGGGTGGGCGGCAGAGACGCGGTGGAGCCCCTGGCAGCGGAGGCGGGCGTGCGGCCGAGGCGGCGGCCGGGCGGCCGGGCGGGCGGGCGGGCGGGCGGGCGGGCGGGCGGCCGAGGCGGCGGCCGGGCGGACGGCGGCCGGCCGGGCGGGCGGCCGGGCGGGCGAGGGCGGCCGGGCGGACGGCGGCCGGCCGGGCGGGTGGCCGGGCGGGCGAGGGCGGCCGGGCGGCGAAGCGGCGGCGGCGGGCGGGCGGCGGCCGAGGCGGCGGCCGGGCGGACGGCGGCCGGCCGGGCGGGTGGCCGGGCGGGCGAGGGCGGCCGGGCGGCGAAGCGGCGGCGGCGGGCGGGCGGTGGCCGAGGCGGCGGCCCGGGCGGACGGCGGCCGGCCGGGCGGGCGGCCGGGCGGGCGAGGGCGGCCGGGCGGCGAAGCGGCGGCGGCGGGCGGCGAAGCGGCGGCGGCGGGCGGGCGGCGGCCGAGGCGGCGAAGCGGCGGCGGCGGGGAACGGGCGGGAGTGCGCGCGTGTACAGGGAGTTAGGGCTCCCTGTACGCGCGCGCGATTGGGTGAAAAGCCCCATAACTTCCGTCGGCCAGCATTAAAGCCGACGGAAGTTAACTTGGCCGACGGAAATGTTCTGTTTTGTTGTAGTGCCTGTTGCCACCGTTGTTTTCAGCATAGAACGCACCAATTCGATAACACTCTCTTATAGGTTTCGAAAGGTTTTCCAATCACTTCGGGCCACGCCTTACCCCCCTTGAGCCACGTCGGTACAAGTCACCCGTAGGCTTTCCCCTTGTACCCCTCCACTATGGTGTTCCAAATTGGTACGATCCATACCTCTAGTTAGGACTTACCCACTAGACTTGTGGTTAGTACGGAAGTGCTTTGCAACGGATCCCGCAGACCGGTCCTTATAGTGCCCCGGGTGCGACCAACCAATGCCCTAGCTTGCACCCGGAACCCACCATACTTATAACGTAGCCAACTCCAACAGAATCCAGAGACAAGAATAATGAGGGAATCATATAGTAGAATCCGTCTACCATCATCGTGGTCTCCACCCCGCCTCCCTGTGCCACGATCGGCACGGCTCTGGTGCAGCCCCTAGTCAGCGCCGCACCACTGCCTGCCTGTCCCCACACCCTCGCGCCCCACAGCCCTGTCCGCATCTGCCGCCGCGACGCCCTGCCCCAATGCCCCATAGCCTTGTCCGCATCCGCCGTCGTGACACCCCGCCCCCCACCCCAACGCCCCGCCGTCTTGTTCGCCTCCACTACCGCGACGCCCTGCCTCTGTGCCCCATAGCCTCGTCCGCATCTGCCACCGCGACGCCTAGTGGCTGCTCTAGGAATTTTTTTCTTATGTGTTCCTATTCCACACTTTAAAATTTTACAAGATTTTAAATTTAAAACACAATATGATTTTTTTAAAAAACAATATGACATAAATATAGTAATAATATCTTGTAATTTTATAAATCCATTCAAACCAAATTCACAAATAGTTTCTCTCATTAAAATCAAGATATTTTTGATAGTACTCCAATAATTACCATAGCGTATATAAATAGATAAAAATGAAATATAATTGCATACCATTCTTTTGGATAATTGAATAATACAACCCTAGCTATAATTGTAGCCAATTGTAGTGCAATCTATGTTACATCATGTGTTAAAAATAATACCATAATTAGTATTTTTATCTATTTTAATATGTACTAGTATTTTCACATATTTGACAAAATAAACTAGCACATACAATATAAAAAACTGCAAAAATAAATTGTTTTTAATTATTAAGGATCTTATGAGCCAAAATACAGGGTGGTCTAGGGCCCACCTGAACCACCCTGTAGAACCGCCACTGACGACGCCCCACCCCGACCCTGTACCCCATCGCCTCGTCCGTCTCCACTGCCGTGACGCCCCGCCCTCACACCTCGTCCACATCCATCGCCCCGATGCCACGCCATATTGTCGTGCTGCCTTGCCGCTTCCCGTCCACCCTCATGTGTGCCATTCTTGTTGTCGTCTATGAGAGGAAAGTAAAGGGAGATGAAGAGAGAGAAAGGAAAGAAAAACATGGGAGGTAATAAAATTTTTTGTTTAAATTTAGATCATTTGATCTCTAAAAATAAGTTGCTCAGGATTGTTAGAGGCACCATAAATTTTTTTCATGGCAGCTAACTAGGTGTCTGTCCTACTGCAGTATGCAGCAGAGCGGCAGCTTCAGTAGGCTCGTATGTGCTTCGAACGAGGAGGATGGACATGGAAGCTACAGTAGCACCAGCTAGGTAGCTACGTGCCGCCATGGCCGGCGCGGACACCAGCGAGCAAACGGCCACTTGGACTGGCCGTTCTCCGGCCGGCCGGACTGCAGAAGCCAGCTAAGCTGAACTGCTGCCTGCTTGACGCCACCGTTGACGACGATGCTACCAGAGCTCGGACATCCTATGCCAAATGGATGTGGCAAACGGACACAAATGAGAGAGAGTGTGTTACCGTCCTACTTCGGTTTTAGCTACTAGTCATGTGTCGGTTTTAGCTCCTAGTCGTATCCGACGCTCTAAAAAATAATTTGATTCAATAGTAAGATAACTACTTTTTCTTGTAAACTGTTCGTATCTCTTTATTAGACAAAATAAAAAAATATTAGCAACGCACCTCACAACCTTAATAGCCAGTACAGCAGTGCAGTAAATGGGGCAAGGCATTCCGACTAGGATGGAAAAATCAGCTCAGGCTTCACTAGTAGCTCCCTGTCTTTTGGCTCAGTGCCAAGTTGAAATCACGAAAGAGTACATAATTTTCATTAAACACCTTTACGTGCATATTTCTCCGATTTCATATTTAAAATGGAAATATCAAATTTCATATTCAATTCTGAATTGAAAATATCAAATTTCATTTTCAATTCTGAATCACTATTTATCTGGAATCTCAAGTGTTTCATATTATGAAAATATTTAAACCATTCAAATACTTTAGTTTAGTATTTCTAAAATCACAAAAAAATTCTTAAATATCTAAATGCAGAAAATTTTGTAGAAAAAACATATTTTCTTTTCTCCATTTTCCTTACTTTCTCCTACCGGCAACCCTCCCTCCTGTCCTCACTGCTTCTTCCTCCAACCTTTCTCTCTTTCTTCCCTCTCTCCCACTCTCCACCCCACACGCACGCACCACAACTTATAATAATTTAGCTTATTTTATTAGTTTATTATAATTTATGACTTAGTTTAATAATATACTAAGAAGGCAGAACTCATTTTTTCAACTTATTAAATGTATATTGCATTTTGGTAGAAATTACCCAATACATCTTATACTTAAATAATAGCCATTCCACGTGCAAACAATTCATTTTGAGGGAATTATGGTCTTTTATCACGTAAACATAGTAATCTATACCAACAGGGCCGGTCCTGAGATTTTGGGAGCCCGGGGCAAAATAAATTTTATGGGCCCTTGTATATAATGATAATATAATATTTTAATATAAAAGTATAAGATTTTTTGGATGATTACGTAATAGATTGGTTGAGTTGTAGTTATATTGCATATATACGCCATAGCTAATATGTTGGTTCATGGAAACCATGCCCAGTAATCATAAAAGTATTGATGTATATATGTAGGAAACTAACGACCAAGATCATGTAGATTACACGGATATTGCTAACCATACATATGAATATTGCTAAAATAATATGTATATATAGGAAAATTAACTAATACACAATTAAAATATATCAAAAATAATATTCATATAAATAATATGTATATATTAGATTACCTTAAAATAAAAGATCATCAAGACGTTGACCTATGCGAATCTATAAAAAGAGGGGTGTATCGTACACGTATACGTACATATACATTGGTAGACCTAAGATTTTACCAATAGATATATCAGCATCAAAATCTCTATACGTAATTAGGTAAAAATATTTTTCAAATTTAGTAAATAATTATTATATTTCTACCGTACTTTTATTGTTTATAATTGGATAAATAATTAATATTTTTTACTAAATAGTTTGGCTCCTCAAACGGACGAAAAAAAGGAAAGGAAAAAAATCCTTGAACTATTTACCTATACATTAGTAGACCTAAGATTTTACCAATGGGTTTATCATATTAAAATATCTATATGCAATTTGGTAGAAATATTTTTTCTAATTGAGTAAATAATTATTAAATTTATGTCATAAATTATTTTTGTAATAACACAAATAATTATTAATTTTTTATTAGAATAGTTTTGTTCCTCAAATAGATGAATAACAAAAAATAAAAGGAAAAATCATTGAATTATTCAAAACCACTAGGGATTGAACCCAAAACCTTATATTTAAATGGCATTAACTTAACCATTACACCACTAAATATTTTATAGTCTAAATACTATTTTATTTTTTACTATATCTTTCATGTGTATATATGTATAGGGGCCCCTCGGGCTCGGGGGCCCGGGGCGGCCGCACTGCTGGCCCCCCTCAGGGCCGGCCCTGTATACCAATAATAATCTAAGTTGACAAACAATTTATAGCTTATTTATCTTCATATTATTATAATCTAGCTATTTAGTGCTGGTTTGTTTCAACTTACTGAATTATTATAATCCACATTTTAAATTATAATAAGTTGACCGAATAATTTATCGTGTTTGTTTCGGCTTATGAAAAAATGGACCGTTATAATATAAAATTGAAACAAACATGATTTTAATAGCCAGATATAAGTAGGATTATAATAATTCTAAGCTCAAAAAACAGGCCGAAGATGGACAATGGTTTGTCAGACTGAATTCATCCGTAAAAACCAGTAATTAATCGACACCTGCACATGCACAATACTGAATGTGAGTCCTAATGTTGTTGCATTTCACTATGAACCGAGATATCATTTAGACCACAATTTCCAACAGATTGGCAAACAACATTTAACCTGTCACCCATCTTGTCTACAGTTTACAGTGTCAAAGATCAATCGCCATGGATCGATTTTGAGCATCCACTGAACGACGTGCAGAAAAGTTCAACATCATCCTCTGAGATCAATCTAGATACGCTGTCAAATCTGAGAGCTAGTGTCGTAAGAATGTTTTCGTGCCAAATGTCTAAGTCTCGACTCGATTTTGACTTTTGAGACATCTTGTCAATCTACTGCAAATTCATCAACAACGACACCGATCGACCGCTGTAACCAAATCAGAAGTAACAAAAATCACTGGCACCATATCCAACAGTGGCCTGTGGCCATCATATCAGAGGCCATACCGATATGAATGCGCGATCTGATTAAGTCTACCACTATATGCTCTCTACAGATGATGAGTTCAATGTGCACCAACAACTGCATTCATAATCAACTTGTTGAGACAATCGATCAGTTTAAACCACGTAGCTGGATTGTTGGAGTGACCTGCATGCACATTCATAAATCAGCTGCTATATGCACTATCTGATTCCTTGGAATTCATTCAAGAAGTGCAGTTCGGTTTGGCAGGCACCAGGCAACTACTCCTGTTCAGTTAGTTCATTTCAGACCAGGAAGTAGATGGCCATGCCATTCAGTATCTTGGAAAGTTTGATTTCAACAATTTGAACTACATCATTTGCTCAATGAAGCCAAGTCGTCACTTGGGAGTTCGTCCAAATCTGCTAAGGGATTCAATTCAAGACGAAGAAAGCAGTTGAACAATTTCTCGAGTTTTGCATTCGTGGCATCAAAAGTACTGAAACGATCCCATTCATGTTGTGGATCGGCAGCTGCCGCCGCACGGGTGAACTCCGGGGCGCGGCCACGCACGTCGGCCGGTGGCGAGATGCAAGCATACGCGGTAGGAGGGAGGCGCCGCGAGCTCAGCCCGTCTCCAACCGTCCAGTCATATCGTGCGGTCTAGATCGATCCCAGGAGAGTTCACCTGATGGAACTTTGCAAATAGAACCCTCATTCGCGTTTAATTATCCTTTGCGCCCTTGAAGAATAGGATCGCTACCATCCATATTAGTTTTGCACAATCCGATCACGTATGACCGGTCTAGATTGATCTCAGGTGCTGTTTGTTTACACTTAAAATAATAATAATAATAATCATAATTTTAATTATTAGTGCAAACAAAATATAATTTATTATTATTACGTGTAATTTTCAGCTTATTATTATGGGTAAGTTTTCAGTTTATTACTATAAAAGACTAACATATCTATTACACTTTAATAAAAATTATTCATTATTATCTATTATTGCAAAACCTTATTTTTTTCTAGATTACAATAAAACAATTTATTATAATTCCTATTTATAAACTAAATTATAATAATTTTAACTTGAAAACAAGTATCGTAGTATATAATAGCGAAGTTTTGCAAAGGAAATCCTCCTTCAGTCGAAGTGAACATAAGACGGACGATCCTACTCAGCCCACTTTCCACCGTACGATCACGATTAAGCGGCTCAGATCTCTCCTTGCGAAGGGATGGAGGTATTTTTCCGCAGGAAACGCAAGGAATGCAACTGACGTGTGGGACCGTCTTAGGTGGGCCATCAGGTAGTGACAACCCCAAGTCACGATTTTTTTAAAAAAATAATATTTCTTAAAAAATAATATTTTTTTAAAAAATCAAATATGTATACCGATTTAAAAAATTACAAAAATAACGGGCGGTCGGCAGTTCAAGTACCGACTGGTGCCGACTACGTCATGTCAGCACCAATCGGCACTTGAAGTGCCGACGGGTGCTGACGTGGCAGTCGACACTTCAAATACCGACCGCATATTATTTTTGCAATTTTTTAAACTTGGTATACAAATTTTATTTTTTTAAAAATAATATTATTTAAAAAAAATCACAAGTCACAACTCCTCCGTCTCCGCGTCCCCCTCCCCCTTCCCTTTCCTCGCTGACGCTCCTGCGGCAGTGCTGCCGCCAGCAGTGCCATGGCCATGGCTGCAGCCGGGACGGGTCGCCGCTACCAACCACGATGGATCGGTCGCCTGGCGGCTACGGCCAGCGACGAGGCGGGGTGGGCGGTTACTACCTGCCTCTGTCGGATTGGATCCTCCTTTCCGTTGGGTCAAAATCATCAGACAAGTTTTATGTTTGAATAATTGAATCGTCTTAACGACTCCCTGATGCGATGGTCACAACAATGGCGTCAAAAGTTTCTTCGCTTATTAGTTTATTACAGCTCACACCAATCACCAAACCCAATTGATTAATTAGTTGACTGAGATTGCGTTAGTTTTGTTTCCCTTTTTACATCGTGGTTGGTGGCACAAGGATCGCAATCTGTTTCTTTAGCTAGATCAGTTAAAGATTATCTCTTTTTTTATTGAGCGAAATCGAGATTATTTGTAGGCAAGATCAATGGAAATTGTCAGATTGGATAGAGGAGTAGAAGCAAGAATCAAAATTTAAGTCTGAATTAAGGAAATAGAATGTTTTATTCAGAACGAAGTGATGAATCAATCGCAGATAATAAGGTAATCAAACGAGTTCCTCTGTGGTGGCACAAATGGGAGCAGCAACCAATGGAAGAAAGAACAACTCAATCCCTAGATTTCTTCTACACGCACAAGCGTCCACATCCAGCTGAAATCTTCAAATACCGATCAAGATCGATACTGATAGTGACGGTAATGGCGGCGGAGGTCGTATTGTCTGTCAGATATTTCGATCAGACGGCGGAGATGGCGTAGACGGCTGCGACGATGAGGCCGGCGACCAGGCCGGCTGGTGTGACGCCGAGCGGCGAGACGCCGGACCCCACGGGCGTCGCCGGCGTCACCTTGGATCCTGTGCCCGCCGGGGACGGTGCCTGCCCCGCCGGCGACGTCGGAGCAGCGGTATCTGCACGCGGCGGGGCCGCTCGTTCGTCAGCTCGACTGAAACTAATAGCTCGGCATTGTAAGGAATGACGAATCGGACTTACTCTTGCAGTTGCTGACCGGCGGCGTCTTGACCTTGCACTCGTCTGGGAGACCGAGCGCACGAGTGCGGTTTACGCTGAGCCCGAGCGCCGCCGTGTCGGCGTTGAGCGCAACGCAGAGGCACTCCGGCTGCGACTTCACCACGTCGGCCAGCTTCGAGCAGCACGACGCCGACGGCGACGTCTCGTTCCCCGTCAGGTAGTTCAGGCACGGCGACATGCTCAGCAGCGTCTGCGTGCAAGCGGCGCTTGACGACTGCGCCGACACGCCTTCGGGGGAGAGCGCCGCAGCCGCGATGACCGCTGCCGCGACGATCCAGGCAACCCTGGCAGCCATCTTCTTCCTGCCTGCTGCTGCTTCTCGGCACTGACAAAGTGACAAACTATGTTGTGACTTGTGACACTGTTTTCTCCGTGTGTTTGTCTGAATAAAAATCTGTTCTTTATGCTTGATTTGTGCCATTTTTATAGGTAGAAGATGGCAGGACAGCATGGCAGGTTTGGTCAGGTTGGTGAGCTGAATCTTCCTAATCTTGCCAATCAAAATGGTTTCTTTTCTTCAGTTGCAGGAGTTGTTATCTGCTACGCTGTTGCAGCCATATCAGTTTTTCAGAATTCAGACACATCTGAATTTTATTCAGATTAGGTAGCCGATGCCGGTCTTTGACGTGTTGGAAGAGATTAACAACGGTATGCGTGTCAGCACATGATTTTTCTTTATTTTCCAAAGCGATGAAAAGTCGATTATTGGTCTGAATTACTATGTGACACATATTCTATACTCATAAATGTATAACTATCTTAAAAAATTTCCACACGAAAATATCAGAAAAAACTATTTAAAAAGAGTTTATCGACTTTTTAAAATTAAATTAGTTTATTTAAACACTTAAACTATTTGATTAAAAAGTTAAATCATCCGCAGTCTTTCCTCACTTTCAAACAGCCTTTATGTTTTGATGGTTAAATCGTTTCCTGTTTTTTAAGACAGACTTACATGTATTGTAACTAAACAATTTCGTAGTTTTTTATATCTTATAGCTTATATTTTTTTTAAAAAAATCTATAGTTGAATCCAACACAAATTTTTTTGTCCTCGAACATTTCGGAAAGCTATGATATGATGTTTTCCCGCTTGAAATCACCAGGTCTGGTCAAATTATTGCTTCTAGAAATTCAATTCCGTGCGGAGCAGGTGCGCGCTTTGAAAATCCTTTTATTTTTCGAAAAAACAGAAGAAGCTCCTAGTACGTACCTTCACTTTTTAATTTGAGACTAGTACTAAGCTATCAGTCTACTACCATTTATTTTTAGTGTTTAGTTAAAAGATTAAAGAATCAGGTAGCCAATTATGAGTGACAACAGAACGAGACGACGGCTGTGATGGCTTTAATTTACTCTTACTCTGTTGTCACTTATAGGCGGCTATCTTTTTTAAGCGATCTAAACAACGCTGTGAATAGATATTAATATAGAATAAGAAAATGCAAGAACAGTGTAGGCAGTAATAAAATAACAAAATTATCCGGCCAAACAAAACCTGCCACACCTAAACTAGACCAGTGCGTCGTAACTAGTACTACTACAAACAGCGACAACAACAGACAAATACCACAAGATCGGAAGACGACTACCATGAGATGAAGAGAGAAGCCTACAACTAAGAAGAAAGACAATCAAAAAAAGGAAAGAGTTCCAAAGGAAGGAAAGAGGGGAAAACGAGTTCAAAGAGATATCACTAGAAAAAACCACGCCTAAAAGAAGTTGACCATTACCGACTCTAAGCAACCTCGGATTCTGCACAGCTGCCACCATCGCAAGACAGATCCAATTCCAAACCAACCGGCTATTTCTATAGGACCCTAAGACCAGATTGGGTGCATGTAAGGATGATATGGACAGAATAATGAGAACTGGTGGATGCGAGACGTGTTATTTTGGAAGCCCAAAAATGGCTGCGACGTCAAAAAAAATCCCCATTGCCCCTAACCGAAGTCTGGTGTGAAAGCAGCACCGGCCATAAGCTGCATCCGAAACAGATGCATTATGCAATGCCTTTGTGGTAGTGGCATCACATGCATCACATGCCCTCCTGAATCAAAAGTTGTTAAGCAGGAGCAGTTACAAATGGCCGGCAACATTTACTGTAGAGCACGCAGTACCATGGTAGCGTCATCTTGTTTCTTTCCTCCTTTGTAAAGCTAATATATGTATAATGCATGCGTTGGGGGATGGATGGATGGATGGATGGTGAGACGATAGCTTTGCAAATGAGTCATGTTGACCAGCAGCATCTATCCTTTTCTGTGTACGAGTTAGTTCTTGTTTATTTGAGTTCTGGATGGCTCTGTGCACGTACTGAAATGCTTTTCGCTGCATTCCTCCGCGCGCGCTTATTGGACACATTTGCCACTACATAACGGATCAACTCTTTCAGCTCATATTAGGTCTGTTCACCCATAGCGCTCTAGTTTAGGTTCAATACCTACTCAACACAATCAACTAGTCTTATGGAGTTATGGGTGAGTTATGTAGACTAAATCCAATAATCTTCAGTGTATCATAACCCAATTTCATGCCATACTGCTCAGACATTAACTAGGCTCTCATACTACTCATAAGAGTTTAACTTGCTACATCACATGTCAACTTGCTTGGGTCATGTTGAATTGGTTCTACTCATATATAGATCTTACTAAAGACATTTATTTCAATTGGAGATTCTTAATAACTAACTGTTAGGATTAGATCTCTCGGGAGGAGAGGGAGGGCCGAGTCCCTCTCCTCCCCCTAAGACTCGCCACACCCTAACTAGGCCCCCTGGTCTTCAGGCGCCCTAATCGGGGGCGCCCCAACCGATTCGGTTGAGGGCCCCTGTCGCGCGGCACATAAAAAGAGGAAAGGTGGGCGTATGAACGGGTTGTTGTTCATACACCTAGCTACACACATTTCTGGCTACCGATCTAAGCTGTGCCGAAGCGACGGGAATGCTCTCTACCCGCTGCTCACTGGTCTACCGGACTCCGACGCTACACCGGGATCATCCTCTTCATCGGCAAAGCAGAGGTACGACATCCCTTAGATCTACCCGGTTAGGACTACCCTAGGTGAACCCCTAAGTCTTATCTATCAATGGTATCAGAGCTAATCTAGGGCTAGACTAGCTAGGGTTTGGGCGTCGAACCGACGCCATCTTCATGTACTGAGACTATTTGTTAGACCCCTATGTACCCGCATAAGACCCTAAGGAAAACCCTAAGAAAAACCCCCAAAATCCCCTCTGCAAGCCCTCAGATTAACCCCTAAGAGTGGTGCCGTGACTTTGACCCGGCGGCCACACCCGCGCCTAAGACCCCCTCTGGATCGGCCGAGGAAGAAGAAAGATCAAAACAAAAAAAGGGGGCTAGGGTTCCCGAAACCCTAACCCTAAATCCCGCGGTAAGAAATCCCCAAAGGGATTAAATCTCGGCCGAAGAACACAGAGAAACACCAAATTAGAGGGCTAGGGTTAGGGACCCTAACCCTAGCCCTAACCCTAAAATGGATATGGAGGAAGTCGGGTGCTTACCTGCGCTCCTTGCTGCCGGATCTGGCCTCGCCGGAGTCCGGGAAGACCGCAGCCGCCGCGTGCTCGGGACGCGGGTTGTGACCGCCGCCGGTTAGCTCGACGAAGCGCCGCTCACCCTCGGGTGAGCGCGCGTCTTCGGCCAGCTAACCGGCGGGCGGCACACCGCCAGTCGCCGTCGCGTCGCCGCCACCACCCCTCGCCGCGCTCGCTCGCTCGCGCCGCCGCCGCTCCGCCGCTCGGCTCTCGGGCTCCCGCACTCGAGCGCGAGGAAATGGGGGTCTAGGGTTTTCAAGGCGCGGCGCGGGGCTTATATACGAGCGCAATTGACGGGCGTCCGTCGGATCAGATCTGACGGCCATCGTCAATCGGACCGGATACGACCCAGGCGGGGGGGGCAAAATGGCGGCCCAGATCCAGGTTGCGGCCTGGGTGCGCGGGCGCGCGCGGGGAAGTTTGTGGACCGGGGCATTTTCTGTTTTGGGCCAGGCCTGATTAGCGTTTTTGGGCCAGAATTCGTTTATTAATTTTCCAGAATTTCTGTAATTGTTTTCTGATTAATAATTTCTGGAAATTAAGTAATGGCCCAAAATTTTGATATAAAATGAGTTTGTTGTGGGGAAAATTTTGTATAATTTTGTACATACTTAGTAACTGTAGTCTGAATGTTGCAGGATTTTAAGTACTTTTATGATATTTTCTTTATTAAATTTAGTCTAAGGACTATATTTAATTGAGAAATATTGGTTTAGAATTTTGTTTAAGTTTAAATTTAGAATTTTTTGTTACTGTTTTAATCAGTGTATTAATTAAGATTAAGTCTTCCGCTGTGCATACACTATTTAAAATTACTCAGAAATTTTGTGTTCTGAGTTTTAAAGCATTTTTTGTATTTTTGTGATATTTATTTATTAAATTTAGTCCAAGGACTACATTTAATTGAAGAATATCTATTAGGAATTTTGTTTATGTTTAAATTCAGAATTTTCATTACTGTTTTAAGTAGTGTATTAATTAAAATTAAGTCTTTTGTTGTGCATGTTTAGAATAAGTCTTTCATTACACTGTTTAAAATTAGTACCATGATGTAAATTCAGAATTTTATTACTGATTAAGCAGTGTATTAATTAGTTTTAAGTCTTCCGCTGCAAATACACTGTTTTAAGATTAGAACCATGTTCATCCTATCAATTAAGTAGCATTTATTCTGTCAATTAAATTTGAACCAATGAGATAATTTAATTTGGCATTATAAATGTTGTATTTTGTTAACATAGTGATTTTATCTCCTGACCAACGTTGGTGATGAAATTACTGTGGTTTAGTTGATTTGATTCTATTTCTGCCCAACGGTGATGTAGAATTAATTCACCTTTTAAGTATTAAGTATGTCGCATGTTAATTTTGACCAACGTTAAATTTTCATGTATCATATAATATCTGTTATAATATACTTTGACAATGTTACTTATTAGAAATATGCTAAGTCATATCTCCATCATTGAGTCCCTCAATGATAAGAACTACGGTTCCCGGAGTTGAAATATCAAGATAGCGATTGTGCTATAGGACATAGATCTTGTTTTAATGCTTGATTGTCTAACTAAGCGTGCGAAGCCCGTGATCTGAGAGGATGAAAGCCAAGAGGCTTTTGTCATAAGGTTACGTGACTTCGCCGAAATAAGAATAAAATAAGATATATCGTACTAAATGAAATCAATGGAAACACAAAATGTATTATGATTAAGAGCTCCATTATGGAGCCAATTAAGGGGTTCTATCGCACATCATGACTTTTCTAAGGCGTATGATAGTACGCTTATTAAGAAAAGCTTAGTAAGTTTTTGCGACATGGTTTTCAAAGCTGAAACCCATGAATAAAGAGCTCGATGAGGATATTATCGTCCAATTTTTATTATGACGTCACACTAAGTTTTTCTGATCATTTTGTGATCAACTACAACTTACAGCGAGAGTGTTGGAGTTTGTAGATGCTGTTTTCAAACTATGTATAAGAATTAAGAAAGCACACAATGATTTAGGTCATAATGTGCAACACGAATAAAGGGGAAGAAGCATTATAAGACTTGTTCTAATGATGCTAAGGACTCCTCTTATAAGCTCACATAAAGGAACATGATGTCCTAAAGGGCATGTACAGACATGTAAGGAGGAACACCGCATGAAGGAATATGTGGAGTTCCCAAAATGGATGAACGAGAATGGTAATAGATGAATTTTCGCACTTAGAAATAAAGTCACTAGTCTTGCCTTTGAGCATGACAAACTTTATTTATTTTCTCAAGATGATTTTATCATCTGAGAATAATGATAAGAGCAAAAGAATTGATGACGTATTTTCGAAATTATGGCACTATCTAATGGACCATATTTCGAGGGGGAGGATTGAACATTTAGTCAATTCTTCCGCTTTAGTTTCTTTAGACTGAGTTTCAAGCATATATTGCATTAAGATAAATACGTCAAATAAATTAAGAAAGACGCGAAATTAAGTTTAATGATTGTAGTAATTTTTATCTCCTGACCAACGTTGGTGATAATGTTATTATATTTAAGCTCAATTGATTCTA
Organism: Zizania palustris; assembly: GCA_019279435.1. Lineage (NCBI taxonomy): Eukaryota > Viridiplantae > Streptophyta > Magnoliopsida > Poales > Poaceae > Zizania > Zizania palustris. Next base: position 86,534,101 of record JAAALK010000079.1, read on the forward strand.
ATTCTGCCCAACGGTGATTTAAAATTAATTGATTAACATTTATCCAATCTAAGAGCGATCAGATCATCAGTTGCTCTGGATAAATTTAAGATGTTTTTAAGGCTGATTCTTATATCAGCATGATCTAAAGTTTAAAAGAGTAAGATCTGACCGTGCTACGGTCAATATACCCCGTATGGCCGATTTCTCGAACTCTTTTGCAAGGTTCTATAGAAAATGGCAAAATAGCCCGGTATTTTATATCGGGTGTACCATAGAAAAATAGAGTGGCTATAAGGTGCACTCGCACTTCAGTGGACATAGTAAGTAGTATGGTAAGTTATTCCACTCTATCAATTAATTTGTGGATGAAGGCATTAAAACCAACATTCATAATTTTAATTGGATCCTTAATAAGTATGTGCCTAAAAGCACCATAAGAATTATGGACAAGACGATAACCATTTTTCTAAATTATTTTAGAATAAGGGTATGTCGTCCTGCTAAGGCTATATTTTAACCCAAATATTAATAAGTTAAAGTCCTAAGACAGTAAGTTGTCAATTTTATTGACTACAAAGATAAGTCTAAGTGATCTCGTTTTGTAATGTCCTAACAGACATGTTAAGTTTGTAGAAACGAGATATGCATTTTTTAGAAGATGCTTTAATCAAGGGGAGCACGGTACTTAGAGAAATTAATCTTGAAGAGAAGTGGGTTAGTGAATCCACTCCTATGATTCAAGAGCAATTTTTCATGTACCTGTGGTAGTGTCTTTTGTCCAACACTTGAGTTTGGACCTTCATTAGCGGCATCTATTGTACATGAGGCTCCTATTATTCAGGAATCTGTTTTTCTAGATGATGCTAATGAAGAAGTAAAGGGACAACTCTCTAACTTAGTAAATAATGTGCCAACTCAGATAAGAAGCAGATTAAATGAGACATTTTTGAGTGTCTTATTTAAGGATTCTTTAAGAATCATTAAGGCATATTATGACTTAGAACTGCATCAGATTGATATAAAGACAACATTTTCAATAAGTTTTAAATGAGAATGTCTATATGACACAACTAAATGTTTTGTCATAGAAATGAAAGGAAATTTTATGATACCGTTTTATCTAAGTCCAATGGACTTAAATAAGTTTTAAGTAAGGGTATCTGAAATTTAATTAGACCATTAGAAAATTTTGGGTTTAATAATAATGTAGAGGACAATTGTGTTTGTGCTAAGTTTAAGAATAGGGATTTATTTTCCCACTTTAGCATGTGGATGACATTCCGCTTTCAAGTGGTAATGTCCATCTACTATTAGAAACTAAGAAATATTGTCCTCTCATTTTGACATTAAGTATCTTGGAGAAATTTTCCTATGTGTTAGGATTGGAGTTTCTCTAAGATATCATTAAAGGGGTATTAAGATTATTGCATACGGCATACTAGAAGATATACTGATAAAGTATATAGTATGCATGCGTGTAAGCTATCGCCTGATTCGATAGTCAAGGGTGATAAGTTGGGAACTTTTAGTATCCCAGGAACCAATATGAGATCGATCAAATTAGATTGGTTCCATATGCTTCTGCTGTCGGAAGCCAATGTATGCTCAATTATGTACTCGCCCTGACTAAGTTTATACCGCCGGAATGCTTGGCAGATATCAGAAAATCCAGAAATAGATCGTTGGATTAAAATTAAGAAAGCCTTGAGATTTATATAAGGCACAACGACCTCATGCTAATGTGTGAAAGATTAAATGACCTAGCGATTGCGGGTTATTCAAATTAAGACCTTGCGAGATGAGTGAATGCTAAGTAGTCCACATTAAGTTGTGTATTCACACTCGCAAAGGGAGTTGTGTCGTGGAAAAGCTCCAAACAAACTGTGACGACATCTTCCACGATGTATGTTGAGTTTGTAGTATGTTATGAGGTCGCCGGACAGGCACTATGTGTTAAGAATTTTATTCCGGTTTTAAGAGTGGTTGACAGCATTTTAAAACCACTTAAGTTATACCGTGACAATGAGTCAACAATATATTTCTCCTATAACAACAAGTAGTGTGTTGTTGCCAAACACATCTAAGTTAAGTGTTATATTGTTGAGGAGAGAATCCAAGATCAAATGATAAGTAGAGCATATAAGTACCAAGCGAACACTTGCGGATCCGCTCATAAAAGGCTTACCTCCCACTGTGTTCAGAGAACACTTAGTCGACATGGGTTTAAGGAAAGCCTATGATCTATGGATTTATAAGGGCCCAAAAATAAGTTTAGAAACTATTTCAGAGTAGAGAGGTGTATTGTAGCTATTGAGTCACATAGTACGTAGCTGACTATTGTGATGCATCACGCTCTATGCATTGATTTATAATGAGATAGAGGTAATGTTAAGTTAAGATAAGAATTAAGATGAGATCTAGGGGAGAATGTTAGGATTAGATCTCTCGGGAGGAGAGGGAGGGCCGAGTCCCTCTCCTCCCCCTAAGACTCGCCACACCCTAACTAGGCCCCCTGGTCTTCAGGCGCCCTGATCGGGGGTGCCCCAACCGATTCGGTTGAGGGCCCCTGTCGCGCGGCACGTAAAAAGAGGAAAGGTGGGCGTATGAACGAGTTGTTGTTCATACACCTAGCTACACACATTTCTGGCTACCGATCTAAGCCGTGTCGAAGCGACAGGAATGCTCTCTACCCGCTGCTCACTGGTCTACCGGACTCCGACGCTACAGCGGGATCATCCTCTTCATCGGCAAAGCAGAGGTACGACATCCCTTAGATTTACCCGGTTAGGACTACCCTAGGTGAACCCCTAAGTCTTATCTATCACTAACTACTCTGGGATTCTGAGTATCTAGTTGACTAGTCTAAGTATCTAACAAGTGAGAATCCGTAGAAAATGGTTCTTAGTTTCTAGATTCTAATTCATTTAATATTCTATAGAATTCTATAGAGGTAGTTGTAACAGTTAGAAGCTAAAATAGATAGTCCCTTAAAGCTAACTTTAGATTTTAGGTTTACTCAACTAAAATTCATAATAATTATGAATTGAACGAGTGTTACCTTTTAATTTATGATTCCCTGCCATCCTATAACTAACACTACCACAGAAAAATACTTTATTGACAGGTAATAACATACATTAGTGATAGGCATGCCCTCCATTACTCTTATCGCGTCAGTAAAACCATGTCATTAGTGACGGGTAAATACCCATTATAAAGGGTATTTCCAGGTCCACGTCACGTCTAGCATGACTCTTTTAGTAATGGGTGAATATGGTGATCCGTCACTAAAATTCAAACTATAGTAACGAGAAGTACATGACTCCCATCATTATTGAGAATATTTAGAGATGGGTCTTAGTGGCTATCCATCAATAAATGGGGTCATGCTAGATGCAAGTGGATCTAGAGGGACCCTTTAGTGACAGGGAGAAACTAACACTGGTCACTATTGAGAACCTTTAGTGATGAGAATTTATTTAGATTTTTCACTAATGTTATGGTCATATTGTAAAAAAATTATGTTGCATCCTAAATCAAAGAAAAAATTTGGCAATCAACATTTCACATCGCAAACAATACAAAATTCATCACATAATACCATCATCACAAATTGTATTGCATAAACAAAGCATACATCACAAATTGTATTACAAACATGGTAGATTTCACCAAATGTTACACATCATATTATATCAAAAGTTCACAACCAATGCAACAAATATATAAGCCGGTTTGAAGACTTGGTCGATAAGAAATGACACTAGTCGTGAATGGATGGCTTGCAAGTCATTCTCGCTAAGATTACCTTCAAGTATATTGAATTCCTGCAAATTGAGTTTTTTACGTTAGTCGATGTTTATATAAGTGAAACATAAATCCAACGCAGAAATAAAGTACATGATAGTATCTTACGTTAGGTGATTTAAGATCTTCTATGTTTAGGCCAACATCATATGATGTGTGACATAAAACCCGTATTGGTTTCTTGGAGGTTGAGTATAGTACTATTATGGAAATACATGATTAGTTTGGATGTCACATTTAATTTTGAAAATCCAAACATTAAGAGAATTATCGGCATTGTGGTTTTATGCACCAACTGTTAGAGTTGCATTGCTTTTGATGTACTAAGACCGACACCGAAAGCTCTATAACTAGGTACAACAAGAATTGAGTTAAGCGAGAATAAGTTAAAGGTTGAACTTGTATTAATAAGGTAAAGAAAACCTTACTCATTGATTAGTCTGATTACCGAGTAGTCCCTCTTGTTGTGATTGCCATTCGGTCCCAACGGTTTTGTCGAGTCAATGTACCATACAATGTTTCACTTGGGGGCAAAGAGTAGAACATAATGTCCATTCAAGTAGTGTACATCCATTAAAAATTGTTCTCTTGTGATGCAATCGGTGAGTAGCTTACATACGTAGTTGATGCATGACTATATCATTCCCAATGGTTGACATTGCTAATAGTTGTGGGTCAAAAAATTTGAATAGTCATTTCTTGCATTCCTAGCATAGAGCTCTTTCTTGGCAAATCTTTCTGCCTTGAACTTAGCTGAGCTCTTCATGTTGACAAATTGGTCTCAATCCTCCTTTTTCAGGTATGATTATTTTGTGAAGGGCTCGAGGTCTCTAGCGATAAAGTTCGAGACAAAGTTGCTTTTATGCGACCTTCGTAGCTTGGATATCATCTTCACCACAGTCCTTAAAGTTGTTGCCTTTCACTACTACACAAATGATCTTTAGTGACTTAGTTTTAGTGATGGATAAAAGACATGTGTCACTAATATACCTTAGTGACGGGTCTCAATGATATCCGTCACTAATGAGTTGCCAAATTCTAAACTGATCTTTAGTGACGGATAACGTTGAGACCCGTCACTAAAGACCTACCTTTAGTGACGTATGTGAGACTCATTACTAAAGATCTACCTTTAGTGACGCGTGAATATCTAAACCCATCACTAAAGACCTACCTTTAGTGACGCGTGAATATCTAGACCTGTCACTAAAGACCGACGTACACAAATTTTTTTAAAAAATTTGGGCATGTTGAAGAACAATATCCCAAAAATTTAGGCGGACAGAAGAACACTATTATAAAGTCTCGTCTCCTCTATTCAGTCTTTACTCTCAACCATTCTATAACTTCACTCCATTGCTCTCTACTTGTTCTTTACATTCTCATCTCGATCGTTCTCTATTGATGGTCGCTGGTATCATTACAATATCTACTCGACAATGACCAATGTTACTTCATGCTCCACCCAACTATGAGCTCGTCAGTATTGAACTGTTTCAAGAAAGGGTACAAAATTATTATCATTGCTTCTCCAAATCCTATTGCTTGCTCTCCTCCATTATTATCACCTCTTTATCTTCTTCTTCTTTATCATCATCTCTCCTCCTCTATTTTGTCTCAAGATAGATGCCTCACCGACGATGACCACATGAAAATAATATCGGGACAACGACATAAATAATGGAAAGAATGCTTGTCCATGACCACCTCATATCTATTCTTCTTCTTCATCATCGCCTCTCCTCTATTGTGGCTCGAGGTAGATACCTCACTGATGATGGCTGCATGCAAATCACATCAGAACAACGCCAAAAACAATGAAAAGAGCCCCTCCATAACCATCTAGGATCTAATCGTTAACTCATTTGAACTAAAAGAAACTAAACGAAACTGTATAGAACAAATCTGAAATGAAAAAAATCTATCTTTAGTGACGCATGAACATCTATGCCCATCACTAATGGTCCACCTTTAGTGACGGGTATACCTTTAGTGACGCGTGAACATCTATACCCATCACTAAAGGTTACCATTAGTGACAGGTAAAGATGTATGCCTGTCACTAAAGGTACGTGTATACACTCGTCACTAATGATGGGTCATTAGTGATGCGATAAGGGTAACGGGTACGATGCCTGTTATGACCTGTCACTAATGACCCTTTTTACGTAGTGTTTATTTTCATGGGAAACTTGAAGAAATTATTGATCCCGTCGTTGAAGAGTGCATTCTTCTGCTCTCGACTGAGATCGTCGAACTTCCTTAGAGTCAATGACACCCTCTCTCATGCAATAAGTCCTACAAGATTCCTCAACTTTTATAAGGCCATTTTATCTTGTCTGTTGGCTACTTTACTTGCATCCTTGACTTCTTGATTGCTAGCTTAACCTCATCAATGGGCTAGAAGACCTGATAGAGGAATGAGTACACATATAGACATTAAGAAGGGAGGCCTTAATGCTTCATTAAAAAAATGTATGATCATGCAGCGCTAGACTTTGGACACTAATAGGCAATGATAGGTCTTAAATCCCATACAGGGATATGCATCCCGCTTTGTTGGGACCCACGGTTCCATACAATTATAGAGGGAATTTTAGCAGCATCTCCACGCTGTTCTCCAAATTCACATCTTGACTTGGTATAGAGAGTGTTGTGTATCTAGAGAACAACAAAGAGACACCACCAAAACGCTCTCTAAAACCATACATGACCACTTGGTCCAGCTACGCGGGTTGCACATTCGTAGATTGTCTAAAGTGCGTGGACAATTTGGGAGCATCTTCATATTAATATGACCAGTGCTCGATCATATTTATAATCTTACAAGATGATATAATGAGTTGCACAACTCTAATTCATTTTTTTTTAAAAAAATATTTAAAATGAGATAAGAAACAAAATACTTAAAAAAATAATAATACTCCTATTACAATAAAATATGAATGTAAAATAGAACAATAATTTAAAATATGAAATAAAAAGAATGTAATTAGTACAATATTATAACGAACCAAGGTACATACAACATGAAATTTAATAACCATAAGAGTGTAACATACATAGAACATTAATTTAAAAAGTGAAATAAAAAGAATGTAATGGGCACAATGTTATAACGAACGGAGGTACATGCAACATAGAATTTAATAAAAGGGAAAATTTCTCACATGTCATTACAATTTTCAAGAATTTTCTATATGTCATTGTCAGTGACTGTAACGGTCGTCATATGTCTGTGACACGCCGATGGCATATTGGTAAACCAAAAAAATTATAATGGCACAGAAAAAATTAACCCAATTTAATAACCATAGGAATGTAACATATAACATTACTTTAAAAAGTAAAATAAACAGAATGTAACAAGAACAATGTTATAATAATTGCTCTCATATGTCAGGATACCAACTTCATAACATCCTCGCCGTTAGGCTATAATTTAATTCATAGGTGTATGTAATAACTAATTTATTAAGCAATGGTGTTTGGGATTTTAGGGACTAAATGGGACTAAACTTTAGTCCCTAAAAATAAGCAACTCTAATTCAAACGGGACCTAAATAATAATAGTAAACACTTATTGAAGTGCATATCATACATGAATAAAATATAGGAACAATAATATTAGCATATAATGAGAGATCAATATGTGAACAAACTTATAAAAAAAATAAATCTAATTTTCACACACATCCTCATACTAATATCATTATCTTCGTTGAGCAAATATTTTATAAATTATCCATAAACTAAGATATTCACAAATTATCCACAAACCAACGTACTCACAAATTATCCACATATTCACTAATTCACAAATCCTAGCCATGTTAGAGGAGAAGAAGAATATTAAGAGGAGGATGCAACCGAGGTGGAGGCGAGTAGGATCGGCCACACGTGACAAAATAGATGGCAGAACAGAGGCCACAAATGATGGAACAAATGGTGGAACGGAGGCCACGTGGGACTGAATAGACAACTGAGATAGAGCATGATGGGACTAGCGAGCAGCACAATGAAGGCAACGATGGTGAGAGGCTAGGGTTAGGGTTGAGAAAAATGAAAGCATATTAATTTACTTCGAGACCCACCTATTTATGAGTAGGAGTCATTAATGATATGTGTGGTAACTACCGCTCGTCACTAATGAATCTCCTAAGTGATGGGTGATAGTTACTGTCCGTCACCAATGACTTATCATCTTATAAATATGACTAGTTGTTCGGTCATATTTATAATCCAATACTCCCGAATGGGAGACGACGTAATCGATTACGCGACTCTAATAATTACTCATATAAAAATTTATAATAAAATTAATTCGATCAGAATTATCAAATTAAAGATCCATTAGACTAATTATTTTATTTTGTTCAACCCACATATATATTGGATAAAAAATATAGGATGTTGGTGCTAACGGAGATGGGGGCGGTGCATCGGAGTACGTAACAATGCATGTCACCATCCTAAGCATGCACATGATGTAGTGTGATCGGGCTATCGATGGCTGGGGACTTAACTACGGTTGGTCAGCAATTATGGGACAATGGTGAAACCAGTGACCGATGAGGGCAATAAGTGTGGAGCTCGGTGTTTGAGGTACTTAAATACTTGTCATTAGTAACGATTATCTCTAAAATAAAGTCACTAACGGTAGCCAGTGATATGGGTAAAATAACACACGTCACTAAAAGTCACATCCTCTAGTGATGGGTGGTACTATGACCCGTCACTAATGGGGGCACTACTCTTTAGTGACGGGTGACAACATAACTTGTTACTATAGGAGTCAATGTAACCTTTAGTGATCGATCATATCGTGACCTGTCACTAATTAGAGTGCTTCATCTTTAATGACGGGTTAGATTTCGACCTATCACTAATAATGTAGAATTATTGATGCGTGTAAAATAATTTGTCACTACAAATAAATTACTGATCTCGTGTGAGCTCCGCCGCTAAATATACCGTTTATGTGTTTACGTGGTAGTGTAAATCTAACCAAAACAAATATGCTGGCCGATATGTGCAAAGCTATCGTCACTTGTTATTACAAGTTTTCAACAGAATCTGATGAACAGCTTGTCAATTGAGGTGTACTTGACCCAAACAAATTAAACATTGCCAGATGAGCCGTACGTGTGCTTTTGCTGTAGCTGAATCTGAAAAGTAACATGCATGGGAATCTGCCTGTGCTTCTGCCGTTAGTTATGTTGGTTGCAACCACCAGTTTGACTCCAAAGGAAGACAGCTGTGTTTTGTTCCAAATCTATTTTTACATTTCAAATATGTTTTTAAGCAAACATTTTAAATAAATAAATATATATATATTTAATTGATCGTTTTACTTACTCGTACAATAGTAGCTCGTCATTTTTCTTTTTAATTAGCTCTATGACCCACATGGTATAGCTATCATCTTTTTGTCGTGGATATTCTCGCTTTTAATTTTGTTTTTTACCATTAAGTTTGATTTGACCCTTGGATAAATAGTTTGAGAGTTTAAACAAAAACATTTAATGCTAAATTTTGATAAATTATTTCAAATATTTTTTAATATTTTTATATGAAAGTTTTTAAATAAATTATATATACACTTTAAGAGTTTGGAATGCATGATGCATAAAAATTTATGCCGGAACCCAGAAGAGGGTTGCGAATGGACATCGTTTTATTATTTGAGTATCTCTACCACAAAATTTCAACATGGCAATTATTACCATCGAAGACACCAATGTAAATAATGTAGGGTTAGTTGGATCCATACTATTATAATTTTGCGACTTTGAAGAAATATCATTACAATTTATATGTTTAGATTCACGCCATTATAATTTCGGAGAACTCTGAACTATACCATTACAAATTTAGAGAATTCTAAAATGTGCCATTACAATTTCAGAGAACTACAAGATTGAGCTGAAATTATAATGACATAAATCTAAATATGTGAATTGTAATGTCATTTCTCTAAAGTCGCAAAAATATAATTGCATTGATACAATTATTCCAATAATGTAATACCACTATATAAAAAGAACGTTGTACGATACAACAAATACAAATTAAACCCACTCATAATTTAGTATAGGTCGGTGAATCACCGAGCAGTCCACTCAAGGAGTACTCGAGGTGAATATTAAATATTTGTAAGAAAAGTGTAGCGTCTTCAAACCCAAAAATCGACTCTAAAACACAAGAGCCAATGTTTATACCGTTTTAGGCCTCCCGGAGTATAATAGTCATATGTCTATTATTTTGGTCTATAATATAACTGTTGACATAAAAGATTACGTTAACAAGTTTGAATAACATGAAGAACAACACTTAGATAAAGGAATTATTTTGAGTCCAAACAGAGCCTCTGAATTGGATAATAACTCTAGCTGGGCTCTAAGTATGTGATTGCTTGAGTCTGGATCCTTATTACAGTGGTATTTATAGGGGAGATCTATAAGGAAAATGCCCCTTTACCCTATAGTTACAACCATCATAACAGAATCTATTCACCGGACCCCGTAGGGGTACGACAGTACAAACTCATTCAGTCACTTGGATAAGGTAAACGTCCCGCCTGAGCGACGGTGCATGTCTTGAACAAACGGGAGCCTCGTCATGACAAGACATCTTCGTAAAGCGAACGTCTTATCCAATAGACAATGTCTGGTACTATAATCATCATGAACCATTTGGTAGTGCCCCTTCGTAGCGGAGTCTTGAGGGGCCTTATGGACGGCCTCCGTTATGGCTGGCATTAGAGTGCCTATGAGGGCTTCGAATTCCTCTAAAGGTCTTCGCCTAGGGGAGGGGGCACCGTGCGCTTCGGAGCATTATAGCAGCACCGAAAGGCTTCACACGCGCGGACTCCCAAACCGTCTTTAGAGTCCTTGTTCTAGTTACTTTATGCTGATGGGATTATTTCCTCCCAACAATAACGGTGGATCTTACATTACGACACAATTAAGTTACTGAGGTTTAAGACGTCGAAAGCAAGAAATTATAGAGTTGGATGGCTAGATGATTGATGATAGATGAGATGTCTCTAAGGGATCCTTTCATCTTTATATACTCAAGAGGTTAGCCCAATAACTTATAACTCTCTCCAGATTCAAACTTGAATTGTCTACTGGACTCAGTTGCTAAATTCCTAATTGTAAATATCCTGGCATAGATAAATATTTCTTGATACCATATCTAGAGTTTAACTACCCGACGATGAATTTAACTTTCCTTTTCGAAACAAAACTCCTCTTTATGGACCAAACGATCAATCTTGGTTTTGATCTGTTATTGATCCAGTTAAGCCCAACTATGATGTATCCAGGCATCACATCTTGATAGTGTAAATCAGGGCTGATGTGCCTGATGACCTTAATATTTCACTGATATATTTATAGTCCAGATCCACTCACTACTCAAGAACCGATGAGCTTTATCCACATTTTTTTAACATCCTCAATTACAATTTGAGTCGATAAAAAAGTACATTTGACAGGCCGGTACTAATAAAGTATTTAATACCAAGCGAAAGATCACTTGGAATTAAACTAACTAGCCCAGGAGGTGCCCCTTCGGGCACCCTATCTATATTTTGCAAAATTAATTATATATATATATATCCAATATAAGATCCTCTTCGTTTTTTACAAAATTACAAGATATAAAAAAAAGAAAAAACAATATTTACGATAGAAAATAATCGAGCATGTGTATTAAGAAAAATTTGTGATTGACAATAGTTAATGTTTTTAGGACATCATTATTTTCCCTATTTACATAAAACGATACCTCTCATTTACTGTAATTTTTCACTTTGAAGTAATCCCACACTAATTTACAACAATGAAACTACCTATCCACTTCAAATAAAAAGTAATGGCACCTCAAAATCATCAAAATTCACATACTTTAAAAACTTTTGAGTCCAGAAAAAACACGATTTTACCACATAACCATAAGATCACGAAGCAGAGTTTTCTCTAAATGTTTTTGAATGAAAGCGGTGCGCCAGCGCGCCGTAAATAAGAGCAAATGTGAGCAGGATATTTAAAATCCGAGATTGAGTGACAAGCAAGTTTCAGGTTTTCGATTGTAGCACACTTTAATTTCAAAGAATCATCCATTTGAATGCGGTAGCACTGGCGTTTGTCCAGAGATTCAAGGTGCGGGTAGTGGTCAAGTTTAGAGGGCACCACACAAGTTCAGACAGTATGTATTTTCGAGGGGGGAAGCCAAGCTTGAATTAATGTCAACTTATTATGGCAAATATATGTTCAACTGAGATCTAACGGAAACAACCACCTAAACATTGTGGTAGCACAAAGCAATCATTCATGCCTTTAATTCGAGTTTATAATTAGATAAAAAGAATATCACAAACCAGAGGTTCATGTTTTAAAACAGTTCCATATCACTTAATAGAAAAAAAAGTCTAGCATGTTCTCATGAATTGAATTATGAGGTGGTGGTGACAGTATGGCACATCCATCTGAAACCTCTATCATAAAGCTGACAAAAAGCATTACTTGGACATACGAGTAAAAATAGCTATTTGTCTTGGTCTTCCATAAAGTCAAAATACTTGTTCTCATTTCAAAGATCAAGAGCAAAAATAATCTCAACCCCTTTTACGTGATAAATCAAGATAAGTTGACCATATAACTTAGCACAGCTAATCTAGGATAAAATAAACACATGAGTATAAAATACTAAGTGAATTGCATTTCTTTCTCCTATAAATGAAGGGGCAGATCTCCTGCACCCCTTTTTCAAAAAATTACTAACCAAAGTCCAGTAAGGTCCATGAGTTCGGTTTTGTATCACCAGATGCAACTTTGCTAAACTGCTGCTCACTAATATCTCTCATCTTGGAACTGCAATGTAAAATGTAGTTCTAAATATCACATATTAAGTCACAGAACAATGAAAATTACATATGCAATATGAAATCAAGTTGATGTTTCAAATTCCTCTTCAGTTGAAATTAAGTGTGCAGGTAGTTGTAAACATTCAAAACATATTCAACAAAAGAAACTCGATGTAAAGTACTTCTGCTAGGGATAACTGATGGCATCGATCTGCGCATTTGAGAAAGCAGTGAGAATGATGAAGAACCTAGTCCAGTAGACAAGTGGCTTCACGAAAAGCACACGGATATCCTCAGCTTTCACCTCAGTTGCAACTTTAGCCAGGGAGACAGTAATTGAAGAGGACACAGATCATGTATTTATGTTTAAGCTTCACGATAAAAATGGACTGTCACATAGAAAATTCTTAAATAGCTAGTGACTATGAGTGCATGACTATGGGACTGTTTATTTCAGCTTTAGATTATAACAACCCTATTTTTTTATAAGCTAAAATAAATAGACTAACTTATTATGTCAGCTTATTATAATCTGGAGTACATATTATAACAATCTAGTAATCTGGTCCAACTTATTTTTTTATAAGCTGGATTGTTATAATCCCAAGTTAAAACAAACGGCACCTAAAAAGAACAGTCAAATACAGGGAATTTAGCAAATATGATAGACAAGATTTGCACTTCGACATATTAATAGTGTAGAAAAATGAGAGATTTGATAATTTGCCACTAAAAATACATTCATGAGTCATGCTTTTGGTTTGTGGGTAATGTCAGTATGTCACTAATTTATGAACAATTTTGGTCGGCTCTGAAGAAAGGCTAAGCATTGGCTTCATACAAGAGGGAACGGAGAGGCACATACATGACAAGCACTCGGCGTCATCGTCGTCTTTAGTGCCCAGAGCCCCAGAGGCGTTGTATACCACATCGCCATGCTTGTTGAGCAAATCCTCAAGCAGGTTGTCTGCATCATCCCCTTTTCTGGAGTTCTGCTAGCTTGAGTCAGAAATGAGAAAAAACACAAAGAGATCAGAACAAGAGGAGACACCCAAATGACCCAAGAGACAAGGACGTGCTCGAATAATGTTTTGTAAAGTTAATATGAAAGAGAAGCATGTGATGGATGCCAAAATATGTCTGATCTGCATGCATACAAAGTGCAAACAAAACAAGATCAACACTAAGGTTAAATGAGCAGGTGGCTCACATAGGATTTTAATAGGAGTAAAATGTTGGTTTCTAATAAGTGTACTCTCCCTTATTAATGAAAACCTCCAACAACATCTTAAATGTTCCGGTGCTACTTTAGCAAATTGGTGTGAAATGTTCCTGTGAAAATATCTACGGTTTATTGCAACTATTCCTGGTATAATGCATGAAGCCTTATACTAGGAATAGTTCACTAAGGTAAATCACTTTGCTTACTTTGCTTTCTACTTAATGTCAAGTTGTGTGCCGGTACACATGTGACACCATTGTACGTTTAGTCCTCATTTTTTGTCTTGCAAATTTTGTTAGTTTCACATCAGTTGTTGAGATGTGATATAATTAACCTGGACCCAAAAAATGTGGTGTGGAATGCAAGATAAGTTTTGTATTCTGTACTATTTGTAGCGCGAATTGTATCTTCAGTTCAGTTAAGTGATGCTAATTTTCATCCTGCAACTTGACATATGTTTATTCTACAAATGAATGTTGCACTATCAGCAACTTGTGATCTATCTGCCCATGGATGAGGAGCCATGCTGAATAGCGTGGGCCTCATGGCTCCAGAAGTGATGAGTCATTGTCAACGATAGTCAAAGAGGACAAAAGAAGAAGAGATCTGCTGTTTCATGGGCTGCGTGTGACTCAGGTACACGGGCAGCAAGCGATTGTCGGGCAGAGGAGGCTGCGAAGTCGGGTTGGCCCAATCCGGGTACATGGGCCAGAAGTAGTAGAAGACCCACTGGGCTGTTGACTAGGGTTGACTCAGGTACACGGGCGGTGAGTGATTGCCGGGCTGAGAGAGCTGCGGAATCGGGCCGGCCCAATCCAGGTACCTGGTACAAAGTCGGTGGAGGCTTTGTCAGTTTCGACGCAAAATTGACAACCGTTGATCTTGTATCGGACTGTCCAGAAGAGAAGCCGTAGTCGCTACAAAAGCCTAGCTTCCGGATAAGTCATTTGTATCTCTAGGCCCACAGTCAGTCAGTCGTGTCTGTAAAAATACCTAAGGGCAGTTGAGTCATTTCCTTTATTTAGCGTCTGTAAAAAACCCTAAGGGGCTGGTGGAATATTCCAGGCCATTGGGCAGCCTATAAATAGGACCCCAATCCCTAGGGTTGGACTACCCTTTTGGCTGAAATCAATACTACTCCTTTGGGTCATTTTGTCTCTTGCATTTTCTCTCTCTCTCACTCTTGCTGTGCGCCGCCAGGCATTTATTCATTGCATTTTGCCTTGCATTTACTCCTTCTCAGTAAGATTCCATCTCCTGTTCGTGTTTGGATGGGTGTATCAATCTCTCGGAATCAGTAGCTTCGGTTTGGTGTGTGTTGGTGATTTTATTCCTGAGAAGGTGCTTCTGTTGCGTGTGTTCTTCACGCAAGTAGTACTAGTTCTTGCTGTTGCAAGTAGTACTACTACACTGTAGCAATAGTACACTAGTACCAGCTTTTTGCTTTTACTGCTCAACTTTTTGATCGAGTTGACAGGACTAAAGTCCCTTTTCTGGCTGTTCTCTGGCGAAGCCCCTTCTCTGTTCGAAGCCCCTCAGCTCCGAGAGGTAGGCTTCGATCTGAAATCTTCGAAGGCTTCGTTTGAACTTCGACTTCAAGTTTGTGCTGTGTTGCTAAGCTTCGAAGTACTTTTTAAACTGTCAGCGTTTCATACTTCGAACGTTTGGGCGAAGGTACTCCGACTTGAGCTCTTCGAAGTCCATACTTCGACAGGTTTCGAAGTTGACTTCGAAGCTTGTCTTTCTGTTAGACTTCGCTTAGTGTTTGCATCCGTCCTCTTCGAAGGTTCTTGATGCGTTTTGTTCGAAGGTAGAACAAAGGCTTCGCTTTGGTTTCTCTGTCGCGTGTCAGCTTTCACTTCTCTTTTCGAAGGTTGCTTTTTCAAAGGTAGAGTGTAGGCTTCGAATTTGGTTTCTCTGTCGCGTATCAGCCTTCGACCACCGAAGCAGACCTCGACGAGCGAAGCAGTCTTCGCCAAGTTCCGAACAGGAGACAAATCTGAACAGTAACTTCTCATCTCACTTTATATATACTTAGATCATTTCATTGAGAAGTTTGGCCTGACATGTCTAGTATACTTTGTTTATCTGCCTAGTTGCACTGCTTTGGTAGTTCTCTGTTTAACATCAGTTGCTTCTAGGCTAGATACCTTTAGACTTAGGCTATCTGTTCATTTTCTGCTGCTTAGCCTTTTGAGGTGCGTTGGGTGTTGGGAACAGGCCATATATTCGAAAGAATTTTTAAGGCGCCCATTCACCCCCCCTCTGGTCGCTACTTTCAGTCCTACAAGTGGTATAAGAGCAAGGTTAGGGTTTTTCCATACCTTAACCAGTTCTAAACCCCAGTAGTGACCATGTCATCTCCTGGCAAGGTCCCGTCCTTGGAAGCCTATGGCTATAACTATTGGAAGACTCGCATGCGAGCCTATCTCATGAGCCAGGGTTCGGACATTTGGGACATTTGCGTTCACACCACGTTTGTCATATTGCCAGTCGTTGAGCAGGGTACTGCTGGTATCATTGCTCAGCATCTGAGCAACAGTAAGGCTGTGAACATTCTTTTCTCAGGTTTAGGTCTCACTGAGTTTGAGCGTGTGAGCCATCTCTCCACTACGAGAGAGATCTGGGCTACCCTCAAGGCACACCATGAGGGAACAGCACAGGTCAAGGCTCGGCTCTATCAGACCTACCGGCGTGAATATGAGAATTTCACACAGAAGCCGGGTGAATCTGTTGAGGCTTTGTTTGGTCGTTTTTAGTCGATCATAAACAAGCTTCGGGACAACAAGGCTGAGGGTGCTCAGTTAGTCTCAAATCATGAGCAGGCGCTCAAGGTTCTCCATACCTTGGACCCAAAGATCTGGGAGATCAAGGTATCTTCTATCATTGAGAGTACTTCTTATGATACCTTGACCATCTCTGAGCTGTTTAGCAAGCTAAAGGCTACTGAGGTTGATCTCCAGCTGAGATCAAATCTCACTGGTTCTGGATCAAAATCTCTGGCCCTTGCCACACCTTCTGTTGATCCCTCTTCTGTGAGTTGTGCTGGGTTCTCTTTGATGTCTATCACTGAGGACCAGCTTGAGTTGTTAGGTGATGATGATTTGTGTCTTTTTAACAACCGGGTGCATCGTGTCTATGACAAGAGAATGTTCAAAAGACACGGCACAAAATCCGGATGCTTTGAGTGTAGTGATCCAGGACACTTCATCGCCGACTGCCCCAAGCGCAATGGACACAAGAAGGGCACCGGTGGTGGCTTCCACGACTCCGGCAAGCACGACAACTCTTCCTTCAACAAGGGCAAGCCAAAGACAAGATTCTTCAAGAAGGCCCTAAAGGACTACCGGCATGAGAACAAGAAGTGCGACAAGGCTTTCTTCGCCGAAATGGAGAAGAGCTACTCCAAGTGGTCCACGTCTTCTTCCTCTTCATCGAGCTCAAGTGATGAGGAGATCGCCATCAGGAAGGGGAAGGACAAGGATGATCCGGTGGGCCTCTGCTTCATGGCTTTCGGGGACAAGCCGAAGAGCCATTCACACCAGCGCCGAAGATCCCGCAAGAGCTTCTGTTCAATGACGACAACGAAAAGGTATCATCCTATGAGCGCGAAATCGTTGATTTACTTGAGAGCAATCGTCAGGAGTTGAAATATCGGGAAAAACTGCTTAGGGGGGCTAAGAAGAGGATAGATGAGTTAGAGAGTGAGCTTGTCGTAGCCAACGGCATAATTGAGAGTCTATCTTCTTCCCCTTGCTTGGGTGATAGCAGTGAGTGCCCGAAGTGTGAGGTGCTTCTGTGTGACCTGTCGACTCTAAAGTCCAGGTACACAGAAAGGGTTGATGAGAGGGACGCTTTGGCCACTGAGCTTGAAAGCGCTCAGCTGGAGCTGGAAGATGCTCAAGCCACTGTCGTCGCACCCTGTGTTGATTGCCCATCTCATCTAGCTGCCTTAGCTGAGCTGAAATCCAAGGGCGATGAACACTTGGGTGATTTGGAGAGGTTGAGAGCTGAGCTTGCGTAGACTAGGCTAGAGCTTGAGACATTGTCAGTTCCACCCACTGTCTGTGAGAACTGCCTGTCTCTTAGACTTGAGTTGATCAAGCTAAAAGCCGAGAAGTCTGTCCAAATAGAGAGTGAGTGTGAGACCTGCTTGTCTCAGGTGGAGGTTCTAGCTTCCTTGAGAGAGGAGCTAGCAGATTCTCAGAATGAGAACTTTTACCTCCATTCTATCCTGAGCTGGATCAGTGCCAGAGAGCCTCAGCTCGGCATGATGATCCAACAGTTCAAGAGGCAGGATGGGTTTGGAGTAGGTTATACCTACACCAAGGCTGACTTTGAGAGTGCCATTAGCCGGGCAGTGGAGTGGAGTAAAATGACTCTAGAGCAGAGGTATCCCAAGACTCACTCCACTGAGTCTTCCCAGGCTTGTCAGCCCAAGGATGGAGTGATTCATGAACCACCCAAAGCCCCACCCAAGAAGCCTATCTGGGTTCCAAAGCCCAAAGACCTCCACTCTTCTCTAGACTCTCTTCCTGGACCCTCTCAGCCCAAGAAAACCACACCAAACACCACCAAGCCCAAACATCCCAAGCCTCAACCACATCCCAAGAAGCCCACCTATCATTGTGAGTACTGTCAGAGAGACGGGCATCTTGCGGAGTAATGCTTCAGGAGGAAGCGGGTTGAGAAAGCAAAGAGAGCTCGGGGTGGTCAAGAGCAGTTCTACCAGCAGGGTGGTAGACTGTGTGTTCCTCGATGCGGGGAGAGGCTGGAGGCCAGGCCGCGTCGTGTAGGTGGTGGTAGAGGAGACGACTTTCTTGCCCATACTCTAGTTGGTGGTGTCCGTTCCGGCAAAGTTCCAGGCCGTGTTGGCTACGGTCCTGGACATCGTGGCCGAGGATTTAGGCAGAACCGAGGACCGCGCTTTGAGCTACGTTTTGGTCCAAACTTTCATGACGGTTTTCGCTTTCCATCTTTTGAGCAGATGGCTCGACACTGGTTTAGCTCTTTTGCTAAACCTGGTACCGGACCATTTGCTCCCACTTATAGCCACTGATTGTGTAGGATCGGGGACTGGAGGACGTTTGGATCATGGACTCAGGATGTTCTCGCCACATGACGGGACATCACAGATGGTTCTCCAGTCTCACTCCCCCGAGCTCCAAAGAATACATCACCTTCGGGAACAGTGGTCAAGGGAAAGTAAGTGGCATTGGCTCAATTCGCATTTCAGATCATTTCTCTTTGAAGAATGTTGCTTTAGTTAAAAATTTGAACTTCAATTTGATTTCTGTTTCGCAACTTCTTGAGGATGGTTTGGAAGTGCGTTTTAAGAAGGGCAATTCTTCTGTGGTTGATTCTAGAGGGTCTTTGATTTGCCAGATTTTACCATTCGGTAAAGTTTTTCGAATTGACTTCTCTAGTTCTTTTGGCCCTTCTCGCTGTTTGATTGCTGGATCTTCTTTTGAGCTCTGGAAGTGGCATAGGAGGTTAGGTCACTTGAGTTTTGATCTGCTAGTCAGGTTAAGCTCTATGGACCTCATCCGAGGATTGCCCAAGCTTAAGATGGAGAAGGATCTAGTTTGTCATCCTTGTCGTCACGGGAAAAATCCTTGTCGTCACGGGAAAATAATTGCTGCTTCTCACTCACTTGTGACTCAGGTGATGACTTCGTATCCGGGCGATCTTTTACACTTGGACACTGTTGGTCCAGCTCAGGTACGTTCAGTCGGTGGGAAGTGGTACGTACTTGTCATTGTTGACGACTTCTCTCGATTCTCGTGGGTTTTCTTTTTGGAGTCTAAGGATGAAACTTTTTAGTTTGTTCATGACCTGATTTTGAAGCTGAAGAATGAGAACAATGGTCGGATGCGAGCAATTCGCTTCGACAACGGCTCTGAGTTCAAGAACTCTCAGTTCGTCAGCTTCTATAGTGATCAAGGTCTTGACCATCAGTTTTCTTCTCCTTACACTCCCCCACAGAACGACGTTGTGGAACGAAAGAACCGCACGCTAGTCGAGATGGCCAGGACGATGCTCGATGAGCACAGGACTCCTAGGCATTTTTGGGCTGAAGCCATGAACACGACTTGCTATCTGGCCAACCGCATCTTTCTTAGAGCTTACCTTGGTAAGACATCATATGAACTGCGGTTTGACAGACAGCCCAAGGTGAGCCACTTGCGAGCGTTTGGCTGCATGTGCTTTGTGCTCAAGAAGGGAGGGCATTTGTACAAGTTTGAGTCTCGTTGCTGGGATGGTGTGTTTCTTGGTTATGCATTGCATTCTCGAGGTTTTCGTGTCTGGAAACTCGAAACCCAGCAGCTTGTCGAGACTTGCGAAGTTTCATTTGATGAGTCCTTGCCTTCTTTGACTCCTTCTTTTGAGCCTTCTGGTGATGATGAGCTCGGAGAGTCCATCTTCGAGGAAGATGAGGATACTCCAGCTGCTGATGAGGGTGGGCCTTCTGCACCCCCTGCAGAGCCCAGACCTTCTGAGACTTCGACTGAGGATGAGGGTGGACCTCTGATCACTTCTTCCACTACGATCGAACCCCCTCAGTCGAGTCCAGAGGTACCAGCTGCTGACTCCGGTGAGGTGACTTCTGATCACTGTAAAATCCATGTTTTTAACAAAAACAAAAAAAAAACAAAAAAAAAATGAAAGCACGCACGCATGCACTCGGGCTGCAGCTAGCCCCGTGGCCGGTGGCCACTGCCTACGCGAGCCTGCGCCAAGCGCTGGCCGCGCCAGGCCGTGCGCCCTCGCCGCCCGGCCACGCGCCTACGTCCGCTCGGACTGCGCCCATGCGCTGCGCCCCTCGCCAGCGCGCCGCCCCGACCGCGCCATGCTCCGGCGTACGCCCGTTCGCACGCCTGCACCCGCGCCCGGCACCGTCGAGTCAACGCCGTACGCACCCCCACGTCGTCGTACCCGCGCCTACAACCTCCAACCACTCCGCCCTGTCGATCTACAGCGCCGTCGTCCCATCGCCATTACGAGCCGCACGTCGCCGCCCATACCGCCGCGCGCACAAAAGGCCTCCCCGGCTCGCCTCAGTGCACCCACACACTCCCCGCACGTTCCTCTCTACTCTCGAGCACTCACCGTAGCCATCCGAGCTCGCCCTCGCCGGGAATCCACCGGAGCCGAACTCCATCGCCACGGTTCGTCCTCAATTTCTCCTTATACCTTGCTCCATTCCATGGGACGTCAACCCAGACGTGATCACTGACCCTTGGAGAACCCTATCCCGCAGTCAATTTCACCGGAACTCGCCGTCACCAGAAACCCCCAAATTCGTCGCCGTTCACCGAGCTCCGATTAAGGTATGACCATTCTCCAATTAAATCATACTAGAGCATCCCCATGAATAGTAGAACATGTTCCCTAGCTCGTCGTGGACGTAGAGTAGTCGTAGCTCGCCGGCGACGAGCCCGCCATTTTGAGCTCTCGGGTCACCGTCGCCAGGGCACTACGGGCCACCGTAGCTCAATCCAAGAGCACCGGTAGCTCCGCAATGCCCTAAGGATGGTGAAAATGACCCCCGATGTCTCGCCGGAGCTCCGCCGTCGCTATTAAAAATCCCAAACCGAACCTACTGTTTGCCGGTATAAAATCCAAACCGTAGCTCTAATGCCCAATCCAACCGTTGGATATGTTAATCTAGTTGTACTCTAGCTACTGTTAAAATTTCATAGCAATCGGAGCTAGGATGACAAAGTTATGCCCTGGAGAAGTTTTGGCCGTTGGAGGTCGTCTTCAACCTCCAGCCGCCAGCCCCCCTCCGCGTCCCAGCCACTGCCAGGCGGGCCCCATTTGCCAGCCGCCCCAGCCACCGCCAGGTGGGCCCCACCAGCCAGCAGCCCAGCACTGCGCGCCAGGCCTGGCCGCGCAAAACAGCACCATGGGCCACTTCGGCCGGCCCAGTCAAATAGTAGTTTTTTTTATTTATTTTAGGTTTAATTTCTGGGTATTAGAACCAGGCCGACCCAACCAAATTGAACAGTACGTTTTCCATTTTTCTGAAATGATTTCCTGTTCGGCCCATATAAATAGTGAACTTTCTCTTTTTCCAATTTCAGGATATATTTGCAACTTTAAAAATTCGTAGAAAAATCATTTCAACTCAGAAAATTTCCATTCAAATTTCTATAAGTTTGTAAAAATCTAAACTTTACATAAACAATATTTTCTAAATTTTTAAAAGATAAATAAAATCTCTAATTAATTATTGACTCTAAATTCGTAGAGGGGTTGAAACCGAAGTTCTGGAAGGAAACGACTTCGACGGCCTCGACTATTTCCCCGAGCAAGGCAAGTCTTCCTTTGAACATACTTGATCCTATTGCATTGATTGTTCCACAAAATTTATATATGCATATTTAGGATTAAACACTCACGTACACTATTAGTCAATTGCTTGGGCAATTAAGACAAATAAAACCTACGCTTGTTAACAAGCCTCCTTGATAATTGAATACCATGTTTACCTTGTCGCTCTAGGATTTATTTTACATCCATGATTTAATTTATTCTTTTAATTATTTTTAGCACATTCCTTGTCAAATGGGTGCACTACACATACACTTACACACTTATATCAAAACATTACGGCTAGATGTAGAATGGGTGATGATGATGTGATTTTATAAATGTGTTGTGTGAAATGAAATTGTGTGTGTTACAAAGACTATTAAGGACCGATTCCTTGGGAAAGCATGAGCACAACATCGTGCAACCTTGTGGGTACGTGAGAGGTGCCCCTAGGCTAGTACTTAGTGAGTTTGGGATAGCCTGATTGCCGATGGATGTGGAATCACCGGGTGGCTCGTGGTATTACTTGAAAAGTCCCTAACGGGCACGAGATTGTGGTTGTGATTCGAGGAGTTGGGAGTGGAGCACCCGTGTGATTGCCTGGGGAGAAGAAGGAAGACGTACTTTCTGGATCCTTGACCGTGAATCCATCTAGGTGGCAGTGGGGTATCCTAGGTTTGCTTTGGAAAGTCTTTGTCTCGAACCTCCTTGCCTAGCTAGCATGGAGTAGAGTTTGAGTCGCAAGGGTAAAGTGTGCACCTTCAGCTGAAGTATGAACTGTTCGAACAGCCGTGCCCACGGATATGGGCAAGTGATTTCATGTATCTTCCCTAGCGTAGTGTTTACCTGTTTTCAACTAAATGGGAAATGGGTTGGGACGTTACCAGAGTATACCGTTGGGTATACGACTAGCCTGTGTGGTTGGATAACGTTCCTGTGTGGAGCGGGAAGTCGAAAGGCTTCATAGGGAGCGATGTGAGATGTGATAACTAGTTGAGCGTTAAAATGAATTGGGATGAGATGTTGATAATGGGAACACTTCCCCGATGGATGGGTAAGCTAGTACCGAGATAATAATGAGTTATGATGATAAGATGATGGTCGTGATATGTGGAAATTGATGAAAAGAAATGTGACTTGTGGAGTTGAAGGAAAGTGATGGTGGGATTTGTTGCAAAGCAATCCCGGTTGGTGAGAATGTGAGAGTTGAATTAGCTTTTGAACTACTGCTACTTTATGTGGGAACGGTTAGAGGTTGGGACCTCTATCCGGGGGTATCAAGCACTTAGAATTTATAAACTATAAATATTCCCTTGAGAACCATAGCCGCTCTTTGTATCGTGCATCTATACTACTTCCAAGACTTGCTGAGTACTCTTGAGTACTCACCCTTGTTGTTTTACACCCCCACACCAGAGTTTGCTAATCTTCGGAGGACGTCAAGAATCTTGAATGTGAAGATGAAATTGTTGCCGATGAAGATATAGAAGATTAGGGTTTCGGGCCTAGTCCCCAAGTAGTGTTAGGATAGTAGTACATGTTTGAGTGATAAAATGCTTCCGCTGTGTTTTTGTAATGATTGTTGCTGCGAGGTATGCCTCTTTAGCAGCTTTTGTAATATTTAATTATTGTAACTTTCCCTCTGTAATGTACTACTGTCGAATGGAACAATGTCAACGGCGATATTGTTCGTCTTCGATGAAGTATCGGCTCGTCCCGCTCGATGGTATTTCCGAGTCCCGAGATGGGTCGTTACAAAAGTGGTATCAGAGCAGAACTTGGCCCTAGGAACGAAACTCATACAGACCATAGGATTAATATATTCTTATAAAGAAAATATTAATTTCGCTAAACCCCTTCCGGTACTCTTATCTATTCTACTCCAATTTTAAAACAAAACGTGTCTCTTAATCCCTATCAATCTGAAGATTTATTAATAGAAAATGGATAACTTCATCGCTTCTACAAGGAAGGATATCAACAGGAAGAATACATCGCGAAGAAAGTCTTCACTAGCACCAAGCTTGAAGATGTTAACCGACCGTAGTAACGCCAACTCTTTAAGAGTTGTAACATATTCTAGTATACTGTATTGTATTGTATTATTGATTTGGATCTTTTTAGATGTGCGATCAGTCTGCTATATGAAGCAAGTGACTTGACCACATCGCCTAATTTATCTGTATCTTTTGTTTGACAAAACTATATACACTTTGTTTTCTACCAATTTATTTCTTATCCCTAAATCGGTTTCCTTTCTATAGTATATGGGTAGAACTACTTATAACTAGATCAGTGTCTTACACCAAAATCACAAGGAAGGAATCCATAAAATCATGTAATCTAGTCTGTGTCTACAAGTATCACATAAAAAAAAACATATAGGTCCTAAATAAATTAGACTAAGCAAAGTTATGATATATATACATAAACCCCTTTTGTCATTTCAACAGACTCACAAGAGATAAAATGGATAAACACAACCTTAAGTAAATTAGTACATATATAACTATTAAAGTTCTTATAATGATTTAGCTTCACCCTCCACCTTATAAGCTTTAATACACAAGAGAACTTACCATCAATATAGATTGGTCAACTAACAATTTTCGGTCAAACTACATGTTTTATCAAAATAGTAATCTAGAAAGCTCTAATAATATAAACCATCAACATTAAATATAAACCACTGGTCTAAGAATATATCGGGCTTTACCGGATTACATAACTAACCATCTGTGTGATAAAAACGCCAGAATTCTGTATAGAAGTTATATTTAAACATAATCAGAAACATAATTAGTTCAATCAAAAAGGTAATTAGTACTAGTATGTGAAATACTTGCTTATCACTAAAAGAAACCAAGTCATTTTAAAAATTCAGTTAAACCGATAAGCATAATTCTTGACTATGAAGTCATTCTTTATCAATTAAACATCTTTATTTCTATCTTCAAAAAAAATCACCATTTATTTTATGTCATCATATAATGACAGATATTAAGTGAGACCCTCCTAATTAAATTTCAAGTAGTAGCTATTAGTCATAGAATAAAGATCATATTTATAAACCATAATTACAATACTCATTTCAAATTCACTATACTAAATTCAAAAACAACCTTCATTATTCAGAAATATTATACACCATCCGTATGTATGTATTAAAATTTATTACAAAAAAAAAATCAAGACTACTACTTCTCTCTTCACAATTCTCATTGTATCATTTTAATTCTAAACCGATACACTCTTCAATAATTGCGACGACAACATCAAAAATAAAACATATTAAAACCTTTAGGCAAATTTAACTTTAGGCGAATCTTTATCCATCTCCTATATCTGAATTGAAAAAAAAAATATTGTCTTGCTTAAAGTAATTTAATCAAGACTGAGCCACATTAATTTACAAAGCTCTCAAAAAAATAAAAGTTAAATATCTATAATTAAAATTGAAAACTGTGAGCACATTTACTATTCACGATTTAAAAAAAAAATCAATAAATAAATACCCTAATACCAAAATTATCCTGTCTAGTTTACATTTCCGGTTTAATTATCAAGTTCAAAAATGAGACACTTACCTTTTCTTCTTAGCAGTATCCCTTCTGATTAAATTTTTGAAATATTTCCACTCAAGAATGTCCCCTGAAAACACCATTTCTAAAAACTACAACACTAATCATCGTCCAACAAACTTCTAAGAAATCTTCATGTACCAATCAAAACACTCTTGTCCTATCATCAATGAGGTACATACTTTAAATTCCATAAAGGCAACACAACACTAGGTTGAACCTTACAAAAAAAAACATGTAATCACTACTCATAATGTGAAGGATCTGTTCCTAAATCAGAACCAAAAACATTCCTCTCATCCGAAAATCAATATTCAGTATCCAAAATTAATAATTATCATTTGCAGGACACCACTTCCTAATGCAGATAAACAACTCTTGGTTATACAAACTATGTGCTTCTAAATAATATTAGCAAGCCACCTTCATCTCTAATTACATATTAAATTAAAGATAGACCATTCTTAAGCCAAGTATTCCCTTCGAATTAAAATAAAGATCACCCTAAGTAGTAATTACTATTGTTAAAAAAAAATTTGGATCATCTTGTAAAACTCACTATCGTCTAAAAATGGTGCTAATAAACATCACATTATTATTCCGCACATATGTTTCCTTACTCATAATCTAATCCGTAGATTCCTTTCCACAAATAATAATAATAATAACAATAAACCTTTAGAGTGGAATCGGTGTGAAATGTATAATGATCATATGTAAATAAAGAATGTATATATATACACGTATATCTACCCAAACCAATAGGAAGCTAAGCTAAGAAGGAAAGCTTTAAAAAGTATATATATAATACCGACAAGTTGATATCCCTTCCTATAAATATAAATTAAAACTAATGTGTTGGTAACTGTTACAAGTTAGAAGATCTTTTACAAATCAATAAATAATAATAATAATGGAATGTATGTACAATAAAAATTTTACCCCCCCCCCCAAAAAAAAAACGTTGAATACCAGGTTAATGATCAAGCACCTTTGATGCATATACATTTATTAAAAAAAAACATAACAAGAAGTTCAATGGTCTTATAAATAACTAGAGAAATCCATACAAGAAAAAGAAAATATATCACGATCCAATCAACTTTTATATGTACCCTAATCATGGCTCGACGATATAAAGTCCAAATGTCCTAACTAGAATAAATTACTCCTATTAACTATAAACAATCATAGGAACACATGCCAAATGTTAGAAGTTGTCTTCAATGATTTATAAGACAGATATAGTTTCACCTCCAACATTAGATAACCACATAATAAACTACATAATGGCCTTAGTTTATAATTTACCTAAGGATAAGGGTAGGGATATAGTATTCTATATATATATATATATATACGATAAAATAATAAGGGTAAATAACTAATGTTATACATATAAAGACCGTACATACGTATGGGTATAATGAAACCATAATCTTAGATACAAAATGAACAAGTACATTCCAAGACTAATAAAATGTCAAAAGTAGAAATATTTTAGATCTCCCAAAACACTAACAATAATAATATAAAAATCGCATGATCATAAAAGCTCGATCGGGAGGAATAAATTCAAGAAAGATAATAAGATAGGTTGATTGAACAAAGGTATACCTATAATAATAATGATAAATCATTCAAATCAAGGAGTTATTAAAGTAGAAAAACGATTAAGTCCCATAAAGCATAATGCCTAGATTATTCCAATAATATTAATTTTTACAAGTCTAATGAAGCCAGCGTCTTAGGAAACCAAGCCATAGTAAATCTGAGATAAAGTTAGATATCATGTATATCCCCTAATGTCAATCTTACGTTGTATTAAAAAAAAACTGGTGTCACCTACAAGGAATTAAATTTATTAAGGACCAACGTATAAAGAATATTCACTTCATATTCTTTAGATTAAAAAAAAAACACCGAACTCGACGAAGGTTGTCAAGCTCTATAAGGATAAAGGAGTAACCACTCGGGAGAAGAAGCTACATCGGTTCAAGAAGACCACGTACAAGTCGAGTACCTGCAGTTGTTCGTCTAACCTAGAAATCTCGGGTCGAGATTTTCTTAAGGGGGGTAGGTTTGTAAAATCCATGTTTTTAACAAAAACAAAAAAAAAACAAAAAAAAAAATGAAAGCACGCACGCATGCACTCGGGCTGCAGCTAGCCCCGTGGCCGGTGGCCACTGCCTACGCGAGCCTGCGCCAAGCGCTGGCCGCGCCAGGCCGTGCGCCCTCGCCGCCCGGCCACGCGCCTACGTCCGCTCGGACTGCGCCCATGCGCTGCGCCCCTCGCCAGCGCGCCGCCCCGACCGCGCCATGCTCCGGCGTACGCCCGTTCGCACGCCTGCACCCGCGCCCGGCACCGTCGAGTCAACGCCGTACGCACCCCCACGTCGTCGTACCCGCGCCTACAACCTCCAACCACTCCGCCCTGTCGATCTACAGCGCCGTCGTCCCATCGCCATTACGAGCCGCACGTCGCCGCCCATACCGCCGCGCGCACAAAAGGCCTCCCCGGCTCGCCTCAGTGCACCCACACACTCCCCGCACGTTCCTCTCTACTCTCGAGCACTCACCGTAGCCATCCGAGCTCGCCCTCGCCGGGAATCCACCGGAGCCGAACTCCATCGCCACGGTTCGTCCTCAATTTCTCCTTATACCTTGCTCCATTCCATGGGACGTCAACCCAGACGTGATCACTGACCCTTGGAGAACCCTATCCCGCAGTCAATTTCACCGGAACTCGCCGTCACCAGAAACCCCCAAATTCGTCGCCGTTCACCGAGCTCCGATTAAGGTATGACCATTCTCCAATTAAATCATACTAGAGCATCCCCATGAATAGTAGAACATGTTCCCTAGCTCGTCGTGGACGTAGAGTAGTCGTAGCTCGCCGGCGACGAGCCCGCCATTTTGAGCTCTCGGGTCACCGTCGCCAGGGCACTACGGGCCACCGTAGCTCAATCCAAGAGCACCGGTAGCTCCGCAATGCCCTAAGGATGGTGAAAATGACCCCCGATGTCTCGCCGGAGCTCCGCCGTCGCTATTAAAAATCCCAAACCGAACCTACTGTTTGCCGGTATAAAATCCAAACCGTAGCTCTAATGCCCAATCCAACCGTTGGATATGTTAATCTAGTTGTACTCTAGCTACTGTTAAAATTTCATAGCAATCGGAGCTAGGATGACAAAGTTATGCCCTGGAGAAGTTTTGGCCGTTGGAGGTCGTCTTCAACCTCCAGCCGCCAGCCCCCCTCCGCGTCCCAGCCACTGCCAGGCGGGCCCCATTTGCCAGCCGCCCCAGCCACCGCCAGGTGGGCCCCACCAGCCAGCAGCCCAGCACTGCGCGCCAGGCCTGGCCGCGCAAAACAGCACCATGGGCCACTTCGGCCGGCCCAGTCAAATAGTAGTTTTTTTTATTTATTTTAGGTTTAATTTCTGGGTATTAGAACCAGGCCGACCCAACCAAATTGAACAGTACGTTTTCCATTTTTCTGAAATGATTTCCTGTTCGGCCCATATAAATAGTGAACTTTCTCTTTTTCCAATTTCAGGATATATTTGCAACTTTAAAAATTCGTAGAAAAATCATTTCAACTCAGAAAATTTCCATTCAAATTTCTATAAGTTTGTAAAAATCTAAACTTTACATAAACAATATTTTCTAAATTTTTAAAAGATAAATAAAATCTCTAATTAATTATTGACTCTAAATTCGTAGAGGGGTTGAAACCGAAGTTCTGGAAGGAAACGACTTCGACGGCCTCGACTATTTCCCCGAGCAAGGCAAGTCTTCCTTTGAACATACTTGATCCTATTGCATTGATTGTTCCACAAAATTTATATATGCATATTTAGGATTAAACACTCACGTACACTATTAGTCAATTGCTTGGGCAATTAAGACAAATAAAACCTACGCTTGTTAACAAGCCTCCTTGATAATTGAATACCATGTTTACCTTGTCGCTCTAGGATTTATTTTACATCCATGATTTAATTTATTATTTTAATTATTTTTAGCACATTCCTTGTCAAATGGGTGCACTACACATACACTTACACACTTATATCAAAACATTACGGCTAGATGTAGAATGGGTGATGATGATGTGATTTTATAAATGTGTTGTGTGAAATGAAATTGTGTGTGTTACAAAGACTATTAAGGACCGATTCCTTGGGAAAGCATGAGCACAACATCGTGCAACCTTGTGGGTACGTGAGAGGTGCCCCTAGGCTAGTACTTAGTGAGTTTGGGATAGCCTGATTGCCGATGGATGTGGAATCACCGGGTGGCTCGTGGTATTACTTGAAAAGTCCCTAACGGGCACGAGATTGTGGTTGTGATTCGAGGAGTTGGGAGTGGAGCACCCGTGTGATTGCCTGGGGAGAAGAAGGAAGACGTACTTTCTGGATCCTTGACCGTGAATCCATCTAGGTGGCAGTGGGGTATCCTAGGTTTGCTTTGGAAAGTCTTTGTCTCGAACCTCCTTGCCTAGCTAGCATGGAGTAGAGTTTGAGTCGCAAGGGTAAAGTGTGCACCTTCAGCTGAAGTATGAACTGTTCGAACAGCCGTGCCCACGGATATGGGCAAGTGATTTCATGTATCTTCCCTAGCGTAGTGTTTACCTGTTTTCAACTAAATGGGAAATGGGTTGGGACGTTACCAGAGTATACCGTTGGGTATACGACTAGCCTGTGTGGTTGGATAACGTTCCTGTGTGGAGCGGGAAGTCGAAAGGCTTCATAGGGAGCGATGTGAGATGTGATAACTAGTTGAGCGTTAAAATGAATTGGGATGAGATGTTGATAATGGGAACACTTCCCCGATGGATGGGTAAGCTAGTACCGAGATAATAATGAGTTATGATGATAAGATGATGGTCGTGATATGTGGAAATTGATGAAAAGAAATGTGACTTGTGGAGTTGAAGGAAAGTGATGGTGGGATTTGTTGCAAAGCAATCCCGGTTGGTGAGAATGTGAGAGTTGAATTAGCTTTTGAACTACTGCTACTTTATGTGGGAACGGTTAGAGGTTGGGACCTCTATCCGGGGGTATCAAGCACTTAGAATTTATAAACTATAAATATTCCCTTGAGAACCATAGCCGCTCTTTGTATCGTGCATCTATACTACTTCCAAGACTTGCTGAGTACTCTTGAGTACTCACCCTTGTTGTTTTACACCCCCACACCAGAGTTTGCTAATCTTCGGAGGACGTCAAGAATCTTGAATGTGAAGATGAAATTGTTGCCGATGAAGATATAGAAGATTAGGGTTTCGGGCCTAGTCCCCAAGTAGTGTTAGGATAGTAGTACATGTTTGAGTGATAAAATGCTTCCGCTGTGTTTTTGTAATGATTGTTGCTGCGAGGTATGCCTCTTTAGCAGCTTTTGTAATATTTAATTATTGTAACTTTCCCTCTGTAATGTACTACTGTCGAATGGAACAATGTCAACGGCGATATTGTTCGTCTTCGATGAAGTATCGGCTCGTCCCGCTCGATGGTATTTCCGAGTCCCGAGATGGGTCGTTACAATCACCAGGGAAACCAAGCAGTTCAGCGTAATCACCCCTCAGAGCTCATCATTGGTGATTTGACTGAGAGAACTTTGTGTTCTTCTGCCTCTCTTGTTGTGTTTGCTAAATCTGCGTTTGTTGCATCTTTTGAGCCCAGAGACATTTCTCATGCTCTTTCTGATTCAAATTGGATTAATGCTATGCAAGAAGAGCTTGAGAATTTTGTCCGTAATCGGGTTTGGATATTAGTTGAGCCGCCACCAAGATGCAACCCCATAGGCACCAAGTGGGTGTTCAAGAACAAACAAGGTGAAGATGGGGTTGTGGTGCGCAACAAAGCTCAACTAGTTGCCCAGGGTTATTGCCATAAAGAAGGTATTGATTTTGAAGAAACTTTCGCCCCTGTTGCCCGTCTTGAGTCCATTCGTATTCTTCTAGCTTTTGCTATTTCGAAGGGTTTTAAGCTTTTTCAAATGGACGTTAAGAGTGCTTTTCTGAACGGGTTTATAGAGGAGGAAGTTTATGTTAGGCAGCCCCCCCCGGGTTTGAGAACCCCAAGTTTCCTCGACATGTTTTTAAATTGCAAAAAGCTTTATACGGGTTGAAGCAAGCCCCCAGGGCTTGGTATGACCGGTTGAAGCGGTTTTTGTTGGGAAAGGGCTTTGTGATGGGTTTAGTGGATAAAACTCTCTTCTTGCTCAGAGTTGCTTCAGATTTTTTAGTCGCTCAGATTTACGTGGACGATATTATTTTTGGTGGTACTACTAATGATCTTGTGTCCAAGTTTTCTAAGCAGATGCAAAGTGAGTTTGAGATAAGCCTCATGGGTGAGCTTAAGTACTTCTTAGGACTCCAGATCAAGCAGACCAAGGACGGCACCTTCATCCACCAAGGTAAGTACACTCGCGATATGCTTAAGAAATTTGACTCTGGTGGGGAGTTGAAGCCGCAGATGACCCCGATGGGCACATCTGGGGGTCTGGACAAGGATGAGAGCGGCGTCAAGGTCAATGAAAGGGAGTTTCGAGGGATGACCGGTTCGCTGCTGTACTTGACGGCGACAAGACCTGATATACAGTTCGCCGTGGGACTTTGCGCGCGTTTCCAATCTTCACCTCACGCGTCTCATCGGCAGGCTGTCAAGCGCATCTTCAGGTATCTCACTTATGCGCCTGATCTTGGTCTTTTCTATTCAGCATCATCTTCTCTCGATTTATCTGGATTTTCGGATGCCGACTTTGGTGGGTGCCGGTTGGATCGCAAGTCGACATCCGGTACTTGCCAGTTTCTTGGTTCTTCTCTTGTCTCTTGGTCTTCTCGAAAGCAATCTGGAGTTTCTCTTTTGACCACAGAGGCTGAGTACGTAGCTGCTGCTAGCTGCTGCTCACAGTTGGTTTGGATGATTTCCACTCTGCGAGATTTTGGGTTGTTCTTTCCTACCAGGGTTCCATTGTTTTGTGACAGCACCAGCGCTATTAGTGTAGGGAAAAACCCGTGTCTCCATTCAAAAACCAAACACATTGATGTGCGCTTTCATTTTCTACGGGATCAATATGAGAAAGGTGTCATTGACCTTGTGCATGTTGATACCCATCATCAGTTGGCTGACATTTTCACCAAACCCCTAGATCAGTCTACCTTTGAGCGTTTACGAGGGGATTTGGGTGTTGTGTATCCTTTCTAGGATATTTTGTGTCAGTTTTCTTTCTTCTTTACTCTTTTCTTGACTCTTTTTGTGAGAAACCAAGTGTTGGTTTCGATGTTTGTGATGAGTGATTGACAGGCTTTTTACCCTCTGGTTCGAAGAGTACCTCCGAAAGGTGTTCGGAGGTTGTACCTCCGAAGTGTGTTCGGAGGTGGTATCACCGAAGTGTGTTCGGTGGTTTGGTTGCTGCAGCTGTTGCAGCGGAGTGTGCTTGTCGGAGGGGTCCGACAGTACGCGATGACTGGGTGTGTACCGAAGGCTTCGGTACTTTGGGCGGTACACCGGAGTGTGTGCCGGAGGTTGCTAACCCGGAGAGGTCTCCGGAGTACTGGATACACTTGTCTGCTTGTCGGTGGTGCGCAGGGACTTCGGAGGCGACGGACAGGTTCGCGGCAGGTGAACCTGGGTCAAGCGGGAGACTTGATGCCAGGGGAGCGGGGAGCTCCGTCACGGTGGATGTGAAGGGGGTCCGGATCGGTCCTCGGGTCGAGGTGCGCCAGGTGAAGGCAGAGAGTGCGGAGTGTGGCTCCGACTGAAGGTACTCCGAGACAAAGTCCTCGGAGGCGAGGCACTTCGAAGGTACTCCGGAGGGAGTGACTTCGGAGTTGGTTGGATCAAGTCATCTGAGGAGGCAAGGAGTTCGTAGTGTGCTCCAGAGGGAGACATTCGAAGGTACCCGACGAAGGTCTCAGAAGTCGAGGCGCATCGAAGGCATGGTCCGGGTGAGGCTCGTCGAGGAGTGTGCTCGGGGAGAGGCACTGCGACGAAGGGCTCATGGAAGGCTTCATGCGGAGGCCTTGGACGAAGGAGGGACTTCGAAGGGTGGTACTCCGAAGGTGGGGCTTCGGAGTGTGGAAGGCTTCGGAGCGAGGCTAGCTCCGGAGTGTGGTTGTCTTGTGGTGCTTTGGCCTGCATGGCTTCGGTACACGGACTGATGGAGTTCGAGCTGAGTGAAGCTGCGAAGCCGTGGTGGTCCACTCCGGAGGTGTTGGTACGAAGGCCCAAGGGCTTTGACGGCTTCGGCTCAAAACCGTCATTGTATCGAAGGCTGACTTCGGTGAAGCGAAGGCCATCTGGCTCAAGGCTTCTCACCGAAGCTACCGCACCCTCGCATGCGAAGGGAGGCTGCAGAAGGTCAAAGACTGCAAAGGCTGACACTGTCTGCTCTGCAAAAAGCTGGCGCTGTCCCCTCTGCAAAGGCTGACAGAGAAGCCTCCAGAATAAAGTTGGACTACCTTTTGTACCCCTCTGTTCTGTAGAGACAAAACTGGTGTAAACCCTAGGGGTAAAGTAGTCATTTCACTTGGGTGAACTATGGGCTATAAATATGGGGGCTCGGTAGGTAACATTTAACACTTTGAGCATTTACTGTTGAGCTCCTATAGCCACACACTTCGTTGTATTCATCCAGAGTTCAATTTTATTGTGTTCCTTGTTCAAGCGGCGAAGCCCTGCTTCTGTGTGCTTTTTGCTTGAGCTCGCTTTACATACCTCGCTAGTTGTAGTGCGCCGAAGCCTGTCTAGGCGAAGGGTGTCTTTGTGCGAAGTGTGTTTTTCAGTGTGCGTTCGCTCTGTGTAACTTGAGGCTAGACCTCACAGCTTACTAGCGAAGCCCTGATCGAAGCCCGTTTTGCTTCTTGTGTCGAAGCCCTCAGCGAAGTCCGTTTGTGTGCGTTTTCGTGTACGAAGCCCAGCACCAGTTGCTGCTGCCAAGTACTTGGTCGAAGTCCACAGTGGGGTGTCCACTCTTGCAAAGGGTGAAGTGCGAAGCCTGCTCGAAGCACCCTGTGTGCGGAGCCTGCACTGACTTAGCAGAGTAGATTTTCTAGGGTTGTTAGTGGAACGAAGTCTTCTTGGCTTCGAACTTTTGGACCTGCGAAGCCTGTGTTCGGAGTTGTCAAAGGACCTCCGAACCAGACCTCCGAAGGTAGTGTTCGAAGCCTGTTCCGCAGAAGACAGTACTTAAACCGAAGGCTAGTTTTTAGCCCGAAATTTTAAAAGCTCCCATTCACCCCCCCCCCCTCTGGTCGTCGTTTCCGGTCCAACAATTGGTATCAGAGCGGGTTAAGATCACCAGTTGACCTTAACCGGTTTTGTGATCTATTGGCGACATGGATAGAGGCAGTAAAATTCCTCTGTTCGATGGGACAGACTTTGCATACTGGAAGGTGCGCATGGAGGCTTACTTGCTAAGCCAAGGAAATGCAATTTGGGAGATTGTGGACTCACAATACTCCATCCCTGATACTCGCACCACTCAAACAGAAAAGGATCAGTATAATGCCAACTCCAAGGCTAGGAATATATTGTTCATTGGTTTGAGCCGGAGTGAGTTTGATAGGGTGCAACACCTTAGGACTGCTAGGGAGATTTGGACTACGCTCACTATTTTTCATGAGGGCTCTACTCAGATTAAGGCCAGACGCCAAAGCACATACAATCAACAGTATCAGCTGTTTGTGCAGGCACCTGGTGAATCTATAGATGCCATGTTTTCTCGCTTTGATGCAATAGTGAGTAACTTGCGATCCAACGGGACGCTTGCTTACAGTGATCATGATAGGGCTATCAAGCTTCTCTATGCTCTTGATCGTAGCATATGGGAAGTGAAGATATCCAGCATTGAGGAGTCTGCAAGTTATGACACGTTGACCTATGATGAGCTCTTCAGCAAGCTGAAGTCCACAGAGATTGCCAAGGCATCTCTTGCAGTGCATAGAAGCTCTCTGCCATAGCCATTGGCATTTGTTTCTAGCACTGCTTCTGTTATATGATTGTACTGCTTTACTTATTCTAGCTGGTACATGCTTTTGAATACTTGTCATTGATCATGCTTTGGTTCAGTTCACTTGATATGTCTGATATCTGTCATATGCATGGCTTTTACGCTTTAAACTTGAAAAATGATCACCATTGCTTCTGGTAACTAGCATGTGTAGGCTAAGTGCTCTTGCTATCTGTTACATGCCTTGTAGCTAGTTCCTGACTTAGATGCAAACATGCAACTTGGACATCCTTCTGCTTTCAAACATGGATATGTGCTATAAAAATGATGAAAAATCTAGAAAAATGAAATTTCCATGTCTTTTTTATGCATAAACTTGAAAGGATCCAGGTGGGTTTGTTTTGTCGCATTGCATTGTTCTGGACTGCGTATCATAGCACTTTGGTACGAACTAGGACAGTGTAGTGTATGCCAAGACCAATGTCTTAAGCTTCTGATGGTCCAGTTCTGGCCTAGGCTTGACTTGGTCGATCAGCATAAGGTTTGACACGCAAATAACCCCTGGCATAAATGAAAAAGAGAAAAGAAAAAGCTTGAAAATTGAAATAATAACAAGTTTGCTGAAGCACTTTGTTTTGAACAATGCTTATCTTGGTAGATATCAGTTAGCTTTTGCATCTCATGCTTTACCTTGCTTGTCAACTGGAAAATGTGGTGATGCTTTTGTTTGCAAAAACTGAAAAATGCGTGCTAATGACCTTCTTTAGATATCATCTGTTGCACTGAT
Organism: Zizania palustris; assembly: GCA_019279435.1. NCBI lineage: Eukaryota > Viridiplantae > Streptophyta > Magnoliopsida > Poales > Poaceae > Zizania > Zizania palustris. The sequence continues at coordinate 86,570,628 of JAAALK010000079.1, forward strand.
CATGCCATGCGTCTTAGACCGTATCTCTTTTGCTCTACTTGTTAGATGTTGTAATTACAGTCAATCATATCTGAGAAGCATGCTTTATTCACTCCACCTGCACCCCAATTGTGTTCACTGCATATTTTGAGGGGGAGTTGCGTTTCAGGGGGAGTCTGTGTCTCTTTTGAGTGCTTGATGAGTTCACTTGTCAACAAGGGGGAGAAAATTTGGGATCAGAGTTTAAGGGGGAGTTCTTACTCTGTTGATATCCTTGTTGTTCTGCAATCGCACTCATTTTGAGCTTTTACATTTTGGTTAACCATAATGACCGCTTCTTGCTTTTGTTCGGCTTTTGGTCATTAGGGTTAAACTTCTTACCTTATTTTTCTTTTTCTTTGTTTTTTCTTGTACTTTGTTTTCGTGTTTCCACATTTGCTCCCAGGTGCTGAAGAGCTGAAAAAGAAGAGTGTTGACAATGCACTCATCAAGGGGGAGATTGAGGAGCCATGCTGAATAGCGTGGGCCTTATGGCTCCAGAAGTGATGAGTTATTGTCAACGATAGTCAAAGAGGACAAAAGAAGAAGAGATCTGCTGTTTCATGGGCCGCGTGTGACTCAGGTACACAGGCAGCAAGCGATTGTCAGGCAGAGGAGGCTGCGAAGTCGGGCTGGCCCAATCCGGGTACATGGGCCAGAAGCAGTAGAAGACCCACTGGGCTGTTGACCAGGGTTGACTCAGGTACACGGGCGGTGAGTGATTGCCGGGCTGAGAGAGCTGCGGAATCGGGCCGGCCCAATCCGGGTACCTGGTGCAAAGTCGGTGGAGGCTTTGTCAGTTTCGGCGCAAAACTGACAACCGTTGATCTTGTATCGGACTGTCCAAAAGAGAAGCCGTAGTCGCTACGAAAGCCTAGCTTCCGGATAAGTCATCTATATCTCTAGGCCCATAGTCAGTCAGTCGTGTCTGTAAAAATACCTAAGGGCAGTTGAGTCATTTCCTTTATTTAGCGTCTGTAAAAAACCCTAAGGGGCTGGTGGAATATTCTAGGCCATTGGGCAGCCTATAAATAGGACCCCAATCCCTAGGGTTGGACTACCCTTTTGGCTGAAATTAATACTACTCCTTTGGGTCATTTTGTCTCTTGCATTTTCTCTCTCTCTCTCACTCTTGCTGTGCACCACCAGGCATTTATTCATTGCATTTTGCCTTGCATTTACTCCTTCTCAGTAAGATTCCATCTCCTGTTCGTGTTTGGATGCGTGTATTAATCTCTTGGAATCAGTAGCTTCGGTTTGGTGTGTGTTGGTGATTTTATTCCTGAGAAGGTGCTTCTGTTGCGTGTGTTCTTCACGCAAGTAGTACTAGTTCTTGCTGTTGCAAATAGTACTACTACACTGTAGCAACAGTACACTAGTACCAGCTTTTTGCTTTTACTGCTCAACTTTTTGATCGAGTTGACAGGACTAAAGTCCCTTTTCTGGCTGTTCTCTGGCGAAGCCCCTTCTCTGTTCGAAGCCCCTCAGCTCCGAGAGGCAGGCTTCGATCTGAAATCTTCGAAGGCTTTGTTTGAACTTCGACTTCAAGTTTGTGCTGTGTTGCTAAGCTTCGAAGTACTTTTTGAACTGTCAGCGTTTCATACTTCGAACGTTTGGGCGAAGGTACTCCGACTTGAGCTCTTCGAAGTCCATACTTCGACAGGTTTCGAAGTTGGCTTCGAAGCTTGTCTTTCTGTTAGACTTCGCTCAGTGTTTGCATCCGTCCTCTTCGAAGGTTCTTGATGCGTTTTGTTCGAAGGTAGAACATAGGCTTCGCTTTGGTTTCTCTGTCGCGTGTCAGCCTTCGCTTCTCTTTTCGAAGGTTGCTTTTTCGAAGGTAGAGTGTAGGCTTCGAATTTGGTTTCTCTGTCGCGTATCAGCCTTCGCTTCTCTTCTCGAAGGTTGTTTGTCTGTGCGTTGTGTTCGAAGCAATCTGTTCGAAGAATAGGCTTCGAAGCACTCGGTTCGAAGCTAGCTTCGATACTTCCGTACTTCGCTTCGAAGCATACTTCGCTCCCTGCCACTTCGAACTAGGCTAGACCAAAACACACCTTCGACATTTTCACAACAGCCTTCAGCAGGCTTCGCAACTAACCTCCGAAGCAGGCTTCGACCAGCAAAGCAGGCTTCGACCACCGAAGCAGACCTCGACGAGCGAAGCAGTCTTCGCCAAGTTCCGAACAGGAGACAAATCTGAACAATAACTTCTCATCTCACTTTATATATACTTAGATCATTTCATTGAGAAGTTTGGCCTGACATGTCTAGTATACTTTGTTTATCTGCCTAGTTGCACTGCTTTGGTAGTTCTCTGTTTAACATCAGTTGCTTTTAGGCTAGATACCTTTAGACTTAGGCTATCTATTCATTTTCTGCTGCTTAGCGTTTTGAGGTGCGTTGGGTGTTGGGAACAGGCCATATATTCGAAAGAATTTTTAAGGCGCCCATTCACCCCCCCTCTGGTCGCTACTTTCGGTCCTACAATGGAGCTATGCTAAAAACAACAGATCCATCTGCAGTTATCCCTCAGAACAGGGACACCTTGCCCTCCGGATCCTAAGAAATCATAGGAGCACACCATAATCAACAAGCTGAATCAACCAAATCTTCAACTTCAAGCACTGGTGCCCAAGCAAGTGATGCAACAGCAATGTGTCAGCTGTCAAGTGTGTCAAAATGAGAAACTTACACATGCCACAAGCAGAGAGGAGGTGGACTTATCGAAGAGCACAAATGCATAGCTACCAGAGAACTGAGAGAGCATGAAGCTGGCAGGGTAGGGCGCCCTGTCCCTGAGCATCTTGTATGCCTCAATCATGAGGAGCACCTCATTGGCTCCCTCGCACAGCCCGTCCTGCTGGCTCAGGCTGCCCAAATTGTCTAGGACCCCATCAAACAGGCAGAAGATGTCGTCCTTTGCTGCAAAGGACCTGCACAAATTATTATCCAATATGATTCTGATGTATCATGCATGAATCTTGATGGTAACATAAGAAAAAAAAACTGAGATTGCAGCTTTGTTCAGTTTCTTGATAATGGTGGCCATCACCAGGCTGGACACCGTCACCTTCCACTGCTCCACGTATATGCTGCTCTGGTAAACATCTGCAGATCAATTCAAGGAAGCGTTTCACTCAGAAACATAAGTAAAAATGGCTAAAAAAATCAACAAGCATACAACTCAAGCAATTTGCTTTAAATAAATCGTTTCTTTATACCTTCAATCTTGTGGCGGTCTTCTTAACCTTCTTCTGGCACCCATCACAGTGGATGTTCACTTTCAGCACACAAGTCTAGGATTTTGGGAGGAACAAAGAACACAAGCTTACTAAAATAGCAAAACTACCAGTACATTTCGAAGAAACAAAACATAGCAAGGAAGCACAGGTGAAAAAGAAAAGCGAGCTGCCTGGCTGAGATGAAAAAATGGCAGCAAAAATAGGGAGAAACACACTGCTCGAGTGGTTAAGAAGCAAAAAAAACTGACCTAAATCTTGAGCACTTCCTCCTTGCTCATCCCTGACCGCCTCAAATGCGCACAAGAGGCCTCACAGATGTGGTACACAGAGGCCTCAAATCAGGGGCAGAGCAACAAGAAGAAGACAGCTACAACAACCATGAAACATCTCTCTCTTTCTCTCTAGAAAAAACACAGAGAAAGGGAGAAGGTCATTAGGATTTAGGATAAAGTGCTAAAGCTGAGAAGCTAGAGAACATAACACCCGTGCAAATGTACCCGCTAGCCATCGACCGCCGCACTACCGTCGCCTTCGCCATGGTGGTCGCCTCCCCGACCTCCCTAGCCCCTGCCACTACCTGCGATGTCGACGAGGCACCGCCAGCATCCACCACCACCTTTCTCCTCGCGCGGAACCTGCGGTGGTTTAGCGGGTGCCGCACGCTGAACCTACTATCTCTCCCCGGACCAGTGCTGGTGACGCTGGAGGCTTGGACTCTTCTAACTGAGATGGAGGTCGGGCGCGTCGCCCCTCCAAACCCGATCACCGGCGGTGCGCATGACCGAGGAGGCCACGCACGGGAGAAGTCTAGGGCGGGGATGGGAGGGAGAGGAAGAGGTCATCCATGGCGCCATCGGTCCTGGAATTTGGCAGAGGCGTCGAGCTCGCGCCACGCCGTGGGCTGCTATGCGGAGAGAGAGGAGGAGGAGGCGGGCGAGGCGGCTGAAGAGAGAGAGAGAGAGAGCGGGTCGCCGCCGACGGCGCCGCCATGGGAGGCCGGCAACACCGGCGATGAGCGCTCGGGCCCCGGCGTGAGGGCGTGGGGGGCTAGGGTTAGAAAAGGGACGGGGCAACCGAATGAGGACGGGGGGCACGCGGGGGCTGGGGACTCCCTTCGGCCTAGGCATTTTCATGAAAAGCCCCATAGGTTTTCTATTTTTAGAGCGCACTCCGTATTTTCGATTTTCGTCTCCTTGACGTATAAAATCTCAAGAGGTGAGGGTGCATAAACAAAAACTGCAAGACAACAGAAAGATTGCGCTGGGCCTCCACGCGATTAGCGATAAAATGAGGGTTTTTCTGGAAAAATTATGGGTCTAGCCGGGACGACGTGGCGGCCCATGGGGGTGGCCACGCTAGCCAAAATTCCCTGGAGTCTTAACAAATTACGAAAAGCTTGAGGAGTTTTCTGCAAAAACATGACGTGGAGGCCTGTGGGGAGAGAAATACACCATGAATTATTTAACATTTTACTGATTTGTAAATTTTAACTATTTGAGTACATGTGTAATTATGGTAACATCGTTCGCTTACAAATTTAGTTTTTGTTCTTCAACCAATATGTAATAGCTATAATTATTGAATTAAAATATTTTTGAAATTAAGGTAATTAATTTAAAGATTTATTAACGAATAAATCAAATCCTTCCGCCGAATATCATTAAGGCACTTCAAAAACAAGTCATTGGGTTCTTTCTCAGTGTGAGGTTGTACATTCTTGAGGAGAATTCCACTGCTACGAACGTCCCTTTGTTAGGATAATTTTTTTTGCGTGATCATACAAATTTGGACAATATAGTACATTACATCGTATTAAAAAACAGTTATATATACCAAAATCCAATTAAAAACAATGTATAAAAATAAAAATAGAATAAAAAATAGAATAAAAGAATATTTAGTATCAATTGAGAAATCAAGATGATACTAAAGGTTGATCTTTTAGTACAAGCCCAAGCGAAACTATAATGTACTAAAGTGGCAAAGATGTTTATTAATATTGATTGAATAACCACTACTAGTTTCACCTCTTTAATAGAAAATATTGGTTCCAAAACAGAAACTAGAAGAAAGATTTAAATCGATACTTATAGTAATAGTGTGATATGTAGTAGGGAGTGTTGATCTGATTCTAATCAGAACAGCATAGCAGCTAGCAGCAGCACAGATGCAGGCACAGGAGCACTTGCCCTCCTCCATGATGCCGAGCTTGGCTGCAGCACTTGCGGTCTCGTCTGCCCCTCGCTGGTCGCCGGCGGTGGCGTGGGCTCCGGCGACGTTGTCGTCGGCGACTCGGGTGACTCTGGCAACTCCGCCGGAGTTGGGGCTGTAGATTTGACAAAACAACATGCATAGAAATTTTGGTGCTCATTATCAATAAGATGTTGACAAAATTAACATACTTTTGACATTGGATGCAGGTTGAGCAAAGGTCAATCTTTCTTACACAGAGGTGGCATGGCGGGAGAAACTGCAACGGGTACTCCAGGATTTGGAATCTGAGATGATTTATCTGCGAATCAAAGCGTACATTAGCACCTCAATATTCTGATCATCTGGGCCGTTCATTTGGCTTTCTATCATATGAAATCTAGCTAGCAACATAGTTACTACAAGAAGTTTAAAACTTCATGCATTAATTACTTCAAATAAACCTGGCCTAGCTAGCTACTTAGTATGAGAATAAAAGAAATTAAAATATTTTCATCAGTTCAAACTAAAAGCTTAGACTTATTAAATTATAGAGAGAAGAATACTACCAATATTATCAATTATAAAGAGCATGTATATATCGAGGACATATATAGATAGATTGATAAAAAAGAAGGGTTTAATGATAGTTCTAAGACCAAATTAATTGTATGCATCAATTAATTTAACTTAAAATCTTGAGCTGACGATAAAAGATGGTTAATGCATTTGATATTCCAACAATATAATAACTATCGTATATTTAGAATAAAGAGCTTTAACGATAATTATGAGGCTATATTATGTTGTATGGATTAGTCAGTTTAAATCAAAACTTGGGTTAATGATGAAAAATAGACAATTCAATTTATATTCTAACATTTATAATTCAAGTGTAAAAATGCGGGCAGATCATGTATATATAGCAGTGTGAATGCCGTATTTGAAACTGAATATTTTGATGTTTTGCACGTTGTATTATATGTTACCTCGGCATTGCAGGGGCACGGACATGGAGTTGCACGCACGAGGTAGGGTGACGGCGAGCGTCCGGTTGATCGGGATGCCGAGCGGCACGTTGCCGGTGAGGATGAGGCACGCGCAGCTGGTGCTCGTGCTCATCACCGCCGCCAGCGACCGGCAGCAGTCGGCCGGCGGCGCCGCGCCGCCGACGCCGGTGCCGTTGCCGCCGTTGGTGTTGCCGGTGATGAAGTTGAGGCACGGCGTGAAGCTCGTGATGAGCGACGCCGTGCACGACACCGCCACCGCCTGCCCGTCCGCCGGCGCCGGCGCCGACGCCAGGGCCAGCACGGCGACCACCACCACCATGCAGGCGAGCGCCTTGATCCTCATCTCTGTCACGTCTCACAAGCTTGCACCACGTAATTTGGAGGGAAAATATTGTGTATGAATTGGTGAAGTACTGAAGTGTGTGGTTTATATAGGGAGATAAGGGATCGGAGAATTAATGGCGACGTGTCAAATTCTTTAGATAATTCATAATTAACGACGTGACATGTCAGATTGGTAGATCAGAAGTTGGTCATGGCAGTGTAACTACCCTAGCTAATTAACCTTTTTTCACGTTGTTGTCAAAGTGGGTAAGCTAGGCCGCGTGGCAAAGGGCCGATGATCAAGGAATTTTTTTAAAAAATATTATTTTTTTGAAAAAATTCAAATGTTTATATCCGTTTCACATATTTGAAAAAAATAGATAGTTATCGACACTTGATAGATCGACTCGAGCTACATCAATATGATTCGACGACCGATATGATTAACGGGGCCGACTCAGGTGACGTGGCATGAGTCGACTTACGAAGTGCGGACTCGCAACAGCTTTAGGCACTTTTTGCACAAGGCAGAGGCGGAAGCAGAGGTACTTTAAATATTATGAAAAAATTATATGATCAATCGGTTGTGTTTAGCTGGGTAATTAGGGCATGGCTAATTAAATATTATGAAAAAAATGATTTAAAAAGTGTTCTGAAGAATTAAATTAATTGAAGTCGATGATAATTTAGTAGTTTGACTTTTTAAGTTAAAATTTTCTAATTTTATCCAATTTTATAGAAAAATATATCAACAATTACAACATCAAATTAGTTTTATTAAATTCATTATAAAACACTATCTCCATTTTATATTATAATTCATTTAACATTTTGAAAGTTAAACTTCTATAAATTTGATCATGTTTAAATAAAGGTATGTTAACATGTAGACTATGAAATAAACTTAATTAGGGCATGGTTCATTAAATATTATGAAATTTTGATTTAAACAGTGTTCTAATGAATTTAAATCGAGTCGTCTTGTATCTTGGAAAACAAGGGGATGATAATTTAGTAGTTTGACCTTTTTAGTTAAAATTATATATTTTAACCAATTTTATAAAAAAATATCAACAACTATAACATCAAACTCCTCTAATTTTGATCAAGTTCAAATAAAAATATGTTAACATGTAGACTAAAATAAACATACATATTTAACAGATAGTTTAATAAAACTGATTTGATTTTTTAATTATTTTATATATTTTTATTATAGTCGATCAGAGTTAGAGAAATTTAACTTATTAAAAGTTCAAATAACTTATATATGATATGTAATGGATCACATACACACATATATATAACAATAGATGTTAATATATTTTTAAAAAATTAACTAACGTTATAAAAGTTTAATAAAAAGGCCAAAAAGGAACGAACCCTAAGATTGTTGAGGTCATATGGTAGGAAGGGTTCGTCACCAAATAAGTGCTTTGCTCTGTCCGGGAAATATGCTGCGTCATTTTCTTCTTGGAACGACTTCGGTTCATCGGTTGTTTGGAAAACGTAAAATGACACGTTCTACACTAGAGGAATGTTCCGTTCACATATTTTTATGCCGAAAAATATCATGTTCTTGTATTTCTATCACATCGAGATTCTTTCCTAATACAAGATCATATAATACGAGGTTGTTTGGAATGTGGGAGACAATTAAGAGAAAAAAAAAGAATGGTGCAGTACAACTGAGAGCATCTACGAAGATGTGAATAACTTTTGAACTAATACTAAATGAACATATATGTAAATTTATTTTTTAAATAATATGTACGTGCTTTATCAAATGAACAACTACCAAACTAAAAATAATATTACTTAATTTATGAACTAGTATACATAGAACCTATGTCTTATTTTTATTGGCTTAGTGTTACTCTCACACTATTCTTTCAGTATATAAAACTAGCGATAAGATAAAAATTCTCTTAAACCTCTCTTTATTTCAACATTGTGAATACTCTAAATCAATTCCCCCCACAACTGTGCAACTATACAATATAATTCATATGAATATGATTGGAAGTGGATTTGCATTTGTTAGGGCATGTACAATGGGTGTCTTGAGTTGTGTCTTCGGGTGTGTCTAAGGGGGTAAATGTAAAAAAACTCAAGACACGTCTCTTAACGAAGACACTGTGTCTTGGTTCTATGCTCAAGGCATAGGACTAGCTGATTGGTCAATTTAATTTATTGAATGCTCTGATTGGTGCAATGAATATAGCAAGACACAGGTTTTAGACACGCCCACTGTACTATATTGTGTTTTAGCTATATCTTATACTTAGAGTACCGTGCAGCAGTGTCAGGGTTGTACATGCCCTTATGCAACCATAATGGCGAGTTGATGCCAATTAAAGATGTAATATATCTGTTAACTTGCAAGGAGCAGACAGAATCAAATGTGATATAGTAAAACTGATGGTCTTTTCTGCAAATTTTGTCCCTTAACTTTTGTTTATTTGTTTTAGTTGGTGAATACATTTAACTGACTTATTTTCATAAGCTAAAACAAATAAATCAATTTGTTCAAACAAATTAATTTGTTATGTCAGTTTGTTATAATTTAAAATATAAATTATAACAATTCAATAAACTATTACAACTTTTTTTATAATTAGATTATTACAAGTTAAAACAAACGGTCTTATACTACAATTGGGATTATACTACCTTGCAGCCGGTAGATGTTGATCTAACGGTCAGTAAAGGTTCCAGATCGAGTTGTTCGAAAAGAAAATTCCGAAACACCGGAATATAAGAATTTTACTGGATTTTATGATATACACAATAATTAGTTAAATTCCAATAAAAATCTTTTAAAATTTCTTTATTTCAAAGGGGGCTCTAGTGTAGAGGGTCCTTGCTGCAAAATTCCCTACATTGCATTTTTTTCCTGAACAAGACGGCAATTGCGCCGCCGCCGCTGGCGTCGACGACGGCGGACGGCCACCGCACTTCCTGCAACAAGTCGATAGCGGAATATCGTATTCTTCATCGCCGTCGGTGTCAAAGAGGCCATTCATCCAATGCCGGTGAGGCCGTGAGCGATAATTCTACAATTCTGCCTGCCTCCTCACGGCTAATGCTATTGATTCCTTTGCGTGGCGCCATTGTCGGGGACCCACTGGTCCGTGACAAGGAGGAGGCGGTCGCCGTCCCTGAGGAGCCTCACGTCGTTCACCTCGGCGCCGGCGCTTGTCACCACCCTCGTCGGCGCAAACCCGAACTTGGTGCCTCCAAGCTCGAGGAGACTCTGTAGCGTCTCCGGCATGAACACGAGCCTGCTACCCTTCCCTCCTTGCTCGGGGCAAGAGATGGTCACCCTGACGAGCGGCGAGCTCTCCCTGTCGCCGCTGCCCCTGTAGTGCAGTCTCCTGTCGCCGCCGGCTACATCGTTCTGGATCGCGTCGGACGAGGAGATCACACCGAAGAGGGAGTTCCGGAAGGTGGCCATCCGCTGAGGGGTGCTGCGCGCGGAGGTTGACGGAGAGTACGGGAATCGCCTCGACGACGACGGCGACGACTCAACGCTCGCCGCCACCGCAGCGGTCCTGAACCTCGCCGCCAGCGGGTCGGTCGGCGGGCGCTGCGGCTGCGACGGGGGCCTCGTCTTCTGCGAGTCTTGGTGCGACGCGAAGACGAGCTTCATCTCTTCGTAGCCGCTCTGGTCAGCGACGGCCCTCGGGGTCAGCCCGTTGACGTCCTCCCTGTCGGCGTCAGCGCCGTGCTCGAGCAGGAGCTTGGCCATCTTGACGTTTCCGTCGAGGACGGCGCGGTGCAGCGGTGTGGTGCCATCGCTGCTGTACGCCGCCGCCACGTCGCCGCCGTGCCGGACGATCTCCTTGAGCAGCGTGGCGTCGTCTTGCTCGACGGCGACGCACCCGTACGGCACCGCGTCGCCGGACGACAAGTCCGCGCCGGCGTCCACCAGCAGCTGCACCACGGTCTGGTGCCTTCTGCACAACGCATCCCACAATGGCACCCTCCCCTCTGGGTCTGCACATGAACTCCACGACTTGATTAAATCTCGCGCAGATTTCTAATACTTCAAATGATAATTTCATTTACAATTTGTAATACATACCTCTGGAATTTGAATCAGCCCCATTCTCTAAGAGGAGCCTGACGCATTGTTCACTCCCGTTGGAAGCTGCTATATGCTGTAAAATCGAGAAACAAAACACTGTAAATTTCTGATTTTTACGCACAAACCAAGAAAAAGGTCAAATCTTTAATTGTAATCAGCAAGATATCAGTAGTCTACCAGGGCTGTTCGTCCATAATGATCCGATTCATTTGGGTCCAATCCACGTTTCAGAAGCTGATGCAGCAAGAAGCTATCTCCTTTGGATGCTGCAAAGCAGAGTGTGATAGGGAAATCCAGTTGGTCCCTAGCCAACATGTCTTCGACCTCCCTGGTGACGCCGGCAATGGCACTCATGTCCTTCTTCTCTCTGAGATACTAAAGTTGACAAGGAAGAAGAACAAGAAGATGATGAGAGCTTCCATCTGTCGATGCCGGGAGCGTTTTCGTCAGGTAAAACTTTACCTGAATAAGATTGTTCATGACTATTGTTCCATCTGCAATGTTGGATTGGATGATCCTGAAGAATGTGGTCCGGTCCAAGCGCAGAAGCTGGCACAGCGATCTTGTTCTTGCTGTGAAGAGCTGAGGCCTGTAGCATAGAGCCCCGATCTCGCCGATCACATCTCCTGACCTGGCCATCCCTGCCAGCTGAAGATTGCACAAACAAAACTGTGAATTAGCATTTGATGCATTGTTCGTCAACTCACACCTGATGAAAGTCTAGGGGCCCAGCCAAGTTTGTGGGATGTATGCCAAGAAATTTGACAAATTTAACTGCATTTAATATTTAATATAAAAATTATTTTAATCTCTAAACTAATACTAAAATTCTATAGTGTATTCGTCGATAAGCCGGAACGACTGCCTGGCTCGGTAGGTGGCTCCACCACTAGTTATTTGGTTGACTACACGAGTAGTTAGGCTCGATGGACACAGCAAAACCTTACCTGACTAATAATATTGTTAGTTGATGATTAATATATATTAAATGATAATAGTGTATTTTAAATAATATTTATGAGTATACCAGGACCGTCAATTAGGCGGTGCGAGTGGTGCGGTTGTTCAGGGCCCCAAAAATTAGGGCCCCCAAATTAAAAAAAATCTCACAAAAGTGCTACTATCGCAATAGTTGGTGCGCTCTGTAATGAAGCCAAGGTGCTAGGTTCGAGCGCTGCAAGCCATATTTAAAGCGTTCTTTTATCAAAATTTTAAAATTCATTTTAGAACACTTCAAAAATGCATAGAAAATTTGAAAATTATTATAGTTTATAAATTTCACATTTTAGATGCTTAGATTTTGAGGCCCCCATAACGTGTTTTGTTTCTGGGGCCTCCAAATTATAGGTATGACCCTGGAGTATACAATGAATTAGGAGTTATAACAAAATAGTATCACATACTAAATATATAGTGATTCTTTGTTTATCTATTTTTATCTCATGCAATAACACGTACAGCTAAATACTATCTTACTTTGACCAAATAAAATAGTCATGGAAGGAAATAAAGACAAACAAACATATGTGATTATGGAAGGGGCAAAAGACTTGCCTGCTCTAGACTATTCTGAAGCTCTATCAACTCCTGCAGACACATCAGTTACATGCATCAGCAGCAACTTCTTTGACATTTTCTTTTTCTCACACACAAGCACATCTTTGTTTGTTACAAAATCACCAGCTGGGTTTGAAACAGACAGAGATTAACAAGGTCCAGAGAGTGATTTTACCACACTACCACTGACTATAATGTACAAATCTGAAGGTGCTTCATTCTGCAGCATGATATCCTCTCGCGGCGCAAAGTATTCAGCATTCATCTCAGAAACCTTCAGTGGAATGGAAGAACAAAACAGGAGGGACTCATCACGAACACCATAAAGGAACAATGCTTGCAGAATCAAGATTGGAGGTAGAAAACAAAAACAAAAACAGAACCAAATTCAGATCAATTACCAGCTGAAAGATGAGATCGTTGGAGACTCCATGGAAGAGGTAGGCGTTCTGAACGAGGCCGAAGAAGAGGTGGTGAGAGATGCTTGACCTGATGGCCTTGGGCAACGCGTCCAGTACCTCCTGCTGCTGAAGCCCCTCTGAATGTGTCCTCAACTTGAGGCTGAGATGAGAGACCATCTGCTCCTGCAACCTCTCCGGCAGCTGGTGCCGCAGCGCGAATCTCGTCGCCGCTTGGATCGCGTCCCTCTTCAAACCGATTACGCGAAATGAATGGCTGGAATGTGTGGACGAACACCAAGAAATTGATTCAGTGCGGAGTAGTACTGAGTACTGACATATTTCCGGGTCCGGCTTGTTCCGTGGACGACTAGGTTGGTCATGTTGCCGATGAGGTAGGCGGTGAGGCCGAGGTTGAAAAGCATGCATAGCGTGGTGAAGACCATCTCCGTGGTGTTCATGGCGTGCAGGTCGCCGTAGCCGACGGTGGCCAGCGTGGAGGCCGACCAGTAGACGGACGCGACGTAGCGGCTCCACACGCTCTCGCTGTGGAACTCCGGCATGTAGGCGCTGATCCAGGTTTTGCTCGGGTCAGGGTACCTGTCGGCGAGGAGGTAGAAGAAGCACCCCGCGCAATGCACCGCGAAGATGGTCACCTGCGTCACGTACGTCGACGACGGTGATCATCTCCATACGTGTCGAGTAGTAGAGTAGTGGACCGTCGTCGTAGGTATTGATCAACTTACGCTGACGAGCTTGACACATCGCACCCAGAAGTAGCTGAAGTTCCTGTGCTTCTCAAGGCTGGAAATTGAGATTAAAATTTTGTTAAGGCACGTTGATTAATTAAGTGCGTTGAGATCATTAGATGAGATGAGTATAAAGTGTGGAGATTAAGAGGGATTGAATAGTTAATTAATAATTAGTGGGGAGAGAGAGGGAGCTGTCGCTGACGTACGTACTGAGCAAAGAGGGCGCTAACGCGGCGGAGGCGCCAGAGGCGGAGCATGCCGAAGAAGCCGTAGGAGCGGAGCTCCGGCGGGAGCATGCAGCGGACGACCTCGGTGGGAATGGTGGAGACGACGTCCAGGGAGAGCCAGGTGGTGGCGTAGCGCCAGGCGATCTTTCCGGGGTCGTCCTGGAGGAGGTAGGTGGTCTTATCCACGTAGGCGACGAAGAAGGTCAGGATGATGTCCACGGTGAAGAAGGAGTTGACGACGTTGTCGGCGATGGCGATCGCGCCGGTGGGGTTCTCGAGGAAGCCGAACTCGAAGGGGGTTACCCACGCGGAGTAGAGCACGAGTATGATGAGGCAATTCTGCCACAGACGGTAATGCCGGTCGTATGGGGATACGATGAACCGCCGGAGACGGACATGGCGGTCGCCGCGCGCCCCCAGCGACGGCAGGATGCTGCTCGATATGCTGAACCGGGGGGTAATGTGCGGCGACGAAAGCTGGCGCGACAGCCCCGCCCCGCCCCCGGCGCCGCCGTGTCCCAACGGCCCGCACTTTGTCCGCATCGTGCGTCGTCGTCACCGGCGCCGGTGGGCGGTGGCGACGGTTGCATGCACCTTCCAGCTAGTCAATCTCGCGGGCGGGCGCTCGAGTGTTTCGCGCGTGCGTACGTGGCTCTCGATCCTCCGATGATAAGCTTCCCCGCTCTTCCATGCATACATGCAGCTTAATTTACGAGCGGGCGCGCGCGCGCGGCGACGATGACGACGCCGGTGCGGTGCGGTGGCAGCCATGCGCGAGCTGCGGGAGTTATTACCGGTAAATATTGAAGCCTTGAATGTCGCGAGGATTTTTCATTCTCAATTTGCATAATACAAATGCAAATGGACTGGATTACATTAGTAATTCTGATTAGGCTTGGCTTATTATAAGCAAGGACCATTCTCTTTTTTGCCTTAATTACTCTGCTAATTACAATTGTGCGAACTTTCTGTGGCATACTGGCATGCATAACTAACGTAAATGTTAATTAAACATTTATATTTTCTTTAATATAATGACAGTTGAGAATTAGAGCACACAAATAAAATATTTTTTAATATATTTACGTGAAAAAACATTGCAAGAAAATTAATGATAGAAGACAGAATTCATTACATGTAAAATGCTATCACATATTTATAGACATTATATTAAAGAAAATATAAATGTTTAATTAACATTATATTAATGATAGAAGACAGAATTCATTACATGTAAAATGCTATCACATATTTATAGACATATTTAGATATTATACCTTTGTCAACGGATGATATGCCTAAAAATAATTAAGTTTTCACTACCACACAAATGACTTTTAGTAATGTAGTTTTAGTGACGAATAAAAGATGTGCATCACTAATCTACCTTTAGTGATGAGTGTATTTAAAACTATCATTAAAGACCTACCTTTAGCGACGGATCTCAATGATATTCGTTACTAATGAGTTGCCAAAATTCTAAATTGATATTTAGTGACGGGCAATGTTGAGACCCGTCACTAAAACCTATCTTTAGTGATGCGTGTGAGACCCAACAATGAAACCTACCTTTAGTGACGCGTGAATATCTAGACCCATTATTAAAGACCTATCTTTAGTAACGTGTGAATATCTAGACCCGTCACTAAAGACCGACGCATATGAAAATTTTTGAAAATTTGGGCGAACAGAAGAACACTAGCTCAAAAATATACACACTATTATAAAATCATATCTCCTCTCTTCGGTCTTTACTCTCAACCATTCTATAACTTCTCTCACTTGCTCTCTCTACTTGATCTTTACCATTCTCATTTCGAGCTCTATCGATGGTGGTCGACATCACTACAAGATCTACTCGACGGTGACCGGTGTCACTTCATGCTCCACCCGACCATGAGCTCATCAACATTGAACTACTTCAACAAATGGTACAGAGCTATTACCATTACTTCACCAAATTCTATTGCTTGCTCTCCTCTATTGTTATCACCTCTTATCTCCTTCTTATTTATCATCGTCTCTCCTTTATTTTATCTCAAGGTAGAGGCCTCACCGACGATGACCACATGTAAATCATATCAGGACAACGACAAAAATAATAGAAAGAATGCCTCCATGACCACCTCATATATATTCTTCTTCTTTATCATCATCGCCTCTAATCCTCTATTATGGCTCGGTGTAGACCCCTCACCGATGATGACCACATGGAAATCACATCGGAATGATGATAAAAGTGACAAAAAGAGAACCTATATGATTATCTCGGATCTAATTGTTAACTCATTTGAACTGAAAGAAACTAAACGATACAGTATAAAACAGATCTGAAATGAAAAAAAATTGACCTTTAGTGATACGTGAACATCTATACTCGTCACTAATGGTCCACCTTTAGTGACGCGTAAATATCTATACGCGTCACTAAAGATGACCATTAGTGACGGGTAAAGATATATACCCATCACTAAAGGTCACCTTTAGTGACGGGTGTATATCCGTCACTAATTATAGGTAATTAGTGACGCGATAAGGGTGATGGGTACGATGTCCGTTACTAATAACTATTATGACCCGTCACTAATATCCCTTTTTTAGGTAGTGTTTAACGACATACAATATTTACCGACAGACATCTTGCTGCTTGCAAAAAAGACATATAACAACAGACTATCTGACGACACAGTGAATAAATCTATTTAAAATTGAATATATATATATATGTAAATTATGAAATAATACATTCAACATCAAATCATATACCTCATCAAATCAAATACTCCATTCCACACACTCACACTTAGATACTTCAATCAACACATAGAGTACAAAAACACAATATATTCATGCAAATCACATTTTAGTTGATCAATATCCAAAATACCATAATACAACATCAAATTCAGAATTGTCCAAAAGATTAGTCCTACATTACATCAACATTAGTCTTGCGCTGCAACATTTGTTCCCTTTTGGAATCCCATGACGAGCTTCCCTTCTAGATCTATTCGACTAAAATTTATTGAACAAATATAACACCATGAGTTAGAGTAGCCAAAAGAGCTTAAATTATCATATGCAAAATTTAAAATAAACGTACATGTTTCACATATAAATAAAGATAAGGAAAATTATGTGATAATAATAAAAAATATCGGAATGACTTAGTTAGCACCCGATTGGCACACCATTACCATAATCATCCTAAGTCACTTGTTGAACCGACAGCCTTGGTAAAAGAAAAGAAGAAGCAATAATCAGCTGACCCTTTTTGTAGTCATTCCTTATCAAGCTAACATTCAGGTCAATCATACATCTCACACTTCCTCTCTCTATCAGCCTCACACTCCTCTCTTGCCTTGCGCTCAGCGTCCTCCCTCCACTTATATTCTTCCTCGCACTCACATTCTCTCTAGTATCTTATCTCATTTAACTCCCTGTTGAATGCCTTGTGCCTCATAAGAGAGGCCCAGTCCTCTGAATCCACCTCTTTGTCAATTCATTCGAGAAAGTCACATAGCGGAGGTGGCGATGGTGGAGGAGTTATCTACACGCACAAATATTAATAGACATGTTGTAAGTGATTTATTCAATAACAATATATAAATGAACGGGAAAAATTGTATTCTTGTCGGTCTATTAGCACGTGGTCCGTGCTTTGGCCTTGGCTTTCGCTTTTGAGGAGTCCATGAGTAGTTGGGACACTTCCAATACCTCATCTCGTATGTGAGGTTATCCATGCTTCTCCAGAATTTACATGTTGTTGGGGGGAAATAATCTCGTCAGCATAAGTGGTTGGAGCAAGGACTCCGAAGATGACTTCGGAGTCTGCGCACGCAAAGCCTTTCGATGCCGCTATGATTATCCAAAGAAGGCACTCCGAAGTGTGTGATGCCCCCTCTAGATGAAGACCCCTGAAGAGATTCGAAGTCTCCGTGAGCACTCCGAAGCCAACCATAATGGAGGTTTTGCATAAGGACCTTCGAGGCTCCTCTTCCTCTGGAGGGGCGCCGCCAAATGGGGCGTGATGAATACAATGCCAGGCGTTGTCCGTTGGACAAGACGTTTGTGTTCTAAAGACATCCTGTCATGATGAGGCACCCACTTGGTCGAGACAGGCATCATCACTCTGATTATACACTTGCTTTATTCAGGTGATTAGATAAGGTGGTACCGTCGTACCCTTATGGGGTCCGGTGAATATAATCCGTAATGACGGTTGTAACTAGAGGGTTAAAGGGTATTTTCCTTGTAGGTCCCCTCCTATAAATACCCCTCCTTTCACTGTAATGGGGGATTCATGACTCATGCAATCTGACACTTAGAGCCCGACCAGAGTTATTATCCCCCTAGGAGGCTCTGTTAGGACTCAAGTCTTTTCCTTTAGCCAAGTGCTATTCTTCAAATTACTCAAACCTATTAGTATAATCTTTTACGCCAACAGTTGGCGCCGTCCGTGGGGAACCTAGTACCAAAAGCTAGTGTCTCTTCCACCACAAGCTTTCTGAAGACATGCCTCCGAAAAGGAGCACGAACATGGGTCCCTTCCAGAGGTCCGCCCAAACCTTATGGCAGGAGCCCCTGCAAACTGACACCACAACATCTATTGGAGCCGCCATGATACCCGAAACCAGAGACCCATCAGGCTCAACAAGCCCCTCCACAGACCCCTAGGCTTCCGTGGGCCAAGGGGCTCTCGGCCTCTGCCAACCCGGAGATCTCCTCCCGGCCTCGACGGCACTCCAAACAGACTTCATCCGATCACAAGACCGGGAGACGCACTTTAGAGGAAGCGGGAGCCCAGCCGACGTTATGGTCACCGAGAATGCCTAGCTCAGGGCCGAGCTTATGAGATGGCGACAAGCGGCTATGAACCAGCTCCTAGATTGGAGCAGGCTGGCAAGGGCGCCGACAGCTGATGTTGTCACAGTAAGCGATGTCGAGGACCAAGAAGCTCGAAGAAGCGAGCAGAATGCCTCCTTCGATGAAGACTCTCCGCTGCACCCTGACTTATAGAAGGTGCGTTCGATTCCAAATTCTAGGCGGCCAAGATCCCCAAGTACTCTGGAAATACCGACATAGGTGAGGTTTCCCGATCATATGCCTTGGCGATAGAGGCTTGCAGCGGGGTGCGTTATACAATGGTGAAGTGCTTCCCCCTCACACTCGAGGGCATTTCCCTCCGATGGTTCTGGTCAATGAAACCAGGATCCGTAAAGTAATGGGAGCAACTAAAGAAGTTCGTCAACAACTTCCAAGGAACCTTCGTGGTTCCAATGTCCACATGGAGCCTCTTTCAAGTGAAGCAACAGCCTGGGGAGACGCTCCGCTATTACTCCTAGCGCGTTGCCCAAACTAAGTCCCATATAAAGGGATTGTCTACTTCCTTTGTCGTCGACACAGATCGCGAAGGTGTCACCAATCTCGGCCTCCTCGACAAGCTCCATCGAAAAGCTATCTCTTTGGTGGCTCAATTGATGACGTACTTTGAGGAGTACTCTAGATCCGAAGAGGGGTAATTTCGCAGGCATGCGGCGGTTGCCCCGGTGCGGGCCCTAGAGGCCAAGTCCTCGAAGCTCGAAGCCGCAGCCCTCCCTGAGCCGCACCGACAGAGCATTGACAACATGACTCCCGGAGAGGGCAAAAGCACTACCGGGGAGAGGTGCTCAACATCGCCCCTACCTCAAAGCCACGCAAGTACCAGCACAACCAAAGTGCAGGCTGAGCCATCGATTCTAGGACCGTGGAAAGGGCCCTAGGAGGGGGCCAGACCTTCCACTGCAAGGTCAAAGGAGAGAATCGAAGCCACAACACCAATTCGTGTAAAACCATCTTGGTCCTGCGGAACGACTACCTCGAACGAAGCTCTAGCCGAGGATCCTCCGACAGAGCACCACCGGTCGTCCGCTTCAAGACAGTTCAGGTGGTCGGACGAGACGAGGGGCACGAAGCCCCTAGATACCACCCGACACCAAGAATACTTCCACCCCCCAAAAGGGAAGACGATCCCGACCACCAAAAGCGCATAGTGCTGCCCATCACTAGAGGTGGTGCCATGGGTAGCATGTTCAAACGACAGCGCAGAGAATATGTCCGTGAGGTAGGACACATTAGGAACTCGACATCCGCTTCGGCAAGCGACGCCCTTGGCATCAAGTTCCCACATGCCGACCGCCTCGTCATCGCTATTGACATAGCCAGCACCAAGGTCCATCGTGTGCTGGTTGATGGAGGGAGTTCCGCCGACATCATATTTGTGCATGTTTTCGACCAACTTTGCATTCCCCATAAGCACCTTCTCCCAGCGACCCGTCCCTTGCAAGGCTTCGCCAGGCTTCCCCTCGATGCCCTTAGCTAGATAGGTCTCGAAGTCACCTTTGGTGAAGGTCCCCTCGCCCGATCATAAGAAATCATCTTCGATGTCGTCGATGCCCCGTACGCCTACAATGCCATCTTCGGAAGGGGCATGCTAAATCAATTCGGGGCCATTGCGCACCACAACTACCTTTTTCTAAAGATGCGTGTGTAGGGAGGGGTGCTCACCATCCTCGGCGACAAAATAGCAGCCCAAAGGGTGGAGTATGGACACACTGCCCCATTTGAAGCACGACAAATCAACAACGTGCAAGGGCAGACGGATGATGTGCCGCCAACCCCGGAGCCCGCAAGAGGGCCGACCCTCAAACCCCGTTCCGAAGGAGAAATCATCGTGAAGATCATCAGCAAGGACAGGAAGGAGTTCCCTATCCAATTCGGCGGAGGGATAGCTCCAGAAGTTATGGCCTCGCTAGAGGAAGTGGTCCAGGACAACCTGAACATCTTCGCGTGGATGGACGAAGATATCCCGTGGGTGGACCGAAGTGTCATCGAGTAGTCCCTACTGGTGAACCCAAAAGTCAGGCCCATGCACCATGGGCTGCAGAATATATCTACGCAAAGAGGCGACCTTGCCAAGGCGGAAGTGGAGAAGCTACTCCGGACAGGAGTTATCAGGGAAATAAACCATATAGAATGGCTATAAAATCCAGTCTTCGTTAAGAAGAAAAACTCCAGCAAGTGGCGCATGCATTATTTCACCTCATTAAATAAAGCATGCCCATGTGACCCCTACCCTATGCCTTGCATTGACCAACTGGTCGACTCTACAACCGATTATGCATACTCCGTCTACCATCAAATATGGTTGAAGCGTGAAGATGAAGCCAAAACTAGCTTTCTCACTCCTTTTGGAGTTCTCTGCTATGTAAGAATGCCCTTTGGTCTAAGAAATGTCGGGTCAATGTTGTTTAGGTTGATTGCTAAGGATCTAGGTCATCAAATAGGTCGAAATGTTGAGGCCTATATGAATTACATTGTAATAAAAAGTGCCAAGAAGCACCAACATAGCTTAGACCTAGCAGAGACCTTTGAGAGTCTCCGAGCGTGTGGGATGTAGGATCGATGTACCGACTAGAGGGGGGGTGAATAGGCGGTATTTTAAAACTAATTCAATTTTACCTAAACAATGAGCAAGGACCTAAGGCAATGGTAGCAAACAGCTAGAACAAATAGTGCAACCTAAGATAGCAAGTAGATTACTCTAGAAAAGTAAGATTGCACAATTTAACTTGCTCAAAATAACAGGAACAAGAGACAACCGAATTTTATCCCGAGGTTCGGAAATTTGCCAATTTCCTACGTCCTCGTTGAGGCGAGTTTCACTTGACCGCTCTCTTCACCAAGCCTCGGATTTCTCAAAGAGAAATTAGCTTGAAGATGAGCCGGCACCGGAAGTGCAACTCTCGGGCCTCGATCACTAGTGGTAGCTCTTCTCCACTCCGGATAGGCGAGCTCCAACCTTCACAACCTCCCGGGTCTCCTCCACAACCTTCTAGGAGAGATCACCGGTTTCTTCTCCAAGCCGTCTAGGAGATGGCAATCTCCAAGAGTAACAAGCTGCAATCAAAGCTAGGAGAAGAGGATCAAGTGCCAAAATGCCAATGCAATGCAATTCACTCAATCACTTGATCACCCCTTTTTCTTCCCAACCTCACTAGTGCTCAAATTAGTGCTCAATGGTGGGAGAGACTCTCTTGTGCTCAAGTATGCTCAAATGAATGCCAAAAGTCTAGCAAAGGAGCTGTAGCAAGGGTTTATATAGCCACACACCCAAAAACTAGCCGTTACACAAGTTAGGTGGCTCTCTGCGCAATGTCGGTCTGACCGCCCATCTTGGGCCGGTCTGACCGACCTCAACTGCAACGGCTAGAAAACTAGCCGTTTACTGATGTGACAGGACGCCTCGGTCTGACCGGCCATGCTGGCCCGGTCGGACCGGCCCTACCCGGTCTGACCGGCCATCGGCTCGGTCAGACCGATAGTGCTCCCGTCGGCTCTGTAAACCAGCAGTTTTCTGCCCTGCGCAACCCGGTCGGACCGGCCCCCTAGCCGGTCGGACCGCCCAACTCCAGCCGGTCTGACTGGACCCACATGGTCGGTCAGACCGCCAGGGTCAGACAGCTCCAACAAAATGCTGCAATAGTTTTTCAAGGAATTTGCCAAAATAGCAGCTTTTGCAACAATCACACATGATCAAAAGATACTATATGCAATGCAAATTGGGCACTTGAAAATCAACTCATAACCAAGATGCAACCCCTCTTTATAGTACGACAAAAAACAAAATTTAAACCTAGCCTAATTGATCGCTCCAAAACACCTCGATCAATTTCTAGATTCCTTCAAACCTTTTGCCGTAGCCTTTAAACGTCCAGATCTTCGGGTTTCCATCTTGTGCTCCATTTGCGCAGGACCTACTCATTTCCTTCACACTTAAGAAAAATATTAGTCCACAAAACGCATGTTTATCATTAATTACCAAAACTCACATAGGGTCTAGATCTTCAATCTCCCCCTTTTTGGTAATTGATGACAAACACTTCAGAGATAAAGAAATATGTTAAAGTAGAAGTATCCACAATTAAGCGCAAAGCTCCCCCTGAAGAAATGATGGGGTACAAGTATATGGAGCAAGATATGAGATATAATTCCAAACACAATTCACACATTCAATGAAGCAAAGAGAGTTTCTCATAATAAAGGCAAATAGTTCAAATTAAGTTCAGTACGATATGGAAAGCAAATAGTGTTCGTTATACAAACAACCATAGATAGATAGCGATATAAAAAGATTGATCCTTCCTAAACTTTCCTTCTTACTACTGCTACCTACTCCCTTAATCCTCTGCTGCCTTCTCCCCTACTGCTAACTGCTTCTCCCCCTTTTGGCATCAAGAACCAAAAAGAGAGACTAATCCTGGGAAGGAGGCTGAGAATCATCAAGGCGACGACGACGGCGCTGGTACTGAAGAGGGTATCCTGTTGAGGAAGATGAATCTAGCCGATCAACTCGAGAAGAAAGAGTGTCAATCCTGGAGTTGATACGCTCTTGACCCCCTTGAAGGTTTTGCAGATGGGAGGTGATAGCTTCTTGTCCTAGAGCCATTTGATCCATTCTTGAATTTAACTGAAGAAAGCCAGCTGTTACTTGTTGAAGAACTGGATCAAAGAACTGGGTGGCATCCATACCAAAATAAGCACCAGATCCAGAGCTCTGAGGAGGAGCAAAAGAGCTGCTAGGAATGTCCTGAGGATGAACCTGTCCTGCTCCCATATCAGCTGGATCGACGGCTGGAGCCAAAGGAGTGGCCGAGAAGCGAGGCCTGTACTGAGAGTGAGTGATATCAAGGCACTCATTCACATTTCCAACTTTGCTCAAAATTAATCTCATGATAAACGGAGCATAGTAGACTCCAAGAGTGAGGCTTCCTTTTGAGAGTGCCATCTCATATAGCATCACATGAATGACATCAAACCTCTTTCCAGTCATCACTGCATCTAGAAGAGTCCAAGCAACACCTCGAATAGCATCATTGTTGCCTAGACGCGGTAAAATGGAGTGCCGCGGGATGCGATGTGCCACACTATGAAGAGTCTTCATTCCAGTAACCCCTCCAATCTTGTGAGCAGCAGATGGGATGTAGAATTGAGCCATCTCTTCTTCTGACAAAGGATTGTGAGTGAACTCATCATGCAGTCTGAGGCCAGAAGAGAACCTTATGTCCCAAGCACTCTGAATTTCTTGCTTTGTAGCAATGCAAAAGATATCTCCAGTCATCCATGTAAGGGAATCACAAGTGGCAGGTATGAAAACTGTGGCATAAAACTGACGGATAATGTCCCAATTGAAATCTTGCTTCAGACTCACTATTTTGTTTATACCAACAGTTCCAAAAATGTTCCTGAGAGCTGCAACCTCTCCACTTAGATCCCTCCAAGAAATCCACTTATGAGGAGCCAAAGAACGGTTCTCATACGCAATGTTGAATACCTCTTTCTGAAATTTTGTATGAAACCGCTGATCTGATGTATCTCTTGGTCTGAGAAATTGATTGTGGTGGCGCAGACGAGCAAAGTTCTCTTGATTCCGGACATCTACCTTGAATTCCAAGGATGCAAAAGGATCTTCACTAGCTGCTGGTGGTTGAGGTGCCAATTCTTCTTCATTCTCAGAGCTGTCATCCTCATAGGCAAAGTCCTCGTCACTGTCATCTTGAAAGTGCCGGGATGATTGGCCACGGTCCTCGACAAACTTTGAGCGACGCTCATTTCCTTGAGAACGGCCGGCGCGAGGCATGACTGAATCAAAGAATTAACCCAGATAAGATAAAAGATATGATTTGAGACAATCTATGAATTTGTTAGAGGGCAAAAGCATCAATGAGCAATGATGTGCAAAAGAGGGGCAGGCATTGGGAGGCCGGTCTGACCGAGGTAATAGGGCCGGTCTGACCGCCAGTACATTGTCGGTCGGACCGCCCATTACCCACCGGTCTGACCGGCCTAGCAATCCGGGCACAAATCCCCTTTTGCACAAAACTTCTCCATAATCAAAATTTGCCATATCAAATTGCATAGAGGCATGGGAAATAGTATCACAAGGCTAACAATTTGAGTTTGAAGAGGATTTAGCCTTGGCAAGTTGACATGCAAGCCCATGAACAAGAACCCTAACCCTAGCCTTCAAAAGGATAAAAACAATGGATTTGATCGGAGGAAGTTCTTACCGGCAAGGGAAAATGAACTCGAGGTCGGACCGGAGAAGATCCACCGGTTGGACCGGCAAGAAGATCGATGAAACGAAATTTCTAGGGTTGGGGGCAAGAGTGGAGAAAAGGAACTCGGTTTGAGAGGAGAGGAATAATAGAGGGGAGAGAAAACTGAATAGAGAGGGGAGTTATAACCCTGCCCCAGCCCCGGTCTGACCGGCCATGTAGGCCCGGTTGGACCGACTCAGCAAGGGCGGTCGGACCGGCCATGTATGCCCGGTCTGACCGACACCACTATAGCTCAGCAATTTAAAAACAAAGCACAAAGAGGAGCTTAAGTGAGAAATATAGCAAAATAATTTTGAAAAATTTCAAACTTTGCAGAAACTTAGAATAACTCCCAAGGTTTATAAAACATCAAGTTTTCAAATTTTTAAGTTCAAAAAGAAATCGTTTGCAGCCAAAGTTCTCAACACGTCCGAACTCTTGTCCGAACACTTGTCTGAACTTTAATTCTTTGAATATCTTTTGATAGGATGGATAAAGTTAAAACATTTGAATACGAAAAATGATCATATGATCCATATCTATAAGTTTTGTTTTGGACAAAAGTTCAAAATATGTCTTGAAATAAAATCACGAGAGAAATTTGTTTTTAACTCAAAGATAGGATTTTGAGGATACCAAAACTTTTAAATTTTGTTTTTTCAACAACATGAGCAATTTTCAACATATAAGAGTAACCTTATACTCCCCCTTAATGTATAGCCTTAGAAACACATATAAAAGTACATGAACTTCAAATATGGCATTGCAAGCATAAAAGCATTCATATATGTCACAAGGATAGAAAATTCTACAACTCACACATATGCATGATTTCAAGCCACATTTGAGAAGTCTATTATATTCAATTCATTCCTAAGCTTACAAAAGCGGGACTCATCAAGTGGTTTGGTAAAGATATCTGCTAATTGATCTTCGGTTCTTATGTGGCTAATGACAATGTCACCTTTGCCAACATGATCTCTTAGAAAGTGGTGGCGAATATCAATATGCTTGGTTCTAGAGTGTTGGACTGGATTGTTGGCAATTTTGACGGCGCTATCATTGTCACAAAGAAGAGGGACATTTGAGAATTCTATTCCATAATCAAGCAAGGTTTGCCTCATCCAAAGTAATTGCGCACAGCAACTACCCGCAGAGACATATTCTGCCTCAGTGGTGGAAAGGGCAACGGAGTTTTGTTTCTTAGAGGCCCAAGAAACAAGAGACCTCCCGAGGAATTGACAGCCTCCAGAAGTGCTTTTACGATCAACTTTGCAACCGGCATAATCCGAATCGGAATAGCCAATTAGCTCAAATTTAGCACCTTTGGGGTACCACAAGCCTATATGGATGGAATGTTTTAAATATCTTAGAATTCTCTTGACCGCCATCAAATGACAATCTTTTGGTGCGGCTTGAAATCTAGCACACATGCAAACACTAAACATGATATCGGGCCTAGATGCGGTAAGATAGAGTAAACTGCCAATCATGGATCTATATAATTTTTGATCTACCGGTTTACCTCCCTCATTTAGGTCGAGATGTCCGTTGGTCGCCATAGGGGTCTTGATAGGCTTTGCTTCCATCAATCCGAACCTTTTGAGAAGATCATGAATATACTTCGTTTGGCTCACAAAGGTTCCATTCTTGAGTTGCTTGACTTGAAGTCCAAGGAAGAAACTCAATTCTCCTATCATGGGCATCTCAAATTCCCTAGACATCATATCACCAAAAACTTTGCACAATTCTTCATTAGTAGAACCGAATATAATATCATCGACATAAATTTGACAGACAAAGAAATCATCATTAATTATTTTTGTAAACAAGGTAGTGTCGACTTTACCAATTTTAAAACCCTTTGAGAGGAGAAAATCTCTCAATCTTTCATACCAAGCTCTAGGAGCTTGTTTTAAACCATAGAGAGCTTTTGAGAGTTTATAAACATGATTAGGATTTTTAGGATTCTCAAAGCCGGGTGGTTGTTCAACAAAAACTAGTTCAGCTATTTCGCCATTCAAGAAAGCACTTATCACATCCATTTGATATAACTTAATATCAAAACATGAAGCAAAAGCAAATAAGATGCGAATAGCTTCTAGTCTAGCAACGGGAGCAAAGGTTTCACCAAAATCCAAACCTTCGACTTGAGTGAATCCTTGTGCTACCAATCTTGCCTTGTTTCTCACGACCAACCCGTTTTCATCTTGCTTGTTCCTAAAAACCCACTTTGTTCCAATTACGTTGTGCTCCTTGGGTCTCTCCACCAATGTCCAAACTTTGTTTCTTTCAAAGTTGTTGAGCTCTTCATGCATAGCATTTACCCAATCCGGGTCATTTAGAGCTTCATCTACATGTTTAGGTTCAATAGAAGAAACAAACGAGTAATGTTCACAAATAGAAGCAACACGAGATCTAGTTTGAACACCCTTACTAATGTCACCCAAGACTTGATCAATTGGGTGATCTTTTGCAGTGGCATTGTGAACTTTGGATGGAATAGTAGAGGATTGATCTTTGGCTTCATCTTCATCAAGTTGAGTCAAATTTTGCGTAGCGGAAGTAGAAGCTTCAACTTGAGTGGAGGATGGAAGTTCATCATCTTCTTTAGGCTTGATGTCACCAATTGACATTTTCTTCATTGCCCTTATCAAGCCTTCATCACCTACATCATCCAAATTCTCGTGCCCCTCTTGGGACCCATTAGTCTCATCAAATTGAACATCCGAGGTTTCTTCAACAATACCTTTGTTCTTGTTATACACTCGGTATGCCTTGCTATTTGATGCATATCCAAGAAGAAATCCTTCATCACAACGACTTTCAAACTTGGTTAGTCTAACACCTTTTCTATAAATATAGCATTTGCAACCAAAAACACGAAAGTAAGCAATGTTGGGTTTTCGTCCAATTAAGAGTTCATATGGAGTCTTTTTCAAAAGACGATGCAAATAAAGACGATTTGAAGCATGGCAAGAAGTGTTTATAGCTTCCGCCCAAAAAGAGTCGGAGACACTATACTCATCAAGCATAGTTCTAGCCATCTCAATAAGGGTCCTATTCTTTCTTTCCACAACACCATTTTGTTGTGGTGAATAGGTGGCGGAAAGCTCATGTTTAATGCCGAGATCATCACAATAATCCTCAATATTTGTATTTTTAAACTCGGATCCATTGTCACTCCTTACTTTTACAATAGAAAAGTTGAATTCGTTTTGAGCCCGTTTTGCAAACTTTTTGAAAATCTCGGAGGTCTTAGCTTTGTCATGTAAAAAGAAGACCCAAGTAAATCTTGAGAAATCATCCACAATAACAAGACAAAAACTATTTCCACCGATGCTTTTGTAAGTTGTTGGACCAAATAAATCAATATGCAAAAGCTCCAAAGGTCTAGAAGTGGACATGATGCTTTTGCTAGGATGAGAGCAAGCAACTTGCCTCCCCGCTTGACAAGCACTACAAAGTTTATCTTTTTCAAATTTTATATCTTTCAAACCAACAACCAAATCTCTTTTTGCAAGTTTGTTTAGTTGATTCATTCCCACATGAGCAAGCCTTCTATGCCAAAGCCAACCCAATGAAGTTTTTGCAACCAAACAAGTTTTCAAATTAGCTTCATTTGAAGAGAGATCCACCAAATAGAGATTTCCAAAACGAAAACCTTTGAAAACTAAGGAGTTATCATGGATACTTGTTACAAATACTTCTTGAGGATTAAATGTGCATGAAAGGCCTAAATCACATAGTTGAGCAATGGATAATAAGTTGAAATTCAATGACTCAACTAGAGAAACATTGGAAATGGAGAAATCATTTGAGATAGCAATTTTACCTAGACCCATTACCTTTCCTTTACTATTGTCACCGAAGGTCACTCTTTCTTGATCTTTGGCACCAACTTCAAATGATGTGAACATTTTCCTATCACCGGTCATATGTTGAGTGCACCCACTATCAAGCACCCAATGTGATCCTCCGGTGTGGTAGTTTACCTTAGTACTTCCTTTTGCCATGAGACAAAAAGGAGAGTATAGTGATGAAGCTTTCGTGATTGCTATTCCCGCCATGTTCTTCTTTCTTGAGTTTGACTCACCACCGGAGTCGGAGCTTGAAGAAGGATCGGAGCTATCTTCATTTGAATCCCATTCTCCCACAAATGCTTCATTTCTACCCTTTTTCTTGTTCAACTTCTTGAAAAGCTTTTTCTTCCCATTCTTCTCTTTGTTCTTCTTTTGAGATTTATCATCTTCACTTTCTTGTTTGTTCGGGCATCTTAAGGCAAAATGACCCTTCTCATTACACTCAAAACATCTTACATTCTTGAGGTTCCTTTTGGTTGACTTTTTGTCACCATTGTTCTTGAAAGAGCTTGAAGAACTTCCTCTCTTTTTCATAAACCGATTGAATTTTCTCACAAAGAGAGCCATTTCTTCATCCTCGGTATCGCCATCACAAGAGGTGTCTTCTTCTTCTTCACATTTCTTTTCAACCTTGGCCTTCAAGGCAATATTCTTCTTCTTGGATGAGGAGTGATCTTCGGTGCTTCCTTCAACTCTCTTGTTCTTGTAAATCTCATTTGTGTTGATAGTTCCCAAAAGTGTTGTGGGTGTCAAACTTGACATATCCGAGTTGATGAGGAAAGTCACCAATGTGTCATATTTTTCGGGCAAAGCTCTCAACATCTTTTGAGCAACTTCCAACTCCGTGTACTTCACTCCAACACCCTTGAGATCATTGACAATCACATTAAGTCTTGCATACATCTCATTGACACTTTCATTTGGCAACATGGTAAATGTTTCATAGTTGATCTTTAAGTAGTGCGACTTGGCATTCTTCACACTTGTTGTTCCATCATGTATATCTTGAAGAGTGGTCCAAATGTCGTGTGTCGTTGAAATATTGCTTATCCTATTGAATTCTTCGGCACACAAACAATTGAACAAAGCATTTGTAGCTTAAGCATCAAGTTGCATATCTTTTTTGTTTTGATAAGTTAGATTCATCTTGTCTTCAACTTCAAAACCTAACTCAACAATACGCCAAATTTCAAAGCTCATGGCTTTGAGGTGAGCAGCCATACGAACTTTCCAAATGGAATAATTAGTGCCATCAAAGTAAGGACCTTTGCCTACGTTGTGAACCACCTCGTCGGACATCTTCTCTCTAGGCGGTAAAGCCTAACTTGAGAGACCAAGCTCTGATACCACTTGTAGGATCGATGTACCGACTAGAGGGGGGGTGAATAGGCGGTATTTTAAAACTAATTCAATTTTACCTAAACAATGAGCAAGGACCTAAGGCAATGGTAGCAAACAGCTAGAACAAATAGTGCAACCTAAGATAGCAAGTAGATTACTCTAGAAAAGTAAGATTGCACAATTTAACTTGCTCAAAATAACAGGAACAAGAGACAACCGAATTTTATCCCGAGGTTCGGAAATTTGCCAATTTCCTACGTCCTCGTTGAGGCGAGTTTCACTTGACCGCTCTC
This sequence comes from Zizania palustris, assembly GCA_019279435.1. Taxonomy (NCBI): domain Eukaryota; kingdom Viridiplantae; phylum Streptophyta; class Magnoliopsida; order Poales; family Poaceae; genus Zizania; species Zizania palustris. Next base: position 86,601,068 of record JAAALK010000079.1, read on the forward strand.
TTCACCAAGCCTCGGATTTCTCAAAGAGAAATTAGCTTGAAGATGAGCCGGCACCGGAAGTGCAACTCTCGGGCCTCGATCACTAGTGGTAGCTCTTCTCCACTCCGGATAGGCGAGCTCCAACCTTCACAACCTCCCGGGTCTCCTCCACAACCTTCTAGGAGAGATCACCGGTTTCTTCTCCAAGCCGTCTAGGAGATGGCAATCTCCAAGAGTAACAAGCTGCAATCAAAGCTAGGAGAAGAGGATCAAGTGCCAAAATGCCAATGCAATGCAATTCACTCAATCACTTGATCACCCCTTTTTCTTCCCAACCTCACTAGTGCTCAAATTAGTGCTCAATGGTGGGAGAGACTCTCTTGTGCTCAAGTATGCTCAAATGAATGCCAAAAGTCTAGCAAAGGAGCTGTAGCAAGGGTTTATATAGCCACACACCCAAAAACTAGCCGTTACACAAGTTAGGTGGCTCTCTGCGCAATGTCGGTCTGACCGCCCATCTTGGGCCGGTCTGACCGACCTCAACTGCAACGGCTAGAAAACTAGCCGTTTACTGATGTGACAGGACGCCTCGGTCTGACCGGCCATGCTGGCCCGGTCGGACCGGCCCTACCCGGTCTGACCGGCCATCGGCTCGGTCGGACCGATAGTGCTCCCGTCGGCTCTGTAAACCAGCAGTTTTCTGCCCTGCGCAACCCGGTCGGACCGGCCCCCTGGCCGGTCGGACCGCCCAACTCCAGCCGGTCTGACCGGACCCACATGGTCGGTCAGACCGCCAGGGTCAGACAGCTCCAACAAAATGCTGCAATAGTTTTTCAAGGAATTTGCCAAAATAGCAGCTTTTGCAACAATCACACATGATCAAAAGATACTATATGCAATGCAAATTGGGCACTTGAAAATCAACTCATAACCAAGATGCAACCCCTCTTTATAGTACGGCAAAAAACAAAATTTAAACCTAGCCTAATTGATCGCTCCAAAACACCTCGATCAATTTCTAGATTCCTTCAAACCTTTTGCCGTAGCCTTTAAACGTCCAGATCTTCGGGTTTCCATCTTGTGCTCCATTTGCGCAGGACCTACTCATTTCCTTCACACTTAAGAAAAATATTAGTCCACAAAACGCATGTTTATCATTAATTACCAAAACTCACATAGGGCCTAGATCTTCATGGGATCCGCCTCAACCCTGAAAAATGTGTTTTCGGAGCACAGACAGGAAATTTTCTAGGGTACTTAGTTTTGATTCAAGGCATCGAAGCTAGCCCCATACAAATAAGTGCACCGCAAAGGATGGCTCCGCTTGAAAATCTAAAGCAGGTTTAGAAGCTAGCGGGTCGCCTCGTCGCCTTAAGCATGTTCCTCGCCAGGTCTGCCGAGCGGAGCCTCCCTATTTTTAAAGCCTTAAAAGGGTCTAAAGACTTCGCTTGGACCCCACAATGCTAGAAGAGCTTCGAAGACATCAAATACTACCTCGCCAATCTATCAACATTCACAACGCCCCTCACCAACGAGACACTACTGCTATACCTCGTGGTGACCGGCTTCGCCGTTAGCACGGTACTCATCCGAGAGGTGGAACTCGATGGGAAGCCGATTCAAAGCCTGGTATACTTCGTTTCTAAGGCATTATCAGGGGCAAAGACGAGGTATTCAGAGCTTGAAAAAATTGCATATGCACTCGTAATGGCTTCGAGGAAGCTACGATATTATTTTTTGGGCCATAATGTAACTGTCTCAACATCCTACCCCCTCGAAGACATGCTCATAAGCAAGGACTCCACCAGAAGAATAGGGAAATGGGCTATCGAGCTTACCCCCTTTGGCATATCTTTCACTGCGCGAACGGTAATAAAATTGCAGGTAATTGCCGACTTTGTGGTGAAATGGACTCCGTCTGCCATATGGACTCCGTAAGGGCCAAGCGAGGGAGTCTGGAAAATATATTCTGACGGTGTGTACTAAGCATCCGGAGCAGGCATTAGATCCTTCATCATCTCTCCTTCGGTTAGAAGGCATCGTACTCTATAAGGCTAAATTTTAAAGCCTCGAATAATGTACCTAAGTAAGATGGTGTATTGCTAGTCCTTCAGAAAGTGCGCAAGCATGGCGTCGTTTGGGTTATTGTATAAACAGATTCCCAGATTGTCATTGGGCAAGTAGATAAGAGCTTCTAGGCTCGACACCTAGACCTCGCCGCATATCTGGTGGAGATCCGCAAGACCGAGGCCACGTTCAAAGGAATTTTAATCCAGAGCATTCCAAGAGCCATCAATAAGTAAGCAGACACCCTCGTCAGGGCAGTAGCCGGAGGCCAAGACGTCCCACTAGGGGCTTTCTTCGAAGAATTGTCAAGTCCTTCAGTGCTGTCGGTGGAACCCGCTGAGGTAGTCTATATACCTAACGAAGATTGGAGGGGCCCCATTACGCGCATCTTGCAGGACGAAGCTAACCTCTCCAAAGGACCAGAACTCTCAAGGTTGCAGTCCAGGGTCCGGTGCTACCACATCATCAATGGCGTGCTATACAAATCCAGGGTATGCTCTTCTATACTCTGATGCATAGCCATTTAGTGCCTATGCGACAGTCATTTAGTGCCCTGAGCCCTAGCTGGGAAGATGCTCCGTCAAGGACTCTACTGGCTGACAATCATGAAGGATGTCAAAGTCCTGATGCGTACTTGCCAAGGATGCTAGTGGATGGGAAGACGGAGTCACCGCCCTCCATTGCCTCTGCAAATTATAGCCCTAGTATGGCCCCTCGCTAGATGGGGCATGGACCTGATCGAACCCTTCCCAAAGGTGAGAGGGAACCAAAAGTTTGCAGTGGTGGCAATCGAATATTTCTCAAAATGGGTCTAAGCTGAGCCCCTGACAGCTATCACTTCAAGTAATGTTTATAAGTTTTTCTGGCAAAATATCATTTGCAGGTTTGGAGTACCCAGGCAACTGACAATAGACAATGGCACCTAGTTCGATGTCGAACCCTTCAGAGAATTCCACGAGGGCTTGGGTATCCAGCTATGCTTCGTGGCCGTTAGGCATCCACAATCCAATAGAGCGGTCGAAAGGGTCAATGGGAATATACTGTCCGACCTAAATCATCGCATTGTAGGACTCACAAAGGGCCTCTAGACCGAAGAGTTGCCGAAAATTCTGTGGTCCATTCGGACCACTCAAGCATGGTCAACAGGATTCACACCGTTCCGATTGTTTTTCAGGAATGAAGCAATGACTCCAACAGAGCTGAGTAGAGGCTCCCTGCGAACAACGGAGCCAGAAGACGAAGATGAAATACGTGCATCACTGGATCTATCAGAAGAAACCAGGCTCTAGAGATGTCAACGGGTAAAATACCTGCGGGTATGACCCGCCCATACCCGTACCCGATAGAGCAAACATATACCCGTGCCCATACCCGTACCCGCCCACGGGTATCAATTCCTTCCCATACCCATACCCGTGTGGGTATTTGGTACCCGACGGGTACCCATACCCGTATTCATGCCCAGAAACATACTTGTGAAGACAACGCATAACATGATGCACAACGTCGATTGGATTGAGAATGGCATACCCTACACTGAAGTCATGGAAGTGGCCGCTGAGGCCGTGAGGCGCTCCTCGATGGCCTTCAGGCGGATCACATTCACCGCCACCGTTGCCTGCTCCTCCTCCTTACTCTTCTCTCCGACAGCGATGCGACATGGCTACTGTGACAGGAGCAAAGGGCATCGGGGCGATGCGGCAAAAGCGGAGGACGATGACGCGATACAGCGATGTTGGACTGCAGGAGGCGAGGAGCATGGGAGGAATAGTAGATTAGTGACATGGCATTGAGATGAGAAACAGGGAAAGGAAACCAAGTAAGGCGGCGGCGTTGAAGGCGTGAAATAGGCAAGGCAAGGGCGCACCGCGCATAGCTAGCTGGACAAAGGCAACAGCCGGTGGGGAAATTTAGGGTTTAGTTGTTATGGGCCTCCTTATTTGGGCTCTTTATAAATTTGGCCCATGCTATATATATATACACATATATATACGGGTACACGGGTAAACGGGTATGGGTAATGCGTTCCCATACCCATACCCATTTACCCGATGGGTATAATATTTTTCCCATTTATATACCCGTGGGTATTAATTTATCCCTATACCCGTACCCTAATAGGGTAATTACCCACGGGTAAACGGGTATCAGGTACCCATTGCCATCTCTACCAGGCTCCGGGTCGTGGCAAATCTAACAAAGTATCAAGATCAAACGAATGTTTGGTACGAACCCAAAGTGAAGATAAAGGAATTAAGGCTGGGGCACCTCATTCTACGGAGAGCAATTGCCCCAAGGAAGCTAGGCAACAAGTGGGAAGGCCCATATATTGTACTTCGCTCTAGCCGACCAGGGTCATTTAAGCTAGCCAACCTAGAAGGGGAGGAACTGAAGCATACCTGGCACGCGGAGCACCTTAAGCACTACTTTGCGTAGGAACCTTATAAGCAAGAACCTGTGCCCTATTTATAAATAAAAGCAACACCTCCAGCCATACGTAGCCCGAAACAAACCCCTACCGTGGTGGACACACTATGGTACTAGAAGCGTTTTTTCGAGGCACCACAACGTTTGAGCTATGGAGGCTTTCTTCTTACCTCCAGGCCTAGGCCGCCTTGCCTTCTTAAAAGCCCTCCGGGACTTCTTTTCCTCTTGAAGTTGCACCCAAGTTCGAAGCTCCACGTTAGACCAGTCTATGAACTCCGAAGATGAGGATGAGGCCCTAGTCAGCTCCTGCTCTCCACCAGACCAGTCTACGAACTCAAAGGATGGAGATAAGACTTCTATCGTTCTCTCTTCCTATTTTATGGAAGTAAGCACTTCGTTTAAAATGTCAGGTACAATGTTTCCTAGTCTATCGTGAGGTATAGTAAAATGGGTGCGCCTATCAGGCCTAAGAGCTTCGAAAATCACCCATTGATGATAAAGAGCTTATGTTACTTCAAGTATCTCTACCTTGGGGGTCAAAGCACCAACCGAACCCTGAGAAAAATTTCCAAAAGAAGTCCTTCTCATTTATAAAATCATAAGTCCTTTTTACAGGAATGACTTTACAGGAGAAGCCATAAGAAAACTACACCTTTGGGTCCGCCGGAGGAATATCGGAGACAGGCTTCGAAGGAGCCTGCACCCCTGGCTGCTTCATGTGGTGAACTTCATCCACCCAAGCCTTCACCGCCATCGGGCCATTGGCCTTCCAAGGTGCCTGAAAGGCCTTCCAAGCCCCCATGACGGCCGGAGATGGAGCGCGGAAGGGCCCCACGACGGGGTCCGGTGAATAGAGTCCGTAATGATGGTTATAACTAGAGGGTTAAAGGGTATTTTCCTTTTAGGTCCTCTCCTATAAATACCCCCCTCCTTTCACTGTAATGGGGGATTCAGGACTCATGCAATCTGACACTTAGAGCTCAGCCAGAGTTATTATCCCCCTGGGAGGCTCTGTTGGGACTCAAGTCAATATATCCTTTTTCACCATCTACCATGGTATGTTAACATAAATTCAGTATATTCATAATATATCTTCATTTTCTCTAAACTACACATAAATTAACCATATATTACTCTAATCGATCATCTAAATCTTGATTAAACTACCCCAATTACTATAAACAATCCCTAACATAACTCAAAATTACTACTAATCCAATTCTAATGTACTCCTAAATTCAAAAAGGAGGGAGGAGAGACTTACCTTGGATGAGTGGGTAGCTCGGGGGATCGAGATGTGTTAGACAAGTGCAGCGTGTATGTTGAGAAGAGAGTGTTCAACCCCTTTTTTATAGGGCTAGGTTTGTCACTTGATTAGCCGAATCAGACCACGTGTTCGGCCGACATGGCTAGTTCGGGTGAAGTAGCCGTTGCGCGCTGATTGGACTAGCCGTTGGGCTTGGTTCGACAGTTCATCGGTCGACCATGTGGCCAGGTTCGACCGATCAACAGCTAGACAAAGCCTTACATGGCTTTGTTCGGCCGATGGTTTACCGACGAGAGCCTAATTTTACAATTTTTAAAATTTATCTATTAGATTTTTTAAAAATATTATTAAAAGAAATCCGCAGTTGTGCATGCGTGAGAGCAAGCTAATGGACGGTAAATCAAGGAGAATATCTACGTACTAGACAAAACGGCATGTTTTATGTGATTTTAATAAAAAACTAAAACAACATGTTTTTCATATAGGAGAGCTACGTATTACCCAAAACGACATGGTCTATGTATCTTTAGTAAAAAATTAAAATAACTTGTTTTTCTATATCAAAAGAACTATATAATTGTGCAGAAAGTCAGCTAGTAGTTTCAGCCTAACCTCATTCAAGGTGGGCAAATATGTAAACCATGTAATAGCTAGCTTAGTTCGCGGTATATACTGTCAGCTGAGTGATTTTACAATATCAGAGGATATAACACATTTCTACTATATAAACATACCTCCCTATATGTAGTTTCGTGCCTGAGTTATCAAAATTAATTTTAAAAGTTATGATAATTACCTACTCAACGATAGTAAATTTTCTCATATACAATACTACAGGGTGCATCTGTACACGTCATATCTCTCTCTGTATGAATCACACTATACGGTCTACACGGTTCACTTGTTGGCTGCAGTAACAACATGTAACACACGCCACATCATCTCTTTATTTAGGGGGTGTTTGGATCAGCTAAAATTTTAACTCATGTCACATCCAATATTTAAATATTATTTTAGAGTATTAAATGTAGACTATTTACAAAACTCATTTATAACCAGAGGATTATTCACGAGATGAATCTAATAAGCCTAATTACACCATGATTTGATAATGTGATACTACAGTAAACATTTGCTAATCTTAACTAATATAAAGCGGCTAGTCGATCGTCCGTCCGCTCCCGTTGTACGCGCCTCCCCTCCCTTAAAAAATCGTGCCCCGTACAAAACCGTCCACAGCATGTGCTCGCACGCATCCCATAAAAAATAAGTCAAAACTTGTGCCCCGTAAAAACCGCCGCTCGCGCACCCCGGCGCGTAAAAACCGCCGCTCACGCGCCCCGGCGTGCCCACTCGCACCTCCGCCACAGCACGAGCAGAGCGCCCCAACCACCTGCGCAAGCAGCACGGAATCCCAACTGCTTGCGCATGCAGCCGCATGCAGCACGGAAGAAAAGGAAAAAAAGGCCCCCTACGCATGCAGCTCCGCGGAAGAAAACAGCACGGGAAGAAAGGGAAAAATGAAAAGAGAAAAAAATAAAAATAAAAATGTACTTTTACATTTTTTAAAAATCATACGAGAACTAAAAATTTTTTGCAAAGAAATTTCTGAAAAATCACACAAAACTATGAATTTTGTGTATAGATAGTTAGATTCGCTGAAAATTTTCTTATCATCGCCCGTCCGCAGCCGCCGTTTCCGTCCGTAGTGCGTTCCGCTGCGCACCTTTTCCGCATCCCATAAAAAACTAGCTAAAACTTGTGCCTCGTAAAAACCGCCCAAACAAGTTCCCTCGGGCGCCCGCGCCCCGTGCGCAACCGCCCTTGCCCGCTGCGCAGCGCTCAGCGCCTACTCCGGCCGCATGCGCTGAAACGGCCGACCGTTGCATGCTAACTGAAAAGTAATGTGAGAAAGAAGAAAAAAAAGAAAAAAAAATATTTTTGTATTTTAATTTTTTAATTTCTTTATTTTACGCGGCGGATGTATGAATTTTGTATAAAAACCCATAGATTTTTAAAAAATCACGCAAAAATATGAATTTTACACAAATATCCTGTTGAAAAATAAAATTCTCTGTTGCAAAGCACAGGCATCTGACTAGTTATGGATTAATTAGGCTTAAAAAATTCGTCTCGCGATTTAGTCTCCGATTCTGCAATTATTTCTATAATTAGTTTACGTTTAGTCCTTCAAATTAATGTCGAAACATTCGATGTGACACGAGCTAAAATTTAGCCCCTGAATCCAAACACCCCCTTATTAGTTTTTATCATAAAGAATAAATTTCATGTGACCAAATGTAATTTGTGATGACACGGTGACAAAAACATATTGTTATAAAAAGTGCATCCCTAAAAATAATCCGGTGTTACGAACAAGTGAGAAAACGTCATAATATCATGACAATCCAAATCATCACTGTTTGATAGAAAAATGTCACGAACAGTTTGATGGTTTGATGCCACTTAGCTGGTGACTAGGCAAGATGACATGGCCATTTAACATGACATGTGACGTGATAAATAATAAACAAAAATCATTTTGAGCTAGGCCAATTTGCCGTCTGATTTGTTCTGATTTGGAATGGGCCAGGCATGTTTTGAGAAAAAATTGGTTTGGACCTAGCCCATTTTTTAGATAATTTCGTTCAATTTTGTGCTTGGTCCATTTTTGTTTGAGCTAAATATCAAATATTGCAAATTAATACCAACAACAATTATAGAAATTTAAAAAGTACTATTCAAACTACATGGATCATCAAAATATACTAAAACTTTAATTTATCTTCCACTCACATACAACATATCACAATTTTCATACATCACATCGTAGTTTTCATACATCACTCCATACATCCACTAACAACAACAAAAAGTCACTTTAGTTGCTAGTGTATTTTAGAGAGTACAGTTGATCTGACCATGCATGTCCAAAGTTTTTTTGGTTGTTGGTCATCTTGTACTGATTCATCATACTTTAATTATTGTCCATCTTGTACTAGTTTACCAATAATTAGTTGCATTATCAACCTAACATAATAATTCAAAGACCTGTCATATGCATGTAATTAGAAGATACATGTACCAAATTAAAAAAAAGAATTAAACACTTACAATAAATTTCTTTGTGCGTCACAATTCACAAAATGAGTAGTATTTCTCTTGCCAGACATAGACAAGACCTAGATGACCAAAGTATAGTCAAGCACCATTAACATCAAGTGCTTTCGAGGAAAAAATATGAAATAAAAAGCTTAAATCAATGGATCGATTGTACCATTGTAACATGTATGGCCAGCGACACTGATCTTCTGATGGAATAATCTAGTTGTCGGACTGATCGATTAGAATGCATATATATGATTTCTTATTTCTTATCCACGAATCAAATAAAAACACCGAATCAAACACTATGTACATACATATACAACTACTGAAGAAATAGATAGCCTGATCGTTGGCCAACCAGTGACTCCAATAAATGTAGTGCCACGTACAACATTCAGAACAGGTGATTTTAAGAGGATTTCTATAAATTTATATCATCAAAAATATGAGGTAAGAAGAACTCTCCTATAATTAGTCATCTATATTATTTTACAGGGAACATATATTAATTCTAATAATTTCTAAAAACAACTGTATCTCTATAATCTCAATTCTTATTTTTAAACAATATCATAGAATAATTACTATTGGAGCATGTTTTTTTAAAAAAATACCTAATTTTATTTTAGAAAAGTAGATAAAAGTATTATTAGAGATGTGGGATATAGGCCATTTGCATTGAGAAAAACATGAATATAAAGTAATTATTATAACAGTTACCGCCATGCCTTGTAAAGTTTAAAGCAAATGGTATTTCCGGGCGGTGGCGAATCTAGAATAAAAATACAGGGTGTAAACTAGAATTAAAGTTCAAGACTAAATCCATATAATTAAAATTAAGTATATATCCTTACACAAGTCAATACATTACACACACGTAAGTAAATTGAAACAAATGTTAACAAAATACATACCCATTGCAATTCTTTCATAGGGTAAAGATATTTATTGGCTTGTGCTGATTTTTAAAAAATAAAATAGTAGAAATAAAATGCAACATCCTTTGTCACACTATATTCCAACCAATCAAATTTATCGAACCAATTCCATTAAAAAGATCTCCAAACCTTACCCGTTCAATAAATATGCCCTCCTCACTTCATCTCTAATTTCATGATCATAATCATCTACTGATACTCGTTTTTGTTGGTTCAACAAAATTTTTATTAGGATTAAATTCTTCTCGATGTCTCTTTAGTCTATTTGTGCTCTCATCAGTTGGAGGGGTGTCACCTGAGTTACTTATAAAATAATTAAGCAATGTTATTTTCCTCTCCATTACAAATCTATCAGCAAATTAAACTAAGCATACTCACGTATAAAATTTAAGAAAAAATTACTAGATGCGCATGCACGTGTGATGCGCCAATTAACACACGCCTGTTGGTTGTTGCGGCATGCTGTGTGCACGGTACGTTGAAGCCCTAGCTAGCACTTCCCATTTGAGCCGCCGACTGCCGGCTGGTAGAGCTGGGACTTGGGCCGTGCTTTGCATGGACCGGCCCAAAGCACGTAGGCTCGGCCCATGCAAAGCACGGCCCGGTACGGCCCATGGATGGGCCGGGCCGGCACGGTCCGTAAAAGGGTCGGACTTGGGCCTAGAGGTTAGGCCCGGTGGGAGGTCCGGGTACGGTCCTTAAAGTGGGCCGTGCATGGGCCGGCCCGGCCCAAAAAAAGTTCATGGGTAAATAATTCATATGTACAAGGAGGAGACATGTTATTAAAAATTAAAAAAGTCTGCAAATTACTATTTGAATATACCTTGCTCTATATCATGTGTAAGACAAATCAAAATTTGAGTCATTCATATATAGGACAAATCAAAATGTAAATATATATGCTCAAGAGCAAAGAAAGTAGTATTAATGAACTAGTATCATGTATAAATTATTAATAAAATTCATTTTCCCCTATTTTTTGGGTTGTTCTATTATTTTATGTGAACTAGAATTTTCATTATTCAAAGATAAATTAAATAAATATTTTCATAACCCTGGTAAGAGACCATCTAACAATGTTACAAAGTTAGGTCCGTTTTTGGGCCGGCCCGGCCCATCCAGGCCCGTCGGACTTTGGGCCGTGCCTGGGCTTGGCAAACACAGGTTCGGGCCAGCCCGGCACGGCCCTTAATTTTTTCGGGCCGAAAAGGCCCGGTCCATTTCAGGTCCTGGCCCCAAGGACCCGGACCGGGCCGGCCCGGCCCGGCCCATGTCCCAGCTCTACCGGCTGGTTACTGTAGTCTACAAATATGGAAATGGGCCAATGCTGAAATAATGAAATGACAGCCCAGCTACCCAAGTAACGATCCAATACTCCAAACGCACACAACAGCTTTGTCTTCCTCCCGCCAATGTCGTGGCCACCTAAGTTTCTCTTCCTGCCGACACCGACGCCAATGCTGAGAATGAAATATGACATACACTTGAATTTTTTTTTTTGCAAAAATCGAATGGCGGACAAGAGCCTATTGAAGCCTAGCCTTGGATCCGTATGAATCAGACGTCAAATTTGTTGTAGAAAATTAGACAAATTTATTGTAGAAAATTAGACAAATTTGTTGTATCAGACGTCCAATGTGTTGTAGAAAATTAGACAATGTTTCTAGACATTTGATTCCCCGTGATCAATCATGGTCGTCCGTTCAAACATTGTGTCATGCCAAAAAATTTTGCAACCAATTTATAGAAAAAATTATGCATAAAATCCCTGTCTAGGAATCAACTAGCTAGAGAACATAGCGACAATTTAATATATAGATCCAACTCAAAAGATAAACGTCAGAAATTTGTTGGAATTTTTGGGTCTGACACTTTTACTGCCAGCGATGTAACATGACGCACTGCTGAGTGAAACATTGTGTATATATTACGTGAAACATTAATTACAAAATTAGGATAAAGTCTACTTTACCCCCGAAGTATTATCCTAAAAACGAATGTTGTTTTTAACTAAAACCAGACTCTTAATCTCCTGAACTAATCTATACTAGACGAATAACCTCTTGGGTGATTTACTACGACGATTTTGATGATGTGGCAATCCACACTGGCTATTTTACATTGTCATGGCCTAATTTAAGTAGATAATAAGTGGGACCACAAAATTTAATGTGGCAGCCACATTCTTTCTCCTCCTTCTTCCTCCTTCCTCATTACTTATTCATCAACCTTCTCATGCCAGCCGATGGCCCCATGCACCTAGCCCTAGTATGCCATGCCACGCTGCTCCCTCGAGCGCCACACCTAGCTACCGGTTGCACCTATTGTCCTCACACGCTGTGCACAACCCCCATGCTATCACCAAAGGTTCTCGGGCTACAGCATGAGATGATCTAGAGAAGGGTGAGACAACTAGTGGTGCAACCGCCTGGGCATGCATAGGAGCGTCGATCACAGCATGGGTGCTCGGGTACATAGAGGCACGATGGCAACGATGTGGGTGGGGGTACGGGTGCGGACGGCAAAGACAGCGCGAGCATAACTAGAGCAGGGGTGCTCGAGGGGTGACGACGGCACCCATAACACCATGGGTGCAGGGTTGCCATGGTGGCGTGGCGGCACTCAGAGGGTGGGGGTGTGCCCTGCACGGGGGCACATCCTGCACCAGCGATGGGGGAGTGTGAGGCAAGCATGGGCAGGCAACGACAGGGCGCAGTAGTGCAATGGTGTAGCGAGCGATGCACGGTCGGCAGCAAAGCACACGTGCAGGCGAACAAGGGGCGTAGTGACCAAGGTGGAGCAGGGGGTGCTGGTGGTGGCTAAGAAGGAAGAGAGGAAGAAAAAGGAATGAGAAGGGGATCGAGAGGAAGAAAAAGAAGAAGTGGGTCCCACTTGTCAGTGACTAAAATCAGGTCCAATCAGTAGCCAAGTGTGCACTTGGACCGCTACATCAGTAAAACCACCGTTGTAAACCGTCCCGGAGGTTATTTGTCCGCTATATATTAGTTCAGGGGATTAAGAGCATGATTTTTTAGTTGAGGACAATATTTTTCTACATGGTAATACTTCGGGGTAAAGTAGACTTTTTCTAAAATATTATATGTAAACACATCAAACAAATTATGTTTCTAGCCAAAACATTAATTACACATTTTTTGAGAAACACTACTAATGTATAATGCATATATTAAAAAATTGTTTAATAAAATAATTCCTTAACTATTTGAAATATTATAATAAAATTGTGTCACCAGGTCTAATAGCCTCACGTTGTATTAATATCATTATTTTTATGAAACATGTCAAATAATGGAACCTTAACATATATACTCTCTCTGTCCTAAATATCATTATTTTAAACTTTGGTGTATTTATTAAGATACAAGAATAAATTAGTGCTACATGCAACTAGTATTTGAGATAGAGATAAAACAAGAAGATTTAAGGGAGGAAACTGTAGAAGTCCTAATATTTAGAAAAAAAAATTAAATGATAAAAATTATTATATTTTGGGACCGAGAACTACTACTATAGGAAAACAATAAAATTTCATCGGCTAGTATAACTTCCGTCAACTTTCCCAAAAACCGACGAAAGTCACACAACTTTCATCGTCCTGGATGAGCCAACAGAAGCTAACATAACTTCCATAGACTTTTCCTGTAGCCGACGGAAGTTAACATAATTTCTGTCGGTTTTCCCTAAAGCCGACAAAAGTCTAGAAATTAGGTCTACCCACACGTGCGTGCCCTCCTCACTTTCCCCACTATCTCGATCCCGCACGCCGCTAGCTCTTCCCCACTACCGCCGCCCTGCCTGCCACCTCCACCCGCTGGCTGCCACCTCCGCCCGTCCGCCGACCGCCACGATCTCATCCCGCCCACCGATCATTGCCTCGCCCCGCTAGCCACCGCATCCGCCCTACCAGCCACCACATCCGATCGTCCGACCGGTCATCACCTCTATGCCTGCCCGTCATCACCTCCACGCGCCTCCCCACCGCACCACATCACCACCTCCGTGAACTGAAGGTATTCACTGTTATACTAGATTGTTATCTTCTTGTGTTATGAGCAATTTATTATGAGGGCAATAAATTGTATCTAAGATAGCAGATGCTTTGAGTAGATGGTAGAAATATATGATTTGAGATAATGTGCTATTACATTTGCTATTGTATTTTTAAGCTTGTTAATTATTTTATTTCCACCTCTCATAAAAATTTTATGCGTGTTTCAGACAAAAAGAGTCATCATTAGGGTGACTAGTAGTATAACCTACTTTCATATGTAATGTTCTTGTTTTCATATGCAATGTTTTGTTAAAAACATCGGTAGTGTAAAGAAATCTATGAGTCACCCATTTTAGACCAACATGTCTTACATGTGCCATGCGTGTGAGATGTGCAGGTCCAGAATTATCGTTTTTTGGACAACTTCGGAGTGGGTGATAAAGTGTGGTATTTATGATGAGTCATGAGTCCTAATGAGATTTCAGTATCATAATCTTGTTCTCCATTGCCCCATTGTTAGGCGTGCAATTGGAGAATAGCGGGGTTATGCTGTTGAAATTTCATCCGGACTCTGTAGGCTTGTCATAAATCCATGCTCTATCGGTTACTCTTGGGTGGATTTAGGACATATATTGTAGCGCCCCGATTTATCAAATCGAGACATTATTGAATTTCATAAGAAAAACAATAATACAAGAGGTTCATCATGCGACAATCGTACATACGACAGTATTCATGGTACGCAGACCATATTTATTACATCACAGTTTTAATAAAAACAGTAAATAAAAATAATTAGGTAACGGCATGACGAACATCTTCTTCAGGATTTTTCTTCTCGACTGGGTCGCTACTCCAGACCGTCTTCGAAGTAAGCATCCTCTGTGGGGTCCAACGGGTATGAGTACAAAAGTACTCAACAAGCCACCGCAAATGCAAGTAATAATGCAGGATAATAAACAAGGAAGGGTAATGGCTAACATTGCGGAAAAGTACAGTTGCAGTTATTGCATTTAGTGTAATCATATTTTAATCATGCGGAAAGTAAACATGGACATCATCAACATCAACTAACTCGAGGGGTACAGTCAGCCCCACCTCGCTCAACGGTCCTTACATGCCAATTCATCATGCACATACATATTCAAAGTAAACTAACTGGGGGATGTCACGCAATCCGCCCTTGACCGTGGGCTCGGCTTTTCGAAAAGATTTAAGACTCTGATCAGAGATGTACTACTGTACCCACAAGGCACGCACTCATCCCAAACGAGATGACCCATTTCACGGGAACTCGTGCCAAAACCTCAATATGAGATGTTCCAAGCGATAACCACCCGCTCTAGGTTTCGCCGGCGCGCCGGGCCGCATCCCGGCTAACGTCGCACCCCCTTTTGCGCCGCATTGGTACAAGTCACCCGCAGGTGCAACTTGACCCATCTCCAAATGGTGGCCTCGGTTTGGAACAACCCATACCTTAGTTAGGACTTACCCACTAGACTTGTGGTTAGTACGTAAGTGTATTGCAACGGATCCCTCAGACCGGTCCTTATAGTGCCCCGGGTGCTACCGACCAATGCCCTAGCTTGCACCCGGAACCCACCATGCATACACTCACAACCATAACTCATCACCAACAGAATTTCCAAGGATAAGAAGTAACGGGGATCATATAATAGAACCATTTTGCTACGACTCATTTTTATCCTATAGCGATCGTGTCAATACATTGGACACTAGCTAATATCATTGATCATATGGTGACAAGGAGGTTAGGCGAGATAGCATGGCTTGGGTTGCACATCAAGGTCGGGGGATCCTAAATAAATATAATGTAAGGGTTCATTTGACTAATGCATATATATATAACCTATGTGTTTTAGCGATAGTTTAATCAAACATGGGTTCAATATGCTCAAAAGATTGGTTTGGTGACTTGCCTTGTTCAGCGAAAGGCGAGGGAGGGACTTCCGGGAAGTATTCCGGCTCCTCGGCGACGTCGTAGTCTTTTTGATATAGTAAAGTAAAATAAAGTAAATACAACATTCAACCAAACAATATAACATCACATAATAATCTCATAGGTTTAAGTTGGTTTGATTAGAAATAAATCAAGTTGTTAGAGTTTTGAAATTCAGTTTATAAATAATTTTAAAATGAATTAAAATGGAGTGCTATCCTTTGAAAAAGGGTTTTAAAAGGGGTGATTCTCAATTTTAAGTTCTTTAATAGATTTAAAATGAAAGTTCCATAGAAAACTTAGTGATTTGTTCATATCAACAGGAAATAAATAAATATAAACTTTACTGGAATTTAAATAATTAAATTTTACATTTCTAACCTAAGGGTACTTAAACATTCATTTAAATAATCATGAAATGTCCAATGTAAACCTACTGTTTTTGTTGTATAAACGTGTAGAGAATATTATTATGAATTTTCTGAAATTGGAATGGCAATTTTTAGAGTTCAAATGCGCCAGATATGAATTTTACAAGTTTTAAACCCTTTTCTGGAATTTATTTTCAAATTTTAAATCCCTCGGGTCCACGGTGAGCCAGGCTCACGGTGAACCCGCGCACTGTGCACGTGCGCCGGGTCAATCTGGACCGTCGGATCCAGATCCGACGCGCGAGGGCGAGGCGGGACGCGTAAGTCGACGTGGACGGCCAGGATTAAAACATCGAACCGGTACGCGATGAACGATCCAGATCAACCGCCTGTTTTAAAAACTAACGGACGCACGAGATTAAAACATACCCCTTCGCCGAGATCTAACGGTGCGGATTAGATTGCGCACGCGGGCTCACGTGCGTCGTCCGATCACGATCGCACGGTCGGGATCAGATCCGACACGGCACGGGTACTCGACCCATGCCGGTCGTCTTCTCCGACGACGGCGAGCGGGCCAGCGGCCACGGCGAGCGATGGCGGCCCAAGCTAAGCCTAAAAATGGAAAGAGGGCACTACGGCGGTCACGAAGGTACCTTAGGCGAGGTGAGGGGTCGGCGGAGCGCGGTCGGCGGCGAGGGTAGACGGCGGAGTGGTTCGGGCTCCTCGTCGGCGATGGTGTTCCGACGATCTCCTCGACCAACGGAGGCGTGGCCGAGGTAGGGATCGTCCTTGCGGTCACGTTGATGGCAGAGGCACGGGCAGAGGTGGTCCGCGGCGACGGCGAACGGTGGCCGGAGACGAAACAGGGGGATGGCGCTAACAGGCGACGTGTGTGCGTTCTGCTTGGTCTGAGTGCGAATGGGTGCGTGAACCGAACGCGGTGCAGGGCGACGGTTTAAATAGGGGTGCCGGCGGGGACAGGGAGGGCGTCATCGGGGGAGGGCAGTGAGTTAACGCCGGCGAGCGGTTTCTCTGCATGCGGGCGACAACGGGGGGGAATTACGCGTGGGATTAAAGGGGAAACAGGCGACGTGATCCGGGGGCTTTAATGCTGGCGAATAATGAAGGGGAGGGGACCGGCGACGAGCGGATCCGAGGGAGTAAAGGCGGCCAGCGAAGTTTGGGGGCGACGGCGCGAGGTTGACGACGGATCTGACAAGCGGGGTCCACTGGCCAGCGGGCGCGAGCGAGCGAACGGGAAGGTTGACGGGTGGGGCCGCGGTGTCGGGTTCGCGCGCGAGGGGAGGGATTTGGCGCCGACAGGTGGGGTCCGGTCGTCAGTCTAAGGTGCGCGATGGAACGGGCTAGGCCGGCCGGGAGAGAGAGAAAGGAGGGAGGGGAGCCCATTACTGTTTTCCAAGGTTTTCTGATTAAAAATAATTGCAGAAAATAGTTTAAACCTTTTGGGGAATTTCTAAAGTGGGTAAAAATTTGTAAAAATTCTCAAAAACATTTCTTGGCCTTGGGAGTCTATACAAAAATTTTCAGCTCCTGGTTTGGCCATCTACTCTATGTTGTAGTTCAAAAGGGTATAAAAGAGTATTGAAAGTATTTTCAGAAATATAAATTCCAAGAAATTGAATTTAATAATATTTTTATTGTTTTGAAAATTTGGGGTGTTACAAACCTATCCCCCTTACAAGAATCTCATCCTCGAGATTGGAACGTTACTCGAATAATTCGGGATATTGGGCTTTCAGTTCGTCTTCCTTTTCCCAGGTGGCTTCTTCGGCGGGATGGTTGTTCCATTGGACTTTGCAGAAGCGAACAACGCGACTCCTGGTTACTCTCTCCTTGGTTTCCAAGATCTTGACGGGTTTCTCTATGTAGGTCAAGTCTTCTTGGACATTAAGTTGCTGAAGGTCGGCTTGCTCGGTGGGTACACGGAGGCACTTCTTCAGCTGAGAGACATGGAACACATCGTGAACTCCTGCCAAGGATGGAGGCAGTTCAAGTTGATATGCCACTTCTCCTTGTCGTCGGAGGATCTGGAAAGGTCCGACGTAGCGGGGTGCTAGTTTGCCTTTCATGTTGAACCTTTGAGTGCCACGGAGGGGAGTGACTCGGAGATAGACATAATCGCCCTCCTCAAAGGCTAGGTCTCTTCGACGGTTGTCGGCATAGCTCTTTTGCCTGGATTGGGCTGCCTTCAATCGGTCTCTTATGATCTTAACCTTCTCTTCAGCTTCTCTTAATAAATCAGTCCCAAACAGTTGCGACTCTCCGGTTTGATCCCAGAGCAACGACGTTCTGCACTTACGTCCATAGAGTGCTTCGAACGGGGACATTTGCAGGCTGGCCTGATAGCTGTTGTTGTAGGAGAACTCTGCATATGGTAAGTTCTTGTCCCACATTCCGCCAAAGTCTAGAGCACAAGCTCTAAGCATATCCTCCAATATCTGGTTGACCCTTTCGGTTTGACCGTCGGTCTGTGGATGATAGGCGGTGCTAAAGTTCAGCCGGGTGCCGAGTTCCTCTTGAAGGTTCTTCCAAAACTTGGAGGTAAACTGACTCCCACGGTCAGATACAATCTTCTTAGGAACTCCGTGAAGGCACACGATACGGGTCATATACAACTCAGCCAACTTGGCGACGGTGTAAGTTGTCTTGACTGGAACGAAGTGAGCTACCTTGGTGAGTCGGTCGACGATCACCCAGATAGAATCGTGACCAGCTTGGGTCCTGGGCAGTCCCGTGATGAAGTCCATCCCTATCTCTTCCCACTTCCATTCAGGGACCTTGAGAGGTTGAAGAAGTCCGGCAGGCCTCTGATGCTCTGTCTTGACTCGCCGGCATGTGTCGCACTTGGCCACATACTCAGCTATCTCTCTCTTCAGGCTGACCCACCAATATTTTTCCTTCGGGTCTTGATACATCTTTGTACTCCCGGGATGGATGGAGTATAGAGTATCGTGGGCTTCTTGAAGGATGAGGGTCTTCAATTCAGGTTTGTCGGGTACGCAGATCCGGTTTCTGAACCAGATGGTACCATGCTCGTCCTCGGAAAATCCGGGGGCTTTACCCTTCCTCATGTTTTGCTGGATCTCCAGGATGTCCGGGTCTTCCTTTTGCTTCTCTCGGATCTGGTCTATTAAGACAGGCCGAGACTCCAAGGCAGCGAGGTACGCTCGAGTGGTGATCCCAAGATTTAGTCTTTCCATCTCCTTATACAGTAAAGGAGCTTGGTCCTGAATCATGATGGCATTGCAGTACCCTTTTCGACTGAGGGCGTCTGCCACCACATTCGCTTTGCCCGGATGATAATGGATGCCCAAGTCGTAATCCTTAATCAGTTCCAACCATCTCCTTTGCCTGAGGTTCAGATCTGGTTGGGTGAATATGTACTTGAGGCTCTTGTGGTCGGTGAAGACCTCACACCGATTCCCCACAAGGTAATGTCTCCATATCTTCAAGGCATGAACCACGGCTGCTAATTCCAAGTCGTGGGTTGGGTAGTTCAGCTCATGCGGTCTCAGCTGTCGGGAGGCGTAGGATATCACTTTCCCTTCTTGCATTAAGACGCATCCCAATCCTTGACGAGAGGCATCACAGTAGACGTGGAAGTCTTTCCGGATGTCTGGCAGAGTCAGAATGGGAGCTGACACTAGCTTCTTCTTGAGGGTCTGGAAGCTTTCTTCGCAGTCGGGGGTCCATTCAAATTTCACTTCCTTCTGCAGAAGTCTGGTCATAGGCTTGGCGATCTTGGAAAAATTCTCGATGAACCGGCGGTAGTATCCGGCCAATCCGAGAAAACTCCGGATCTCGGTCACGGTTGTTGGCTGCAGCCAGTTGGTTACTGCTTCCACGGTGGTTGGGTCCACTGCTATTCCTCCGGCAGATATGACATGGCCGAGGAACTTTACCTCAGACGACCAAAATTCGCATTTGCTGTATTTGGCGTACAATTGCTGCTCCCTTAGCTTTCCGAGGGTTAGACGGAGGTGAGCCTCGTGTTCTTCCTTGGTCTTGGAGTAAACGAGGATATCGTCGATGAATACCACGATGAACTTGTCCAAGAACTCCATGAATACATTGTTCATCATGTTCATGAAAAAGGCCGGGGCATTCGTGAGTCCGAACGACATCACGGTGTACTCGTAGAGTCCATAGCGGGAGGTGAAGGCAGTCTTGGGTATGTCTTCTTCCCTAATCCTCAATTGGTGATAACCTAACCTGAGGTCAATCTTGGAAAACACCGAGGATCCTTTCAGCTGATCGAACAGGTCGTCGATCCGAGGCAATGGGTACTTGTTCTTGATGGTTACGTCATTTAGGGCTCTATAGTCCACGCACATCCTCTTGGTCTTGTCCTTCTTCATGACAAATATAACCGGTGCACCCCAGGGTGAGGTACTCGGTCGAATATACCCTTTTTGCTCTAGGTCTTCGATGTTGCTCTTGACTTCAGCTAGTTCATTAGCGGCCATCCGGTACGGGCGCTTGGAGATTGGAGTGGTCCCGGGGACAAGTTCGATTCTGAATTCGATGTCCCGTTTGGGAGGCATTCCGGGTAGGTCTTCGGGGAAGACGTCCGCAAACTCCTTGACTATGGGTACCTCTTCAAGAGCTATCGAGCGAAGGGATGCTCCGAGTGGTTTGCGACTGGTCATTCGAAAGGTGATGACCGCACCTTCAGGGTTGGTCACCGTGACGGACTTGTTGGCACAGTCGATCACTCCCTTGTGCTTCATCAACCAATCCATCCCTAGTATGAGGTCGAGTCCGGTGCATTGGATGAGGACTGGCTCGGCCCGAAACAGTATTCCTTGGATGTCAATTTGAACCTTAGGGCTGTATAAGCGGGCTAAGGTCCTATTGCCGGGGGTGGCAATCACCATGGGAACGGGTAGAGGGAGCACGTCCAGTTCATTTGTTTTCACAAAATTTTCCGAGATGAAGGAGTGGGTTGCTCCAGAGTCAAATAATATGATGGCCGGTACGGAATTCACAGTAAACGTACCGAGCACGACTTCAGGAGTCTCCTGAGCTTCCTCCGCGCTGATGTGGTTGACGCGGGCACGAACCGCCTGGTTGGGTGCCGCGCCTTGGGCTTGCTTGGGGTGGGGACACTAGTGTGCATAGTGCCCTTCCTTGCGGCAGTTGAAGCAGACGACCGGCCTTCCTTGGCGATCCTTCAAGATCGGAGCCTTGGCGGCTGGTGTCGGCTGAGCGGCCGGAGCTGGTGGAGCGGGGCGAGGATGCCCGGCGTTGGATCCACCGGCTGCGTGAGGTGGCCTGTAGGCGGTCCGAGGATGGTAGGCAGGTGCTGGTGGCGGAGGGAAGAAGCGGGGCCTCTGAGAATTCACCTGCTGATGCTTGAAGGCGATCATTTTCCTCTTCTTGAGGTCCAGCTTGTTCTGCTCAGTCTCTTGAATGAGCGCTTTGTTGACTAGCCGTTGGAAGTCGACGTAGTCGGTGGCGACGAGCTGGATGGACAGCTCATCCTTAAGTCCCCTGAGGAACTTGGCTTGGCGGAGGGCGTCGGTGCGCACTTCCTCCGGTGCGTAGCGGGCGAGGCGGTTGAACTCATGGAGGTACTCCATGACGGTCCTGTTGCCTTGCTGCAGGTCGCGGAACTCCTGCTGTTTCACCGCGATTACACCGGCGGGGACGTGGGCAGCACGAAAGGCGATGGTGAACTCCGCCCAAGTCACCACGTGGCCCTCTGGCTGGGACTCACGATAGTTGTCCCACCATTCAGCGGCGGGACCCTGGAGCTGGTGAGTGGCGAAGTCCACCCGCTCCCGGTCGGTGCAGGGGAGGAGGTCGAGCTTCTTTTCGATGGTGCGAAGCCAATCTCCAGCCTCCATTGGGTTGGTGGTGCTCGAGAAGATGGGCGGGCGCACGCGCAGGAACTCCGAGAGCTGCAGAGCGGGCGCGGGTGCTGGTGCGCGAGGGGCGGGTTCCCCATTCTGCAGACGGTCCAACTGAGCCTGTTGGTTCTGCATTTGGGTGAGGAGGGCGGTGATCAGGTGGTTCTGATTCGCCATCATCTCCGCCAAGGTGGGGTGGTTAGCGGAAGGCGACCCAGACTGACGTGGGCCCGTTGCACCCTAGTGGGGTACAACACCCTCGGTCGCATCACGGCTTCCTCCTGCTCCGTTGTTGGAACCGGTGTTCTGGTGGTCGGCCATCTTCTGAATACACATAGTGATAAACACAAAGATGACGGAACAATAATACAACCAAAAATACCAAGCACATAAATATATAGAGTGGCATAAATTGTTCATTACATCCAAGATCTTATTCCATCTACAACACAACTCGTTGCAGACGGCACCACATACAAAATTATGATTTTTATTTAAAGAGCGACTCCTAACGCCTACTCGCCACCGGAGGCGGTCTCCGTGCTCTCGGAACCACGAGTGCGCGTCTCCAGAGGGATGGTGGGCTCGAGAAAATTCTCGATGATGGAGTCGGAGACGAGGCCGGGGCGTGGTGTAGGGGCGCTGGTGGAGGGCCTGGCGGGGGAGGGTCGTGGCGGGATCCTCTTGGGGCAAGGGAGGGGCTTACGGATGGGCTTATTCTTCCTTGGAAGAAGAGGAACCATCTCCGCAATATCCTTCTGCAGCTGCATGATCTTGCGCTGCAACTCGCCATTCTGTTGGATCAAGTTCTTCGTTTCTTCACGAAGGAACTCAACCACCTCATGGTGCTCGTCGGCGTCGAGCACTGCCTCGGTGTGGAGATCGTCCATAGCCTGTAGAAGACGCGACTGCCGGGCCATGACCGGATCACGCACGGAGTGAACTCCGAGGTAGATGCTACGGTGGGCTCCGGGAGTACGCTTCGGCACAAGCCGGAAGGACGAGTTCTGAAGACGATCGTCGTAGATCATCCTCAACTCCATGAGGGCCTGGAGGGCGACTCGTTGGCACGCGACGTCGAAAGTCGGGCCTCCAAGTGCTGTGGTGTAGGGCGGCAGGTGTTCTCCGGAGCCGTGGACGGTGAGGGAGACGTCGCAAGGCCCGGCGAACTCGTCGGGGTACACTCCTTGGAATTCGGGTTCGAAGAGGAACCCGAGGAAGGTGAGCATCATACGGAGCTCCCGGACGAAGCCCTCGTAGTGGCGGCAGTAGCTGTGGACTTGGTAGACAGGCATCTACAAAACAGCAAGTTGAATAAAAGTGAGGAGAGGAACAAAGTTTATAAAGTAGATTTTTGAGAAATAATTTCATGTGGCTAATGGCTAGGCGGGTCTGTTTGGCTTCCTACAGTCGAGTCGGCTCTGATACCATCTTGTAGCGCCCCGATTTATCAAATCGAGACATTATTGAATTTCATAAGAAAAACAATAATACAAGAGGTTCATCATGCGACAATCGTACACACGACAGTATTCATGGTACGCAGACCATATTTATTACATCACAGTTTTAATAAAAACAGTAAATAAAAATAATTAGGTAACGGCATGACGAACATCTTCTTCAGGATTTTTCTTCTCGACTGGGTCGCTACTCCAGACCGTCTTCGAAGTAAGCATCCTCTGTGGGGTCCAACGGGTATGAGTACAAAAGTACTCAACAAGCCACCGCAAATGCAAGTAATAATGCAGGATAATAAACAAGGAAGGGTAATGGCTAACATTGCGGAAAAGTACAGTTGCAGTTATTGCATTTAGTGTAATCATATTTTAATCATGCGGAAAGTAAACATGGACATCATCAACATCAACTAACTCGAGGGGTACAGTCAGCCCCACCTCGCTCAACGGTCCTTACATGCCAATCCATCATGCACATACATATTCAAAGTAAACTAACTGGGGGATGTCACGCAACCCGCCCTTGACCGTGGGCTCGGCTTTTCGAAAAGATTTAAGACTCTGATCAGAGATGTACTACTGTACCCACAAGGCACGCACTCATCCCAAACGAGATGACCCATTTCACGGGAACTCGTGCCAAAACCTCAATATAAGATGTTCCAAGCGATAACCACCCGCTCTAGGTTTCGCCGGCGCGCCGGGCCGCATCCCGGCTAACGTCGCACCCCCTTTTGCGCCGCATTGGTACAAGTCACCCGCAGGTGCAACTTGACCCATCTCCAAATGGTGGCCTCGGTTTGGAACAACCCATACCTTAGTTAGGACTTACCCACTAGACTTGTGGTTAGTACGTAAGTGTATTGCAACGGATCCCTCAGACCGGTCCTTATAGTGCCCCGGGTGCTACCGACCAATGCCCTAGCTTGCACCCGGAACCCACCATGCATACACTCACAACCATAACTCATCACCAACAGAATTTCCAAGGATAAGAAGTAACGGGGATCATATAATAGAACCATTTTGCTACGACTCATTTTTATCCTATAGCGATCGTGTCAATACATTGGACACTAGCTAATATCATTGATCATATGGTGACAAGGAGGTTAGGCGAGATAGCATGGCTTGGGTTGCACATCAAGGTCGGGGGATCCTAAATAAATATAATGTAAGGGTTCATTTGACTAATGCATATATATATAACCTATGTGTTTTAGCGATAGTTTAATCAAACATGGGTTCAATATGCTCAAAAGATTGGTTTGGTGACTTGCCTTGTTCAGCGAAAGGCGAGGGAGGGACTTCCGGGAAGTATTCCGGCTCCTCGGCGACGTCGTAGTCTTTTTGATATAGTAAAGTAAAATAAAGTAAATACAACATTCAACCAAACAATATAACATCACATAATAATCTCATAGGTTTAAGTTGGTTTGATTAGAAATAAATCAAGTTGTTAGAGTTCTGAAATTCAGTTTATAAATAATTTTAAAATGAATTAAAATGGAGTGCTATCCTTTGAAAAAGGGTTTTAAAAGGGGTGATTCTCAATTTTAAGTTCTTTAATAGATTTAAAATGAAAGTTCCATAGAAAACTTAGTGATTTGTTCATATCAACAGGAAATAAATAAATATAAACTTTACTGGAATTTAAATAATTAAATTTTACATTTCTAACCTAAGGGTACTTAAACATTCATTTAAATAATCATGAAATGTCCAATGTAAACCTACTATTTTTGTTGTATAAACGTGTAGAGAATATTATTATGAATTTTCTGAAATTGGAATGGCAATTTTTAGAGTTCAAATGCGCCAGATATGAATTTTACAAGTTTTAAACCCTTTTCTGGAATTTATTTTCAAATTTTAAATCCCTCGGGTCCACGGTGAGCCAGGCTCACGGTGAACCCGCGCACTGTGCGTGTGCGCTGGGTCAATCTGGACTGTCGAATCCAGATCCGACGCGCGAGGGCGAGGCGGGACGCGTAAGTCGACGTGGACGGCCAGGATTAAAACATCGAACCGGTACGCGATGAACGATCCAGATCAACCGCGGGTTTTAAAAACTAACGGACGCACGAGATTAAAACATACCCCTTCGCCGAGATCTAACGGTGCGGATTAGATTGCGCACGCGGGCTCACGTGCGTCGTCCGATCGCGATCACACGGTCGGGATCAGATCCGACACGGCACGGGTACTCGACCCGTGCCGGTCATCTTCTCCGACGACGGCGAGCGGGCCAGCGGCCACGGCGAGCGATGGCGGCCCAAGCTAAGCCTAAAAATGGAAAGAGGGCACTACGGCGGTCACGAAGGTACCTTAGGCGAGGTGAGGGGTCGGCGGAGCGCGGTCAGCGGCGAGGGTAGACGGCGGAGTGGTTCGGGCTCCTCGTCGGCGATGGTGTTCCGGCGATCTCCTCGACCAACGGAGGCGTGGCCGAGGTAGGGATCGTCCTTGCGGTCACGTTGATGGCGGAGGCACGAGCAGAGGTGGTCCGCGGCGACGGCGAACGGTGGCCGGAGACGAAACAGGGGGATGGTGCTAACAGGCGACGTGTGTGCGTTCTGCTTGGTCTGAGTGCGAATGGGTGCGTGAACCGAACGCGGTGCAGGGCGACGGTTTAAATAGGGGTGCCGGCGGAGACAGGGAGGGCGTCATCGGGGGAGGGCAGTGAGTTAACGCCGGCGAGCGGTTTCTCTGCATGCGGGCGACAGCGGGGGGAATTACGCGTGGGATTAAAGGGGAAACGGGCGACGTGATTCGGGGGCTTTAATGCTGGCGAATAATGAAGGGGAGGGGACCGGCGACGAGCGGATGCGAGGGAGTAAAGGTGGCCGGCGAAGTTTGGGGGCGACGTCGCGAGGTTGATGACGGATCTGACAAGCGGGGTCCACTGGCCAGCGAGCGCGAGCGAGCGAACGGGAAGGCTGACGGGTGGGGCCGCGGTGTCGGGTTCGCGCGCGAGGGGAGGGATTTGGCGCCGACAGGTGGGGTCCGGTCGTTAGTCTAAGGTGCGCGATGGAACGGGCTGGGCCGGCCGGGAGAGAGAGAAAGGAGGGAGGGGAGCCCATTACTGTTTTCCAAGGTTTTCTGATTAAAAATAATTGCAGAAAATAGTTTAAACCTTTTGGGGCATTTCCAAAGTGGGTAAAAATTTGTAAAAATTCTCAAAAACATTTATTGGCCTTGGGAGTCTATACAAAAATTTTTAGCTCCTGGTTTGGCCATCTACTCTATGTTGTAGTTCAAAAGGGTATAAAAGAGTATTGAAAGTATTTTCAGAAATATAAATTCCAAGAAATTGAATTTAATAATATTTTTATTGTTTTGAAAATTTGGGGTGTTACATATATTTTCCTATATACATAGGGTCGTGGTATATAGAAACGTCTAGTAGTTATGATCCATCTCAATTGAATGAATGTTTTCCCTCTAGAATGGTCGAGGACTGTTGGTGGATATATAATGGTTGGAATAAAAGTGGTGCTTACTCGAAGGAGTGGATGATCAAGATTCAGCAATTTATTGGCTGTGCATTCTCTTTGACAAACAATAGTGGCGTGAGGTGCCCATGCAGCAAGTGCAGAAATTCTCTTTGGCAAGATAAGAGAATGTTGTCATTGGACCTTTGCAAGTATGGTTTCATGCCAGACTACGAAGTATGGGTACTCGAGAAAACAAATTTGGCATGGTTGAAGTCAAACATGAGGAACGACTACATGGTTGCGATAATTTTATCCTTGATCACCAAGTGGAGCAGGTGTATTATATGACGTACCCATGTGAAAAGTTGAGTGCTTGGTGGGTAGTGTAAAAAGTGAATCCTTGGGAATGTTTACACATCCCAGTGATGTTGTTTATCAATTAGAGGTTGCAGAGGTCGATGATGTTTACTAAGATGATAAATTGCTGAGTTCATTTAATATAGAGCCAGACTGGACAACATATTCTTTACTTGGTGATGCTAATGATTTAACAGATTTAACAGTTCCAGAGAAAAGGAAACAACATCATAGGAAGGAAAAAGTAACATGGTGTGCTTTGGGGAGAAGGGGACAAATTGATCATGATTTGGATGATAATTGACAAATAATTGTTTTCATATGTTGTGTATGTCATATATATTTCATATTACATTCTTTTTCATAAGTTTTAACTTTTCTTACTAATGAATACTCACTTGTGCTTGTTTTCAATAAGATGTTGAATAAGTTTGCGTCAAGAGTTCATGAGATACGTAGATCCGAAGTTGCGGGGTCGAATGGTAGTATTTAAAATAGATGAGATAACCTTCAAATTGAATTTTATGCTAGTTATAAAGTATTACTAATTGATTTTCATACCATTTTTGCAGGATGACGAGAGTTTGGGGACGAGAAGAGGACACTAAGGGTTTGAGGTAGGATGACTTGGAGGGTGCAGAGCAGGAGGATGTCTTGGAGGGCACGAGGCAGGAGGATGACTTGGAGGGTGAGGGACAGGATGTGTTGGACGGTGTGAGGCAGGACGATTTGGAGGGTGCAAGTGAGGTCGACTTGGTGGGTGCAGGCTCCACATCATCCTCACGTCAATTCAGAATGAGCCACCTAATCGCCTCACCTTTAGCGCATCAGGATGGAAAAAAGATCAAGATCATGCATGTTCTCTCATACTTTGGTATTGTGCTTTACTTGTAAATTTTATTTGAATTTATTGACTTTATTATGTGTTTGTAGATCTTAGATTGACTCTAGGTTTAACGACACTTCAAGAGTTAGGCAGGTTAACGAGATATTGGGTAACCTGTGTCGTCATCACTACCTAAGGGTGCCGACTGTTGAGTAGCAACTCTACACTACTTGGGACCACTACCATTTTTCTCTTGACGAAGACTATGGAACTACCCAGGGTGTAGTGTCGCATGACTTCTAGGTATGATTTTTTCATGCATGGTTTTATTTTAACGTAAGACTTCTGGAGTTACAATAGTTTACTAATATTAATGCATTTCTTATTGCATATTTTTTCCAGTTACGTTTTTGCTTGACAGAAACGGGCAATTACCATAATCATGCCCTTGTGGTCTTTAATAACAATGCACATAATGTTGTTAAGGACGCAATTTCGTATGCTCATATTCACGCGAACAATCAATATTACAAGGAGAAATTAGGGCAACAAATGAACAAGTGGATGAGTTATTCAACAATATACTTATTGAGGAGTAATACCGTTCAGTAAACAATTCTAAGACTTATGATCTTCAACTTTTGAGATTTATTTTCATATAATGCAGAAGCTCCACCTTTGTTTAGGTGAGGATTCTGTGGTTTAGAAACCGTGAGACGACTTACTTTGAATTCTACAAACTTTGGTATTCAAGTGGTTTCAAGATGGTTTCTAAGAAGAAAAAACTTTATGGTGGAACCAATCCAAAGAACAGATATGGGGCTGATGGACATATCTGCATGGCTAAACACATGGTAAGAACTAATGTTGTGCTGAATGATATATACGTTGTAATGTGACTAACTTATATCTATAAGAAGCTCAAACTGGTGTTGTGCCAAGTGACGTGGATGTCTAATTAGGTGGTCATAAATGACGAGATCCTTCAAAACTAGATGAATTGTGTAGTCAGACAACCATAGATCATTTGGTGACGTGTTAACAATTTTTAAGAGTTTGCACCATTTTTCTCTATCTAACCGGTATTATTGGTTTTTTGCAGATGTAATATGGTCAACAAATGGTGCAACTCCATGGAGAGGAGTATGAATGGTGGAAGGAACCCACCGATCCACTAGTTGTGTACTCTAGTGGAAGTGGACAGAGCCATAGACGGTGAGACAATGCTTCTCAATGTTTGTGTATGGTACTGTCATAGTAAATTGTCTATTCAATGTTACAGGTATTCTATGTTCAATGGAATAATTGACTCAAGAGAGGTGAGAGCTCAGAAGTCAACTCAGTCATCACAGAGCTCCTTAGAGATTAGCTCTAACAGTCACCGCTCAGAAGATGACCCGTAAATCATTAGGCTGACGGAGGCACTGAGGCAACAAGATGAGTACTATGATGCTTACTTAGCATAGCAGTAGGCGATACATTAAGTAAGTTCAGTGATTGCATTACAACTATATAGTATTTAGCAATAGTTTTAAAACTAATTTATTGCATTACAACATGTATAGCAATTTGCCTAGCAGCAATGATTTGACATGTCGCAGTTCCAACTGATACCTTCCCCGCCACCATTATTTCCATTTGGTACTCCTGTGTAGCCGAGGTACCTCCTAGCATGTTAATTTGTTTTAATGTCTATTTTACATGAAGTAAAATTTGGAGGGTTATTTGAGTTGGTTTGTTAGTTGACAATGTTTCTCCACATATATTGCTTCAGATTCTTCGTACTCTTGGTCAAGACGGAGCCTCAGCTTCAAATGTTCATGAGCATCACACCACTACTTCTAGAGACAGCGGCCACAATTCTAACCAACTAAGTGAGGGTTGCGACTGACTTAATTTGTTACGTTATGCATATGCATGACTTGTGACTTGTTAAATTGAATGTGACTTATTACTTTGAACACAATTTGTTACTTGAATGTGTCTTGTGCCTTTAAATATGATTTATGACTTTGATTGTGTTAGTTTTGTGAATATGAATGGTTTGTGAATGTAAATGTATTATGAATGTGAATGGTTTGTGAATGTAAATGTATTGTGAATGTGAATGGTTTGAGAAGGTGGATTGTTTTGGCTAATTTGTGAAAGCATGTGTTTGTGGATGCATGTGAATGTGAATTTATTTAGTTTGGGAATGTGTAATGTTTGTGAATTAATGTGATGTGAATATAATATAACAGAAAAAATAAAAATATTAATTTTCATTGGCTATGATTAGTCGACGGAAGTTACGAGAAAACCGGTAACTTTCGTTGGTTGATCATATCCGATGGAAATTATTGACCTTTAACTTCCATCGGCTAGGCATGGTTGATAGAAGTTACTGTTTTTTCATAACTTCCGCTGGTTACGCTTAACCAACGAAAGTTAATTATCTTTCATCAGCGGCCGACGGAAGATAGTCAAATACTATCTACACAGACTTCTGTCAACTAAAAACTAACAAAAAAAATAATGTTTTGGTGGCAGAAGTTAGCTTATTCCCTCTAATTTTAAACTTTCTTGGGCACCGACCGATGTGTAGGGATGGATTCGGATCGGATACGGATGAAAACGAATCCGAATAGCACTATTTACCACATTTTAATTCGAATACGAATACGGATTCGGATGTTCTCGAATACGAATACAAAACGAATGTTTCGAATACGAATATGTATTCGGATGTTTACTCGGTTTAACTCTAAATGTTCGTTGTTTCACAAAATTTTTAAAAATCCAAAGGGTACAATATACCAAATTAGAATAATAATTAATAAGAAACAATGATACACAATAAACCATGCACAAAATAAATTTTTAAACAACACTAGCTAAAATTAATCATACACAACAACCAATAAGAACTACATAAAGTCTTGAACCGAAATTCATCATACATTTCAACCAACAAGAACACACAAATTGAGTCCAGGTGCGCAAATGCAGAAAAAACAGGCGGCAATTTGGAAAGAATTGGCTGAATTTTATTGTTTTTAAAAATTAAACATTTTCAAAAATTTATTAACATCCTATATGATAAATTTCTCAAAACATTTTCAAAATTTTTAAATAGTATCTAAGTATAATATTATAATACTATGACAAGTCTCATATTTTTCAGACTTTATTTGATTTTTTTATAATTAAAAAATCCTTAAGCTCCACATTACTGATGAAGTGTTGTAACATAAATTTTTTAACATTTCTTTAAATTTAGTAGATAACAACTAAAAATGGACACAAAATAATGAATGTTATTTTTCTATAAATTTTAGTGCATTATTTTAGGTACTTCCAGTTCAAATTTCACATATTCCAATTTAAATACTAGAAACACAATTAATGAGTTAAAAATAGCAAATAGATCTAGAAAAATACAAAACAATTATATGGTATGAGATATATTGTATTTTCATTATATAAAAAAATTCAAGTTAAAACAAACATTTAACCATCAATTTACTTTAAACCATAATATATTCCTTCTCAAAACTCTATTTCCTCTAGAGAGAATCTCAGATTCATCCTATATGATAAAATTTTCGAAACATTTTAAAACTTTTATCATGATATCTACGTATAATATTATAACACTGTGACAAGTCTCGTATTTTTCAGACTTTATTTGATTTTTTTATAATTAAAAAACCCTTAAACTCCACATTACTCATGAAGTGTCGTAACATAAATTTTTTTAAAATTTCCTTACATTTAGTGGATACAACTAAAAATGGACAAAGAATAGTGAATGTGATTTTTCTATAAATTTTAGTGCATTATTTTAGGTACTTGCAGTTCAAATTTCACATATTCCAATTTAAATACTAGAAACACAATTAATGACTTAAAAATAGCAAATAGATATAGAAAAATACAAAAACTTTATATGGTATGAGATATGTTGTATTTTAATTATATAAAAAAATTCAAGTTCAAACAAATATTTAACCATCAAATTACTTTAAACCATAGCCTATTCCTTCTCAAAACTCTATTTCCTCTCAACACAATCTCAGATTTCTTAACATCCTATATGATAAAATTTTAGAAACATTTTAAAAATTTTATCATGATATCTTCTTATAATATTATAACACTGTGACAAGTCTCATATTTTTCAGACTTTATTTGATTTTTTTATAATTAAAAAACCCTTAAGCTCCACATTACCAATGAAGTGTTGTAACATAAATTTTTAAATATTTATTTAAATTTAGTTGATAAGAACTAAAAATAGAAACAAAATAGTGAATGTGATTTTTCTATAAATTTTAGTGTATTATTTTAGGTACTTGCAGTTCAAATTTCACATATTCCAATTTAAATACTAGAAACACAATTAATGAGTTAAAAATAGCAAATGGATCTATAAAAATACAAAACAATTATATGGTATGAGATATGTTGTATTTTTATTATATAAAAAAATCAAGTCCAAACAAATATTTAACTATAAATTTACTTTAAACTATAACATATTCTTCTTAAAACTCTATTTCCTCTCAAGAGAATCTTAGATTCTTAACATTCTATATGATAAATTTCTCGAAACATTTTCAAACTTTTATCATGGTATCTAAGTATAATATTATAACACTTTGATAAGTCTCGTATTTTTCAGACTTTATTTGATTTTTTTATAATTAAAAAACCCTTAAGCTCCACATTACCAATGAAGTGGCGTAACATAAATTTTTAAATATTTATTTAAATTTAGTTGATAAGAACTAAAAATAGAAACAAAATAGTGAATGTGATTTTTCTATAAATTTTAGTGTATTATTTTAGGTACTTGCAGTTCAAATTTCACATATTCCAATTTAAATACTAGAAACACAATTAATGAGTTAAAAATAGCAAATGGATCTATAAAAATACAAAACAATTATATGGTATGAGATATGTTGTATTTTTATTATATAAAAAATTCAAGTCCAAACAAATATTTAACTATAAATTTACTTTAAACTATAACATATTCTTCTTAAAACTTTATTTCCTCTCAAGAGAATCTCAGATTTCTTAACATTCTATATGATAAATTTCTCGAAACATTTTCAAACTTTTATCATGGTATCTACGTATAATATTATAACACTTTGATAAGTCTCGTATTTTTCAGACTTTATTTGATTTTTATAATTAAAAAACCCTTAAGCTCCACATTACCGATGAAGTGTCGTAACATAAATTTTTTAACATTTCTTTAAATTTAGTGGATAAGAACTAAAAATGGATACAAAATAGTGAATATGATTTTTCGATAAATTTTAGTGCATTATTTTAGGTACTTGCAGTTCAAATTTCACATAATCCAATTTAAATACTAGAAGCACAATTAATGAGTTAAAAATAGAAAATGGATCTGGAAAAATACAAAAAATTTATATGGTATGAGATATTTTGTATTTTGATTATATAAAAAAATTCAAGTTCAAACAAATATTTAACCATAAATTTATTTTAAACCATAACCTATTCCTTCTCAAAACTCTATTTCCTCTTAAGAGAATCTCAGATTTCTTAACATTCTATATGATAAATTTCTCGAGACATTTTCAAAATTTTATCATGGTATCTACGCATAATATTATAACACTGTGATAAGTCTCGTATTTTTCAGACTTTATTTGATTTTTTTATAATTAAAAAAATCCTTAAGCTCCACATTACCGATGAAGTGTCGTAACATAATTTTTTTAATATTTCTTTAAATTTCATGGATAAGAACTAAAAATGGACACAAAATAGTGAATGCAATTTTTCTATAAATTTTAGTGCATTATTTTAGGTACTTGCATTTCAAATTTCACATATTTCAATTTAAATCCTAGAAACACAATTAATTAGTTAAAAATAGCAAATGTATCTAAAAAAATACAAAAAAATTATATGAAATGATATATGTTGTATTTTTATTATAAAAAAAATTAAAGTTCAAACAAATATTTAACCATCAATTTATTTTAAACCATAACTTATTAATATTCACTAACTTAAGTATTCCATAATTATATAAATAATAAATAAACCATTAATATAGTGATAATATATTATCTTGAGTCTAAGTTTAATCTGTGTGAAATCCTAAAACGAATACGGATGTATCCATTTCCATATCCACATTCAGCAGAATTCGGATATCCGTTTCCATATCCACATTTGTAAAACGAATTCGGATATTTCCGAATGTCATCCATATTTAATTCGGATACGAATACGGATATTCATATTTACAGTAATTCGAATACGAATACGGATAATTCGGATATTCTGACATTCATATCTATCCCTACCGATGTGCATGGCCCGTGAGGATGCGTCAAATCGTGCATTTCTCTCCATCAAAGTTGAGTCAGGTCGATCGATTGATGGCGAGGTGTGTCGTCCATTGGATGGATCACTGGTCCATATGTCTGCAGCGATCGAGCACTTTTGTTTGGGTAGACGTTGGTTTCATGGCAAACCCAGGACCAGCCATGACCTCTCTTCCTGCCATCCACGGACAAAGCTCAGACCTTTTTTGTGTCACAGCATGTAGAGGCAAGCGTACACGTGCTATATCAAAATTTCAGATTAATGGTATCACTACAAACTAATCAAACTAACTAATGTTCATCAGTGAATATGACATTAAGACCAGATTACTATCATGAATCCTAAATTAAAGATAAAGAAGAATACTTAGGGAACCGATAATAGATTATTAATATATTGTTATTATCTAACAACTTAGATAATATTGTGAATCCTCCCTAAACACAAAACCATGACAAAAATTAGCAGGATACAATATAGACTAATATTCTGATTATTATGACTTGTTTTTTAAATTTATTTGGCTATAACAACTAAAATGTAGAGCTTACTGACCAGACGTGTTGTGCACCGGATAAGCTTGAGCACATCCTGATTGCATAAATTAATTATGGAGACGTGCTTCAAGCAGCTCACCGACAGACCAAAAGTTTGGGTTTTAATCACTAACAGAGAATGTGTCATTAGTATCTCACCTAGTACTAAACATATATTTTTTATTTTCATTTTTTTTATCTCAGTTGGTACTAATTAAAATGCATGGTTTTAGTGTCGTCTAGATATCTTACCCGGTACTAAACACACATTTTCTTTATTTTCATTTAAACCGTTCTTTGTTATCCAGTGTAGTTTTTCATTTTTTAGTTTGTATGTTATTTTTTCTTTGAGTTTTATGTAGTTTTTCATTTCAGTCGTCAAACAAAATATAGATGTAACAGTTTATATTTGAAGGCCAAGAACAATATACACAATAATTTATTACATGTAGATAGAGTTCTAACGTAAAATTGTTGATGCAAAAATCGCAAGTATCCCTGCATCTTTAATTTCGAAAGTCTGAAAAAAATCTGCTTAGCTTTAGCATAGGTCCTAAATAATCCGGAGGTCTTGATAGGTGTACGTGCTAGTCAATTTGACCCTATAATTGACAAAGAAACAAACGTGAGATCTCCTAACACTATCGGTGATAGTCTATCGGCATCGGCAACGATAGCACACTTGAAAATCATGATGCATCACGAAAAGCATATGAAGAGTAGTAAATCCTAGCAATCCGCTCTAGCATTAAATCCCACCGATAAGCCTCCTTTTTCAATCTCGGTCATCTTCACCATTTCACCAACTTATTTTCACTTTCTTCTTTCATCTCCTGCCATGGTGTCTAACGCTACAAACTCTCCACCGAACAAGAAGATCAAGTTGAGTTACTTTGATCACCATGCATCCGGCGATCCTGATCTAGTATGTTTCTTCTAGTTTATTTGATCCTCGTTTCCTCAATCCTTTGCTTCATATGCTTAAGCTTTTCCCACACTTCATCCCTGTTCTTGAGCTCCAGGCTTCCACTGTCCCAAATGCTAACTCGCCGAACCCTTCACATTCACTACAACAATCCAAGCAACTTCCGTCGGCCAAAGCCGATGGAAGTTAGTACTTTTCCGATGGAAGAAGCTAACTTCCGTCGGCAAAACGCTAACTTCCGTCGGCTTTTGGCCGACGGAAGCGAGGCGACGGAAGTTAGCTGGTATTTTTTTTATTTTTTCCTAGTTTCCTAGTTAGCGAGGCGACGGAAGTTAGCTAACTTCCGTCGGCTTGACGTGGCCGACGGAAGTTAGCCCCGAACTCTGCCACGTCAGCAGGGGGGCGCTAACTTTCGTCGGCTTTGGCCCTAGCCGACGGAAGTTAGCCTTTCTGCCCACGTGGCCGAAACCAGCTAACTTCCGTCGGCTATGGTAAAAGCCGACGGAAGTTAGCTGGTATTTTTTTTATTTTTTCCTAGTTTCTCTACTCACACTCACATCCAATCACATTCACAATACACATCCAAATTCACATTTCACATCCAAAATCACATTCAAACTTCACATATAACATCCAAAATCACATCTCACATCCAAATTCACATCCACACTCCACACATCACATCTAAAATCACATAATGCTGGTCGACGGAAGTTAGGGGATCCGATCGGCCGCGGAAAAATCCCCGCTAACTTCCGTCGGCCATTGTCAGAAGCCGACGGTAGTTAACTTCCGTCGGCTTTCCCAAAAGCCGATGGAAGTTAATTTGACCGACGGAAGTTTATCATTTTCGTGTAGTGATTCCAATGTCTCGAATGCTCTGATATAGCTAGCCAGCGCCGATAAAGTTGGCCAACGCCGAGGGTGACCATGACTTCAACTTCAATCACCTCAATTTCTTTTCCGATGAGGACGATAATTCTGGAGATTCCCTTCTAGTCATAAGTGCCTTATCTACACGCCGATACCTTAGGTAATCTACCGATTCCGCTTGTTTCTTTCTGAAGTTCCATTGGCTCACCCATACCTCATGTAGGACTCCCAAGCATCAGACATGGCTCTTTCACCCAAGACTCTGTACCGAGCAATCTATCGGCCTTGTTTTATGACCTCCGCTGCCTGATCGGCATCTTCTTCCAAGACATCGAAGTAGTGTGAACTCATCTTTAGAACATGGTCGATCAGTTCCCACAAGATTTAGTCGATGTTCTCCTACGGTCCTGGCCACAAATCAGCCTATCACACCACATATGCTTGTCTTGACGATCATGAGATGCAAAGGGTCCATCGGTAGCAATTTGAATCAGCCGATGCGAAGGTGCGAGAGGCCAATCGTCATCTTTAATTTATGCTCAAACTACCTAACCAAGACCAAGCATATTTAGAGGATATTTGGTTCCATGGACTAAAGTTTAGTCCGTGTCACATCATATGTTTAGACATCAATTTGAAAGACTAAACTTAAACTAATTATAAAAATAATTGTAGAATCGGAGGATTATTCGTAAGATAAATTTATTAAGCCTAATTAATCCATGATTAGCAAATGTTTACTATATCATCGCATTGTCAAATCATGGCGTAATTAGGCTCATTAGATTCGTCTCGCGAATAATCCACCGATTATAAATGAGTTTTATAAATAAACTACATTTAATACTCCAAAATAATATCTAAATATTTAATGTGATAACGACTAAAAGCAACCAAATAGGATTTAGATACGCTTAGGGCTGGTTTGGGAGCCCACAATCCCGACCCATCCGATGGGCCGAGATTTTAGTTCAAAATCCCGGCCCATCCCCAGGGAATGGGCTGGGATTGTGAATTCCCAAACAGGCCCTTAGAGTGGAGGAAGATCACATCCTCTTAATGATAGGTATCTTGACCGATCAAATCAACTTCGTACATGTATGGCAAATCGGTAACAATTCCTGAATGACCTACCATTCAAGATTGCTTTCAAAAGAGCCGATTTGATCAACATAACTGAGGAGCACGCCTAGAAGCAGTAAGCCCTTCAACTGATTATCAACAATGACGAGGATGTGACTGACACCATTGTGTCCTTTGTGAAGACTCATGCCAATGCCATACTTAGCTTGTGATCAACCTTTTGTACCTCCTTTCTCTTACAAATAATAAAGTAACTTTTAGAAGATTTGTCATGTGGTAAAATTACTTTATCAACAATGATGTTTTCTCTTTTTCCTAACGATGAGTCCTTGCGTGATAACTTAAATCGTTTGGCTGAACTAATTCCTTGATTGGCCTATCAAGGATATTGATTTATCGCCTCTCTTCTTCGGCTGTAACATTTGAAAAAAAACACTCAAAATTTTTTACTCCATACTTCTGACAATTGTACTAAAAAACATTGAATCCATTGGCCCTGTTAGTTTCGAGCTCATCGGCTTTGAACATGTGTGATGCCCCTAGAGTCGGTCATCAAGTGATTCTCTTCGAGTCAATTGTCATTAATGAACTTTGATTGTCTCTCATAAATAAGAGTGTGCCAATTGGAGTACCTCTGTAACGACGCACCATATGCCCCCCTAAAATCACGACATGGGAGGGC
This sequence comes from Zizania palustris, assembly GCA_019279435.1. Lineage (NCBI taxonomy): Eukaryota > Viridiplantae > Streptophyta > Magnoliopsida > Poales > Poaceae > Zizania > Zizania palustris. Next base: position 86,639,609 of record JAAALK010000079.1, read on the forward strand.
ACATTTTTAATTCCATCTAGAATATCGCAACCATCACATCGCTTAATTTTGTATTGGAGATCCAACTATTGTGGTTCTCTCCCCTATAAGGTATGTAGCTTTCTTCTTCCCTTGCGCAGTTCTTGCTTCCCATCCTTCGAAACAACCCTTGAGTTTTCTGCCTCCGCTGGTTGAGCCTCGTCGTGGTTCGTGCTTTTCCACCACCACTCGTTCTCATCCACTATGGCCTCTTCATCATTCATCCCTGAGGTAATCTCCCCTTCTCTCATTTTGATCAAGATTTTGATCCTTTCCTCTGGTGTCATCATCGACTCCAAATTTGGGGTCAATGCACCAATCCCATCTACCGTTGTTAGCGCTGACCCTATAACATCACGGGCCTCTAGTCCCACTCAATAGAAAGGGCCTGCTGCACTGGTGACGGTCAAGATTCTGACCAAAAATAAGAAGAAAGCTCCTAGCGGTCCTCCTTCAGCCCAACTAACTTCTTCTGCTCCTATTCCCTTTGTAAGAATCCACTTAACCTCAATGTGCCTTCCTTTCTATATCTTAACTTCTTACTCCATTGCTAATTTTCAGTCTGAGGTGATCGATCTACCAGTTACTCCTTCTGTGGCCATCAAAGCATCAGTGCCCTTAGCATAGACGACATATATATCCCCCACAAGTTCATCATGCCCTTCTTGTTGGTCCGATGGTTGCTGATTTGGCTATGACCTCCTTTGATCTAATCGTGGATAGGGGTTAAGGGCCGACATCTGATTCGGTGACCAATGTTTTGATTTGATTAGTGGGAGAGACTATCGTTCTTGAATCCGATGAAACCACTCGATCCTTCAGTTGTTGTTGATCCAGCTGCCGTTGTCAAACTTCACGTAACATCCCAAATTTAAAAGTAAAATAAAAATGAGGGAAATAAAATTTCTGAAATAAAAAGGATTATTTTAATCAAGAGAAAAGGATAAAAGAACCCAAATAAAGCAAAACATGGAGAAATAATTCAAATTTAAGGCTAATAAATTTTTGGTAGGATCTACAAGCCAAGAAGTATTTTTGAGAATTTTTACAAAATTTGAGCAGCTATGCTTCAAGCTCTAAACAAATAAACCAATATCTGAAATTATTTTTATTGACAAAAATGTATTTTAAATATTAGTGGGCCGCAACCCCCAAACCGCCTCAGCCCGGCTCAGTCCAACACCACACTCTCTGCCAAGTGGGACCCCCCTGTCGGTGTCGTTTTCCCCCTCTCTCTCTCTCTCCCGCACGCGCCTGCTTGGACCCACCCGTCAGCCTCTAGCGCCCGCCTCGACCACTGACCACCCTGGCCCGCCTGTCGGCGCACTCGGCCTCACCAGCACCCACTGACAGGTGGCCCCCACCTGTCAGTTCCATCTTCTTCGATGGAAGGGGATCCCCACTTCCATTTCCGGTGACCCCCTTCCCAAATCGCCACCGCCAACCGTCGAATCGACAATTTGGGCCCACAACGGGGCTTACCATACTCCGGCGATCGCCTTCCCTCAGATCCCCACGTGTTTTCACCATCGGAGGTAGCTACTCGCACGCATGGTAGGTCGCAGGAGCAATTTTGGAAATCCCCTCAGGTTTCCCTCTTTCCGCCTTCCATGCACGCCGCCGAAGACCCTATTTAAACCCCCGCCCACACCGCAACCCGCCCACACTGTTTTTGCCCAAGCGCTCGCTTTCCAGAGCGTCGCCGCTCGTTTTTAGACCCACTGCTCTGCTTCCACTCCATCCACCCCTCACCGTCACCTCAGGGCCCCACTGCCCTCGCCGTTGGCAACTCTAGAACCACCGTAGCCCGCCCGTCCTCGGCTACATCCCCGTTGGCCTTGAAGACCGCCAGAACTCACCGCCGTCGTCGAACCCGAAGATCTCCACCGCCTTCCGTCGTCACCGATCGCTGCCTCCACCCCGCCGTCACCACTTTTGGTACCCGTGCAGTCCCCTTGCTCCCCTGGTTCCATTTCAGCCCTTAGCATGGTCGTTTAGCCATCGCCGTCGCCGGGATTGCTCGCCGTCACGCCGCCAAAGTCGGGGACGAAGGCTTCTGCCTCCCCCATGTCGCGTGCGTGCCAAACGGCGTCCTAGCCGTTCGATCGCATCTGAGCGGCGCAGATTAAATCCCCACCTCGGATCTCGCCGAAATGGTATGGGCTCATCTGAGCCATTGATCACTATTTAAAAACCTGGATCGATCTCGTGTGTCCACGCGTACCGGTTCGATTCCTTTAATCTCAGTCGTTCATTGCAACTTAAGCGCCCTGCCTCACTGTCGGCCATCTGATTTAGATCCGACGATTCAGATTGGTCCGGCTCACGCGCACAGTCACGGGTTCACGGTGAAACTGGTTCACCGTGTACCAGGGATTGTTTTTCAGTTTAATAAAAATTCAGAAAACAAAGGTTTAAACTTTGAAAATTCATAACTTGCTCAATTTAACTCCAAATTTGACCATTCAAATTTTGTAAAATTTGTCTATTTATTCTCTACACATTTATGCAATAAAAATAGTAGGTTTATTTTGAAATTTTATTTTTATTTAATAGGGGATTAAAAACACTTAGGGATAAATTCATAATTTTTATGTAAAATTCAGAACTCTATAAGAATTTGTCTTAGATATTTAAATAAAAATTCCAGAAGATTTAAGGCTTTATTTACCTTGTTTTAATCCAACCAAAACTCATATGTTATATTGTGATTTTGGGATTGTTTATATTGATTGTCGTGTTTATTTTTCGTATCGGGAAGACTACGACACAGTCGAGGATCCGGAGTTTTATCCCGATGCTCCACCTTCACCATTTGCTAATCAAGGCAAGTCACAAACCCCAAGTTGATCGTAATTGAGCCCAAATTTCATAATTACCGCTATAACTCATAAGGTTATTATTGCATTAGTTTAATTACAAGCCCTACAATATATTTGTTAGACCTCCGTCCTTGTGGTATAAACCCAAGCCATGCTTATTGAGCCTAAACTCCTTGTCACTTTTAAATATTATATTATCTAGTGTCCAATATATCGACACAACTGCTATAGGATTAAAGAATGAGTCGTAGATAGTTGGATTCTAGTATATGATTTCCCTGTTATTCTCGTCTCTAGATTTCTGTTGGAGTTGGCTATGTTACAAGTATGGTGGGTTCCGGGTCCAAGCTAGGGCATTGGTTGGTCGCACCCGGGGCACTATAAGAACTGGTCTGCGGGATCTATTGAAAACAAACTCGTACTAACCACAAGTCTAGTGGGTAAGTCCTAACTAGAGGTATGGAGTGTTTCAACTTGAAGCACCATAGTGGAGGGGGCAAGTGACACCTGCGGTGGCTTGTACCGACAAGGCTCAAGAGGGGGTACGGTGTTGGCCCGACGCGTCGGGACACCATATGAAACCTATAAGAGGGTGTTATCGAATTGGTGCATTCCATGCTAAAGGTTTTGGCATGAGTTCCTTCGGGGTGACGTGGTGTCATCACGGCACACTTTGGTGTGCGGGATTAGTGCCTTATAGGTACAGTAATACACCTCTGATCAGAGTATAATCTTTTCGAAAAGCCATGCCCACGGTCAAGGGCGGGTTGGGCAATGTTCGCCGTAGTTAGTTTACTTTTGTATGAATGGTTGAATGATTCATGGCATGTAAGGACTGTTGAGCGAGGATGGGCTGACTGTACCCCTCAAGTTAGAAGATGATGCATTACACATGTTTACATTCTGTACCAATAACCTGACTTCATTAAATGCTCTATAACTGTATTTTTTCGCAAACATGAGCCACTACCTTCCTTGTTACTACATTGCATTATAATTGCATTCGGTGGCTTCCTGAGTACAATTGTACTCACCCCCATTGACTTACACCACCAGAGGCAGCATACTACGAGGAGGATGATGGTATGGAGTAGCGACCCAGTGAAGGCACGAGACTGGAAGGAGGCATTCATCTAGTGGATTTAGACCTCCGAAGTACGGAGCCTAGTACCAGTTGCTAGCGCTGAGTATTTGGTCGAAGTCCTCAGAGGGAAGTCTGCTCTTACGAAGGGTGAATGCGAAGCCTACTCGAAGGCACCTAGTGTGCGGAGCCTGCACTGACTTAGCAGAGTTGAGTTCTGGTATTGTGGGTGGAGCGAAGTCTTCTTGACTTTGAACTTTTGCTCCTTGCGAAGCCTGATTTCGGAGTTGTGAAATACCTCCGAACCAGAACTTTGAAGGGTGTGTTCGGAGCCTGTTCCGCAGAAGACAGATTTGAAACAGAAGGTTGTTTCTTAGCCTGAAATTTTAAAAGCTCCCATTCACCCTCCTCTGGTCGCCGTTTTCGGTCCAACAATTGGTATCAGAGTGGGTTAAGATTACCAGTTGACCTTAACCGGTTTTGTGATTTGTTGGTGACATGGACAAAGTTAGTAAAATACCTCTGTTCGATGGGACGGACTTTGCATACTGGAAGGTGCACATGGAGGCTTACTTGCTAAGCCAAGGAAATGCAATTTGGGAGATTGTGGACTCACAATACTCCATCCCTGAAACTCGCACCTCTCAAATAGAGAAGGATCAGTATAATGCCAACTCCAAGGCAAGAAATATAATGTTCATTGGTTTGAGTAGAAGTGAGTTTGATAGGGTGCAGCACCTTCGGACAGCTAGGGAGATTTGGACTACACACTATTTTTTTCATGAGGGCTCTACACAGATTAAGGCCAGGCGCCAAAGCACATATAATCAATAGTATCAGCTGTTTGTGTAGGCACCTGGTGAATCTATAGATGCCATGTTTTTTCGTTTTGATGCGATAGTGAGTAACTTGCGGTCCAACGGGACACTTGCTTACAATGATCATGATAGGGCTATCAAGCTTCTCTATGCTCTTGATCGTAGCATATGGGAAGTGAAGATATCCAACATTGAGGAGTCCACAGGTTATGACACATTGACCTGTGATGAGCTCTTCAGCAAGCTGAAGTCCACAGAGATTGCCAAGGCATCTCTCGCAGTGCATAGGAACTCTTTGCCACAACCATTGGCACTAGTTTCTAGCACTAGTCGTGGCACCACTGCAGAACCAAGCACATCAGGCACTTGTGTTCTTGCAGATGGTTTTGCTTTGTCCTCCCTAGTCTCCATCACTAAGGAGCAGGTGGATACTCTGGATGATGATGAGCTTGCTCTCATTGCTAGAAGGTTCACCCGTTTTCACCATGAGAGACGGGATCATAGGAGAAGTGGTTGTTTTGAGTGTGGTGACACTTCTCACATCAAGGCCAATTGCCCTAAACTAAGAAAGACAGATGAGAGTGAGCGCCCCAAATACCACAAAAAGGAGAGGAAGCCTTTTGTGAAGGGCAAGCGCGGCAAGGTGGCTAAGAGAGTAGCCAAAGCCGCTTCCAGAGCATTTGTTGCTGCTCTCAGCGACATCAACACTTCCTCAACTGAGGAGTCGAGCTCTGAGGAGGAGGAGTCTCCAAGGAAGGAGGAGAAGAAGGACAAGAAGGGACGAGATTTCACCGATCTCTACTTCATGGCCGACAGCGATCACAGCGGCGATGAGCTTGACTCATCTGAGGTACCTCTATCCTATGACCAGCTTTCAATTAAATTAGATGAACTAAATGAAGTAGTTCTTGGTCAGGATAGGTTACTTGTGCAAGCCGCTAGAGATAGAAAATACCTTAGACTTAGGCTAGATCTGTTTCTACTGATTATGCCATGCTCAAGTCTAGGGTTAATGATGCTGAATGTGAATCTTGCACTGTTGTCATGGAAGAGCTTGATCAGTTGCGTTCTGTGCATGCTCAAACTCTTTCTGAGCTTGAGACTGCACAGAAGCAGCTTTTGATGGTTGATTCTAGTACTCATGATATAAATGAATGCATGAACTGTTCTTTATTACGTGAGAGCATTGATTTACGTGATAAGCATGTTCATGACTTAGAGGCTAGATTGGAGAGGGCCGGTAGTTCTAAGGATGTGCAACCTGTGTGTGACACTTGCATAACCCTTAAGGACCAGCTAGGCACTATTAAAGAGCGAGCTGAAAACCTCATGACTGAGAATGAGTACCTTCTTTCTGTGGTTAACAAATGCACTGAGGGAAAGGGTAGGATGGACTTGCTCTTGGCCAAGACAAAGATGTGTGCTGACAGAGCAGGGTTAGCTCTAGGTTTGGGTTTTGAGAGGATTCCTTCAGATAGTGAAAACAAAACTGTTTTTACCTCACCCACTACTCTAGAGAAAGAGAGAGCTCTGTTAGACACTCCATCAGCCAAAAGACCTACCCGAACTCTAAAGAAAACCACTCCTCCCGCAAAGAAAATTCCTCCCATAAAAACCACTCAGCAGAAACCCAAGGAGCCTGTGAGGATTGCTCCTATGACCCATGAGAGTGCCCCTAGAATAATTTTTCATTGTTCCTACTGTCAGAGGGCGGGTCATTTGGTTGGGTTCTATTTTCGATGCATCAAGGATGTGCGACGCTCTCAGGCGATGAGGTTCCAAAACATGCACTACCCATCTTTAGGTATGCATGAGTCTGAGTTTTACTCTTGTCCTGTTTTCGAGGCTCCTCGTACTTCTCTGAGAGGTTTTGCTTCTCGAGGTGTTCACCATGTTACATATGGTGGTAGAGCACAAGTGAATAGCTCTGTACCTCGTCAGAATAGGAGACCTCATCATGCACAACATGTAGGTAGACCTCGCACTTTGCATCTTTCTGATTATCCTGTGCGTAGACAGTCTATTTTTACGATGCTACTACTCGTATCACTCAGTGCTGGATGCCTCGTCAAGTATTCACTCACCCCAGCACTGAGCGATCGAGATTTTTCTATCACATGTAGGTGCCAGATCGAGGCTTGGAGGGCACGTGGATCATGGACTCTAGTTGTTCACGCCACATGACCGGAGATGCAACATGGTTCTCCAGCCTCACCACAACCAAGCAAAAGGAACATATCACCTTCAGCAACAATAGAAGGAGCAGAGTGAAAGGTAAAAGTATGGTAAGAATTAACTCGAATTTTACTCTCAAAGATGTTGCTTTGGTTGAAAATTTGGGATACAATGTGCTTTCTGTATCTCAATTTTTTGATGAGGGCTTCGAAGTGTGATTCCATCGCGATACTTCGCAAGTACTCAATTCTGATGGCATTGTTGTTTGTAAGATCTTTAGAGTTGGGAGAGTTTTTAGAGCTGATTTTTCTGAGTCATCTGGTTCTTCTCATTGTCTTGTTGCACATTCAACTTCTGATCTTTGGAAGTGGCATAAGAGACTAGGGCATATGAGCTTTGAGTTGCTCGCTCGCTTGAGTGCCCTAGGTCTGATCCGAGGATAGCCCAAGCTCAAGTTTGAGAAGAACTTAGTTTGCACTCCATGTCAACATGGAAAAATGATTGCCGCTTCGCACTCGCCAGTCACCATAGTGATGACTGAACAACCCGGAAAACTTCTCCACATGGACACTGTAGGTCCTTCTCGGGTTAGTTCTTTAGGCGGCAAGTGGTATGTGTTAGTCATTGTCGACGATTTCTCTCGCTACTCTTGGGTCTTATTTCTTGCCAGCAAAGATGAAGTGTTTTCACACTTTCAGAGCTTGGCTTTGAGACTTTTCACTGAACTCCCGGGTGCATTAAAATTCATTCGAAGTGATAATGGCACTGAGTTCAAGAACAGTCTCTTTATTGACTTTTGCATGGAGCATGGCATAGAACATCAATTCTCTGCTCCACGGGTTTCTCAACAGAATGGTGTTGTTAAGAGAAAGAGCCAAACTTTGGTTGAGATGGCTAGGACGATGCTCGATGAGCACAAGACTCCTAGAAAATTCTGGGCTGAGGCCATGAACACTGCTTGTTACATCTCAAACCGAATCTTCTTGCGCTCAATTTTGAACTTGACATCTTATGAACTACGTTTTGGGAGACAGCCCAAAGTTACTCATCTTCGAGTTTTTGGTTGTCGTTGCTTTATCCTAAAACGTGGAAATTTGGATAAATTTGAGTCGCGCTCTTCCGACGGGATCTTTTTGGGTTACACTACACATGGTCATTCTTATCATGTTTATAATTTGGAAACTAACACTGTCATCGAGTCATGTGATGTGACTTTTGATGAATCAACCCCCTCTGTTAGTTCTACCTTTGAACAGGCAAATGAACACGACATGGAGCAGACCATCTTCGAAGAAGAAGATCCCAGAGATTTCGAGGATGAACCCCTACTACCCTCGACATCGACCCCCGAAGCCGACCCCGCTTCGACTACTTCGGCACAATGTTCCGAAGCAACTACCTCGACATCGGTCCTCTTGGACCACTCCAACGCACAAGTTGAGGGGAAGACTGCATCCCGCCACGAGGCTCCACATCACATTCAAAGGATGCATCCTCCAGAGCAGATCATTGGTGAGCTTGATCAAAGGGTAACACGTTCTCATGCTCATTTCATTGATTCCGCTTTTGTTGCTTCTTTTGAGCCTTTAGATGTTAGTCATGCACTTTCTGATTCTAGTTGGATCAATGCCATGCATGAAGAACTTGAAAATTTTGAGAGAAACCAAGTCTGGACATTAGTTGATCCTCCACCAAATGTTCATTTCATTGGAACAAAATGGATTTTCAAAAACAAACAAGGGGAGGATGGGACTATAGTTAGAAATAAGGCTAGACTTGTAGCTCAGGGTTATTCTCAATCAGAAGGGATTGATTTTACTGAAACTTTTGCTCCTGTTGCTCGTCTTGAGGCCATTAGGATTTTGCTTGCCTTTGCGACATCCCGGGGATTCAAACTCTATCAAATGGATGTCAAAAGTTCTTTTTTCTTAATGGTTTCATAGGCGAAGATGTTTATGTAAAACAACCCCCTGGTTTTGAAAACCCCAAATACCCGCATAAAGTCCTTAAACTTCATAAGGCTCTTTATGGACTCAAGCAGGCCCCTCGGGCATGGTATGACATACTTAAGTCTTTTCTGCTTGAGCGGGGGTATTTGATGGGATCTGTTGATAAAACCATGTTCACTCTCAAGCATGGCAAAGATTTCCTCCTAGTCCAGATTTATGTGGATGATATCATCTTTGGTGGCTCTTCTCATGGTTTGGTTGCCGAGTTTGCAGATACCATGAGTAGGGAATTCGAGATGTCCATGATGGGCGAACTCACATTTTTCCTTGGTTTGCAAATCAAGCAAAGCAAACAAGGTACCTTCGTCCACTAGATGAAGTACACCAAGGACCTTCTCAAAAAGTTTGGCATGGCTGATGCGAAGCCCCTCGCTACTCCGATGGCTACTTCGATAGCATTGGATCCTGACAAGGATGGAGAAGCCATAAACCAGTAGTTCTGAAGCATGAACGGCTCCCTCCTCTACTTGACTGCTACAAGGCCAGACATACACTTCGCAGTGTGTCTGTGCGCTTGTTTTCAGGCTTCACCATGAGCTTCGCATGGCCAAGCGGTAAAGCGCATTCTCAGGTATCTCAAACATACCCTCGAATTTGGCATTTGGTATTCTGCGTCTTCCTCTTTGTGTCTTCGAGGTTATTCCGATGCGGAATTTGCTAGGTGTAGGATTGATAAGAAAAGTACCTCTGATACTTGTCATTTTCTAGCTACTTCGTTGGTTTGCTGGTCTTCCCGCAAACAGTCTAGTGTTGCACAATCGACGGCTGAGGCCGAATATGTTGCTGCAGCTAGCTGTTGCTCTCAGATTTTGCGGATGGTTTCCACTTTGCGGGATTTTGGGTTAGATTATGAGTGTTCCACTTTTCTGTGATAACACTAGTGCTATTTGTATTGCAAATAACCCGGTTCAGCATTCCATAACCAAACACATTGATGTGAGATATCATTTTCTCAGAGATCATAATGAGAAGGGTGATATTGAACTTCAATATGTTAATACCCAACACCAGCTAGCCGACATTTTCACAAAACCCCTCGATGCTTCACGTTTTGCCTACTTGCGTGGGGAACTTGGTGTTTGTCACCCTTACGACATTTTGTGAGGGAGAGCAGTTTTTGATTGTCTTGCATATGCTCATTATGTGTGAAATTGCATTTACATCTTTTGCATTTATATGCCTGATTTTAATTCATGTAATCATGACAGCTCAACTCTATTTAATATGTCTGAAACATTTTGTGTATGATTTTTCTTTCCAAAATCAAATCATGCTCACTGCTTAGTCTTGAATATAGCATGTTTAGGTAGGATTGCTTTAGCTATTTTTTATCTTCTTGATAGCAAGACACCTTTTCTCTGGATGCTAAACATTGCAACTTGAAAAATTGTATTCATGGATATTCATCAAGTACTAAACAATTTGTTCACTTAATTAAAAATTCAAAAATCCATGATTTGCATGATACAAGCAAAAAAGATCCAGGTGGGTTTGTTTGTCGCACTGCTCTATTCTAGACTGCTTACCATTGCACATTGGTCTAAATTGGGATAGTATAGTGTATGCCAAAATCACTGTCTTAAGCTTCTGATGGCTTTCATGCCTAGGCTTGGCCTGATTGGAAAGTATAAGGTAGACAAACAAATAACCCTTAGCATTATGAAAAGAACAACAAAAATTCATTGTTTATCAAGTTTGCTTTCAATGCTCCACTTGAACTGGACTTGTCTGTCTAGAGTAGAAATTGACTATCTTTGCGCAGTCCTTGTTTTACTTGTCTAGTTACCTTGATTGAGTGGTGATGCTTTTATTTCAAAATGATAAAATCACATGCTATCATCATGTTTTTAGAGAATGTTAAATTGAGCTGAGCACATGAAAATTGATATTAAAGTTGGCATATTTTTGCTTTATATGTCTCTGCAATTCTGCCCATTTCGAAGCTTTGCATCTGTTAAATGCTCCTTGATGCTTGCATTGCCAAAAGGGGAGAAATTGTTGAGTTATCTGCAACAAGGGGGTAAAATAACTAAGGGAGAGTTTTTATCTTGCAAAGGGAAGATTTGCCGAAGGGGCTTTTTATTCTTTTGAAAAAAAGGGGAGGAAAATTCTTCTGTCAAGTGACATGATTTGGCTCTTTTCTGAGTTTTTATGGTCACTTGTGTGCTAAAATTTTTAAAATTTTATTGAACTTAAAGTTGGTTGTCAATGCACTCATCAAGGGGGTGATTGAGAAACAAGGGTTGGTTTCGGAGTCTGTGATGAGTGATTGACAGAGTTTATCCTCTGATTCGAAGGGGTCCCTCCGAAGGGGTTCGGAGGTTGTTTCACCGAAGGATTCGGTGGGTTCTGTTTGCTGCAGCTGTTGCAGCGGAGTGTGAGTGTCGGAGGGGTCCGACAGTACACGATGACTAGGTCGTACCGAAGGTCTCGGTATTTTGGGCGGTACACCAGAGTGTGTGCCAGAGGTTGTTTACCTGGAGAGGTCTCCGGGGTACTGGATACACTTGTCTGTTTGTCTGTGGTGCGCAGGTGACGAAGGCAACGGACGGTTCGCAGCAAGTGAACCTAGGTCAAGCGGGAGGCTCGATGCCAGGCGAGCGGGGAGCTCGGTCACGAAGGCTGCGAAGGGGTCAAGGTCGGACCTCAGGTCGAGGTGCGCCAGGAGAAGGCAGTAAGTGCGGAGTCTGGCTCTGGCTGAAGGTACTCTGAGACGAAGTCCTCGGAGGCGAGGCACTTCGAAGGGTACTCTGAATGGAGTGACTTCGAAGTATGGTGGACAAAGTCCTCAGCAATGAGGCAAGGCGTTCGAAGTGTGCTCCGAAAGGAGGTACTCGAAGGTATACCCAACGAAGGTCTCAGAAGTCGAGGTGCATCGAAGGCATGGTCCGGGTGAGGTTCGTCGAGGAGTGTGCTCGGGGAGAGACACTGCGACGAAGTGCTCATGGAATGCTTCATGCGGAGGCCTTGGACGAAGGAGGGACTTCGAAGGGTGGTATTCCGAAGGTGGGGCTTCAGAGTGTGGCTGACTTGAGGTACTTCAGCCATGCATGGCTTCGGTACACGGGCTGACGAAGTTCGGGCTGGGAGTAGCTGCGAAGCCATGGTGGTCCACTCCGAAGGTGTTGGTGTGAAGGCCAAGGGCTTTGACGGCTTCGGCTCAAAACCATCACTGTATCGAAGGCTGACTTCGGTGAAGCGAAGGCCGTCAGGCTCCAGGCTTCTCACCGAAGCTACCGCACCCCTCGCGTGCGAATGGGGGCTTCAGAAGAATCCAAGACTACAAAGGCTGATCGTGTCTGCTATACAAAAGCTGATGCTGTCTTCTCTATGAAGCTGACAAAAGAAGCCTCCAAATAAAGTAGACTACCAGCTATACCCCCCTGTTCTGATGAGACAAAAACAGTGTAAACCCTAGGGGTAAAATAGTCTATTCACAGGGTTGAATAGTACCTATAAATAGTGGAGGCTAGCTGTAACACCCCAAATTTCCAAAACGATAAAAATATTATTTAATTCAATTTCCTGAATTTTATATTTCTGAAAATACCTTTAATACCCTTTTTATACCCTTTTGAACTACATCATAGAGTTAATGACCAAACCAGGGGCTGAAAATTTTTGTATAAACTCCCAAAGCCAAGAAATATTTTTGAGGATTTTTAAAAAATTTTATCAACCTTGGAAGTAGCCCTATTATTTTAAATCAATTTCTGCAATTATTTTTAATCAGAAAATATTTTCAAACAGTAATGGGCTCCCTCCCCTCCCTTCTCTCTCTCCCGGCCGGCCCAGCCCGTTACCTCGCGCGCCTTAGGCTGACAACCCGACCCCACCTATCGGCGCCGATTGCCTCCCCTCGCGCGCGCACCCGACACCGCGGCCCCACCTGTCAGCCCTCCCGGTCGCTCGCTCGCGCCCGCTGGCCAGTGGCCCCCGCCTATCAGACCCGTCGTCTACCTCACGCCGTCGCCCCCAAATCGCGCCGGCCGACGACCCCCGCCTCGGATCCGCCTCGTTGGCCCCTCCCGCATTGAATTGACGCCATTAAACAGCTCCCCGCGCCCGGCCGACCATTTTCCCCCGTTAAACCACGCCATTAAGCCACGGGATCACCGCTACGCGTGCATGGCCGAGCCCTCGCCGGCGAGTTAATCCCCCCCCCTTGGCTTTCCTTGTATTCGTTGCCCGTTATCCCTCGCCAACGACCCTATTTAAACCACGGCCCTCCACCACGTTCGGTTCACGCGTCCAATTGCTCTCAGACCAAACCGAGCGCCCACACTTCGCCTTTTAGCGGACTCCCCCTGTTTCGCCTCCGGCCACCCCTCGCCGTCACCTCAGACCGCCTATGTCCACGCCTCTGCCACCAACGTGACCGCAAGGACCTCCCCAACGCCGGCCACCAGTCCATCGTCGACGAACCTCGCCGGATCGCCGTCGCCGCCAAGGACCCAAACACCTTCGCCGCCTCCGCTCTTCGCCGGCCTCGCTCCCTCGACCTTTCTTCGCCGCAAGGGTACCCTCATAATCCCCGTAGCACCCTCTTTCCATTTTAGGCCTTAGCTTCGACCGCCATCGCTCGTCGTGGCCCCTGGCCCGCTCGCCGTCGCTGAAGAAGACGACCGGCACGGGCTGAGTACCCGTGCCATGTCGGATTCACGCACGACCGCGCGATCTGGATCCGACGGTTACGATTAATTCCCGCATGTGATTTAATCGGATCCATTAGATCTCGGCGAAGGGGTACGTTATAATCTCAGCCGTCCGTTAGTTTTAAAACCCCGCATCGCATCTAAGCCATTCATCGCGTACTGGTTCGATGTTTTAATCACAGCCGTCCACGTCAACTTACACACCCCGCCTCGCCCGCGCGCGTTGGATCTGGATCCAACGGTCCAGATCGATCCGGCGCACGCGCACAGTGCGCGGGTTCACCGTGGGCCTGGCTCACCATGGACCTGAGGCGTTTTAAATTTGAAAATAAATTCCAGAAAAGGTTTAAAACTTGTAAAATTCATATTTGGCGCATTTGAACTCTAAAAATTGTCATTCCAATTTCAGAAAATTCATAATATTATTCTCTACATGATTATGCAATAAAAACAGTAGGTTTACTTTGGACATTTCATGTTTATTCAAATGAATATTCAAATGCCTTTAGGGTTAAAATACAAATTCAAATATTTAAACTTCAGAAAAGTTTATATTTATTTCCTTTCTGTCCATGTGCTGAAAACCATTAAACTAACATGAACTTTTCATTTAAAAGTTTATTAGGAAACTTAATATGACAATAATCACATTTAAACACCCTTTCTAAAAAGTACAACTTTTCATTTTAATTCCTTAAAAATTTATTATGAAATAAATCTCAGAACCTTAACAATTGAATTTATCTTATTCTTAATCAAACCAACTTTAACTTATGTGCTTATCATGTAATGCTATATTGTTTAATTCAATGTTGTGTTCTTTTTATTTTACTTTATTATATTGAAAAGACTACGACGTCACCGAGGAGCCGGAATACTTCCCGGAAGTCCCTCCCTCGCCTTTCGCTGAACAAGGCAAGTCACCAAACCAATCTTTTGAGCATATTGAACCCATGTTTGATTAAACTATCGCTAAAACACATAGGCTATATATGCATTAGTCCAATGAACCCTTACAATATATTTATTTAGGATCCCCCGACCTTGATGTGCAACCCAAGCCATGTTCTCTAGCCTAAACTCCTTGTCACCATATGATAAATGTTATTAGCTAGTGTCCAATGTATCGACACGATCGCTATAGGATAAAAATGAGTCGTAGTACCTGGTTCTATTATATGATCCCCATTGTTTCTTATCTATGGAATTCTGTCGGTGTTGGAGTTGTGGTTGTGAGTGAATGCATGGTGGGTTCCGGGTGCAAGCTAGGGCATTGGTCGGTAGCACCCGGGGCACTATAAGGACCAGTCTGAGGGATCCGTTGCAATACACTTCCGTACTAACCACAAGTCTAGTGGGTAAGTCCTAACTAAGGTATGGATTGCTCCAAACCGAGGCCACCATTTGGAGATGGGTCAAGTAGCACCTGCGGGTGACTTGTACCAATGCGGCGCAAAAGGGGGTGCGACGTTAGCCGGGATGCGGCCCGGCGCGCCGGCGAAACCTAGAGCGGGTGGTTATCGCTTGGAGCATTTCATGCCGAGGTTTTGGCACGAGTTCTCGTGGTATGGGTCATCTCGTTTGGGATGAGTGCGTGCCTTGTGGGTACAGTAGTACATCTCTGATCAGAGTCATAAATCTTTTCGAAAAGCCGAGCCCACGGTCAAGGGCGGGTTGCGTGACATCCCCCAGTTAGATTACTTTGAATATGTATGTGCATGATGGATTGACATGTAAGGACTGTTGTGCGAGGAGGTAAAACGTACTCCTCAAGTTAGTTGATGTTGTTGATGTTCATGTTTACTTTTCCGCATGATTAAAATGTGACTACACTAAATGCAATAACTGAAACTGTACTTTTCCGCAATGTTAGCCATTACCCTTGTTTGTTTATTATCCTGCATTATTACTTGCATTTGCGGTGGCTTGTTGAGTACTTTTTGTACTCATACCCGTTGGACCCCACAGAGGATGCTTACTATGAAGACGGTCTGGAGTAGCGACCCAGTCGAGAAGAAAGATCCTGAAGAAGATGTTCGTCATGCAGAGTTTTAATTATCTTTATTACTATTTTTACCAAGACTTTGATGTAATAAATATGGTCTGCGTACCATGAATATTGCCGTATGTATGCTGTCGCATGATGAACCTCTTGTATTATTGTTTTTCTTATGAAATTCAATAATGTCTCGATTTTGATAAATCAGGGCGCTACACTAGCTAGGTCACAATAACACTTTGAGTAGTCATTGTAGAACTCCTGTGATATCCGTCATTTCTCTCTGTGTTCATCCTGTGAGTTCATTTTGTGTTCCCCATTCAAGCAATGAAACTTTGATTCTGATTTCATTTACTATTTGAACTTGTATGCCTACTTTGCACTGCATGTTTTGATTTCTCTGTGCACCACCTTCTTCTGGGTTGAGTTTGTGCACTGGATCTCTTCTGGGTGTGAGAAGTCTATTCGTGTGAAGTGTATGTTTTTCAGTATCTATTCGCTCTATGTAAACTGGAGGCAAGACCTCTCTGATTACTAGCGAAGCACTGTTCAAAGCCCGTTTTCTTCCCTTGTCGAAGTCCTCGGCAAAGTGTTTTCAGTGAGCATTTAGACCTCCGAAGTACGAAGCCTAGTACCAGTTGCTAGCGTTGAGTATTTGGTCGAAGTCCTCAGAGGGAAGTCTGCTCTTGCGAAGGGTGAAGTGTGAAGCCTGCTCGAAGGCACCCAGTGTGCGGAGCCTGCACTGACTTAGCAGAGTTGAGTTCTGGTGTTGTGGGTGGAGCGAAGTCTTCTTGACTTCGAACTTTTGCTCCTTGTGAAGCCTACTTTCGGAGTTGTGAAATACCTCCGAACCAGAACTTCGAAGGGTGTATTCGATGTCTGTTCCTTAGAAGACAGATTTGAAACAGAAGGTTGTTTCTTAGCCTGAAATTTTAAAAGCTCCCATTCACCCCCCTATGTTCACCGTTTTCGGTCCAACACGAGGTCTCCATCGTCATTCGTGCCTCCGGCACGCACCCGCCCTTCTTCACTCACAGAGTTGGAGGACCTACTTTTGAGGTGGCTAGCCAGCGCGTTGCACTCTAGGCCCTCTTCGAGCTCCGGATGGTCTACGACGGGCAGCTCCACGACACCGCCTACTGCTTCATGCCCATGCGCACCTCGGGGAGCCAGCGCAATGTCTACATCAGCACCTACTCCCAGCGCAACTCCGTAATCGCCCGCAGCACACGTCTACTCCAGGCGATGGATGATCTTCATACTAAGGTTGTACTCGACGCCAACAGCCAGCATGACACGATCGACTACTAACGCCACACGACAGAGAGCTTGAACCGTGAGAATGGAGAGCTTCATCGTCAGGTTCAGAAGGAGCGTCACTTGGTGGCTGAGGTAGTAGAGTTGCAGCGGCAGAATGAGATACTATGGCAGGGCATCACCGAGAATGCTTAGCTCCATCGCCAGGTCGAGGAGCTGAAGAAGGATCTTGAGGAGGTCGCTTCCCTTCCACCGCGCAAGCGGAAGGCCCTTAGGACCTCCTCGGCCAGGCCCAAGAGGAGCTCACGCACTGCATCATCCGTCGGACCCTCTAGCACCATGATTCTTAACTGACCATCCCCGCCGAACCGATGATCGAGCCCTCCCCCGAGCTGTGACCAGATTTAGTAGTACAAGGATTAGACACTAGCCAATGATTGATTGTTTTTTCTTTGGCTATGATTGTAGTACCACTGATGCCAAGTATAAGGCATGAGTGAGATTAAATAAAAAGTCAAAAATAAGGATGTAGTTGTCTAGACTATTAAGCCTAAAAATTCTTTGAGAAATAAAAGCTAGAATTTTTCCCTTAAAATTAATTTCTCCTTTGGAACCCCCTTATCTTTAGGATGGCCAACGAACAAGGTTCTGATGCCCCTTGCAATGGGAATGACTCCAGCAACCTGCCTCAGTGGGGAGCAACCGGCCAATGGCAGGCCCCCGTCGCCAATCATCCCACACTAGCTGAGATGATGGCGAATCAAAACCAGCTGATTGCCACTCTACTGACTCAGATGCAGCAGCAGAACCAGATGCAAGAACAGCAGTCGCAGTTGTTCCGTCTCTAGCAGCAGCAACCAAAGCCTCCACTCAGATAAGCTGCCCAGGCACCGGCACCAGTTTCTCAACTCTCTGAGTTTCTGCGTGTTCGGCCCCCAATGTTCTCCAGCACCACTAACCCGATGGAGGCAGGTGATTGGTTGAGAACCATCAGCAAGAAGATAGACCTTTTCCCTTGTACTGAGCAGGAGCGAGTGGCCTTTGTCACTCATCAGCTCCAAGGACCCGCCTTGGAGTGGTGGGACAATTTTCGTGAGACTCAGCCCGAGGGCCATGAGATTTCATGGGCTGAGTTCACCATCGCTTTTCACACCGAGCATGTTCCGGAGGGCGTCATAGCCTAGAAGCAGCAAGAGTTCCGGGACTTGCAGCAAGGAAGTAGGACTGTCACTAAGTACCTGCATGAGTTTAACCGGCTAGCTCGGTATGCACCTGAGGAAGTACACACGGACGTTGCCCGCCAGTCCAAGTTTCTTCGGGGACTGAAGGATGAGCTATCGCTTCAGTTGGTCTCCTGATATTTTCCAATTTTCAGAAATTGCTAAATAAGGCGATTATTCAGGAGACCGAGAAGAATAAGGTGGACCTGAAGAAGATGATGATGATCGCTTTTCATCAGCACCAAGGGATGCCACAGTGGCCCCGCCTATAGGCCAGCTCCGCCTGCCAGCAACCCGGTGATATGCTTCAACTGTTGCCAGGAGGGACATTATTCTCACTAGTGTCCTCATCCCAAGCCCTCAAGGGATCACGGCCAATCCCGTGGTTCGCGCCCGTGTCAACCATGTCTCCACAGAAGAAGCTCAGGCCACACCAGAGATAGTCATGGGTATGTTTTATATCAATTCAGTACTCGCAGTTATTTTATTCGACACTGGAGCAACTCATTCATTTATATCAGCAAGTTGTGTGAAAACACATAACCTGAATGAACTCGAGCTAACAAGACCGGTATTGATAGCCACCCCAGCAAATAGACCCTAGCCCACTTCTATAATCCAAGGGTATGGGAAGATATCCAAGGCATAACTTTCTGGGCGGACCCCATTCTAATAGAATGTAAAGGTTTGGACCTCATCCTAGGGATGGATTGGCTAAACAAACACCAAGGGGGAATAGATTGCGCAAGAAGGAAAGTAACTGTGACCAGTGAAGAAGGAACCGTTGTTAACTTTCAGATGCCAACCCAGAAACCCGAAAGACCTCGTCTACATCAGATCACACTAGAAGAAGTACTAGTAGCCTGCGAATACCTGGACGTCTTTCCTGAGGATTTGACAGGGATGCCACCCAAGAGGGATATCGAGTTCAGGATTGACCTAGTGCTCGGGACAACTCCCATCTCCAAGCGACCCTAAATATTTGAAGTTGTAAACATTGTTATGTTAATGTGAGAAAATAAATCGAATTATAATGCAATATTGAATTATTTTTATATAGGAAATTTAGAATTATCACGTCGGCGGGGGTGAATGCACCCACGCACTTCGTCTGCCATGTGGTGGCCACGTGGTTACACACGACTGGGTCGCCGAGGTGGTGCTGTCATGGTAGACACGTGGGCGCCACATTAGCGCCACACCGAGACGATGGGTGGTGGCTCAGGGATCGATGGACACCAGAGAATAGTGGCTTGATGACTGATGGTGACCGCACCAGTGAGATAGAGGAACACGGGGATCTCACCTGAACTAATAGTGGTGGACGACAGTGATGAGAGGCAGCCAACAACAAGATAGAGGCATTGGGTGGCTTGGGTCATCGGTGGGGGGCTTTGGTGGTCAGTGGCGATGGTGGAGGGGTGGAAGGTGATCGGCGGATGATGGCAATCATGATAGCGGGGTTAGCAGGGTCAGCGGTGACTAGCGGGTGATGGAGCACCTGCAAGTAGTGGCTGGAGGTGGTGGCGAGCGGCAGAGTAGAGGTGCACGTTGTGGGGTGATCTGTAGTGCTAGGGTGGTGGTTAGGGGTCAAACCAAGAGCCGAGGTCGTAGGAGTTCCATTTATAGGGGTGACCGATGGAGTCTGACGTGGATATAGTGGCACGACGAAGGTGCATGATAGTTACAGAAGGGTGACGTGGTGGGGCGATTGTGGGCATGGATGAGCTCGACTCAAATCCATGGGGAAAAGGCCGACAGAGGATATGGAACATGAATCCGGACTAAGATTTTGCCCAAGGAATGGTGGAGGTGGATTGGCACAGCAACAGGCGGAGATAAGGTGTGGTGAGGACTATAGGAGGTAAGGCGCTATCTTAACATGTGAGGCCCTCGTGTTAGCGGTAGTAGGGTGTGCGCGACTAATAGGCCTATGGGGCATGTGGGCCCATCAAGTGCAGGAGTGGACAGAAGCAGGTGAACACATGGGAAATGGACTTGCCGAAGTCCAGCTCAAGAGGAAGCGTTTAGATTTTAAAATAAAAATTGATTTTTTATTTATTTATTTTTCTTTTAGAAAGGGCTCCAAAAATTCAGAGAAACATATTTTTACTAAGAAAAATTTTAGAAAAATTATTTACATTTTTATAGATGTTGTAGCAATTGTGTTAGCTATAGCAAGTTTTTATGTGGTGTATGGTGTATAGAATGAACCTCGAAGGGTTCTCACAGAGGGAGAGAGAATTTATACTTGTTCAGACCTCCCCGGAGGGATAATAGTCCTATGTCCAGTTTACAGTGGATTTGGCATTCTTTTGCCTCTACTAAACATTCTGCCTATTACAAGGACATGACCCTGCTTTTATAGGCTCCTAGGCCAAAGGAAAAGACCTAATTGACCTCTACAAGCCATAAGCTTTATAGGGGTAACAAGGGAAAAGGCTAGACTACTGTACATTTGACTTTACAGATGCAGTAGATAAACATCACTTCTAGAGGAGGTATACGCCATACGAGGGGCGAGGGGCCCCAGTATGGCTTTACACTATAGCGATGCTTGGATATTTCTTCTGGTCCGGAGTACCTGCCGGAGGGCTTCAGCGGGAGCTAGCTGAGGGGGCTCTGAAATAGACTCCGAAGCGGACACCGAATAGGGCTCTGAAGTGAGCCCCGAAGCAGCTCTCAAAGTGGGCTCTGAAAGGCTCCGGAGAGGACTTCGAAGGCGACTGGAGGGGTCCTAGAGGCTTGGCTCCAGAGGGGACCCGGAGGGGTCCGAGAGGCTTGGCTCCGGAGGGGACCCGGAGGGGTCCTGGAGGCTACTCTTGGAGTTGACTTCGTCGAAGGGGGTTGGACTCGTCTTCAGGCTTCGTCAGTCGACGAGCTCTGAACCCGAGGCCTTCGGAGGCTGACGTAATTTGGCCCCTATTTAAGGGAAAACTAATTCCCCCAACAGTAGCCCCTCACACGTATCCTTTCAAAACGAAGGGGTGCGTGCGCCTCAGGACAAATGACCTAAAATAATGAAGCTTCGGAGAAGGCAAGCCTTCGGAACCTGAGGCCAAAGGCTGGCCTCGAACCGCGTAAGTATTAAATGCCTGTACGGAACTATGGGACGCCCTAAGGGAGCCCAAGTGACCCTGCAACGGTCAAAAACTGGGCCATTGCAGCGTAGGGGGCGTGATGGTTCGCTTCAATTTTTACTCTAGGCCCATCGGTCAAAGACTGCGGAGGCCGGGGTAACTGGTGAAAAAAGACTTCGGTGCGGGGCACGTGGTCGCTTTTTACCGCCTATAAAAGGGGCTTGACGTACCATGGATCCGCCCACACCTCCATTTGCTTTCTACTTCAGCCCCTAGTCACCTTCGCTCTTGCTCTCCACCTTCGGCTTCACGCTCAGCCTGCTCCGAAGCTCCTTAGCGCCCTTCACGCCGAAGCCCTACGAGATGCTGAAGAAGGCTGCGTCGAAAAAGGCTTTGGTCCCGGGCACGAGCTCGAGCTCCGTCCAGGCCCAAATGGCGGTGGCGGTGAAGCCTGCAGCGAGGCACCTTGGGCCGAGGGATCTCCGGTCATCGTCGGACAGGTTCGAACAAACTTTAGAGTTGAAGGCTTTGGTCTCTATAGAGGAGTCCGTCCAAAAGATCTACGAAGGGAGGATCTCTGAGGACATCCAACTTCGAGTGCTCGAGAAGACAGAGACCATCCCGAGGCCCCGGCCTGACAAGGTTGTCGTATTCGAGGCCTTCTTCGAGGTGGGGCTTGGACTGCCGGCGGTGGACAAGCTAAGCGAGGTGCTGAAGGCATACAACTTTGAGCTCCCTCACCTATCCCTGAATGCCATGGCGATGCTTCCAATTTTTGAGTGGGCCATGAGATCCGAAGGCTATGAGGGGCATACAGACGTCTTCGTTTCCCTTCATGACGTGATTTGCCAGCTGAAGCGGAGGGAGGGGGAAGGTGGCATTGAGAGGTCCTTAGCCTTTGGGAGCACCAACTTCTAGCTCCAAAGAGAGTTCTAGGATGACTTCCAAGTGAGGGCCGCCAACAACAATGGTACTCGAAGTGGGATCAGGAGTGGTTTTATGCTTCGGTGGGCGTGGACTCCCCCCTTCAGAGTACCAACGCACTCATATCCTACTGTCGTGAAGGCATGGTGAGGTCGAGTTCCGAGGCCCTTCAATCGAGAATCCTGCTCCTGTGAAGGGTGGCCTCGAAGATGAGCATGAGGTACTTAGCTGAAGAGTTCATCACCCTACTTTTGAGGGGACCTGTGGCGGAGGCGGCCATCAACTCCTTTTATGATGGCTGCATTGATGTGGTGAAGAGGGACTTGGTGGCGCATCTTAGCCACGCCAGCCACTTCGACCTCTTCGCAAATGCCAATGAGGCCCTTGTTCAGGTGAGCGAATCTTTACACATGCTTCGTCTTGTACTTAGCTCTTTTAACAGTACTGAAGATTTCTTGAATCTTGCCAGGCCTTCGCACTGAACACCACAGCAGCGGCCTCCGTGGGCCACCGGGAAGCTCTTCTGATGGAGGAGAGTGACGTCCTTCGGCGCCAGGCTTCGGAGGAGGCCGAGATGCGGAGGCAAGCCGAAGTAGCGGCAGAGGCGGCGAGGTCCAAGGCAGCCAAGGCAAAAGAAGCCTTGGCCTCGGAGATGGAAAAGCTTCGAGAAGAACTTCGGGCTTCGGAGGAGGCCAGAGCGAAGCTGGCGGCGGAGTGCTCTGATCTTCACGCAGCCAGTCGAACTCTAGAAGACTTCGTGGTCCAAGGGGTTTACAAAGGTGCCTCGAGCCTGACCTAAGTCCTCGAGCACTTGGGGACTGAGTGCCCGGCTCCGGACTTCAATCCTCAATACCCTATCGGGGACCGGCTCGAGTTCCTTCAAACGGCCTCAGCGACAGCGGAGGTGTCGATGAAGGGCTTCGTGCAGATGGCCGGGCGAGTGGCTGACCAAGGGTGCTGCAAATGCTTCACAACGCGGGGTGCAACCACCTCGAGGCAGTGACCTCGGCCACACCGGTGGCCTTCGGAGGCCCTTACTTGGCCTCACTTCCTTTGGTGATCCACGGGGCGTGGCGCAGGCTTTAGGAACCCTGGAAGGCCCAAGGGTGCGAAGTGGTCCTCGAACTACAACGAGTCTCCTGCCTTCACCGATCCAGGGCACAGGCCTCGCCAGCTCAGCCTTCGACGTCGAACCCTCTGCCACCGAAGGTGTAGACCTCCTTAGGCTCTTTTGTAATTCGTAGTCGTAGGCATGTAAAAGACTTGTTAGTTTATTAATAGAAATACGGGGATATTTTATACCTTCCCGGGCTCAGCCTTCGGATGTTGACTTCGAAATCCTTGACGATTTAGAAGAGCTTCGCCAGCTTTGGGTGGTGCTCGAAGTAGCTAGGTCCGAAGGCCCCCCTCGGTTCAAACTTCTGAGGGGTCCTAGGGGCGAAGCTATTCCCGAAGTAGCCCAAGAGCTGCTGGCTACCGTGAAGATGGAGCCCCTTCGGGGTTCTTCGTCCTCGCCAGACTTAAGCTGTTTTTAAGTAGGCTTAAGTGGCGAGGGGGTGCAGTCTTCGGGTACGGCCTTACAAGGCGACGAAGCCCTAGACTTTTTGCCTTCAATGCGACACCGTCTGCGCTTCAGACTTAGGCTGACCTGGAAGAAGAAAGGCGAGTTATGTGGGCTTCGAAGCATGGACAGTCCGGCCGTGGTAGGTCAGGCTCCGATGGGGCTTTGTCTAGCCGAGGGGGCCCTGCCCGAAAAAAGATTAAGCGAGGACCGAATTTGTCGGGGCCTCGAGCTCGCTTTTTCCTAGGCTTAGACAGATTACTCATAGTGTTTTATTTTCGAAGTGTACCTGTATCATACTTCGCTTTTGGCATTAAATGAATGGAATTTGTGTTGTATTTATATATGCACACTTCGTTTACATGCTTCGAACGTATTGTGTACTCCGAACGTTTAGCTTGTCACGCTCATATTGCACATTTTATTCGCACACTTCGCATACATACCTCGGTCCCCCCTTGCACATGGCGGTTAGGGACTTGGGAGTTGCCGGTGCGCGCAATTATAAAATGCGAAGGGGTGTGCCTTGGGCGGCTTCAAACGCTTAAAACACGTCGATCGGAGGCCTCTTTTGGGTTTCGAATGCTTTAATTTGGAGCGAAGCAAGGCTTCATAGACATCCAAATTAAGCAAAGCATGGCTTCGGCATGCTTGATTTTAAATAATAAATATGCACGAGCAAGACTCCGAAGCGCATTTAGATTAAGCGAAGCATGACTTCGGTATGCTTAATTTTTAGATTAGATTTCAACACACGAAGCGAGGCTTCTAAGCGTGTTTTAAATAGTGAAGCAAGGTTTTTGAGCTTTATTCTGCAATGAGAAAGGAATGGGTGGTGTGGATTCACCGAACCTGTGATAATTGGAGCAACCTTCGACTCTGAGCCACCTATGACTCTGGGCCACCTTCGACCCTGGGATGCATCAGGCTAGATCCTGGAATCCGAGACGCATCGGGCCGTCGCTCGAGAGTCCTGGACGCAACGGACCATCGCTCGGAGTCCTTTAGCCCACTGCTATGGGCCCAGAGGCACTGTGTAGCCTTCAGAGGAGTGCTCCGGTTTTTACAAAGCGAAGCGAGGCTTCAGTTTTAAATAAAGCGAAGTAAGGCTTCAATTTTAAACAAGGTGAAGCAAGGCTTCGGTTTTAAATAAGGTGAAGCAAGGCTTTGGTTTTAAACAAGGCGAAGCAAGGCTTCGAGGGTTTAATGGAATGAAGCTAGGTTTTTGCTTCTTTGTAAAATGAAGCAGGGCTTCGAGCTGTGTACATACCTTCGGAATCTTGACTAGTCTGGAGACCAAGCGGCTTCGCGTGGTTGAAGAGATCTCGCCTCGTAGCCCCTAGGGCTTCTAAGGCCTTTGGTGAGCGCCCGGAGCCCCTTGCCGAAGGGTGCACTCCGAGGCGCAAGGGGTGGTGGAAGGCTAGAAAGGCCTTCAACCTGTACTTGAAGTCCATTGCCGATAGGTGCGCGGAATCCTAGGACTCTGAAGCTCCCTCCACAAGTGTACTTCGAAATACAGGCAATGGCAGAGAACTTAGCTTTTAGTACATAAGCTCCCCACAGACGGTGCCAACTATTGTAGCAATTGTGTTAGCTACAGCAGGTTTTTATGTGGTGTATGTTGTATAGAATTAACCTCGAATGGTTCTCATAGAGGGAGAGAGAATCTATACTAGTTCAGGCCTCCTTGGAGGGATAATAGCCCTACGTCCAGTTTACAATGGATTTGGCATTATTTTGCCTCTACTGAACATTCTGCCTATTACAAGGGCATGGCCCTGCTTTTATAGGCTCGCGGGCCAAAGGAAAAGACCTAATTGCCCTCTACAAGCCATAGGCTTTATTGGGGTAAGAAGGGAAAAGGCTAGACTACTGTACATTTGACTTTACAGACGCAGTAGATAAACATTACTTCTGGAGCAGGTATACGCCATACCAAGGGCGAGGGGCCCTGATATGGCTTTACACTATAGTGATGCTTGGATATTTCTTCTGGTCTGGAGTACCTGCCGGAGGGCTTCAGCCAGAGCTAGCTGAGGGGGCTCCAAAATAGACTTTGAAGCGGACCCCGAAGAGGGCTCCGAAGTGAGACCCGAAGCAGCTCTCGGAGTGGGCTCTAAAAGGCTCCGAAGAGGACTTCGAAGGGGACCGGAGGGGTACTGGAGGCTGCTCTTGGAGTTGACTTCATCGGAGGGGGTTGGAGCTCGTCTTTAGGCTTCGCCAGTCGAGGGGCTCTGAACCTGAGGCCTTCGGAGGCTGACGTCATTTGGCCCTATTTAAGGGAAAACTAATTCCCCCAACAATAGACTTTTGTAAAAAAAATCAGCAACATTTTATTGGCAAAAAGGCTAATATGCTTGGCTATTGAAGTACTATCTTGACCAGAGAACTTTGAAAAATCTAAGACCCTGTACCTATTCGGTAATGGCACTTTATTAAACAAATCTAGATATGGATGCCGATAAATGTATCTTTGCTCCTTCAGCTTGAGCCTGAAATGATCCCTAATAATCTTTGTGATCTTGAAGGTGAAGTCATCCTCCTTTGGCATTAGTGTTGTTGCCCTCTCTTTCTACTGATAATTATTCTAGTACACTATTCCTTCAAAACTAGCATGTTGTCATGGAGGCCAATAATAAGCCATATAATGATACCCCGGTGGATATACACTCGTCGGAGGTTGGTATGTTTGAGGTGATGTACTAGTCAGCATCGGGGTATCATATCGCACTCCAACCCGTATGTTACTAGTGGTAGAATAGCTATCATTGGTGGAGGTGTGCTCAAGGTGATGGGCTCCGATGACCTCTGCTAAAAATAGACCAGCCCTTGAGGTAATTCTTGGGCAATGGAATCTTATATCGTCTTTTTGATCAACCCATGTAGAGTGTTTACTAACACACTGGAATGGTTAATTAGTTTGTAACTAATCACCTCATTGACCGCATCCTAAATGATCTCTATGGACTTTGACTATTGTACTTGACTTGTAGAGTTGGGATTGGTAGTTGATTCTTCTATATTGCCCTATGCCAAGTCATGCTAAAAGACTCCAAGCGTAGCTTTTCAAAATCTATAATAGTATGTTGTATGTATGCTCTCTGTTCATCAATCAAAAGTTCCAAGGTGATGGAGATGACAATGCAATGTCTATGGCCTACTCAGCCTCTTTCTCAGCCATAGTGCCGATGAAGGAGATAGATCTTGAGGTCTGTGGAAGATTGTCCCACCGGGCGTGAAGAGAAAGTATGTTGATGCAAAAATCATGGGTATCCCTACATCTTCACATTCAAAGGCTTGGAGAGTCTACTTAGCTCCAGTGTAGGTCCTAAATAATTAGGAGGTGTCAATAGGTATGCCAGTCAATTTGACCTAGCAATTGATAAGGAAACAAATGTGAAATGTTATAATGGTGATAATGCTATCGGTGATAGCCTATCAACATCGGCTATGATAGTTGTTGGCGTAAAAGATTACGCTAACAGGTTTCTAGAAATTAGAAACTAACAAACGAAGTGTTTGCGAATTGAACTATTTCAAGCCTCTGAATTGGATAATAGCTCGAAGTAGTTCGAAGATGTGTATTGAATAACTCAGTATTCGATGATCATTACAGGGTAAAACGGGGGGTATTTATAGGCCAAAATCTTAAGGAAAAGACCTTTTTACCCCTCTATTACAACTGACATAGTGGAAACTATTCGGTACCCTTAATAGGGCTAAAATGGTAAAAGACTAATCTAATGAGAAAGAAGATAAGTCTTCCATCTTAGCTGGCAGGGAGGTTCTCCGAAGAGTCGATGTTCGAAGCTATACTCCAAACAAGAGCCCACTTTGATTCTTCGAACTTGACCCAGTACTAAATCGAAGTTAAATACTGGAACTCCAGTTTAATAGATTGCCTTCGTCTTGTTATTGTAGTGACCCTGAGGATGAAGTATTTCCCCCCAATAGTATCCCCTCAAATACGCTTCTCTGCTTGATCTGTAAGGTTAGGAGAGTAGTATGCGCAAGAAAAATAATCATGCGTAGGGGTTATCAAATTTTATCAACCTTCGAAATACACGAAGATTCATAACTTCGAATTGATTTTTAAGTGTTATATTCGAACAATCCTGGAATCAATTTAAGAAGCCAGAAAGCCTTTTAGACTTAGAAGAAATAGTCGTTAGCCTTTTCCTTTCAGAAGAAGCTACGCGGTGCGTTAACTTTGCAAATAGTAACGGTCAAGAATGCGAAACGACAAGTGTGAACGGTAAAAAATTGTGAAACTAGGCTATAAATAGAGGACCTAGAAACTTCTCAAACACCTTTCTCACCGTCTTTGCACAATCAACCTTTAGCCTCCAAACCTTAGCCTTAAGCGTTCGGTTCGGATCAATGTCGAAGACAAGCTTCAAGGCTCCCGGGGCGACTTTGGCCCTAGCCCGGCAACAGGCCATGGCGGCGACGACAGCAGCGACGGTGCCAGTAGCGGCAGCTGCTGCGGCGGCGCCGATGGGAAATCCCCAACAGATCGGTCCCCATGACCTCCTTCCAGCTTCATCGAAGTATCCTGACCAGTCTTACAAACTAGGGCCATCCACCTGCAAGAGGAAGATGATCGTAGCAGTGGTCGAGGGGAAGATTAGCTCAGAGATCAACGTCCGCAAACCCGGAAAAGAAGCCATCCCTTTGTCGCGGCCCTGTGAAGTTGTCGTCTTCGAAGCAGGGTTCGGACTCCCGGCGGTGGACTTCCTATCGGAGGTATTAGATCTCTTCCATGTCGCCCTTCCTCAATTGTCTCCGAATGCAATAGCATGACTGGCTATCTTTGAATGGGCGCTGCGGGCTGAGGGCTGCGAAGGAAGAGCGGAAATATTTGCAGCGCTGCACAAGGCATCTTGCCAGCCGAAGACTTACCAAGGCTCCGGAGGGGAGAAAATCGTAGTAGCCTTCGGGAGTATCAACTTCAGACTCCGAGATGAATTCCAACTGCGATTTCCAGTGAAGGCTATCAACACCAGATGGTACACAGATTGGATTCTCTGGTGGTTCTACGCCGAGGTCGGAGTAGGCAGTCGTCTGGCCAGACCCCTGCAAGACATATACTTCCGAAGGGAAGCCGAAGTCCACCCAGACCCCGGCCAGCTCGAAGCCCGCCTTAACCTGCTCCAAAGAATTAGTCGCCGCATGAGCATGCGGGACTTAGCGGAGGAGTTCATCGGGCTCCAAATTCTGCCTTTGATGGCCAACTGGCCTATCAACTTCGAAGAGGATTCGGAGGGAGGACTCCAAAAAATTTCTTCGAACTTGAGCCCTACAGGTAACTTCAAAAACTACAACATGTTTTATATATGATTATTTGATGAAATGACTAATGAAAACTTATCTTTCAGCTCCTCAAGCTCCTATGACTTCAGAGCAAGTCGTTCGAGCTTCGGAGAAGATTCTTGGAGCTCCTAATCGGGCTGAAAAGGAGTGGAGGATGTAACTGGTGGGCAGTTGGGAGTGACTTAACCGAGTATGGGGCGTACTCGGAGTCGTAGCCCCCCTCTTCTGGATTGGGTGCCTTCTGAGTAAGGCCCGAAGAAGAGGAAAGTGGATGCTGGGACTTCGGCACCGGCCAAGACTCCCGTGAAAAAGTTAGCCCGAAAGCCTAAGAATGTGGCTCCTTCTAGGCCTGCGGCTTCGCCTTCTGATTCATTTGAAGATGAGGGGTGAGAGAAATGCAAAGGTTTCTCGTGAACCTTATTACCGAAGATGAAGCGCAGGAAAATGTCGAAGTTGCAGACACTGGCGACATAGCAAGTGTGCCAGTTGCTCCAAACAGCTCCGAACAGGCTAGGACCTCGAGTGTCCAGCCTGACTTGCCGCATCAAGAAGCCCCTGCTACTGAAGGCGGAGTCAAAGTTATAGCTGAACAAACTTCGATTCTGGACGAAGTGGTAGCTGTTCCTCCAAGGGAGGCTCCGACAGCCAACCCTTCGATTCTAGACCCCGAGTCTGATGAAGACTTCGAAGGGGCCTTCGACCCTCCAAGCAGCCCCGTACTCATTTGCCGACAGGATTTCGGAGGTAAAATTCATTAAAGCACCTTTTTCTTCACCCTGCAAAATTATACAATATATAATACCTTCGTTTTGGCAGGGTCTGCTCCCATGGAGATGACTCCTCCTGCGAAGACTGCTCTTGGGACCTCGACATCTTCGGGGTCAGTTCCAGAAACTGCACAGATGGGACCCGAAAAAGGTAAAGGCAAAATGGACCTCTTTCCTGCTCCGAACTCAGGATTAACCCCGTCGAAATCGATAGACGGAGGACAATCTATGGAGGGGAGGCCAGTCCACCGAGGTTTCCGAGGATGTAGCACAGCGCTCTGGCCCTTCACCCAACGAAGATGATCAAAGGGCTTTATCAATGCTCCCCCTCCTAGCTCCTTTTCTAGAGCGAAGGACCGGACTTTGGGCCCTGCTCGAACCTTTGGATTGAGCTAACCGCGAAGTTGGGGGAACAAACTTAGTAGCCATACTTGGGGAGGCTGAAGGGTCGGAGCTGAACGCAGCCTTGGAACGGGCAGCATACCAGGTATGAAGTATCTGCAAAAACAAGATTAATTTCAACTTATGAACAATTTCTCACCTTGCTTTTTCTTTTCGCAGCAAATAGTCTTGGCTTGAGCTGCAGCTGTTTCGAACAAGCGAGGAAGTATTCGTCTTAAGGAGAGGATTACTGCCCTCCAAAGGAGTCTTGAGGGCTCCGAAATTCGAATCTTCGGCTTGGACGAGATGGTTGCAGTGGAGAGGAGAGCTAGACTTGGTCTGGAGGCTGCAAATCAGAAGCTCGAAGCCAAGCAAATCGTGTTTTGGGTTGAAATAGAAAAATGCGGGTAGAGCATGCAACGGTGGGGGCTGAGCTGGTTAAGCTTCAAGAAGAAAAGACGAAAGCCATGGAGGAGGCCAACAACCTACTGAGCCAGAAGAACTCTTTGGCTACGGAGGCAGCTAGACTATCTTCTGTGGTAGACGAGTTGTCTTCGTCAAGTGATGTCTTAATTGAAGACAAGGTGAAGTCGGAGAAGTGTAACAGCCCCAAAATTAAAAGGGAATAAAATAAAGGAAAAATAATATTAAATGAATTTCTGAATATTGTTATTTAAGAAAAAACTAAAAGAACCCTATTAAAGCCAAACAGAGATAAATATCCAAAATTTGGACTTGAAAATTTTATGGGATAAACTAGAGGCCAAGAAATATTTTTGAGAATTTTTACAAAATTTTAGAAACAGTGCTTCAAGCCTTAATCAAATAATTGATATTCTGGAATTATTTTAATTGAGAAATGAATTTTAAACCTTATTGGGCCGCAACCCCAGTTTCCCCTCCGAAGGCCTTTCGGCCCAGCCCATTCCGGCCGCGCCCACCGACAGGCGGGACCCACCTGTCGGCGCGCGCCCTCCCTTTCTCTCCCGCCACTCGCGCCCAGCCGGCCCACCCGTCAGCCTCCCGCTCTCGCCTTCCTCCCTCTGGCAGCCTTGGCTCACCTGTCGGCACGCCTGGTTCCGCCAGCACCCACTGACATGTGGCCCCCACATGTCAGCATCTTCTTCCCCGACAGAAGGGGATCCCCTCTTTCCGATTCCGGCACCCCCTTTCCAATTTCAGCCGCCGGCCGGCCCCTGTGCCCGTTTGGCACCCATATCTCGACCCCCCACCCTCCGGCGATCCCCTTCCGACGATTGTCACGCATTTTCACCCCGTATAGCAAGCGATCGCGCGTTTTGGAATCTCACCGCCGTCGGATGGAAACCTTCGGGTTTCCTCCTGTTACCCTGCCAAAAACCCACCGCCGACGCCCCTTTATAAAGACCCGGCCTCACCGCGTTCCTCCACGCCACTAGAGCCCGAGCCCTCGCCTCCCAGAGCGCCGCCGTTCAATTTTTCCCCCTCCCCTCTGTTTCGGCTCCGGCCGCCTCTCGCCGGCTCCACCGACCTCCGCTACCCTTGCCGTCAGCATCTTCGGGCCCGCCGTCCATCGCCCGTCATCGGCCTCCTATCCGTTGGCCGAGGAGATCACCGGAGCACCTCGCCGCCGTCGACCCCGAAGAGCACCACCGCCCCTTCTCATCGCCGGTCGCCATCAATCACCCTTCGCTGTCATCGCCGGTACCTACGTGCTCCTCATCCTCCCCTCTATCCATTTTTGCCGGAAAATATGGCCTTAGGCCATCGCCGACGCCGGTGGGGGCTCGTCGCCGCTCGGCCTGAGCTGGAGACGATGGTCTCTGTCTTCCCCCGTGCCGCGAGCGTGCCAGACGGGACATCCACCGTGCGATCGCGGATGAACGGCTACGATTAAGACCGGAGAGCAAGGGCCCAGATGGCTTTGACAGGGGTTGACCGGTATCGGTCAATCTGAGCCCTCCGATCTCACTTAATCGCCCCGCCCCGCCGTGGACCACTAGATCTGGATCCAACGGTCCAGATCTGGCCGGTCCAGTGCACAGTGCGCGGGTCCATGGTGGACCTGGCTCACCGTGGACCCACAGCTGTTTCTGGTTTAAATAAAATTCAGAAAAATGGTTTAAACTTCCAAAATTCATATCTTGCTCAAATCAACCCCAAATTTCACCATTTCAATTCTGGAAAATTTGTCTTTTTATTCTCTACACTTTTATGCAATAAAAACAATATGTTGATTTGGCACATAATAATCTTATTAAATAATAAAGAAAAATCCCCTTTAGGAATTAATTAATATTTCAATAAAATAATTCAGATAAACCCTTAAAAATTTATAAAATAATATCAGAAGATACAATGGCTCTATTTCACTGTTATTAACACAATAAAAATGGAAGGACCATGTTGTCCATGACATTTTGTTAATTAACCTTCCTAAAGACCCCTCTAGGGTTTAATTAATATTCCATTTAAATAATACAGAAAAACTCTTAGAAATTATATAATAATTTTTGATGATATATTGAATCCAGTACACTGTTTATAAGTCAATAAAAATATAATAAGTCATTTTGTCCATTTTAGATTCTTAAATAAACATTTCCAAGACCCTTTAAAACAAATGATTAATTCATATAATGGAAATACAACACTTTACAAAAAATATCATGCAAATGACATAATAAATTCAAAAGGACTTAGTGACTTGATTCTACTGTTTTAATACAATAAAAATAACATGTTCACTTTGCTCACTTTAATCTATTAATTAATATTGCAAAAGCCCTTGTAGGATAATTAAGTAATGCATATAATAGAAGTTAAACACTTTATATAAATGTCATGACAATTTATATAATGAACTCAGAGGACTCAATGACTTTATTCCACTATTTGTAATATAATAAAAATAGAATATTCATCTTGTCCACTTTGATCTATTAAATAATATTACAAAGGCCCTTTTAGGACATGCAATTAATGCATTTAAGAAGAAGCCAACCCTTTATAGGAAATATCCTAAAAAAATTATATATAACAACCTCAGGTAACCTAATAACTTAAGTCCAGTATTTTTACTACAATAATAATAAGGTTATTCAATACCTTTTTACTACAACTTTAAAAAGGGAAAAATAAAACCCCCTTAGGAAAAATAATTACATCAAGTTATAAAATTAAGGAATCTCATTAAAAATTAATCTTAAATGTTTAAGTAACAAATCCCTAAAAGTTAAGACTCTATCTCCTTTACTTTATCCAACATAAACATGTATGTTAGTATGATTGATTGTTTTGGATTGTTTATTGAATGCTTTATTTACTTTTCCGTATCAAGAAGACTACGACGTCGTCAAAGATCCTGAGTCTTACCCCGAGGTTCCACCTTCACCATTCACGGATTAAGGCAAGTCATCGACCACCTCTGTGGAAACAGTTGATCATATTTGAGCCCATGTTTCAATAAACTATCGCTATAACTCATAGGTTAATATTGCATTAGTCAAATATCAAGCCTTACACTTATAATTATTAGATCCCCGTCCTTGTGTGCAAACCCAAGCCATGCTTATTGAGCCTTAACTCCTTGTCACTCTTCAAATATTATATTAGCTAGTGCCCAATGTACCGGCACAACTGCTATAGGATAAAAATAATGAGTCGTAGATAGATGGATTCTGGTATATGAAATACCCCGTTATTCTTGTCTCTGGACTCTGTTGGAGTAGGCTATGTTATAAGTATGGTGGGTTCCGGGTGCAAGCTCGGAAACTGGTTGGTCGCACCCGGGGCACTATAAGGACCGGTCTGCGGGATCTGTTGCAAAGCACTTCCGTACCAACCACAAGTCTAATGGGTAAGTCCTAACTGGAAGTGTGGAACACTCCGTCTCTCGGCACCATAGTGGAGGGGGCAAGGGGCTAGCCTGCGGGCGACTTGTACCAAAGGAGGCTCAAGGGGGGGTATGGTGGAGCACCGACGCGTCGGGACACCATATGAAACCTATAAGAGGGTGCTGTTGAGTCGGGGAGGACTATATGGAAGGTTTTGGCACGAGTTCCCGTGAAATGGGTCATCTCGTTACACTTTGGTGTAACTGATGAGTGCGTGCCTTGTGGGTACAGTGGTACATCTCTGATCAGAGTAATCCAATCTTTTCGAAAAGCCGAGCCCACGGTCAAGGGCGGGTTGTGTGACTACTCGCAGTTAGTTTACAATTGGTTGAATGATTGAGTTATTCATGGCATGTAAGGACTGTTGTGCGAGGAGGTGAAACATACTCCTCGAGTTAGAAGTTGATGATGCATACACATGTTTACTTTTCAGTACTAATAAATTGATCACACTTAATGCTTTACAAATATGCTGCTTCCGCAAAACTAGCCACTATCTCCCTTGTTACTACCTTGCATTATATTTGCATTCGGTGGCTTGCTGAGTACTCCTGTACTCACCCCGTTGATTTACAACATCAGAGCCCGTCTACTACGAGGAGGATGCAGGTCTGGAGTAGCGACCCAGTCAAGGCGAGACTGGAAGGAGGCGTTCATCTAGGACCCTTGATTTTATTAGTTTCTCTTCACTTTCATTCACTTTTGTATTAATGCGGTCTACGAACCATGAATGATTGCCCGTATTGTACGTGGTCGATTGATGAACGTCTTGGTTTATTGATTTTCTTTGGAATTTCAATAAAGGTCCTGATTTATTAAATCGGGGCGCGACAAGATGGTATCAGAGCCGACTTGACTGTAGGAAGCCAAACAGACCTGACCTTAGGACTTATACTTACCATATTTTCTTACAAACACTGCTTATCCTCTCATCTTCCGAGATTTTTACAAAATTTTCTCTCTTTTGTAGATGCCAATTCATACCATGAGCGGGACTCTTCGTGACGAGGCCGGATTCATCCGCGAGCTTCGCGTGCTCGTCGACTTTTTGGGGTTTCCCCATGAGCCTGCGTTCCACGGGATCTTTCTCGATGCGAACGAGAGCTACTGCGACGTCACGGTTGTGATCCGCCCCTCTTCCACGCAGCCACCCTTCTACA
The DNA here is from genome assembly GCA_019279435.1 of Zizania palustris. Classification (NCBI taxonomy): domain Eukaryota; kingdom Viridiplantae; phylum Streptophyta; class Magnoliopsida; order Poales; family Poaceae; genus Zizania; species Zizania palustris. The sequence continues at coordinate 86,674,724 of JAAALK010000079.1, forward strand.
CCCATGGAGTTGGAGGACCTTCATTCGTGGTGGCCAGCCAGCGAGCCGCTCTTCAGTCCCTCGCCGAGCTTCGACTGGTATACGACTGCCACCTCCGCGACACCGTCTACCGCTTCATGCCCATGCGCACACCCGGGAGTCACCGCAGCATCTACCTCAGCCCCCTCACGCAGAACAACTCCGCCATCACCCGCACGATGAGACTCTTAGAGGCCATGGACAACCTCCACACAGAGGCCATCCTCGACGCAGACAGCCAGCACGACACCATCGACTTCTACCGCCACACTTCGGAGAACCTGACTCGTGAGAACGCCGAGCTCTGTCGACAGCTTTAGCAGAACCCCCAATTGACCCTCGAGGTGGAGGAATTGAGGCGTCAGAATGAGCTCCTACGCCAGGGTGCCATGGTCAACACCCAGCTTCGCCAACAGCTCAAGGAACTAAAGAAGGATCTTGAGGAGATCGCACCTCTTCTGCCTCGCAAGAAGAAACCCCTTCGGATCCCCACAGTGAAGCCCAAGAGGATTTCCCGTAGTGCTCCACCCGCAGGACCAGCAAGTTCCTCAACCCCGACTGTCTCCCACGAGCCCGTGATCGAGCCGTCCCCCGAGCTACCATAGACGTAGATTTACGATTGATTGCTTTTCTTTTTACTTGATTGTATTACCATTCATGTAAAAAATAAGGCATGAATGAAGATATAAATAAATGTAATCGCAAGAACGATCATTTTAAAATAAAGCTTAATATCATTTCCCTAGACCTATTAGGTCATAATCCCAATATAAAGGAGAGAATCTACCTCTAGTTTCAACTCAACATGATTCATTCGTCGCCGTTCTGCGAGAACAACTCCAATCATGAAGTCAAGACAAGTTGTCAAGAAAGCCCTAACTTAGCCAAGCCCAATCTATGAAAATACAGACTTGAAGCCTATCTTTAACCTTCTAGCCTTTCCGAATCTCGGGATGAGATTCTTGTTAAGGAAGTTAGGATTGTAACACCTCGATTTATGCGAGGCATTAAAAATAAAATTTCCCCTTAATAAATAAATTTCAAGAAAAGTATTTAGTATAAAGCGAGAAAGAGGAAAGCTAAAATATGGGCCTAAAAATTTCATTTAAAATTAGCTAGAGTATCTTTCCTAAAAATTCTCCTAAGCATCAAATTGTGTTCCAAAAATTTTCTTGAATTTTTGGTACCAAGGAATTCAATAAGATATAATCAACATCACTTCATCTTAAACCTTTAACACAAATTAATAAAATACATGAATGTTGAGTGAATAAAATACATGATAAATCATTTATATTAAAAATAATATAAGGCATGCGTATGAAAAATAATAAGGAACTAAAATAAAATATGTAAGCATCTAGGTCAAATTATTCATCTTAAGGCAATAAAAACCAGTAACAATTTCCCCTTAATGTTGGCACCTTCTTTTTGAACCCTTCAACTTCAGGATGGCCAATAACCAAGGATCAGGAGCTCCACACGATGAAAACACCTCAGGCAATCTGCCTCAGTGGGGTGCAGTTGGACCTCAGCAGACCCCTGTTGTCTATCATCCCACACTTGCGGAGATGATGACAAAACAGAACCAACTGATCGCCACACTACTTACCCAGATGCAACAACAACAGAAGCAGATGCAAGAGCAGCAGGCACAATTGTTTCGCCTCCAACAACACCAACACGAGCTCTCCCTTCAGATAATCTACGGGGACTTCGCCAACTTTCAGAGATTGGTGAACGAAGCAATCATGCCAGGAACCAGAGCGATTCCATCTCAAGCCCCAACCCCTGACATCCTGTGTTGGACCGGAAACGGCGACCAGAGGGGGGGTGAATGGGAGCTTTTAAAATTTCGGGCTAAAACTAGCCTTCGGGTTCAGTTCTGTCTCCTGCGGAACAGGCTTCGAACACTACCTTCGAAGGTCTGGTTCGGAGGTACTTCGACACCTTCGAACACAGGCTTCGGAGGAGCAACAGTTCGAAGCCAAGAAGACTTCGCTCCACTAACAACCCTCGAAAACCAACTCTGCTAAGTCAGTGCAGGCTCCGCACACAGGGTGCTTCGAGCAGGCTTCGCACTTCACCCTTCGCAAGAGTGGACAGCCCTCTGAGGACTTCGACCAAGTACTTAGCGACAGCAACTGGTGCTGGGCTTCGTATGTGAAGGTCTACACGCACAAAAACGGACTACGCTAAGGGCTTCGACACAGGAAGCAAAACGGGATACTACCAGGGCTTCGCTAGTAAGCAGCGAGGTCTTGCCTCGTGTTACACAGAGCGACAGCACACTGAAAAACACACTTCGCAAGAACAACACCCTTCGCCAAGACAGGCTTCGGTGAACTAAAACTAGCGAGGTATGCAGAGCGAGCTCAAGCAAAAAGCACAAAGAAGCAGGGCTTCGCCGCTTGAACAAGGAACACAAAATAAATTGAACTCTGGATTGAAACCAGCGAGGTCTGTGTACAGGAGCTCAACAGTAAATGCTCAAAGTGTTAAATGTTACCTACCGAGCCCCCATATTTATAGCCCACGGCTTCATCCTAAGGAAGAGACTACTTTACCCCTAGGGTTTACATCCATTTTGTCTCTACAGAACTAAGGGGTACAAAAGGTAGTCCACCTTTATTTTGGAGGCTTCTCTGTCAGCTGCAGAGGGGACAGTGTCAGCCTTTTTCAGAACAGACAGTGTCAGCCTTTACAGAGTTGACTTCTGGAACCTCCCTTCGCACGCGAGGGTGCGGTAGCTTCGGCGAGAAGCCTGCAGCCCGTTGGCCTTCGCTCCGCCGAAGAAGTCCTTCGATACAGTGACGGTTTTAAGCCGAAGCCGTCAAAGCTCCTTGGGTCTTCGCACCAACACCTCCGGAGTGGATCACCACGGCTTCGCAGCTACTCCCAGCTCGAACACCGTCCGTCCGTGTACCGAAGCCATGCATGGTCGAAGCACCACAAGTCAACCTCACTCCGAAGCCCCACCTTCGGAGTACCACCCTTCGAAGTCCCTCCTTCGTCCAAGGCCTCCGCATGAAGCATTCCATGAGCACTCCGTCGCAGTGCCTCTCCCCGAGCACACTCCTCGACGAGCCTCACCCGGACCATGCCTTCGATGCGCCTCGACTTCTGAGACCTTCGTCGGGTAACCTTCGAGTGTCTCTATCCGGAGCACACTTCGAACACCTTGCCTCCGCAGAGGACTTGATCCACCAACTCCGAAGTCACTCCATTCGGAGTACCTTCGAAGTGCCTCACCTCCGAGGACTTTGTCTCGGAGTACCTTCAGCCGGAGCCACGCTCCGCACTCTCTGCCTTCACCTGGCACGCCTCGACCCGAGGACTGACCCGGACCACCTTCGCAGCCACCGTGACGGAGCTCCCCGCTCCCCTGGCATCAAGCCTCCCGCTTGACCCAGGTTCACCCGGCTCGAACCTTGTCCGTCGCCTCCGAAGTCCCTGCGCACCACCGACAAGCAAACAAGTGTATCCAGTACTCCGGAGACCTTTCCGGGTTAGCAACCTCCGGTACACACTCCGGTGTACCGCCCAAAGTACCGAAGCCTACGGTACAAACCCAGTCATCGCGTACTGTCGGACCCCTCCGACGAGCACACTCTGCTGCACAGCTGCAGCAAGCAAACACCGAACACACTCCGGTGACACACCTCCGAACACCCTTCGGAGGTACCCTTCGAACAGAGGGTAAATAAACCTGTCAATCACTCATCACATACACCGAAACCACCCTTGGTTTCTCAATCTCCCCCTTGATGAGTGCATTGACAACCAAATCCAAGTTCAAGAAAATTTAAAAATTTCAGCACACAAGTGACCATAAAAACTCAGAAAAGAGCCAAAGCATGTCACTTGATAAAAGAATTTTTCTCCCCCTCTCTCAAAAGAGTAAAAGCCCTTTTTTGGCAAATCGCTCCTTAAAAAGAACTCCCCCTGAGTTAAGCAAATTTTTCTCCCCCTTTATGTCAAAAATCTTTCCCCCTTTCGAAATTATGCCTTCTGGCGGCAGAGAACACAGCAAGTCTCTCCCCCTTTGGCAATGCAAGCATCAAGGAGCAGTCAAAAGATGCAAAGCTTCGAAATGAATAGAATTGCAAGGACATATAATGCAAAAATATGCCAAAAGTAACACAAATGATCATGTGCTCAGCTCGATTTAACAATCTGTGAAACAAGATGATGGCATGTGATTTTGTCGTTTGTGGAAGTAAAAGCATCACCACTTAATCACAGTAGTTAGACATGTGAAGGCAAGGACTGCGCAAAGCTAACAATTTCTACATGAGACAGGCAAGTCTTGTTCAAAAGGAGCTGAGAAAGCAACTTTGATGATCAAATAAATTTGTTGTTCTTTTTCTTAATGCCAGGGGTTATTTGTTTGTCCACCTTATACTGTCCAATCAGGCCAAGCCTAGGCATGAAAGCCATCAGAAGCTTAAGGCGGTGATTTTGGCATACACTAAACTATCCCAGTTCAGACCAAGGTGCAATGGTAAGCAGTCTAGAATAGAGTAGTGCGACAAACAAACCCTCCTGGATCTTTTCATTGAAACCAGGCAAATCATGGATTTTTGATTTTGATGAATTAAATAGTTTGAAGAGTATCCATGAATAAAGAACACATTTTTCAAGTTGCATATTTTAGCATCCAAAGAACAGTGTCTTGCTGTCAAGTAGATAAAAGATAGCTAAAAGCAGTCCAGTCTAAACAAGCTAGATACAAGATTGTGCGGTGAGCAAGTTTTGATTTTAGAAAATAAAACATCATGCACCATCAATGTTCCAGACAAATTTCATAGAGCTGAGCTGTCATGATTTCTTTGAATTAAAAACAGGCATATAATAGCAAAAGATGTAAGTGCAATTCCACACATAATGAGCATATGCAAGACAATTAAAATCAGCTCCCCCTCACAAAATGCCGTAGGGATGACAAATACCGAGTTCCCCACGCAAGTAAGCAAATCGAGAAGCATCGAGGGGTTTTGTAAAAATGTCGGCAAGCTGGTGTTGGGTATCAACATATTGAAGTTCAATATCACCCTTCTCATTGTGATCTCTGAGAAAATGATACCGTACATCAATGTGTTTGGTTCTGGAGTGCTGAACCGGGTTGTTTGCAATACAAATAGCACTAGTGTTATCACAGAAAAGTGGAACACCCTTATAATCTAACCCGAAATCCCGCAAAGTGGAAACCATCCACACAATCTGAGAGCAACAGCTAGCTGCAGCAACATATTCGGCCTCAGCCGTCGATTGTGCAACACTAGACTGTTTGCGGGAAGACCAGCAAACCAGAGACGTACCCAGAAAATGACAAGTACCAGAGGTACTCTTCCTATCAATTCTACACCCAGCAAAATCCGCATCTGAGTAACCTCTAAGACATAAAGATGAAGACGAAGAATACCATATGCCAAATTCAAGGGTGTGTTTGAGATACCTTAGGATACGCTTAACCGCTTGGCGGTGCGAAGCTCGTGGTGAAGCCTGAAAACGAGCGCACAGACACACAGCGAAGTGTATGTCCGGCCTCGTGGCAGTTAAGTAGAGGAGGGAGCCGATCATGCTCCGGAACTCCTTCTGATCTACGGCTTCTCCATCTTCGTCAGGGTCCAATGCTACAGATGTAGCCATTGGAGTGGCGAGGGGCTTCGCATCGGACATGTCGAACTTCTTGAGCAGGTCCTTGGTGTACTTTGTCTGGTGGACAAAAGTACCTTGTTTGCTTTGCTTGATTTGCAAACCAAGGAAAAAGGTGAGTTCACCCATCATCGACATTTCAAACTCCCTGCTCATGGTATCTGCAAACTCGGCAACCAAAGCATGAGAAGAGCCACCAAAGATGATATCATCCACATAAATCTGCACTAGGAGGAAATCTTTGCCATGCTTGAGAGTAAACAAAGTTTTATCAACAGAGCCCATCAAATACCCTCGCTCAAGCAGAAAAGACTTAAGTCTATCATACCACGCCCGAGGGGCCTGCTTGAGTCCATAAAGAGCCTTATGAAGTTTAAGGACTTTATGTGGGTACTTGGGGTTTTCAAAACCAGGGGGTTGTTTTACATACACATCTTCACCTATGAAGCCATTAAGAAAAGCACTTTTGACATCCATTTGATAGAGTTTGAATCCCCGGGATGTCGCAAAGGCAAGCAAAATCCTAATGGCCTCAAGGCGAGCAACAGGTGCAAAAGTTTCAGTAAAATCAATCCCTTCTAGTTGAGAAAAGCCCTGAGCTACAAGTCTAGCCTTATTTCTAACAATTGTCCCATCCTCCCCTTGTTTATTTTTAAAAATCCATTTTGTTCCAATGAAATGAACATTTGGTGGAGGATCAACTAAAGTCCAGACTTGGTTTCTTTCAAAATTCTCAAGCTCTTCATGCATGGCATTGATCCAACTAGAATCAGAAAGTGCATGACTAACATCTAGGGGCTCGAAAGAAGCAACAAAAGCAGCATTAGTAAAATGAGCGTGAGAACGTGTTACCCTTTGATCAAGCTCACCAATGATCTGCTCGGGAGGGTGCATCCTTTGAACATGATGTGGAGCCTCGCGGCGGGATGCAGTCTCCCCCTCAACTTGTGCGTTGGAGTGGTCCAAGATGACCGATGTTGAGGTAGTCGCTTCGGGACCTCGTGCCGAAGTAGTTGAAGCGGGGTCAGCTTCGGGGGTTGACGTCGAGGGTAGTAGGGGATCATCCTCGAATTCTCCGGGATCTTCTTCTTCGAACAAAGTCTGTTCCATGTCGTGTTCATTTGCCTGTTCAAGAGTAGAACTAACAGAGGGGGTTGATTCATCAAAAGTCACATCACATGACTCGATGACAATGTTAGTTTCTAAGTTATAAACACGATAAGAATGACCATGAGTAGTATAACCCAAAAAGATCCCGTCAGAAGATCGCGACTCAAATTTATCCAAGTTACCACGTTTTAGGATAAAGCAGCGACAGCCAAAAACTCGAAGATGAGTAACCTTGGGCTGTCTCCCAAAACGCAGCTCATAAGATGTCAAGTTCAAAATTGAGCGCAAGAAAATTCGGTTTGAGATGTAGCAAGCAGTGTTCATGGCCTCAGCCCAGAATTTTCTAGGAGTCCTATGCTCATCGAGCATCGTCCTAGCCATCTCAACCAAAGTGCGGTTCTTCCTCTCAACGACTCCATTCTGTTGAGGAACCCGCGGAGCAGAGAATTGATGTTCTATGCCATGCTCCATGCAAAAGTCAACAAAGAGACTATTTTTGAACTCGGTGCCATTATCGCTTCGAATGAATTTTAATGCACCAGGGAGTTCAGTGAAAAGTCTCAAAGCCAAGCTCCGAAAGTGTGAAAACACTTCATCCTTGCTGGCAAGAAAGAAGACCCAAGAGTAGCGAGAGAAATCGTCGACAATAACAAGTACATACCACTTGCCGCCTAAAGAACTAACCCGAGAGGGACCTACAGTGTCCATATGGAGAAGTTCTCCGGGCTGTTCAGTCATCACTGTGGTGACTGGCGAGTGCGAAGCGGCAATCATTTTTCCATGTCGACAAGGAGCGCAAACTAAATTCTTCTCAAACTTGAGCTTGGGCAATCCTCGAATCAGACCTAGGGCGCTCAAACGAGCGAGCAACTCAAAGCTCATATGCCCTAGTCTCCTATGCCACTTCCAAAGCTCAGAAGTTGAATGTGCAACAAGACAGTGAGAAGAACCAGATGACTCTGAAAAATCAGCTCCAAAAACTCTCCCAACTCTAAAGATCTTACACACCACAACGCCATCAGAATTGAGCACTTGCGAAGTATCGCGATGAAATCGCACTTCGAAGCCCTCATCAAGCAACTGAGATACAGACAGCAAATTGTATCCCAGGTTTTCAACCAAAGCAACATCTTTGAGAGTGAAGTTCGCGTTAATTCTTACCACACCTTTACCTTTCACTCTACTCCTTCGATTGTTTCCGAAGGTGATATGTTCCCTTTGCTTGGTTGTGGTGAGGCTGGAGAACCAAGCTGCATCTCCGGTCATGTGGCGTGAACAACCGGAGTCCATGATCCACGTGCCCTCCAAGCCTCGACCTGTCGCCTACACATGATAAGAACGCCTCGATCGCTCAGTGCTGGGGTGAGTGAAATAATGGCGAGGCATCCAGCACTGAGTGACACGAGTAGTAGGCACAGTAAAAGTAGACGGTCTACGCACATAATAATCAGAATGATGCAAAGTGCGAGGTCTACCTACATGCTGTGAAAGAACAACATGTCGAGGTCTCCTACTCTGACGAGGTATAAATCTGCTAGCCCGAGGTCTACCACCATATGGAACATGGTGAAGATCTCGAGGAGCAAAACCTCTCCGAGAAGCACGAGGAACCTCAAAAGCAGGACGAGAGTAAAACTTAGACTCATGCATACCTAAAGATGGGTAATGCATGTCCTGATAGCTCATCGCCTGTGCACGTCGCTCATCCTTGATGCGACGAAAACAGAAACCAATCAAATGACCCGCCCGCTGACAGTAAGAACAATGAAACACTCTCCTGGGGGCACTCTCATGGGTCACAGGAGCAACTCTCACAGGCTCCTTGGGTTTCTTTTGAGTGGCTTTCTTGGGAGGATTTTTCTTGGTAGGAGGAGTGGTTTTCTTTGGTGGATGGGTAGGCTTTTTGGCTGATGGGGTGTCCAACAGAGCTCTCTCTTTCTCTAGGGTGGTGGGAGAGGTAAAAACAGTTTTGGTCTTACTGTCTGAAGCTATCCTCTCAAAACCCAAACCTAGAGCTACCCCGGCTCTGTCAGCACACAACTTGGTCTTGGCCAAGAGCAAATCCATCCTACCCTTTCCCTCAGTGCATTTGTTCACCACAGAAAGAAGGTATTCATTTTCTGACATGAGGTTTTCAGCTCGCTCTCTGACAGTGCCTAGCTGGTCCTTAAGGGTGATGCAAGTGTCACAAACAGGTTGCACATCCTTAGAACTACCGGCCCTCTCCAATCTAGCCTCCAAATCATGAACATGCTTATCGCGTAAAGAAATGCTATCGCGTAATAAAGAGCAGTTCATGCAATCAATAATATCATGAGGTCTAGAATCCACCTCCAAAAGCTGCTTCTGTGCAGTCTCAAGCTCAGAGAGAGTTTGAGCATGTACAGAACGCAACTGAGCAAGCTCACTCATGACAACAGAACATGATTCACAATCAGCATCATCATACTTAGACTTAAGCATGGCATATTCAGTAGATACATTTTCTAGCCTAAGTCTAAGGTCTTTTCTTTCTCTAGCGGCTTGCACAAGTAATCTATCCTGACCTAGCACTACTTCATTCAGCTCATCTAATTTAATTAGTAGCTGGTCAGATGATAGGTTTACCTCAGATGAGTCAAGCTCATCGCCGCTGTGATCGCTGTCGGCCATGAAGCAAAGGCCGGTGAAGTCACGTCCCTTCTTGTCCTTCTTGTCCTCCTTCCTTGGGGACTCCTCCTCCTTAGAGCTCGACTCCTCAGTTGAGGATGTGTCGATGTCGCTGAGAGCAGCAACAAAAGCTCTGGAAGCGGCCTTGGCTACTTTCTTAGCCATCTTGCCGCGCTTGCCCTTCACAAAGGGCTTCCTCTCCTTTTTGTGGAATTTGGGGCGGTCACTCTCTTCTCTCTTCTTGACTTTGGGGCAATTGGCCTTAATGTGAGAGGTGTCGCCACATTCATAGCAGCCACTAAAACCACTTCTCCGCTGATCCCGTCTCTCATGATGAAAGCGGGTGAACCTCCGGGCAATGAGAGCAAGCTCATCATCAGCTAGAGTGTCCACCTGCTCCTTTGTGACGGAGACCAGGGAGGACAAAGCAAAACCATCTGCAAGAACACAAGTGCCTGATGTGCTTGGTTCTGCAGTGGTGCCACGGCTTGTGCTAGAAACCAATGCCAATGGCTGTGGCAAAGAGCTTCTGTGCACAGCAAGAGATGCCTTAGCAATCTCTGTGGACTTCAGCTTGCTAAAGAGTTCATCACAGGTTAGAGTGTCATAGCCTGTGGACTCCTCAATGCTGGATATCTTCACCTCCCATATGCTACGGTCAAGAGCATAGAGAAGCTTGATAGCCCTATCGTGATCACTGTAAGCAAGCGTCCCGTTGGATCGCAAGTTACTCACTATCGCGTCAAAGCGAGAGAACATGGCATCTACAGATTCACCAGGTGCCTGCATAAACAGCTGATACTGTTGATTGTAGGTGCTTTGGCGCCTGGCCTTAATCTGAGCAGAGCCCTCATGAAAGACAGTGAGTGTTGTCCAAATTTCCCTAGCAGTCCTAAGGTGCTGCACCCTATCAAACTCACTCCGACTCAGACCAATGAACAGTATGTTCCTTGCCTTCGAGTTGGCAATGTACTGATCTTTTTCGGTTTGAGTGGTGCGGGTATCAGGGATGGAGTATTGTGAATCCACAATCTCCCAAATTGCATTTCCTTGGCTTAACAAGTAAGCCTCCATGCGCACCTTCCAGTATGCAAAATCTGTCCCATCGAACAGAGGAATTTTACTGCCTCTATCCATGTCGCCAACAGATCACAAAACCGGTTAAGGTCAACTGGTGATCTTAACCCGCTCTGATACCAATTGTTGGACCGGAAACGGCGACCAGAGGGGGGGTGAATGGGAGCTTTTAAAATTTCGGGCTAAAACTAGCCTTCGGGTTCAGTTCTGTCTCCTGCGGAACAGGCTTCGAACACTACCTTCGAAGGTCTGGTTCGGAGGTACTTCGACACCTTCGAACACAGGCTTCGGAGGAGCAACAGTTCGAAGCCAAGAAGACTTCGCTCCACTAACAACCCTCGAAAACCAACTCTGCTAAGTCAGTGCAGGCTCCGCACACAGGGTGCTTCGAGCAGGCTTCGCACTTCACCCTTCGCAAGAGTGGACAGCCCTCTGAGGACTTCGACCAAGTACTTAGCGACAGCAACTGGTGCTGGGCTTCGTATGTGAAGGTCTACACGCACACAAAACGGACTACGCTAAGGGCTTCGACACAGGAAGCAAAACGGGATACTACCAGGGCTTCGCTAGTAAGCAGCGAGGTCTTGCCTCGTGTTACACAGAGCGACAGCACACTGAAAAACACACTTCGCAAGAACAACACCCTTCGCCAAGACAGGCTTCGGTGAACTAAAACTAGCGAGGTATGCAGAGCGAGCTCAAGCAAAAAGCACAAAGAAGCAGGGCTTCGCCGCTTGAACAAGGAACACAAAATAAATTGAACTCTGGATTGAAACCAGCGAGGTCTGTGTACAGGAGCTCAACAGTAAATGCTCAAAGTGTTAAATGTTACCTACCGAGCCCCCATATTTATAGCCCACGGCTTCATCCTAAGGAAGAGACTACTTTACCCCTAGGGTTTACATCCATTTTGTCTCTACAGAACTAAGGGGTACAAAAGGTAGTCCACCTTTATTTTGGAGGCTTCTCTGTCAGCTGCAGAGGGGACAGTGTCAGCCTTTTTAAGAACAGACAGTGTCAGCCTTTACAGAGTTGACTTCTGGAACCTCCCTTCGCACGCGAGGGTGCGGTAGCTTCGGCGAGAAGCCTGCAGCCCGTTGGCCTTCGCTCCGCCGAAGAAGTCCTTCGATACAGTGACGGTTTTAAGCCGAAGCCGTCAAAGCTCCTTGGGTCTTCGCACCAACACCTCCGGAGTGGATCACCACGGCTTCGCAGCTACTCCCAGCTCGAACACCGTCCGTCCGTGTACCGAAGCCATGCATGGTCGAAGCACCACAAGTCAACCTCACTCCGAAGCCCCACCTTCGGAGTACCACCCTTCGAAGTCCCTCCTTCGTCCAAGGCCTCCGCATGAAGCATTCCATGAGCACTCCGTCGCAGTGCCTCTCCCCGAGCACACTCCTCGACGAGCCTCACCCGGACCATGCCTTCGATGCGCCTCGACTTCTGAGACCTTCGTCGGGTAACCTTCGAGTGTCTCTATCCGGAGCACACTTCGAACACCTTGCCTCCGCAGAGGACTTGATCCACCAACTCCGAAGTCACTCCATTCGGAGTACCTTCGAAGTGCCTCACCTCCGAGGACTTTGTCTCGGAGTACCTTCAGCCGGAGCCACGCTCCGCACTCTCTGCCTTCACCTGGCACGCCTCGACCCGAGGACTGACCCGGACCACCTTCGCAGCCACCGTGACGGAGCTCCCCGCTCCCCTGGCATCAAGCCTCCCGCTTGACCCAGGTTCACCCGGCTCGAACCTTGTCCGTCGCCTCCGAAGTCCCTGCGCACCACCGACAAGCAAACAAGTGTATCCAGTACTCCGGAGACCTTTCCGGGTTAGCAACCTCCGGTACACACTCCGGTGTACCGCCCAAAGTACCGAAGCCTACGGTACAAACCCAGTCATCGCGTACTGTCGGACCCCTCTGACGAGCACACTCTGCTGCACAGCTGCAGCAAGCAAACACCGAACACACTCCGGTGACACACCTCCGAACACCCTTCGGAGGTACCCTTCGAACAGAGGGTAAATAAACCTGTCAATCACTCATCACATACACCGAAACCACCCTTGGTTTCTCATCCTGCCCCAAGCATCACCAGCCGGAAGAACTCCAGCACAAGCTACCGGATACAAGAGGGATAGGAACGGCAAGCCGATTGTGTGCTACAACTGTCGCCAAGGAGGCCACTACGCCAACAAGTGCCCCTACCCCAAGCGGGCGCCATACTCCATTCCAAACCCAGAGGGACATACTCTAGATCACCACAAAGAGAAACCAGATACAACCGAAGACACTCCCAATTTGGTCTCAACCAACCCAGATCTGGAGATCGCCTTGCCTACTTCTGATGTAACTCCTCCTCCTAACCCAGAGCACCAGTAGGACTCAGTCCCTTAGTTTTTCCGAGGTTCGCTTCGAATCTCGAGGACGAGATTCTCTGTAAGGGGGATAGGATTGTAACAGCCCCAAAATTAAAAGGGAATAAAATAAAGGAAAAATAATATTAAATGAATTTCTGAATATTGTTATTTAAGAAAATACTAAAAGAACCCTATTAAAGCCAAATAGAGATAAATATCCAAAATTTGGACTTGAAAATTTTATGGGATAAACTAGAGGCCAAGAAATATTTTTGAGAATTTTTACAAAATTTTAGAAACAGTGCTTCAAGCCTTAATCAAATAATTGATATTCTGGAATTATTTTAATTGAGAAATGAATTTTAAACCTTATTGGGCCGCAACCCCGGTTTCCCCTCCGAAGGCCTTTCGGCCCAGCCCATTCCGGCCGCGCCCACTGACAGGCGGGACCCACCTGTCGGCGCGCACCCTCCCTCTCTCTCCCGCCACTCGCGCCCAGCCGGCCCACCCGTCAGCCTCCCGCTCTCGCCTTCCTCCCTCTGGCAGCCTTGGCTCACCTGTCGGCACGCCTGGTTCCGCCAGCACCCACTGACATGTGGCCCCCACATGTCAGCATCTTCTTCCCCGACGGAAGGGGATCCCCTCTTTCCGATTCCGGCGCCCCCTTTCCAATTTCAGCCGCCGGCCGGCCCCTGTGCCCGTTTGGCACCCATATCTCGACCCCCCACCCTCCGGCGATCCCCTTCCGACGATTGTCACGCGTTTTCACCCCGTATAGCAAGCGATCGCGCGTTTTGGAATCTCACCGCCGTCGGATGGAAACCTTCGGGTTTCCTCCTGTTACCCTGCCAAAAACCCACCGACGACGCCCCTTTATAAAGACCCGGCCTCACCGTGTTCCTCCACGCCACTAGAGCCCGAGCCCTCGCCTCCCAGAGCGCCGCCGTTCAGTTTTTCCCCCTCCCCTCTGTTTCGGCTCCGGCCGCCTCTCGCCGGCTCCACCGACCTCCGCTACCCTTGTCGTCAGCATCTTCGGGCCCGCCGTCCATCGCCCGTCATCGGCCTCCTATCCGTTGGCCGAGGAGATCACCGGAGCAACTCGCCGCCGTCGACCCCGAAGAGCACCACCGCCCCTTCTCATCGCCGGTCGCCATCAATCACCCTTCGCCGTCATCGCCGGTACCTACGTGCTCCTCATCCTCCCCTCTATCCATTTTTGCCGGAAAATATGGCCTTAGGCCATCGCCGACGCCGGTGGGGGCTCGTCGCCGCTCGGCCGGAGCTGGAGACGATGGTCTCTGTCTTCCCCCGTGCTGCGAGCGTGCCGGACGGGACATCCACCGTGCGATCGCGGATGAACGGCTACGATTAAGACCGGAGAGCAAGGGCCCAGATGGCTTTGACCGGGGTTGACCGGTATCGGTCAATCTGAGCCCTCCGATCTCACTTAATCGCCCCGCCCCGCCGTGGACCACTGGATCTGGATCCAACGGTCCAGATCTGGCCGGTCCAGCGCACAGTGCGCGGGTCCATGGTGGACCTGGCTCACCGTGGACCCACAGCTGTTTCTGGTTTAAATAAAATTCAGAAAAATGGTTTAAACTTCCAAAATTCATATCTTGCTCAAATCAACCCCAAATTTCACCATTTCAATTCTGGAAAATTTGTCTTTTTATTCTCTACACTTTTATGCAATAAAAACAATATGTTGATTTGGCACATAATAATCTTATTAAATAATAAAGAAAAATCCCCTTTAGGAATTAATTAATATTTCAATAAAATAATTCAGATAAACCCTTAAAAATTTATAAAATAATATCAGAAGATACAATGGCTCTATTTCACTGTTATTAACACAATAAAAATGGAAGGACCATGTTGTCCATGACATTTTGTTAATTAACCTTCCTAAAGACCCCTCTAGGGTTTAATTAATATTCCATTTAAATAATACAGAAAAACTCTTAGAAATTATATAATAATTTTTGATGATATATTGAATCCAGTACACTGTTTATAAGTCAATAAAAATATAATAAGTCATTTTTCCCATTTTAGATTCTTAAATAAACATTTCCAAGACCCTTTAAAACAAATGATTAATTCATATAATGGAAATACAACACTTTACAAAAAATATCATGCAAATGACATAATAAATTCAAAAGGACTTAGTGACTTGATTCTACTGTTTTAATACAATAAAAATAACATGTTCACTTTGCTCACTTTAATCTATTAATTAATATTGCAAAAGCCCTTGTAGGATAATTAAGTAATGCATATAATAGAAGTTAAACACTTTATATAAATGTCATGACAATTTATATAATGAACTTAGAGGACTCAATGACTTTATTCCACTGTTTGTAATATAATAAAAATAGAATATTCATCTTGTCCACTTTGATCTATTAAATAATATTACAAAGGCCCTTTTAGGACATGCAATTAATGCATTTAAGAAGAAGCCAACCCTTTATAGGAAATATCCTAAAAAAATTATATATAACAACCTCAGGTAACCTAATAACTTAAGTCCAGTATTTTTACTACAATAATAATAAGGTTATTCAATACCTTTTTACTACAACTTTAAAAAGGGAAAAATAAAACCCCCTTAGGAAAAATAATTACATCAAGTTATAAAATTAAGGAATCTCATTAAAAATTAATCTTAAATGTTTAAGTAACAAATCCCTAAAAGTTAAGACTCTATCTCCTTTACTTTATCCAACATAAACATGTATGTTAGTATGATTGATTGTTTTGGATTGTTTATTGAATGCTTTATTTACTTTTCCGTATCAAGAAGACTACGACGTCGTCAAAGATCCTGAGTCTTACCCCGAGGTTCCACCTTCACCATTCACGGATTAAGGCAAGTCATCGACCACCTCTGTGGAAACAGTTGATCATATTTGAGCCCATGTTTTAATAAACTATCGCTATAACTCATAGGTTAATATTGCATTAGTCAAATATCAAGCCTTACACTTATAATTATTAGATCCCCGTCCTTGTGTGCAAACCCAAGCCATGCTTATTGAGCCTTAACTCCTTGTCACTCTTCAAATATTATATTAGCTAGTGCCCAATGTACCGGCACAACTGCTATAGGATAAAAATAATGAGTCTTAGATAGATGGATTCTGGTATATGAAATACCCCGTTATTCTTGTCTCTGAACTCTGTTGGAGTAGGCTATGTTATAAGTATGGTGGGTTCCGGGTGCAAGCTCGGAAACTGGTTGGTCGCACCCGGGGCACTATAAGGACCGGTCTGCGGGATCTGTTGCAAAGCACTTCCGTACCAACCACAAGTCTAATGGGTAAGTCCTAACTGGAAGTGTGGAACACTCCGTCTCTCGGCACCATAGTGGAGGGGGCAAGGGGCTAGCCTGCGGGCGACTTGTACCAAAGGAGGCTCAAGGGGGGGTATGGTGGGGCACCGACGCGTCGGGACACCATATGAAACCTATAAGAGGGTGCTGTTGAGTCGGGGAGGACTATATGGAAGGTTTTGGCACAAGTTCCCGTGAAATGGGTCATCTCGTTACACTTTGGTGTAAGTTCTGAGTGCGTGCCTTGTGGGTACAGTGGTATATCTCTGATCAGAGTAATCCAATCTTTTCGAAAAGCCGAGCCCACGGTCAAGGGCGGGTTGTGTGACTACTCGCAGTTAGTTTACAATTGGTTGAATGATTGAGTTATTCATGGCATGTAAGGACTGTTGTGCGAGGAGGTGAAACATACTCCTCGAGTTAGAAGTTGATGATGCATACACATGTTTACTTTTCAGTACTAATAAATTGATCACACTTAATGCTTTACAAATATGCTGCTTCCGCAAAACTAGCCACTATCTCCCTTGTTACTACCTTGCATTATATTTGCATTCGGTGGCTTGCTGAGTACTCCTGTACTCACCCCGTTGATTTACAACATCAGAGCCCGTCTACTACGAGGAGGATGCAGGTCTGGAGTAGCGACCCAGTCAAGGCAAGACTGGAAGGAGGCGTTCATCTAGGACCCTTGATTTTATTAGTTTCTCTTCACTTTCATTCACTTTTGTATTAATGCGGTCTACGAACCGTGAATGATTGCCCGTATTGTACGTGGTCGATTGATGAACGTCTTGGTTTATTGATTTTCTTTGGAATTTCAATAAAGGTCCTGATTTATTAAATCGGGGCGCGACAAGAAGGTAGCTGCAGAGGTCATGGATCATCTTTTAGGTGTCTTAGAGTACTTCGGTACTTTTTGGACACTATCTTCGAGTGACAACATCCCCTTGCTGCGACGACTGAAAATGATCCAAGGAGCAGCGAAGATGATGAAGACAGTGGGTATTCGATATGGAGAACTCTCCGGCCAAGTATCTGCTCTCGGAATACTTCGTTACTACGAAGATCTAGGGCTATTAGTAGCACCAGACTTGGGGGCGGCTCCTATTACCTTCGATGACAACCAGCTGCTAAACCCTTCCGAAGATGTGGTCGCAGCCTAGCATGCCTTCCAAGCGTCATGGAGAGCCGAAGGTCGAACATCGATCAAGGCTTGGATCGATGAAGGGCTTCGTCAAAAACAAGCTCGGTCTCAAGCTTCGAGCAGCCAGCCTCCGCGAGACCCGCAGGTTTAGTATTGTTTAGGGGTCCAAATATGTAAAAATTATGCTTTCATCTGTTATAAATGAAAACTTATTTGGAAATGTTTTTAGGCTTCCCAACCTCGTATGGATGATCTTGAAGTATTAAATGTTACCGAAGAACTTCGCCTGCTATGGGCTACCTTCGATCTTTTAAAACTTCACAAACGACCTCGATTTCTGATTCCTCAAGAAAGCTCCAGTGCGATTGCGCCCGAAATACGCAAAGATATATTATCTTATATTAAAGAGGAAGTAAAAGAAGTTAACTTGGAAACCTCATCTTCTAAAGACATTGCGTGGTCTGAAGAAGAGAATACTGCTGAAGAACAAGGAAAGAAGCCTAAAGAACTTCGAAGCTGGGAGAGAAGCCCCGAGCGACTTCGAACTTGGGCTGAACTCCAACAGGAACAAAAAGATTTTTGAGCTTCGAGGGGAGGGAGAAGAATTAAACGTAAAGTTATTAGGACTCCTGGCTCTGGAACTAATCATTCTGGCTTTAGTGGTAGCTCTAGGGATCGAAGGGGTCTTTGTTTCCTTCTTGGTATAGACACAGATTTTTTATAATGTAATGTAATCTGTTCGAATGATAAAGATTAAGATTTTAAAATTGTCTCCCTACTTCCCAGCCCCTCTTTTGGCATAAGAAACTTCGAAGTGTAGTCGAAGATGTTAGGCGCAAAGAAAAAGACTTAGGAGTACAATTTTGGAGGCTCAGAGCCCCTTAGCAACTTAGAGATTGATTAAAATCTCACAAAATGTCTTCGACTACTTGGAGTCTATAAACTGGTAACTTAGTACCTTTTGTTTGAAAGTAATCACTTCGGACTAATTTTCTGGACACCTTAGAATCCAAAATGATTGGTCACTTTGGACTCTTTTTACAGATATTCGAAGCTTATCAGCTCAAACTCTGTTCTGTTTGGCCTCCTTTGGCTCTTTTTGCGAATGCTATCAAACCAGTGGTTCGAAATTCGCAGTGGTCTCCTTGGACTCTTTTTACGGATGCTTTCAAGCCGAAGCTTGGAATCTGCATTATTTGGTCTCCTTCGACTCTTTTTACGGATGCTTTCAAGCCGGTGGCTTGGAATCCGTTTTTCAGTGACTTTCCCACCTCATCGGAAGCTTTGAACAAGTGGTTTGATGTCCGAAAAATTGGTTCAAATGAATGACACTTCCCTCACAGCCAACTTCATTCTTCCAGTGCGTCCACTAGAAGTAGGAAGTGTTTGAGAGGTAGGCATTATCTGAACCATGAACTTTATTAATTCAGAAGGTGTTTACAAATGATTACAAGGAGCCCCTATGCGAAATATCGCTTTAAGTGCTCCGCATGTCAGGCATGCTTTAACTCTTCGCCTTCTAAATTAGCTAGCTTAAAAGAATCAGGGCGTCCTGAACGGAGAATAATGTATAGACCTTCCTACTTATTTCCTAATTTCCCTAGTGCTATAATGCTTCACAAAACTAGATGACCTGGCTTAAGTTCATTAAGCTTAACCTTCGGGTCAAACCAAGTCTTCGTCTGCTGCTGATACTTTGACAAATTGGCGATAACTCGAAGTCTTGTTTCTTCTGTTAAATCAAGCGAAGTTTGCCTTTCTCCTTCTATTTTAGGTTCGGTGCTGCGAAGAGATCTTCCTTTAAGCTCCGTTGACGTCATAGCTTCGTCTCCGAATAATAGTCTGAAAGGATTGAAACCTGTGGACCTTGTTTAGGTGGTCTGAATGGACCATAAGATCTTTGGGAGCTCTTTGGTCCACAGCCCTTTTGCCAGCCCTACTATTCTTTGATTCAACCCTGACAAGATATTACCATTGGCTCTTTCTACAACTCTGTTAGACTGAGGATGGCGCACAACAACGAAGCATATTTGTATGCCAAGATCTTCGCAAAACTTCCTAAAGGGCTCTGCATCAAACTGTGTCCCATTGTCAACTTTGAGCTGTCGAGGTACTCCGAACCTGCATATAATACTTTTCTAGAAAAAATTTTGTACATTATTCGAAGTGATAGCTGTGAGGGGTTCTGCTTCGACCCACTTGGAAAAATACTCAATTGCTACCACTGCAAATTTCAAATTTCCTTTTGCTACTGGGAAAGGGCCAATAAGGTCTATCCCCCATCTGGACATGGGCCAAACTGGGGCAATGACTTGAATAGTTGTTGGCAGACGATAACTTCTTCTTCCCATCCATTGACAACCCTGGCATGTGTGGACTAGGCTCTCCGCATCAGCTACTATTGTAGGCCAATAAAGCCTCTAGCAAAGTGTTTTTCCTGCCAAAGCCCGAGGGGCCAGATGGCTACCACAAAGGCCTTCATGAATTTCTCGGAGTATTTCTTGACCTTCGGCTTTACATATACATCGGAGTAGAGGGGAACATACTCCGGCCTTATAGAGAATACCGTTGTTTATATGATAGTTTCGAATTCTGATCTTTAACCTCGAAAGTTGTGGCCCTTCAGGCAAATTTGCTTCACCTTGCAATAATTCCATAATTGAACTTTGCCAATCAGTACTTGGAATGGAAAGAACTTCCGCAGGAGGGATCTGTGGCACCGAAGGTGAACTAAGCTCTTCGTAAAAAAACTCCTTCCGGAATGTCCATAGCTCCGGCTGTAGCTTTTGTCAAGATATCAGCTTGCATATTTTCAGCTCTGGGTATACTTCGGATGAAAATCCCTTTAAATGCCGCTTCAATCTTACGGATCTCTTCCAAATATTTTGCAAGCTGGGGGTGATGGACTTGAAAACTTTTATCAACGTGCCCTGGTACAATTTGAGAATCTGTTTTAATAACAACTCTTGTAGCCCCTAAAGCACGTGCCTTTCGAAGTCCTAACAAAATTCCTTTATACTCCGCTGTATTATTGGTGGACTTAAAGTTGAGCCTTGCGGAGTACATTGCTCTTTGCCCTGAAGGCGAAATTATTATCGCTCCAACACCTGCTCCAGATGCTTGGAAAGCTCCATCAGAGTATATGGTCCATATTCCTTCATTAGGTTTCTCCGGAGCCCATACTGCGGAGGGAGTCCATTCTGCCACAAAATCTGCCAACACCTGTGACTTGATTGTTGTCCTTGCCACGAAGGAGATGCCGAAGGGTGCTAATTCAATAGCCCATTTCCCAATTCTTCCTGTAGAATCCTTGCTGCGGAGCATATCTCCTAAGGGATACGAAGTTGGTACAATCACATTATGTGCTAGGAAATAATGCCTTAACTTCCTCGAAGCCATTATCAGAGCATAGGTGAACTTCTGAAGTTCAGAATATCTTGTTTTTGCTCCAGACAATGCTTCGGATACAAAATAGACTGGATTATGTACCAACTTCCCATTGAAATCAACTTCTCTGACTAGGACTGCACTGACAACAGAGCCAGTAGCTGCAAGGTAAAGAAGTAGGGTTTCGTCCGCAACAGGCACCGTGAGTGTAGCAAGGTTACTGAGATAATTCTTAATATCATCAACCTCTTTTGACACTCCGGTGTCCATGCAAAATCTTTGGACCCTTTCAATGCTTTGAAAATGGGCAAACTTCTCTCTGCAGACCTTTCTAGGAACCTGCTAAGTGCTGCAAGGCGGCCAGTTAGCTTTTGCACCTGCTTCAAATTTTTTGGAGGAGCCATCCTTTGTAATGCAGTTATTTGAGTGGGGCTAGCTTCGATCCCTCTGCTTGAAACTAGATACCCTAACAATTTTCCAGCTTGAGCCCCGAAGATACATTTTTTGGGGTTAAGACGGACTCCACATGCCCGAAGGCTATTGAACGTTTTTGCTAAGTCTAGGCTATGTTGGTGCTTTTGAGCACTCTTTATTACAATGTCATCCATATAGGCTTCTACATTGTGGCCCATTTGATGACCTAGAGCTTTAGCAATTAACCTCGAAAAAGTTGCCCCAACATTTCTTAAGCCGAAAGGCATTCTTACATAGCAGAAGACTCCCGACAGAGTTACAAAGCTTGTTTTGATTTCATCTTCGCACTTTAACCAGATTTGATGATAGACAGAATACGCGTCGAGGAAGCTTAATAACTCTGAACCAGTAGTGGAGTCAACTAATTGATCAATTTGGGGCATGGGATAGGGGTCATGGGGCATGCTTTATTCAATGATGTAAAGTCAATACACATGTGCCACTTCCCGGAAGATTTCTTCCTGATGAAGATTGGGTTGGCTAGCCACTCTGTATGAGCTACTTCTCTGATAATCCCAGCCTTCAACAACTTTTCCACTTCTGCCTTAGCTAGGATGGCCCTCTCCGCAAATAACTTCTGGAGTCCTTGTCGAACAGGCCGAACCCTCGGGGTTCACAAGCAAGCTATGTTCAATAATATCCCGACTAACTCTGGTAATGTCCTCATCAGACCATGCAAAGACATCTAAATTTTCTTCAACTACTTTTTCTAATGAAGTAGCGACTTCTGGAGGCAAATCCTTGCCGAACTGAAATGAATAGTCTTTGCCGTCTTTGACAATAACCTTCGTTATAATCTCTCCTTTGGGGCTTGGTCTTGGGAAGGACTTCTTCGAAGGTTCCCCTGAAGCAGAGATATCCTCCAGGTTGCCTTATACGTTGTTCACTTGTCTCGGGTCAAGAGGGGGCCATGACCATATTCTACTCTTCGCGCCGTGGCCTGATCTCCGAAGACAGTGAGCACTCCCACTTGCGTGGGCATCTTCATACACAAATAATTATGATGCGCCACGGCTCCGAACTGATTCAACATGCCCCTCCCGAAGATAACATTATATGCATACGGGGCATCCACAACATCGAAAATCACCTCCTCCGTCCTGGCCAGTAGCCCCTCTCCGAAAGCGACCTCAAGACCTATTTGGCCGAGGGCATCAAGAGGGGGTCCTGCAAAGCCTTGCAAAGGACGAGCTGCGGGGAGAAGATGCTTCCTAGAAATACAGAGCTGATCGAAGGCTTGGACGAAGATAATATCTGTTGAACTCCCTCCGTCAATCAGCACTCTCCGGACTTTAGTCCCTGCTATATCAACAGTAATAACAAGGGTATCTTCATGCGTAAACTTTATGCCAGCTGCATCATCTACAGAGAAAGATATCAGCACATGGGCCCACTCAGGCATGGTATCTGCGGACGAATAAGTTCCAATATGGCCCACTTCTTGGACATATTCTCTTCGCTGTCTCTTCAACATACTACCGAGAGTCCCTCCTCCAGAAATGGGGAGGACTACTCTTTTTCCTCGATCTTGACCATCTTCCTGCTTCAGAGGTGGCATAATATTGACCACCGGAGCTTGCCTTGCAGGGTCGAAGTTGTCTATACGTGCCACAGCCTGGACAGGCTCCGGACACACCTCGGAAGGAACTCGGTCAATAGTGCCTCGACCCGAGGTTCTTTCAAGTTACTCGCCTCTTAAAGCGAGTATAGACTTGCACGCATCAGTTGCGTGACTTCGATTCTCACTATGGACGCAGCAGAAGAAGGCCTGGGCTTTGCCAGCCGACTTCCCTAGCGGCCTCCAGCCGCTGGTCTTGCTTCCCGAAGCTTGTGAAGTCTTAGGGGAAAATTTCTGCGGAGGTGCAATGTTCAAGACTTCTGAACGAGGATGCTTTTGTCCCGACGCCTGTCATGCTGAACTTCGAAGTTAGGCCCCTGTGAAGGTGTTGAAGTCTTCACTTCCAACTTGACTTCTTGTAGGATTGACGGTGTTGATGTAGTTCTCTGAAGCCACCCTTCTTCTGACCTAGCATACTCTTCAAAATAAGACATCCGCTGAGCAATAGAGGATATTTGTTTCCGATGAAGTTTATCAAGGAGGCCCACATGGGTAACTCCCTCTCGAGCTGCATCAACTATGGAGGACGTAGTCAGCCCTCGAATCTGCGACTTCGTATGGGCGAAGTGCTTGAAAAATTGCCTTAAAGTCTCTCCGGGCAGCTGCTTCACCTGGAAAAGACTTCCTGTAGACATTAGGGGTATGAAGGTACCCTAAAAGTTGCTTATGAACTTCTTCCTTAATTGCTCCCAGGTTCTAATTGACCCTGGCTTCAGGGACCAGAATCACCGCAAAGCCACCCCTTCGAGGGCAAGAGGGAAACACTTGGCCATGGTGTCCCGCACTCCTCCACTGGCCTCAATTGCCAACACATAAGAATGGGAGAACTCCCCGGGGTCCTCGTCTCCAGAATACTTGCAGAGCTTCAAAGTTTTAAACTTAGGGTCGAAGCGCACTTTCTACAGCTCGGGATGTAGCAGAGATGCGCTATCGAAGAAAGCGTTCTCTGGGGCTTCAGGATAAGGAAGTTCGTCGTCTTGGAGCACTTCGGGAATGACCGGGGTGGCCTGAGAACGAAGCCTATCTACGGCTTCTTGCCTCCACCTCGCCACTTCAGCTTGGAGACTGGCCATTTGGGATGCCATGTCTCCAAGATCATCTTCATCTCTTCCAGAAGGACCTTCCGGGTCTTGAGAACTATACATGTCAGTTCGAAGCGGAATCGGAGTTGGAGAAGGGACTCCAGCTGGCCGAAGTATAGATGGGTTGGAGGAAGAACTCCGGCTGCTCGAGGAAGGGGAATCCCTTTGGGGGTCTGAGGTGGAGGAATTACCGAAGGTCCTCCAACCTCAACTGTGTTTGAAGATCTTACTCCGGAGGTCCGAGGGGACCTCCGAGTAGGACTACCACTTGAACTCTGCTTCGGAGGCATGGTTTTGAGAACTTGGTAAAGAACGAAGTTTTTTGGACTAGGCTCCCCACGGACGACGCCAACTGTTGGCGTAAAAGATTACGCTAACAGTTTCTAGAAATTAGAAACTAACAAACGAAGTGTTTGCGAAGTGAACTATTTCAAGCCTCCGAATTGGATAATAGCTCGAAGTAGTTCGAAGATGTGTATTTAATAACTCAGTATTCGATGATCATTACAGGGTAAAATGGGGGGTATTTATAGGCCAAAATCTTAAGGAAAAGACCTTTTTACCCCTCTATTACAACCGACATAGTGGAAACTATTTGGTACCCTTAATAGGGCTAAAATGGTAAAAGACTAATCTAATGAGAAAGAAGATAAGTCTTCCATCTTAGCTGGCAGGGAGGTTCTCCGAATAGTCGATGTTTGAAGCTATACTCCGAACAAGAGCCCACTTTGATTCTTCAAACTTGACCCGGTACTAAATCGGAGTTAAATACTGGAACTCCGGTTTAATAGTTTGCCTTCGTCTTGTTATTGTAGTGACCCTGAGGATGAAGTATTTTCCCCAACAATAGCACACTTGAAAACCATGATGCATCACAAAAAGCGTATGAAGAGTATTAAATGCTACCAATTGGCTCTAGCATTAATACCCTAAAATACCAATCTCTACGGTTTGAACTAAACTGATGCAGCATAAAGATGTGTTACCAAGAGCATGATGAATAAAATAGATCTAATTGATATAGCAATAGATAACTCATCGACTAAAACTTTGTGGACGTTGGGAAAACATATCGAGCCGAACCATCCCATATGTATACCTATCAATGCCATGGATCGAACCCAACTGAGATAGCATGCCATTAATGATTGACATATGATCTGATCTAGTATGATGAGCTAAACCACCATGATTGGTAAATACACATATTCCATCAATAGAGAATAGTGCGAGAAAATGAATCAATGAATAGAACCGATAACTAGCAAACCTAATCCATCTGATCACAGTATCAGACCCAACCAAGAAAGCCATGAACATATGAATCAGTTTATCAAACAAGCTATCCCAATTGAAGTCAGAGATCAGACTCAACCGATGCATCCATAACTTCGATGGAGAATCATCCTAATGCTATGTACTTAAAGTTGACAATGCGCCGAAGGGTTTAATTAGTTGAGTTGTGTGAAGTTGTTAAAATGACCCTAGGCTTACATATTTATAGCCGGGTAGACACGCTATCTATAGATAACACAAAATCCTAACTAGTTTATTTATTTACTAACTAAATAAAAACTAATCATGAAGTATAAGCCTACATCGCGTGTAGCCCGTCTTCGCCTGTTAAGCCTCTATCAGTAACCCATCGACTTTGTTAATTGGTTTGCCTAGTCGATGGCACACTGGTCCAAATTTTGGTGTCAACAAAAACCAAACAAAGTCCTAAACCACTCATTTACATCATCCTTCTTGTTTTTCTTCAACGTTATCTTCCTCATCAATCGATATCTCGATGACAACTCCATCAATAACATTATAAATTGCAGTACATGTACTTACTTTAGAATCGTAGTCTTCCATTATCAACCTATCACTCTCTGAGTCCTCATCATTTTGGAGAACATGCAAAATGCAAGAGTCGTTGGAGGTTGTGAAAGCCATGACTCAAATCTAAACACACACAAAAAGAAAACTATTAAAATTGTCGCTCCAAAAAACAAAATGGATAGATAGTTAGCAAGATAAAATGCTAGTGTGCAAGAGAATGAAGGAGAACAAGACAGAACAGAGCAGGATAGAGAAGAAGAGAACACCACTATTAATATAGAAGTAACTTTAATATCGATTGACTATATTAACCGATAGTAAAGGATGACAGATGCAATTGTTGAAATGACGTGTGTGAAAATTTATGTATAGAGTGATGTATTTAGTACCAGGTGACATTATCAATTGATACTACAGTGGAGATGAAGCAACGAGCGTGTTAACGCAAAACTTTCTGTATAGAGTCATATCATTAGGACCGGTTGGCATGATCAACTGGTATTAAAGGATAGGTGGGCGCAATTACCGATGCAACGTGCACAAAACTTTCAACATGGTGTCATACCTTTAGTACTGGTTGACATTATCAACCAATACTAAAGTGCAACAGAAAATTGTCCATTAATATCGGTTATATCTATCCGTAACTTTTTCTCTCTTTTTTACTATTTTAGATTATTTTTAGTACCATCTCAAATTAGAATGAGCAATGAATGAAAGTTCACTTATCTGGTATCGAATTATTGAGAGTTGAGAGAGTTTGATTCAAAAATCAGATATTACATTGCGTAGATAGTAGTATATTATTAAAGTAACCTTCTTATATAATTTAGTAACGATTTACATGTGAATATATAAAGGTTGACTTCAATTACAGTACTTCAATTTAGTAACGATCGAAATCTAACAAGTTTACTATGGGCTGGCAGCTCTACCGTTAGCGCGTCTAGATAAACTTTTGAGTTAGTGTAAGAATTTATAATAGCATTTTTGTGACAGACATTCACCACATTTAAGTCCAAGAATTTTTTTGAGTAAATTATGCCATTGTTATTCCGTAATATATACCTGAAGACAATCCGAACCCATATTTAACAATAATTATATTGTCATTTCAGCTAAAATCTGACGTGATAAATGATTTATTGATACGAGAGAAACAATGTTTTATGTAAGAAGCCAGCTATACATAATATTTAAGGAAACAAATAATGGAATCACTATGGGAAAACATGGGTTCACCGAGGGCGTTGGACATTCGGCGAAGGGTTCACTAGCAAAGAACACAAGGCAAACCCGCCATCCCTGAATAGGTGTTTACCGAGAGTTTTTTATTGGGCACTCAGTGAATCCTTTACCAGATGCTCAGTCTGAGCAGTAATAGTTTGGGACGTCGGTGATGTCACTAAAAGGGGGGGAAGAGGGGACGGGGGAGGACTGGGATTGGGTATTTTTGGAGTGAGAAGAGTTAAAGCTAAAGGGGGAGAGGAAATGGACAACATATGTTGTGGATTGATGACGTGGACAAAGGCATGGATCGATGACGTGGTCAGTAGGGGTGGCAACGGGGCGGGGCGGGTCCGGGTTGGTGAATACCAGACCCGAACCCGGACCCGGTAGGACCCGGCCCCGTTAGCCCCGCGGGTGAAATTTTTCACCCGGACCCGGACCCGTCGGGTCCCCGCAAACCCGTCGGGTCCTCGCGGACCCGTTTTGAAATTTAAAAATATACAAATGACATAATTTATAAATCACAAATATAACAAAATTCAAACTAAATATCACCGTAAATCATCTTGTTTACATTTTCCAACATTCCAACAAACAAAATTCATCAATATTAAAGTTAGGTTTTTTATCATCTTACATTAGACCAATATATATATACATATATATACATATACATATACATATGCATATATAAATATACATATATACATATACATATATAAATATACATATATAAATATACATATATACATATACATATATACATATATAAATATATACATATATATAAGTTTTTTTATTTATTGGATCGGGTACCCGCGGGGACCCGCGGGTTAAATAATCAACCCGAACCCGAACCCGACATTATGCGGGGCCCCGACCCGATGAACCCGCGGGTGAAAAATTGAACCCATCCCCGGCCCCGTAGGGGCGGGTCCCCGGCGGGTCCCCGGCGGGTCCCCGGCTCCACCGGGGATATTGCCACCCCTAGTGGTCAGAGACACAAACTAATATATAAAAAATAAAAAAATATTTGCCAAGTATTTTATGGGCCACTCGTCGAACACTAGTTTTTGTCGAGTGCTCTTATCTCGTACTCGCAAATTATTTTGTTATTTTTAAGTTTTTTAAATGTGCTTTTCAGTTTTTCTTGAAAATATTCTAAAAAACAAATTTTCAAGACAGCTTCTAGGTACCGTATCATGACACCACGACAAGTCTCACATTTTTTATACTTTGTTTTATTTTTTAAATTAAAAAACCAATAAGGTGTATATTGTTGATTGAGTGTCATTACCTATATATCTCAAAAATTATTTTAATTTAGTGGGTAAGGCCTAAAAATAAACTCAAAATATGAATATGATTTTTTTGACAATTTAGTTTATTATTTCATGCACTTGTAGTTCAAATTTGACATGTCTCAATTTAAATTCTAGAAATACAATTAATGGATTAAAAACGCTAACTGACCTAGAAAAATATCAATTTTTTTCATGAGATAAGATACGTTGTATTTTGATTATATTTTTTAAGTTCAAAATAACGAAGATTTAACCATTGATTAACATTCAAATCAAACACATTCCTTGTTAAAATTCTAATTCATTCTCGAAGAATGTTCGATTTCTAAACATCGAATGTGATAACTTTTTCAAATATTTTTAAATTTTTATCACAGTATCTACATATCATATCATAATACCATGACATGTGTCATATTTTCCACACTTCATTTAAATGCCACAACCTAAATTTTTAAAAGGTTCTTTCAATTTAGGGGATAAAAACTTAAATTGGACTAAAAAACCTGAAATATGATTTTCTATAAATTTTGGTTCATTATTTCAAGCCTTTGCAGTGCAAATTTCACCTATTCCAATTTAAATCCTAGAAACATACTTAATAAATTTAAAACAACAAACAGATCTTCAAAAATGCAAAACTTTTACATGGAATAAGATATGTTGTATTTTGAGTGCAGAAAAAAATTTAAAGATTAAATAAAGTGGCAAATATAACATAGGCTTAGAAACATTTTTTCACACAAAACGAGAACTATCCTAGGTTTGCCGAGTGTTCTAAAAAAACCTAAAAAAAATTTTTCCCGTCCAAACACTCCATCACAAAAAAAAATGTTTTTTTGCTGAGTGACAAACTTTGCCGAGTGTATTTTTGAAAGTTTGTAGAGTGTGTTTTGTTAGCACTTAGGGTATTTTTGTTCGCCGGATATCCCTGGATGGGATAAGGTCATTCTATCCAGCCAACTATTTGGTTGAAGGGCGAAGGTGGATGAAATGACTAACCCTTAGTGGACAATCCTATTCATCGAGTGCCTAAAAAAATAGGGTCGGTAAAGAGCTAGGCACTCACAAAGATATATTTTTCCCTAGTGGATTGGGAGAGAAAAGATTGAGAAGATAGATGGTTAAATACAAATTTATTTTGAACAGAAGATAAATAATTTGATACAAATTTATTTTAAAGAAACTATCATACAGTATATATATAGTGATATTTAAATAAAAGTAAAGTAAGACACCACCGTGTATATATATGGAGGAAAACTGTCTAATTAAATGGTAAAAAGAACTTGAGCAATACAAGTTAGCTTTGGCTTATGTATCCATCATGGTGTGATCAAATAAGCATGGAATTATTAATTACTTGTTCTCTGAAATGATGAGCTGACATAATTATTCAAATGACTAATATATGGATTAATTAAGTATTATAGATTATAACGCTAATGAAGAAGTTGAAAATGTTATTTAAGCCATGCTGGTAAAGAATTATTTTGAGAAATTTTTCTTTAAAGGCATGATAATGCATAATCTGATGATAGATTGTTCTAAAATAATAATTAGAATAATAAATCTATGCATTAGTTAAGTACTATAGATAATAAAGCTAACGAATAAGTTAAAATGTTATTTAAGTCACGTGCCGATTAATAAGTTTTTAAGAAACTATATATTTTTTAATTATGATACAAATAATTTGATGGTAGATTATTTGAAATAATAAGATTAGAATGGCCTCAGTTAAGATGCACGTCCCATCTAAACGACTGCATATCTACAATAATCATGGCTCCATCTCAAGGTAAGCTGAAGCTCCGCTCCGTCAGACGAACACCAATCTCCACTCCGCCGTCCCTACCAGCTCCGGCCACCGCCATGGCTTCGGGCGAGGGAGCACGGCGACGAGGTTGCATTGGCGCCATCTGACAGGAAATTAGACGGACTAGAAAAAGAAACGAAAATGACAGCAGCAATTAACCACAATTGGCACAGCACTTTCGATGGGACATCTCAAGGAGACCAGACCTTTGCTCCACCCTGAAGCCCTAGTGTCAATGACAGGTGGGTCCTACATCGCATGGCCCACATTTAGATATGTAAGAGTACGTTGAGGTCGCCCAGGTTTTCCTTCTCTATTATCAACGTCCTCGTAAATTGGGCGGTATAGTTCCTTTATCCTATGCTGAGAAAGGGATTTTTGCATAAAAGCCTGCAGATTTTTGTTGATTCTATATCCAGCGGATATAGATTGGGATTTAAATTTATATCACAGATCCATGAGCTCAGATAGCCGGTTTGAATCGGTTCAGATAGTCAGTTTGAATTGATTTCAAACCACTAAACCCATGAGTTACTTGATTATTCCTGCTTTTGTTTTGGTTTTAAATTTTGTTTCATCTTTTGTTTCTGTTTTAGAGCAAGATCAATAATTTAGCTATAGTTGTTGGTTTTATATTTGTGTCATGTCACATGTAGCTAATCTAATATCTAACTCATATAATAATTAGTTCGTTATATGTATCATACATTTAATGTGTAATATATTACGCCATCTCACAATGTTCATTGGAACCTGTGTATGAGTGGGTTGTTAATTAGTAGTCCGCTTTTAGGGCATGTACAATGGTATAGACATCTGTCGTCCGTAGATTTTTGAAATTTACAACATAGACAACTAAATAGTCAACTAGTACAACCCATAGACAGTAGTTGTCTGTTTAATTGTTTAGAAAATATTTAATGCTTGTATGTAACCATGACTCATAGATCTTTAAATATGGATTGGAGCATGAGCACTTGTTGTCTCTTGACCAAGAGACGGCTTGCATCTCTCTCATCATTTATTGCTGTGAAATGGGGGGTTTTTGTAAAATAGTCAGCTTATATACAGCTCTAAAACTACTATTGTACGTGCTCTTATTTTCTCTCCTTCCTTCTCTCTTCCACCTCACTACTAATCTGATACAGCAAGTTTTGTAGCCTGGTTACATAAGTTTATTATACTTGCTCTTAGCTTTCGTTTTACCTCCATATATATCTTTTGCTTCAGTTTAGATTCCGTTTTAAATTTTGTTGTAGATTCTGCCTCAAATTCAGTTTCCGCTTTAGATTCAACAAATTTGTGGGTTTTTGGTCGAGTTTCAGATACTCGATGAATTCTAGCACGGATTTGATTAATCTTTACTTCGCGGCGCTGATACATTTTTATCGAACCTAGCTTTAAAGCTGTTGTTATTCTTATTCTGTACTCCTGTTTTTCTCATTCACATTTTCTTTAATTTTTTTCTACAATTATTGAAAAGGTCTCCAATATGCTAACAGGTACATTAAACATATGGCCAACTTAAAAGCAAGTGGATGCGAAGAACAAGAAATCTGTATCAAAGAGGATAGGTCCAAGATAACTTATGTATTTAATAGAATGGCACTCGGCTCTCTGGTCGCAGAAACATGACATTTTAAATATAAAAAATGCAACTTTGATCAATAATTTCTATCTTTTGCGAAGTCAATAATTTGTATTGTAATATATATCTATAAAAACCAAAAAAATAAGTTATAGATTGTTTATTTTTTAGACTACAAAATACACATGTTTTCTAATCTAGTTAAAAATATATAAAATGGATTCCTCAGCGTAGAAAATTTAAGAAAAAAAATCGAGTGCAACATTTTTTCTATCTAGAGGTTTCAACTTTCAACAGGCATATTTTAAACGCTACCAGAAATTGTCTATAAACTGTACAATCGTCCATTTTAAAACACTGGAAGTATTTTTAAGGTCTCTTTGGATTGAGAATGAATTTTGTAGAGATTTTAAAGCATTCAAATTATTTGGAAATTTTCCTGCTAGGTTATTTGGAACATAGGATTTGAGCTTTAAAAATTCCTATGATGGCTTTTCACAACATAAGCTCAAATCTCATTTTATTTTTCTTTTTGAGAATTCCGATGTATCTTCCTCCATCTTCTTTGTTCTCTTACTGTAAGTTCTTATGTTTATTTCTTTAAAGCCTTATAAATATATCATTTTTAAAATTCATATGTTTTAGATTCTCGTTGAACTCATCTGAATAAGTATTTTAATCCTATATTTTTTTAAATGCCGAAGAATCCCTAACTACCCCATGAGTTTAGCCGATACATCTCTACTATTATAAAGCGGCAACTTACTCGTACCCTAAAAAAACCGGTGCAACCACCGCCCCCGTCCCTTGAGCGCGACTGCGCGACGTGCGCCGTGCCCCGCCCCCTGCGCCATGCAATGCATGCGCTGCGCGCATGATTCAGTGCATGAGAAAGAAAAAGAAAAGAGGAAAAGAAAAAAAAGAAAAAAAAAGAAAAAAGAATAAAAAAGAAAATAAAAAACGAGAAAAAGAAAATTGTATTTATATTTCAGTCTTTTAATTTATGTATTTTGCACGGAAATAAAAAACCTATTATAAAATAAGATTATGTTGCAAAGCACCGTACGTACGTGTAATGCTAAGCAGTGCGAGACAATCTATTTTGTAGCGTTTGGGCATGGATGCAAATAAAGAATACACTGATGGCCTAGTTTTGAAGAACTACACTTTAAATGAGGACCTTGGATTCTGGCGTCCCTCGGGCAGCGGCATAATCTCCTCCTGCTACCACAGTGCTCCTCTCAATAGGCTCATCAGACTCATCACTCCACAGCAGAGCAGAGTAGAGCAGACAGCAGTATCCAAACCTTGTTCTTGCTGTTTCCATTGATCAATCTCTCTAGTATCTCCCTCTTTTTAGTTCTGCTGCTTTTTCCTCGAAAGAAAGGACGGATTTTGTTTGCTACCAGCAGATATGTTGCGTTCGGTAGCTTCTCTTGACCTGGACTTGATTTTGTTTGAGTTCTTTTGATGCCAAGACTTGATCCTGGTCGGTCTTGTTTGCTCAATCAAGCAGGGTCCAGTTGAGTTTTTTCTGAACATTTTTCTGATCCTTCTCTGAGAGTTTCTGAATATTTTTATCGTTTGGCACCATCCCTAAGAAGTAAGAAATCATCTTTGATCGCTGAGAACACGGAGAGTTAATTTGCAGTAGATTAGATCAAGATCACAGTAAGGTTAGATTAAAATTTGCTGGATTATTGTCAACTGCAATGCTGAAGAAGAGGTGTGATCCCCACGCCCCCTCACCTCTCAGCAGCAAGCTCACCAGGCACAGCAATGGCGGCAGGCCATCCCCACTGGCTCTCTCACCGAGGTCACTCCCAAGCTTCTCTCCTAGAAGCTTCTCCATGGACGCACCTGCCTTGAGCCCCACCGCCATGCTCGAGCAGGCCAAGAACCTTCCTTTCGCAAGCCCAAGAAACCCCCCAAACGGTTCCGGCTCCGGCCGTTCTTGCGGCGCCGTCGGCGCCCCGGTCACCGGCCTCGCCGGCGTGCTCGTCGCCAGTGAGGCCGAGCAGGGGTGCTGCAGGAACGGCAGGGTGTTGCTCGGATTGCGCCTCAGGGTGCAGCTGCCTCCCAAGAAGGGGCTCTGCGGCGACATGCCGCCGAGCTCGCCGATCGAGTTCGGCGTCAAGAACAGGGACGCCCAGCTCGCGCTGCTGTCCCCGGTGCAGCGCTCGCCGCTGTCGTCGGCTGCGAGAGCGGCGCAGAGCGAGGTGGAGCTCGCCGAGGACTACACCTGCATCATCGCCCGGGGGCCCAATCCCAAGATGACCCACATATTCGATGACCGCGTCGTCGAGAGCTGCGGCGATGCTTGCTGCCTATTGAGCTCTTGCTATGGGTGCAAGAAGAACAAGGATGCTCTCTTCTTGCAGCATAGGTAAAGCAAAAACTCTGAATTCTGTCTGATGCTTTGCAAGTCAAATTTCCATCTTTGTCAGTAACTCAGTATGGTTAATTCACTTGATATTGCAAATATGAAATATGATATGTGTCAAGATTTGCGGGAGAGTGGTTCATAGCTCAGATGATGAGTTTGATGAACTCTGTTCATTTAGTCAGCACTGAGTGCATTGCTAGTGGAAGTTTCTGACTAGTGGTTTAGGTGGCTTAAATTAGTTCCATGTTACTATTGTTCAGAGATAATGGAATTGCTTTTAAGTACAAGATAAGATCATGGTCATAATTTAATGTCAACCTATTTGTGTAAAGCTACGTCTTTGGCTGCAAATGTGGTGCTCTTGGTCTATTGTCAGCCACTCCAATAAGATTTCATTCATTTGGCTGAAAGCAACATGATTTCTGTAAATAGTTTAGGCACAGCTTGTGGGAACTAGCTTGTAAAGAATTTGATGCTGCATTGCTGTCATTGTGAGCCAACGAGTGACATCAATTCATCTCAGGTTGCATAAATTGGATTTAATACAGGCTATTTTTTTGTGGTCCCTAATTCAACATTGATAGGCAGACTGTAGATCTGGGTCCCCAATCTTTGTCAGTCATTAGTTGCCGGCCCGGAATTTTTCTATGAACGGTGACGTTTCGTCTCCTTGAGTTCAGGATGCCTGATGAGAATGAGATGGACCATAGATATTGGCTCCCATAGTTATGTGCTAATTATTGACTTCTTGGATGCATTGGGGAAATCATTTGTTTTCTTCTGAGTTTTCTTTCAATGAAAAGTTCATGTCTCATTTACAAGCTTGTCTTGGAGGATAGCGATTTTCTCGACAACTGATCAACATATAGTACATATCTGGTTGGATTATATTTCACATTCAGTACATCTCCTGTGCCACTTCTGAATTGTTACTAATTGAACACAAAATCACACAACAATCATTTACTGATTCACCCTTATTTCTCTTTCAGAGGTGCAAAAGCATTCTGCAGCAGTCAATGCTGCCACCATGAAGTGATTTTCGATAAAAGGATTGACGAATTGTCGGACATGTCATTTAAACTGAAGCGCTGAACATCTTCAGCATAAATTTTGGTGATTACCTGCTTATGAATGAGATTATTATTCTACTAAATCTCTTTTGGGCTGAATGGATGAATGTTTTGTATGGTCAGAACTAGCAGTTATGCCCTAATTTTGCTGTAATCCGAAGTTCAGAACTGATCATGAGCAATATTGAGCAGTCTTCCTGCTCCAACTTATTCATTGATCAATTTCAAGACAAAAAACTTTAATTGATTCCGTGTTGAGATATTCTATTGTTTATTCAGTTAGAGTGCACAAAATTTCTTTGGTTGAGAATTATGTGCAATCATTCATTACCATCACAGCAGTTGGGACTGGTAACGTGTGAAATTTCATGGACGCCACAATGAAAAGATCAAGCAAATGGTGTTTTTTGCATTAGCAATGGTAGGATTTGGTGATAGGAGAAAGAAGTATTTAGTTATTTACTTCAAATTTGAAGTCCATAATCAATCATGTTGTTTGTAGAGATTCAATTGCTTTAGTTTGATCCATGCTTCAATGGTCACGAGTACTATCTCTGTTTCATATATTGCAAGTTGTTTGATTTTTTCAATGTCAATTTTTTTAAAAACTTTGACAAATTTCAAATAAAAATATATTAATATTTATAATATCGAGTAAATACACTATTAAACCATATTTAATGAAACTAATTTGATGTTGTGATTATTGGTATATTTTTATAAAAAGTCAAAACTGAAGGAGTAACAATCATTTGGTTAGGCTTTTGTGCGATAAAAATGGAAAAATGATTTTAGGTCCAAAGATTTAAGAACAAGTGAATCTTGATATTTCATATCAAGTTATGAATATAAAACAAAATCACATCCAGAGGACCCTAGTATGTAGGATGTCTTCATGCATCCGAAAAAATCAGAACACCGACAATTATTCAGCTACATAACCCCGTTTCCAAATCTTGCCAGCTAAAATGGAGATCAGAAATACAAGCTTCACTTCAGCTGAAGTCTTATGTGTTCTGTTCATATCTGCTCATTTGAGCTAAATGTATGGGAGAATTAGACAATTACAATATTAAATTTTAAAATAGATAAATCATGACATCCATACGAACTAGCATAAATATATATAATACACTAGTAAATAGGAACATAGCAATCATGATCTCACTAAACATGATTAAGAACCGCACACATATTGCACAGTAGCAGTAGAAGACGTCATGGCCGATGCATAGTTATTCCTGTTGGTATCAGACCACAGACGATGGCGACCAACAGTAGATGTAGACAGAAAACACGTCGTGGTAACAGACGTGAGCAGTCATGTAGAGCGCTTACCAAAAACCTTATATGCCCTCTCTCAGTACAGGATCACAAGAGCAACAGGTTACGGAGACTTGTTCTCTCATTCGTCTGTGCACACTAGGGGATGAGATGGAGAAGGCCACGGCGACAGTGCAATAGAGAGAAGCAAAACCTAGTGCAATTTGAGGTGTTCTGATCTAATTTGCTATGTATTTGGTACAAGCCAAATACTTTGTTATTTATTTATGAGCCGGCTCAATCTCACATCGATCGCGTGATCTAAACCGAGCTATTTCATATACTGATTATGTGCCAAATTATCAAAAATCATAACGATAAAAGGAAGCCACGTCCCTGCAAGGCGACAAGCCGTATTTCGGGGGATCATTCACATAGGTGCTACATGCCCATACTTGAGCCCAAGCCCAACCAGGCCAGGCGAGGTGAGGCAAGCGAGCACACGAGTGTGGAGCTCACTTTCTCTACCTCATATGCATAACTTAGTGGAATAGAGACAACCCCACTATATGAGTTAGTCATCCTCTACCTATACTAGTAATATAAGACTAAAGGTTTCCACTGTCCTTTTGTATGTCATGAGCCTTTGAGATTTATTAGGAATTTCTGAAATAGTTACATGGACCAAGCCCAAAATTTCAACAATCTTGCACGAGATCTTAAATATCCATTTAGAGATTTGTCTATTTTTCACTGTTGTTTGATATACTTGCGTTTTAGTGAGGACTTTTAAGTTGAACTTTCGCCTACAGCTCCAAGTTATAGTACTCATTCACAACTTGAATAATGTGCTATGCCTTAAATTGCAAGTTTTGTGGGAATGAGTTTCACTCAAAGTCATACCTAGTACCAAGCTGCTAGTAGCCTACCTCGTGGGTAGAGTATATGTGTTGTACTCCCTGGTCTCATGATGAGCTTATTAGAGATCACTCAAGTACCCTAGACTACGACGTTTAACAATTAGGCTCATATAAGTGTATTCTTTCATGAATAGTTTGTAGTATAGCATCTTTGCTAATTAAAGCCAAGAGAATTGTAACGCTCAGATTTATTAAAATCCAGATTTTATTGAATTTTCAAAGAAAAACAATAATAATATGTCCATCATGCGACAACGCACATACGGTCAATCATCTGTGGTTCGCAGACCACATTATTACATAAGTATAAAATTTAAAAGAAACTATGAAAATAAGACTACATGATGAACATCTCCGCCAGTCTCGCGTCCTTGACTGGGTCGCTACTCTAGACCATCCTCCTCATAGTACGCAGTCTCTAAAGTGTTTTTCCAACGGGTATGAGTATAGAGTACTCAACAAGACACCGAGAATGCAATAATAATGCAGGGTAATAACAAAGGAATGATGAGGGTTTAAAGTGAGGAAAAGTACGTTTTCAAGTTGCAGCATTTAGTGTAGTCAAATTTAATTATACAGAATAATAAACATGAACAATGCATCACCATCTAACTCGAGAAGTACGTTTTCCCTCCTCACTCAACAGTCCTTACATGCCACGTCATCATGCAACACTCATAAAATTAAACTAACTGCGAGATGTCACACAACCCCCCCTTGACCGTGGGCTCGGATTTTTTGAAAAGATTTAAACTCTGATCAGAGGTGTACTACTATACCCACAAGGCACACACTCATCCCCCACACCAAAGTGTAACAAGATGACCCATACCACAGGAACTCATGCCAAAACCTTAGCATGAGATGCTCCAATCTGATAACACCTGCTCTAGGTTTCGCCGGCGCGCCCGGCATTCTGGGCTAACGTCGCACCCCTTTTTGCGCCACTTCGGTACAAGCCACCCGCAGGTGTTTCTTGATCCATATCCAAGTGGTGCCTCGACTTGGAACACCCCATACCTTAGTTAGGACTTACCCACTAGACTTATGGTTAGTACGGAAGTGTATTGCAACAAATCCCGCAGACCGGTCCTTATAGTGCCCCGGGTGCTACCGACCAATACCCTAGCTTGCACCCGAAACCCACCATGCTTACACACTTAACAAAAACTCCATAACCAACAGAATTCCAGGGGTGAGAGAATAACGGGATCATATAATAGAATCCAAATCACTGCGACTCGTTTTTACCCTATAGTGGTTGTGTCAATACATTAGACACTATCTAATAATACTAGTAATACGGTGATAAGGAGTTTAGGCTCAACAGCATGGCTTGGATTTTCACTTCAAGATCGGGGATCTAAATAAATATAATGTAAGTCTTTTAATTTGACTAATGCATGTATAACCTATGAGTTTTAGCGATATTTTAAGAAAAATAGGTTCAATATGCTCAAAAATTAGTTTGGTGACTTGCCTTGTTTGATAAAGGGTGATGTTCAAACCTCCGGGTAGTATTCCGGCTCTTCGACGACGTCGTAGTCTTCGTGGCACACAAAATGAGAACACAATCAATTTAACATACAAGGATAAATAGTATAATCATTTCATTTTAAATTGGCTAAAGTTGTGGAAAACATAAGGGAATCTTTATAAAATTAAAATGAGGAATTTTGGAGTTAAAAGGGGTAAATATGAATTTTTAAAGATTAAAACATTACCCTTGTTTTTATTTTTGGATCATAATCAGTATAA
The DNA here is from genome assembly GCA_019279435.1 of Zizania palustris. Lineage (NCBI taxonomy): Eukaryota > Viridiplantae > Streptophyta > Magnoliopsida > Poales > Poaceae > Zizania > Zizania palustris. Next base: position 86,713,819 of record JAAALK010000079.1, read on the forward strand.
ACATGTCAAGTAAATTGGTCCAGGATGTAGAGAATAAAATGGTGAATTTTCAAAAATTTGAATGGTAAAATTTGGAGTTGATTTGAAGAAGTTATGAATTTTTGAAGTTTAAATCAATTTCTGGAATTTAATTTAAATCCTAAAACGGTCGTCGGTCCACCGTGAGCCGAGTCCACCGTGAACCCACGCATTGTGCGTGTGAGCCGGATCCAGATCAGCCGTCGGATCTAGATCGGGCGGCTACGTGCGAGGCGGGAGCGTTAAGTGGACGTGGACGACTAGGATTAAAATGTTAAAACGGTACGCGATGGATGGCCCAGATTAAAAGAAGATTTTAAATAGAAATGGATGACCGAGATTAAAAGATACCACTTTGATCGGATCAGACGAACCAGATTAGATCGACTGGCGATCTAATCGTGACCGTCCATCATGAATCGTGCGGTCGAGGATGAATCCGACATGACACGTGTACTTTACCCGTGCCGGTCATCTTTTTTGGTGACGGTCGAGGGTTGTCGGCAGGCTAGCGGCGACGGTGGTGGCCGGCGGCCCTAACTGAGTGCATAAATGGAAATAGGTCACTAAGGGGAGCACGATGGTACCATTGCGGGGGGTCTAAGGTCATCAGGTGGTGGACGGTGACGTGCGGGTGCAGCGGGAGTTTTTGGGTCCTCGTCGGCGGTGGAGCTCTAGTGTTCTTCAGCGGGAACGGAGGGGTGGCCGAGGTCGGGGAGGCGACGACGGTCACGATGGTGCGGTCGACATCGACGATGAGGGGCTCCGGCGTCGGCGAGCGGCGGCTGGAATCGGAGCAGAGAGGTGGTTCTAAAGAGGGGAGTATGGGCGTTCTGTTAGGGCAGGGCTCAATTGCACGTGAGGGCTGAACGTGGTGGTGGCCGGGGGTTTTTATAGGGGCGCCCGATAGTAAAAATGCCAGGAGAATACATGGAAAGCCGAGGGGGGGTTTTCCATACTCCGATGACCCCTTTCCATGCATGCGCGCGGCGATTCCGGGATGATTACGCGTCAGCATAATGAGGGAAACCGTTGCGGGATCGTCGGGGATTCAATGTGTGCGTCAATTCTGGGAAAGGAGCACGATAGGGGTGGATTTTGCGGGTTAGGGTTTTAGTCGGAAACCTTGGGGTGGCGGCGCGAGGAGGAAGACGAAGCTAACATTGAGGGCTCACTGTCAGCGGGTGGTTGCGGGCACGGGCGCGGCAACGGTCGGGTCTGACGGGTGGGGTCGGGCTTGGGCGGGGGTCTTTGGCGCCGATAGGTGGGGCCGGGGACTCGGGCGCACATGGAGAGAGAGCGGGGACGCTGACGGATGGGGTCCGCATGTCAGAGAGGGGCACAGGGACGAAGTGGGCTGGGCCGGCCTACGGAGAGAGAAAGGGGGAGATGTGGCCCAGTACTGTTTAAAATGAATTTCTGAATAAAAATAATTGCTGAAATTGATTTAAAATTTTTTGGTTGCTTGCAAAGGTGATAAAAATTTGTAAAAAATCTCAAAAATAGGTCTTGGTCCTAATATCATAACATAATTTTCTCAGTCCCTGGTTTATATTGTTTCTCCATATTTCTTTTTATTTGGACAATTTTAGCTTTATAGAAAATTCAAAAATAATTCCCTTTTCAAAAAAGTATAATAAAATTATATTTTTACCTCCTGAAAATTTGGGGTGTTACAAACCTATACCCCTTATAGAAATCTCGTCCTCGAGATTCAGAAAGCTTCTCGAATAACTCGGGATATTGGGTCTCTAATTCCTCCTCTTTTTCCCAGGTGGCTTCCTTGACGAGGTGGTTATCCCACTAAATCTTGCATAAGCGCACTACTCGGCTCCTGGTTATTCTTTCCTTGATCTCTAGCACCTGGACTGGTTTCTTGATGTAGGTTAAGTCCTCTTGGACATTGAGCTGCTGGAGGTTGGCCTGTTCGGTGGGCACTCGGAGACACTTCTTTAGCTGAGAGACATGAAACACATCATGAACCCCTGCCAAAGATGGCGGCGATAGCTCCAACTGGTATGCAACCTCTCCTTACCGACGGATGATCTGGAAGGGTCCAACATAACAGGGGGCTAACTTCCCTCTCATGTTAAACCTCTGGGTACCTTGGAGGGGAGTGACTCAGAGGTAGACATAATCACCCTCCTCAAAGGTCAAATCTCTTCGTTGGTTATCAACATAACTCTTTTGTCAGGACTGAGCTATCTTTAGCCTATCCTTGATGACCTTAACCTTCTCTTCGGCTTCTCATAGAATATCTGTCCCGAATAACTGTGACTCATCGGTCTGATCCCAGAGTAGCGGTGTTCTGCACTTACGTCCGTACAACGCCTCAAATGGTGACATCTACAGGCTGACCTGATAGCTGTTGTTGTAGGAGAACTCCGCATACGACAAATTCTTATCCCACATTCCACCAAAGTCTAGGGCGCAGGCTCTAAGCATATCTTCCAACACTTGGTTTACTCTTTTGGTCTGACCATCGGTCTGTGGATGATAAGCAGTGCTGAAGTTCAGCTAGGTGCCGATCTCTTCCTGAAGATTCTTCCAAAACTTGGAGGTGAATTGACTACCTCGGGCGGACATGATCTTCTTTGGAACCCCGTGTAGACACACGACTCGGGTCATGTAAATCTCAGCCAGTCTCGAGACATTGTACGTCGTCTTGACGGGGATGAAATGAGCTACCTTGGTGAGTCGATCGATGATCACCCAGATAGAGTCATGACCGGCATGAGTCCTAGGCAGTCCCGTGATGAAGTCCATCCCTACTTCTTCTCATTTCCACTCGGGGACATTTAGGGGCTGCAATAGTCCGGCAAGCCTCTGGTGCTCTTCCTTGACTCGCCGACATGTGTCGCACTTGGGCACATACTCAGCTATTTCTCTCTTCATGCTGACCCACCAACACTTCTCTTTCAGGTCTTGGTACATCTTAGTACTCCCGGGATGTATGGAGTACAACGTCTCATGGGCCACCTGAAGGATGATAGATTTCAGCTTGGGCTTGTCGGGCACACATATCCTATTTCCGAACCAGACAGTACCATCCTCATCTTTGGAGAACCCTGGCTTTACCCCTCCTCATATTCTTCTGGATCTCTAAGATATCATGGTCTTTCTTCTGCGTCTCATGGATCTGGTCCATCAAGACAGATCCGGCTTCTAGGGCAGCGAGGTATGCCTTGGTGGTGATCCCTAAATTCAACCTTTCCATCTCCTTGCATAGTAGTGGGGCCTGATCTTGTACCATGATGGCATTACAGTACCCCTTCCGACTTAGGGCATATGCCACTACGTTTGCCTTGCTCGGATGATAGTGGATGCCTAAGTCATAATCCTTGATCAACTCCAACCATATTCTCTGCCTGAGGTTTAGATCCGGTTGGGTGAATATATACTTAAGGCTCTTGTGGTCGGTGAAGACTTCACACCAGTTACCCACAAGGTAGTGCCTCCATATTTTCAGGGCGTGAACCACGGCCGCTAACTCCAAGTCATGAGTCGGGTAGTTTAGCTCGTGGGGTCTCAGCTGATGAGAGACATAAGATATCACCTTCCCGTCCTACATCAAAACACATCCCAATCCTTGGCGAGAGGCAACGCAATAGACGTGGAAGTCCTTTCGTATATCAGGCAAGGTTAAAATTGGGGCCGACACAAGCTTCTTCTTGAGGGTTTGGAAACACTCTTCACAGTCTGGGGTCCATTCAAACTTCATCTCCTTTTGTAGTAATCGGGTCATGGGTTTGGCTATCTTGGAAAAGTTCTCGATGAACCTGCGGTAATATCCGGTCAGTTCTAGAAAACTCCGAATCTCAAACACATTCGTTGGTTGTAACCAATTGTTCACTGCTTCCACGGTGGTCGGATCCACTTCTATTCCTCCAGCAGATATGACATGGCCGAGAAACTTCACCTCGGACGACCAAAACTCGCACTTGCTGTACTTGGCATACAATTGTTGTCCCCTTAGCTTCCCTAGGGTCAGACGAAGGTGGGCTTCATGTTTCTCCTTGGTCTTGGATTAGATGAGGATATCATCAATGAACACCACAATGAACTTATCCAAGAATTCCATGAAAACATTGTTCATCATGTTCATGATGAAGACGGGGGCGTTCGTGAGTTTGAATGCTATCATAGTGTACTCGTATAATCCATAGAGGGATGTGAAGGCAGTCTTAGGGATGTCCTCCTCCCTGATTCTCAGCTGAGGGTAGCCTGAACTGAGGTCAATCTTGGAGAACACCGAGGATCCCTTCAACTGGTCAAACAGGTCATCGATCCAAGGCAGCGGGTATTTGTTCTTAATGGCCACCTCATTCAGGGCTCTATAATCTACGCACATCCTCTTAGTCTTGTCTTTCTTCATGGCGAAGATGACTGGTGCACCCCAAGGTGAGGTACTCGGTTGGATGTATCCTTTTTGTTCAAGCTCCTCAATATTTCTCTTTACCTTAGCTAGCTCATTTGCAGCCATATGGTATAGACGCTTGGAGATGGGGGTGGTTCCGGGGACAAGCTCGATTCTGAATTCGTTGTCCCTCTTGGGTGGCATCCCTAGCGGGTCCTCTAGGAAGACGTCTGGGTATTCCCGGGCCACGGGCATTTCCTCTAAGGCCATCTGGTGAAGCGATACCCCCTTTGGGCTGTGGGTAGTCATTTTAAAGGTGACAGCGACTCCTCCGGAGCTGGTCACAGTGACAGACTTACTAGCGCAGTCAATCACCCCCTTGTGCTTCATCAACCAATATATCCCTAGGATGAGGTCTAGTCCCTTGCAATCTATAAGGACTGGGTCGGCCCAAAACAACACCCCTTGGATTTCTATCCTTATCCTAGGGCTGAACAGATTAGCTAGGGTTTCCTTGCTAGGGGTGGCGATCATCATGGGTGTGGGCAGAGGGAGTACTTCCAAGTTATTTACTTTCACAAAATCTTCTGATACAAAAGAATGGGTTGCCCCAGAGTCAAATAATACTACCGCGGATATGAAATTTGTCGTGAACATACTGAGCACAACTTCGGGGGCCTCCTGGGCTTCTTCGGCGTTGATGTGGTTGACTCGGGCGCAAATCGCCTAGATGGGTGCAGCGCCTTGGGGTTGCTTGGGGTGAGGGAACTAGTGGGAGTAGTGCCCTTCCTTCCGGCAGGTGAAGCAGATGACCGACTTTCCACTTCTGTCTCTCAAGATAGGGGCTTTGCGGCAGGTGCTGGTGGGGCGGCTGGAGCTGGTGGAGTGGGGCGAGGGTTCCTAGCACTTGAGCCACTGGCAGTGTGCGGAGGCCTCTAGATGGGTCGAGGATGGTAGGCGGGTCCTTTAGGTGGAGGGACGAAGCGGGGTCTCTGGATGTTCCCTTGGTGATGCTTGAAGGCGATCATCTTCCTCTTCTTGAGATCCAACTTATTCTGTCCGGTCTCTTGAAGAATAGCTTTGTTTACCAACCGTTGGAAGTCGGCATAATCAGCGGCGATGAGCTGTATGGAGAGCTCATCCTTTAGTCCCCTAAGGAACTTGGCCTGACGGGTGGCGTCTTTCCGAACTTTCTATGGCGCGTAACGGGCCAGCCGGTTAAACTCATGAAAGTATTCCATGATAGTCCGGTTTCCTTGTTGTAGGTCCCGGAACTCTTGTTGCTTTACGGCGATGACTCCGGCGGGGACGTGAGCGGCCCGAAAGACGATGGTGAATTCCGCTCACGATACCTTGTGATCCTCGGGTTGGGATCCACGATAGTTATCCCACCACTCTGCGGCGGGTCCCTGAAGCTGGTGAGTGGCGAACGCCACTCGCTCTCGGTCCAAGCACGAGAGAAGATCCAACTTCTTCCCAATAGTCCTGAGCCAATCGTCGGCCTCCATGGGATTAGTTGTGCTCGAGAAGATGGGGGGCCTCACGCGCAGGAACTCAGAGAGTTGAGGTGCGGGCGCGGGGGCTTGCTGACAAGGGGCTGGTTCCATGTTCTGCTGCTGCAGATGGTCCAACTGAGCTTGCTGTTACTGCATCTAGGTTAGGAAGGCGGTGATCAGCTGGTTCTGGTTCGCCATCATTTCTTCCAATGTAGGATGATTAGCAAACGACATCCCTAATTGGCACTGGCCTGTTGCACCCTAGTTGGGCACAACACTCCCGGGCAGGCCGGTGGCTGCTCCCTCCTCATTGTTGGAACCCGTGTTCTGGTTGTCAGCCATCTCTGAAGACAATAGTATTCTCAAGTATAAGAAAAAAGACTTAGAGGGTTTTTCCCGAAAATATTTAATGGATGATCTTATAAAAGATGGTACTAAATGGTTCATTACATTGGAGCTCTTATTTTTATGCCATCTACAACAAAAATCATCGTAGATGGTACCACAATCACGAAACAATCATAAAGCAATCAACGAGAACTATCGTCCAATGGAATCTACTCATTTCCTGAGGCAGTCTCAGTGCTCTCGGAACCACGAGTATCCTAGGGGACGTTGGGCTCAACGAAGTTCTCGATGATAGGGTTGGAGACGATGGCGGGGCTCGGAGCAGCGGCACTGGAGCTGGATGGTCTAGCGGGTGCTAGCGGCGGAGTAATCCTCTTGGGGCGAGGGGCCGGCTCCAGGATGGGCTTATTCCTCTTCGAGACGAGGGGAAGCATCTCTGTGATATCCTTCTACAGCTAGATGTTCTTGCGTTGCAGCTCGCCATTTTGCTGGATCAAGCTCTTCGTCTCGTGACGAGGGAACTCAACCACCTTGTGGTGCTCCTCAGCGTTGAGCACGGCCTCGGTGTGGAGGTCATCCATGGCCTGGAGAAGACGAGTGTGCCTGGCCATGACCAGATCACGGTCATAGAGGAAGCCAACGTAGATGCTATGGTGGGCGCTGGGGTACGCATCGGCACCAATCAGAACGATGAGTCCCGAAGACGATCGTCGTAGATCATCCTCGGCTCCATGAGGGCCTAGAGGGCGATGCGCTGGCATGCGACGTCGAAGGTCGGACCTCCGAGTGCCGCCGTGAAGAAAGGCAGGTGCTTGCCGGACGCGTGGATTGTGACAGAAACATCACATGGACCCGCGAACTCCTCCATGTATACTCCATGGAACTCCGGCTCAAAAGTGAACCTGAGGAAGGTCACCATCATCCGGAGCTCCTAGATGAATCCCTCGCGATGACGACAGAAGCTGTGGATGTTGTGGACAAGCATCTACAAATAAAACAAGTTTTAAAGAGTAAGGGAGAGGAACAAAATTATGAAGTAAGTTTTTATGAAATAGGTTTTTTTGCAAAACTAAGCGTTAGGCTGGTCTGTTTGGCTTCCTACAGTCAAGTCGGCTATGATACCATCTTGTAACGCCTGGATTTATTAAAATCCAGATTTCATTGAATTTCCACATAAAAACAATAATAACAAGATGTCCATCATGCAACAACGCACATACGGTCAATCATCCGTGGTTCGCAGACCACATTATTACATAAGTATAAAATTTAAAAGAAACTATGAAAATAAGATTACATGATGAACATCTCCGCCAGTCTCGCGTCCTTGACTGGGTCGCTACTCCAGACCATCCTCCTCATAGTACGCAGTCTCTGAAGTGTTTTTCCAATGGGTATGAGTACAGAGTACTCAACAAGCTACCGAGAATGCAATAATAATGCAGGGTAATAACAAAGGAATGTTAAGGCTTTAAAGTGCGGAAAGGTATGTTTTCAAGTTGTAGCATTTAGTGTAGTCAAATTTAATTATACATAATAATAAACATGAACAATACATCATCATCTAACTCGAGGAGTACGTTTTCCATCCTCGCTCAACAGTCCTTACATGCCATGTCATCATGCAACACTCATAAAATTAAACTAACTGCGAGATGTCACACAACCCGCCCTTGACCGTGGGCTTGGCTTTATGAAAAGATTTAAACTCTGATCAGAGGTGTACTACTATACCCACAAAGCACACACTCATCTCCCACACCAAAGTGTAATGAGATGACCCATACCACGGGAACTTGTGCCAAAACCTTAGCATGAGATGCTCCAATCCGATAACACCCGCTCTAGGTTTCGTAGGTGCACCCGGCACTCCGAGCTAACGTCACACCCTCTTTTGCGCAACTTCGATACAAGCCACCCGCAGATGCTGCTTGACCCATCTCCAAGTGGTGCCTCAAGTTGGAACACCTCATACCTTAGTTAGGACTTACCCACTAGATTTGTGGCTAGTACGGATGTGTATTGCAACGGATCCCACAGACTAGTCCTTATAGTGCTGCGGGTGCTACCGACCAATGCCCTAGCCTGCACACGGGACCCACCATGCTTATACACTTAACCAAAACTCCATAACCATCAGAATTCCAGGGGTGAGAGAATAACGGGGATCATATAATAGAATCCAAATCACTACGACTTATTTTTACCCTATAGTGATTGTGTCAATACATTGGACACTATCTAATAATACTAGTAATAAGGTGACAAGGAGTTTAGGCTCAACAGCATGGCTTGGGTTTGCACTTCAAGGTCGGGGATCTATATAAATATAATGTAAGACTTTTAATTTGACTAATGCATGTATAACCTATGAGTTTTAGCAATATTTTAAGAAAAATAGGTTTAATATGCTCAAAAATTAGTTTGGTGGTGGAAAACAGAAGGGAATCTTTCTAAAATTAAAATGAGAAATTTTGGAGTTAAAAGGGGTAAATATGAATTTTTAAAGATTAAAACATTACCCTTATTTTTATTTTTGGATAATAATCAGTATAAACATGTCAAGTAAATTGGTCCAGGATGTAGAGAATAAATGGTGAATTTTCTAAAATTTGAATGGTAAAATTTGGAGTTGATTTGAAGAAGTTATGAATTTTTGAAGTTTAAAGCAATTTCTGGAATTTAATTTAAATCCTAAAACAGTCGTCGGTCCACAGTGAGCCGAGAGTCCACCATGAACCCACACACTGTGCGCATGAGCCGGATCCAGATCAGCCGTCGGATCTGGATCAAGCGGCTGCGGGCGAGGCGAGAGCGTTAAGTGGACGTGGATGGCCAGGATTAAAATGTTGAAACGGTACGTGATGGATGGCCCAAATTAAAAGTAGGTTTTAAATAGAAAACGAACGGCCGAGATTAAAAGATTCCGCTTCAATCAGATCATATGAACTAGATTAGATCGACTGGAGATCTAATCGTGACCGTCCATCACGAATCGTGTGGCTGAGGATGAATCCGACACCACACAAGTACTTTACCCGTGCCGGTCGTCTTCTCCGGTGACGACCAAGGGTTGTCGGCGGGCTAGCGGTGACGGCGGTGGCCGGCGGCCCTAACTGAGTATATAAATGGAAACAAGTCACTGAGGGGAGCACAATGGTACCATTGTGAGGGTCTTAGGTTGTCTAGCGGTGGCTGGCGACGTGCGGGTGCGGCGGGAGTGTTCGGGTCCTTGTCGACGGTGGAGTTCTGGTGTTCTTCAGCGGGAACAGAGGGGTGGCCGAGGTCGGGGAGGCGAAGATGGTCACGATGGTGCGGTCGACGTCGGCGATGAGGGGCTCTGGTGTCGGCGAGCGGAAGCTGGAGCCGGAGCAGAGAGGTGGCGCTAAAGAGGGGAGTGTGGGCATTCTGTTCGGGCAAGGCTCAATTGCATGCGAGGGCTGAACGCGGTGGTGGCCGGGGTTTTTTATAGGGGCGCCTGACGGTAAAAATGGCAGGCGAATACATGGAAAGCCGAGGGGGGGTTTCCATACTCTAGTGAGCACTTGTCATGCATGCGTGCGACGATTCTAGGATGATTACGCATCGGCGTAATGGGGGAAACGGTCACGGGATCGCCGGGGATTCAACGCGTGCGTCAATTCGGGGAAAGGAGCACGGTGGGGTCGGATTTGGCAGGTTAGGGTTTCCGCCGGAAACCTTGGGTCGGTGACGCGAGGAGGAATATGAAGCTGACAGTGAGGGCCCACTGTCAGCGGGGGGGTTGTGGGCGCGGGCGCGGCAATGGTCGAGTCTGATGGGTGGGGTCGGGCTTGGGCAGGGGTCTTTGGCGCCGACGGGTAGGGTCGGGGACTCGGGCGCGTGCGCGGAGAGAGGGGGGACACTGATGGGTGGGATACGTGTGTCAGCGAGGGGCACGGGGATGGAGTGGGCTGGGCCGGCCTGCGGAGAGAGAAAGGGGGAGATGTGGCCCAGTACTGTTTAAAATGAATTTTTGAATAAAAATAATTGCTGAAATTGATTTAAAATATTTGGGTTGCTTGCAAAGGTGATAAAAATTTGTAACAATTCTCAAAAATAGGTCTTGGTCTTAAGATCATAACATAATTTTCTCAGGCCCGGGTTTAGATTGTTTCTCCACATTTATTTTTATTTGTACATTTTTAGCTTTATAGAAAATTCAAAAATAATTCCCTTTTCAGAAAAGTATAATAAAATTATATTTTTACCTCCTGGAAATTTGGGGTGTTACAAGAATACATTAAGGCATTAAAGCAATATGCCTTACAATATCTGAGAGTATTGCATCTTCACTTAAAGAGGGTTAGGAATTACTCTCATCATTTAACAAATAGCTTATTTTCTCAGGTCCTAATTCACGGGATCTTTGATCACATAAGTTTGGTTACTACTATAGCAACTCATATAGGTCTTATACCAATCTCCCTCGATACATTTTCTATTACATTCTGTGATAGCCATTTTGTAAAGAGATATGCCGTGTTTTTGTTTATTTAAATATAAGTCACACTAGTACTCCAGAGTTTCTCAATTTCCTAACAGATTTCAATCATCTTTTAATGTGTCTTGGTAACTTCGCATTATCATTAGCACTGTTCACTTTGACTATCATAGTTTGATTATCACAGTTCATGAGGATAGCCGACATTAGTTTTCAACCACATGCAAGTCTATCAATAGCTCAAGCAATCACTCTATCTTTGTAGTTGTTGTGTCTAAAGTAGTGAGTTTTGCTTCCATAGTTGACCTCATCAAAATGTTAGTTTACAACACCTCCATGATATCGCACCACCTCCAAGGATAAAAACATACCTAATCATGGCATAAAGCTCATCAGCATCAAATATCCAGTTTGAATCACTATATCCCTCAAGCACAGTGGGCTGCCCAGAATAGTAACTCTCATATCTCACAATACCTACCAAGTAACACATAACCCTTTCAAGTACATGATAGTGATCACTACTCGGGTTGGACATAAATCTGCTCAATTTGCTCACAACAAACAATATGTCGGGTCTTGTTGTGCTAGCTAGGTACATGAGTGAACCGATTATCTAAGATTATCTTAGTTGATATTTGACAATTTTCTTGTTCTTTTGAAGTATTACACTAGGATCATAAGGTGTTGGAGAAGGCTTGCTATCTTTATAGTCAAAACGACTCAAGATCTTCTCCATATAATGAGATTGCAAAAATGTAATCTCATTCTAGCCCTTAATCAATATGATATTGAGAATAGTATCAGCTTCTCCTAGATCTTTCATATTGAAACTATTTGATAGAAAAGATTTGCCTTCATTGATCACATCAATGTTTGTCCCAACGATCAGTATGTCGTCGACATACAAACATAATATAACTCTTTTGCCCCCACCATGTTGATATACACACATCTATCGATCTCATTTATGATAAAACCCGTAGAAGTTAAAGTTCTCTTGAATTTATCATGCCATTGCTTATGTGCTTATTTCAAGCTATACAAAGATTTTAATAATTTACACACATTGCTCTCTTGACCCTTCACTACAAACTCATTAGGCTGATTTATGCAGATATCCTCATCTAACTCTCCATTTAGGAAGTTGTATTTACATCCATTTTATTAACGATAAGATCATATGGGGCAGTTAGGGAAAGTAATGCTCTGATCGTGGTAAGTCTAGCGACGAGTGAGTAAGCATCAAAAAAATATTTGCCCTCTTTTTATGTGTAACCTTTGGTCGTAAGTCGAGCCTTGTACTTATCAATACAGGACTAAGCTTCATCTTGAACACCCACTTATAACCCACGAGTTTGCAACAATAGAGTTGTTCAGTTAGTTCCCACGTTCCATTGGATAGAATCGAGTCCATTTCATTACGGACAGCTTCTTTCCAATCATCTTCACCCGGAGATGCATGTCTCAACAATGGTCATAGGAATGTCATCCACAAGGTACACAATGCAACCCTTTGTCTCTTATTCCTTCGAGGATCTTCATTGTTATCCTCCATAAAGATTTACTCAAACTGATTATGTTGTTCAAAAGACTCAAAATTAATAGGTGTATCAAGATCAGAAATTATCTTAACAAAATTCTAGCAATGTTATGCATATCTTTCGTAGGAAACATATTCATAAAAAATGTTGCATCATCACATTATAAAATAGTGTCAACATGCATATTAGACACATTAGATTTTACTACTAAAAATTTATAAGCCATGCCCATCTGAGCATAGCCTAGAAAGACACAATCCATTGTCTTAAGTCTCAACTTGTGTTTCTTCATGATTGGGATATTGACTTTTGCCAAACACCCCAAGTACGCAAGTAAAAAAGTGATGGTTTTATCCCAATCCATATCTAATATGGAAGTATGTTCTTTATTCTTATTTGGAACTCTATTCAACATATGACATACAGTCAATAAAGCCTCCCCCACCATGCCTTTTATAAACTAGTAGTATCTAACATAACAATAACTAAGTCAATTAGCATGCAAATTTCCTCTCGACAACCATGTTTGATTTGGGCAAATAGGAAGGTGTCCTCTTGTGAATAATATTGTGTTCCTCACAAAATTCATCAAATATTTTAGGAAAATATTCACCACCATGATCCGACCTTAAATGTTTAATCTTTCTCTCTAGTTGATTTTCTACTTCGGCCTTATAAATTTTAAAGTAGTCTAATGCTTCATCCTTAGTTCGCAACAAATATAAATAACAAAATCTAAATGCATCATCAATCAATGTCATGAAGTATCTCTTTTCACCTTTTGTCAACACACCATTTATCTCACAAAAATCATAATGTATGAGTTCTAGAGATGTCAAGTTTATCTTCTCAACCGCCTTGTGAGGCTTCCGAGACCGTTTTTATTGAACGTAGCTATGACACTTAGAATATTTGGTAATGGTAAAATTCAGAATTAAACTTATGCTAGACAATCGAAACATCAAGCCAAAATTAACGTAACATTAATGTGAATGCTAAGTACTCACATCATCATTAATATTGCCACAAATATGGTTCACTAACTTATCTCTAAAATCTGAAAGAAAAAACAAAATAGGTCCCCGCAATCATAACCTTTACCAATGAATTATGAATTTTCCATATTACGATAAAGCTAATTTATTGAACTCTAAGACTACCTTAAACCCATCCTTATACAAAATGGAACCACTAACAAGATTCTTGTTGATAGTAGGGACATGATGTATGTTCCTCAGTTGTATGATCTTTCCCAAAATAAACTTCAAATCTACCATGCCAACACTATAAAAAAAATCATGTGACCTATTCCCTATTAGGACGGAAGAATCCTAAATGGCCCGATAAGAAGAAAATATAGAGATGTCAACACACACAAAAATTGACACCCATATCAAATCACTAGATTGTAGTGTGAAATACTAAAAGTACAGTAGGTATATTACTGTACCCCTCCTCAGTATTGCCTATGGTCACCATGTTGACATTCTTTACCCCTTGACCTTTGTTGTCTGCACGATCTGGACAATCCTTAGAGAAATGTTCCAGTTTACCGCAAGTGAAGCAATTTAACTCAACTTTATTTTTTCTTCTTCTTAAAGGTAGTGGTCTTCATAGCCTTAGTAGGTTTATTTTTTCCTTTGCTCTTACCATATGGGGACTTATGCACCAAGTTGGCACTAGTCTAGCCCTCACCTCCTTTCTCAGAAGCGTCATTTGCCTAATATTTTTCTTCAACATCAAGAGACACTATTAGGTTTTTAATTGATATCTCATGTTTGTGATGTTTCAGAGTAGTAGTGAAATTCCTCTATGAAGAAGGCAACTTTACGATTATGCAACCAACCACAAACTTGTCAGATATAGGACACTTAACAAGGTCAAGTTTCTTGAGAATGCAAACAACCTCATAAGCTTGTTCCACCATAGAATGGTTATTCACCATCTTACAGTCATGGAAGCTCTCCATGAGGTATAGTTCATTGTCTTCATCTTATACGTCATATTTTGCAATCAAAACATCCCACAACTTTTCCACATTTCACAATAATGTAAGCATCACATAGATGTTCTGAGAGCATGCCTAGAATGCATCCCACAAAAAGATTATTAGCCTTCTCAAATTTCTTTTGCTCATCAAAAAAAAGTTTATCTTCAAGTTAGCCAAGTCTTGCTTCCTATACATTCATATCAGTAAGCCAGAGACGAATTTTTGCTTGCCGTATCTTAAAATGCATACCAGAAAAAATTGGTCTCAGTGCATCTGCAAAACTAGTTATTGAATAAATTGTAGATTTCTTATTATAAGGTTTTTTGATTATTAGATAATTATAAAATTATAATATTAAATTCTGAAATAGATAAATCATAGCATCCATATGAACACACATGAACAAATCTAACTTACGAGTAAATAGGAAAATGACGATCATAATCTTACTAAACATGATAACCGTATATAGACACAACACACGTACTGTACGGTAGCGGTAGAAGAAGTCACGACCGATGTAAAGCTATTCCTATTGGTGTTGGACCGCAAACGACGACGATCAACAGTAAACGTGGATGAATGGCGGACCATGGTAATGGACATGAGCAGTCACACATAATACTTTCTAAAAACCTTATTCTCTCTCGGTGCAGGTGTTGACACGGAAATGTGCCCCCGCACTTGGGTCAATTCGACGATCCAAAAGTGCACGGATACTTAGGGACAAGCCTAAGCGTGACGTGGCACCGACGTCGCGTTCCAACTACCCTTAGTAGTGATAAGGGGGGGTGGAGTCGTCAGGCAACCAGATTACACAAAATAATCCAATTAGCCGAAAGAAATAGATTAAATAGAATAAAACCAGCAAACCAGTCGGAGCCCATCTGGTTCGAAGTCTGGTGCGAAGGGGTCACCGAAGTGTACCTTCGACGTCTGGTACGAAGTGCTCCACCGAAGGGTGCTTCGGCGTTCGGACTAATCCGGCCGAAGATGGACTCAGAACAGATCTGGACGTGGCGATCACCTCCGAACAGTGGGGTATGGCGTGAGATCTCCGATACAGCAAACTACGGAATAATGACGCGAGGGCCACGCGCGAGCGCAACTTCGTCCGGTGCGGAGTATGGTCGTGGCGAAGCCCGTTGCGACGAAGTATGCTGGCGAAGCTTGTTGTCAGAGCCTGCAGTCCCACCGAAGGGTGTCCTGGTGACCTCCGAAATCGGTCTCCCAGCTTCGGATACCTCAGACGAAGTGGCTCCAAACGTGCGAACCTGCAACAAAGATAATTCGAAGTACCAATTCGGCATGAGGACCGAATTTTGCTAAGTGTTGCACTAGTAGCGAAGGTAGCAATCTGTTACGCAGATTAGCGGATACTTCACAGGCGAAGTACCAAGGCGATATCAATCTATTACGTAGATTAACGGATACTTCACAGGCGAAGTAACAAGGGTTACCACTGTTCCGTAGTGGCTGGCGGAGGGCTTCCAGGCAAACCCACGAAGAGGTACAGGAAAATAAAGGTAAAGTAAATACGATCAAAGCATAGGGCTTTGGTTTGGTTTGAGTTGGGGGGCTCTACACTGGCCTTGCCTCTCTATTTATAGGAGCTTAATCTCTAATCTAATCTGCTATTAATCCGGCCAGATAGAGATAAAGATTGAGCTAGAAACCCATACAATTCTACCTTTACCGAAGTGGGCTTCGGCCAGGCCCGTCGAGGCTTGCTCCTCGGGCCGAAGCTTCGGTGGCATGGGCCTCCGAAGGCTTCCTAGCCAAAGCCCGTGGGCTGGTTAGAGGCTTTCAGAGCCCATAGCTCAATGAACTTCGGCCCTGTAGGGCTTCGAACAGACCCTGGACATGTGTATTTTCGGCCCAAATCACCAAAATTGATATTTTGACGATCTAGCCATTAATGCCATTTTTTGCTATCAACACATGCCCCCTGTCTTTTAGTGAACAGAGTGAATTAAAAGCACAACGAGCTGAAGACGATACCATCCATATCGGCTTTTCGACACTTTTTATGATGTCTGCCACACACTTGGGAAATACCTTTTCAAGTACCTACCATTCAAAGCTCTTCGAAACCGCTCTCCCTGCAGGGATTCCAACACGTATGCGTTGCTGGGAGCGATTTCGGCTATCTTAAAAGGACCTTCCCAACTAGGTGACCATTTACCAAACTTGGGACTTTTAGTGCCTAAGGGTAAAATCGTTTTCCACACCAAGTCCCCTATTTTAAACGATTTTGGTTTAACCCTTTTATTGTAGGCTTTATCTACTCTCTTCTTGTCTACTTCTATGGCTTCTAAAGCCCTTAGTCTCTTATCGGTCACTTCCTCTAGATTATCCTTTAGAAGGGTTTCATACTCGTCGACCAATAAGCTATCTTGTTTTAACACTCTTAAAGAGCCAAGATCTACCTCTACAGGCAGAACGGCCTCTTGTCCATATACCAACTCATATGGACTGACCCTGGTAGCACCGTGCTTTGCAATCCTACAAGCCCATAGCGCCTCAGAAAGCACCTCATGCCACCTTTTAGGAAACTCTTCAATTTTCTTCTTAATGAGCTTAATCACGGTTTTATTACTAGACTCGGCCTGACCATTGGCCTGAGCATAGTAGGGTGAAGAGTTTATCAACTTAATACCATAATATTCGGCGAAGTCCCTTACTTCTCCAGAAGCAAATGAACTACCTTGATCCATAGTAAGGGTTTGGGGAATGCCGAATCTATGTATGATATGCTTCAAAATAAAATCACGTACCTCATTGTGAGTCATGTTCTTGAGAGGTACAACCTCGGTCTACTTAGTGAAGTAATCTGTTGCCATCAACACGAACTGATGCCCTTTTGAGGAAGGAGGGTAGATCTGGCCGATGAAGTCTAAACTCCAACCTCTAAACGGCCATGGCTTGACAATAGGATTGAGTAACGAGGCAGTAGCCAACTGAATATTGCCAAACTTCTGGCATGCTTCACACCCTCTATAGTACTTGAAATAGTCTTCGATCATAGTCGGCCAATAAAACCCTGCTCTTTTGAGCATCCAACTCATTTTCTGGGCCGACTAATGAGTGCCGCAAAGCCCTTCATGGACTTCTCCTATAGCCACTTGGGATTGCTCATGGTCTAAACACTTCAACAGTACTCCGTCGATGGTTCGACGATACAATGTGTCGTCTATCAACACGAATTTGAACGCTTGCCGCCGAACCTTCCGATCAACCCTTTGGCTAGGGTCTCCCAAATACTGGACGATTGGGACTCTCCAATCGCCCTTACAGGTTTCAGAGGGTCTCGCTGGTCCATCTTCTGAAGAAACTTCTAAATTACTGACTTCGGGGTGCCCCCGAGCCATTCCAGCTCCTGCCGAAGCCTGGCCGGGGTGGCCGTCCGGAGTGTGCTGGGCTGAAGCCCTCTGGAGGTTTCGGACTCCGAGGAGCCTTCTCCGTCCGTGAGGCTTCGGACCATGGGCTCCGGCGTGCCAAATCCCTTGGTTGGCAGAGCACCCCGATCCAGGGGCTTCGGCGTGCGGTGGCCTTCGGTGACCCGAGGGGTTCGACCCAGAGCGTGCGCCTGCCCCCCGTTACTGTCTTCGGCAGTGAGACCAAGCATCGGCTTCTCCAATACAGAAAAATTTCCTCTCCTGACTTGGTAACAAGATGCTTGCTGAGCCAAATCATTTGCGACTGAGTTGGCTTCTCTTGACACGTGAGAGATTTTGAAGTCATCGAAAGTTGCAACTATGTCTAGACATTTATCCAACTAACTATTCAGCAAGCCGTTAAAAGATTGAGCACTCTTAGCTACTTGTCGCACTACTAACAAAGAATCACCGTATGCGTGAACATGTCTAGCACCTACAGATTCTAGTAATTCAAGACCTAGCAATAAAGCCTCGTATTCGGCTTGGTTGTTAGTGGAAGAAAATTCTAGTCGGGCCAAAGTTTCAAAGTGCATCCCATTAGGTGATATGAGAACCACTCCAATGCCTTGGCCACCCTTGCAAGCCGAACCATCAAAATAAAGTTTCCATGGTACTACCTCAACTAAAGCAATAGTCTCACTCCAGCTAACATCTATGTGATGATCAATTATAAAGTTGGCTATGACTTGGCCTTTCATCACTCTCAGGGGTTCGTAGGCCAAATCGTACTCAATCAACGCGTAAGCCCATTTTCCGATTCTTCCACTTAGAATCGGCTTCTGTAACATGTGTTTTATAACATCGGTTTGGCAAACGACAACACATATAGTGGGGAGAAGATAATGGCGTAATTTGGTGCACGCGTAATAAAGTGATAAACACAATCGTTCCACAAACGCGTACCTAGTTTTGGCGTTCAGCAGGCGGTGGCTCAAGAATGTGATGATGTACTCCTTCCCCTCTACCTCCTAGGTTAGCATGGCTCCAATCACGCTATCTTCAGCGGTGATGTATAACCGAAACGGAATCCCAACTTTAGGTGCTCTCACCACAGGCGGTGATGACAAGCACTCATTGATCTTTTTGAAAGCACTTTGTTGGCTTGCCCCCCAAGTGAACTCGGCTTCATTCTTTAGCTGAAGTATGGGGACAAATGCATCAATCTTGCCAGACAAGTTGGATATAAAGCGATGCAAATAGTTCATCTTGCCTAGCAATTTTTGTACATCCTTCTTGCATGTCGGCGCTGCAATGTTTCTAATCTTCTCAAGTCTCTTAGGATCGATCTCTATGCCTCTCTCGTGAATCATGAAACCTAAGAACTTACCCGCCGACACGCCAAAAGCACACTTGAGTGGGTTTATTTTCAACCCATATTGTCGCATCCTTTCAAAAGAAACCTTCAAATCGGCTAAATGGTTTCCTATAGCGTCCGATTTGACTACAACATCATCGATGTAAACTTCTAACATGACTCCTAACAAGTCATGAAAGATCAGATTCATAGCGCGCTGATATGTGGCGCCGACATTTTTCAAACCAAAAGTCATGACGACCCACTCGAACAAACCAACAAAACCAGGGCATCGAAAGGCAGTCTTATAGACGTCCTCTTCAGCCATAAAGATTTGATTATAACTAGCATTGCCATCAAGAAAACTTAGTACCTTGTGTCCTGAAGCATCGTTGATCAGCATGTCAGCTATCGGCATTGGATACTCATCCTTCGGAGTGGCTCTATTCAGATCTTGGAAATCAATACACACTCGTATCTTGCCGCTCCCTTTCTTCTCTACAGGCACAATGTTAGAAACCCATTCCACGTACCTGCACGGCCTAATAAATTCAACCTTGAGTAGTCGCTCCACTTCTTCTTTAACTCGGTCATAGACGACCAAATTAAAGCGGCGGGGAGGCTGCTTATAAGGCCTAAATCCGGACTTGATGGGCAGCCGATGCTCCACCAGCTCGCGGCTTAGCCCTGGCATCTCGCTATACTCCCATGCGAAACAATCGACATACGACCGAAGTAACTTTATTACTTCAGCCTTTTCATCGGGCTGTAAATGTTGGTTTACAAAAGTCGGCCTTGGGACGCTACCATTACCTATATTGACTTCCTCCAAGGGATCGGCCGATGCAAAACCTTGTCCTAATTTCTCTACTTCGCTAAAGTCCCCGATGGCCTCGGCAATACCGTCTTTACTAGACCGATATTGCTCCACACGAGACTTTAGCCAATCTAGATTGTTTTTGCTAGACATGACTATTAATACAAAAATAGCTGTGCCACTCCAGCCGGCTTTACAGACACAGGTACAAACCGTCCTCCGGATACACTAACAAAATCATAATCCGAAAGATCTCTACCTGACAGACACTCTACTTTGTTATGAACGGCGTCAACTGATACATCGGCCAATGCTACTTGGGCCGAAGTATCCACGGGGATGACCTCCACCTCATCGCCGTCCCACTGTATCAGGCACTGGTGAAGAGTAGAAGGAATGCAACAGTTCGCATGAATCCAGTCGCACCCAAGTAGTACACTATAATTACCTTGTACGTCAACGATGAAAAATGTTGTTGGCAACGTCTTGTTGCCCACCGTCAACTCCATAGAGAGTACGCCCTTGGCCTCGGAGCTCTCGCCGTTGAAGCCGTTGATCATCAAGTTGGTCTTCTTCAGGTCATCTTCATCCCTGCCAAGCTTCTTTAACAATGAGTAAGGCATTAGGTTGACGGTGGTGCCGCCGTCAACGAGCATTTGGGAAATTGGCTTCCCATCGATGTTACCTTTGACATAGAGGGGTTTTAGATGGCGAGTCGAGTCCTTAGGCTTCTCGAAGATGGCGCTGCGTGGGCCGAGGTTCAACTGAGCGACCTCGGCCTCGTCCTGTGGTAAGGCGAACTCGGCGGGCAGCGTGATGATGTTGATGTCCATCACCTGGGTTGCGGGCCCTTTAGAGATGGGCGAGTAATCGTCGTCGAGCATGTCGTCGTCATCGCCGCTCGGACTAGGAGCCGGGTTGGTTATCTCAACCGTCTTCTCCCTCCATACATGTTTTGTAGCTGGCCGAGGGTGGATCTCTTCGAAGATGGCGTCGCGCTCGGCCTCAGCTTCCTTCTCGCGCATCTCCTGTGCCCGTAGTCTTTGTAAGCATCTCTTCTGTGATTTGGACATGCCTGGAGGTGCCCAAGATGGCTGAGGCTTGGTGCCGGGTGCTACTGTTCGACTTCCATTAATCCTGGCCGAAGTGGCACTGTGCCCTTCGGCCTTGTGCACCTTGCGTTCGGAGGGGGCTTTGCTGTGAACCCTGTCGGACGGACCGGCCTTGTCAGGCCGATAGAGGTAGGCTTCAGCGTAGAGTCCGACCGAAACATGAGACTTACCCCCGTCAGACCTCAGTGACAAAGTCTTCAGGATTGGGACTTCCTGAGACCCAACTCTGATAGTTATGGCTTCAGACTCCCTGACTTCGGCCTCCGCGTGCTCGCACCCTTCGGCTTCGCTCTGCATGGTCTGATTCGGAGGAACTACGGACAGTCTGTGGACGATGCCCCCTCCGCTACGTCTGTTTGCTCCTGCCATCCATAATACTCTGAAGGAAAACAAGGCATAGTGTTAGGTTGCGGTGGACACCCCGGCCCAGATACGTACGAAGCCCACGGGGTCCCCGCCCAGACATACGGTGGAGGCATCGACGACTCTAGTGGCCTCGCCCACTGCGAGCCAAACCCGTTACCCAGAGGGGGGTTCGGCAGAGTTGATGGTATCTCGGACCACACCAGCGAAGGGTCTTGCCAGGCCGGAGGTACGTTCGGCCAGTGCGGGCCGAAGCCTCCCATCGGAGAGGTCCAACACGGTGCGGAGTTCGGCCATTGGGGGCCGAAGTTGCTGTATACAGGACTCGACCACTGGGGCTCAAAGCTGCCGTACCGGGGGTTCGACCGTTGTGGCTCGGAACCACCGTGCGGAGTATCAGGCCACCGTGGCCCGAAGCCTTCGTGCGGAGGGTTAGCCTGCTTCGGTCCGAAGCCACCCTTAGAGATTCTTGGACCCTTCGGCTATTTTAGCTTAGCGTGTGGACCTGCTTCCTTGGCCCTCCTGTGATGCTTGTTTAACAACATGTTATATGTTACCTTCGCCCTCTTGCGAGCCTTAGCCGAAGGGGTATTAATATTCTGTTTCCACACTCCTACCTCGGGGTTCTTTGGTATGAGCGTGCGAGAGCGCGGTTCTCCAACAATCACGTCCTTCCCCTTGGCCGACTCGGCCTGTTCTGGCCGAATCAACACCCTTTTTTCGCCGAGGTCGACGACGTTGACGGGAAAGGGATCTTTATCCAGCTTCATCTTCGGATTATGGTCTATCTTCAATCGTCCTTCTTCTATGGCTGATTGTATCTGCCGTCAAAAAACATTGCAATCATTAGTATTATGCGAATGCGAGTCATGCCATTTACAGTATGGATGCTTCTTTAACTCATCGGCAGGTGGAAGGACTTGACCCTTAGGTAACCTGAGAAGCTGGCTTTTTAAGAGAAAATCAAATATTTTATCACATTTGGTTATATCAAACAAGTACTTGACCTCACTAAGTCGATTCTTTGTGGGGGATGGTCGTAACTCGGAGCAGGTGACAGGTTTATTTTTAGCATTCCAAACCTATTCGGCCGCGTACATGTCGGCCGAATCCTCCTCCTCTGACTCCTCATCAGAGCGTTCCATGATGTGGATTTCGGCCCTAGGCTTGCTAAACGTCATAATAAACTTTTTATCTTTGGTTCGACCTTCCTAGACTAGAGCTTGCTGCAAAACTTGGCTAACTTCTAAAAAGTTTTGGTTATCTAACTTCTCTTTAATTTCGGAACGCAACCCGTTAAAAGCTAATTCCGCCAAGTCCCTTTCCGAAATACTAAGGCTAAAACACCGATTTCTAGTATCCCTGAAACGCTTGATGTACTTAGAGGCCCTCTCGCTAGATTTCTGCTTAACCAATGTCAAATGTGAAATCATAAGTTCCGTCTCACCCGTGTAGAAATAATCATGGAATTTCTGCTCTAAATTATCCCACGTCTGGATGGAGTTCGGCGGGAGCGTCGAAAACCAAGTGAAAGCGGTGCCGGATAGCGAGAGAGAAAACAGTCTAACCTTTAGAGCGTCTACCCCGCTAACTTCTCCACACTGTGCCAAGAATTGACTAACGTGCTCTAGTGTAGTTTTGCTACCCTCGCCATCGAATTTAGTGAACTCAGGGATTCTATAGCCGCGGGGGTAGGGTACTGTGTCAAGATGGTAGGGGTATGGCTTACGATAAACCCTAACCCTTCCCTTGGGTACGAAGCCGGCACACTCTCTAAATAGTACGCGGACCCGCTCCTCTATGTCATCTTGGCATGTTGCTTGTGCGCGCCTCTCATGCAGGGGCGCGACACGCGGTGGGACATCGATGTGTCGGCCATGGGCCTCTTCTCTGCACGCTATCTGTATGACGTGTTCGTGTTCGGGCGCCTGCGCATGTGGTGTGGGCAGCATGGGTATCGGCGCAGGTGGTGGTGCATGGTACGCAGTGTTATTTTGACCGTAGGTATAATGATTGGTCTCGGCCATAAGTGATGAGGCCAAAGACATGATCGTGTCTGTGTTGTCGTTAGTCCTACCGTATACGTGGTTTGCTGGAGGTGCACTAGCAATAGGAACCGGGGGTACGACCTCAGTAAAGCTGAACCTCCTAAGAGTTGCCTCTACCTGGAAGCTGACTACCGAATCTAAACGGTTGGCTAGCGAAGCGCTGACGGCTTGATCTACTGATGCTGATATTTTTTGCTCAATTTCTAAAGAAGATAAACGAGGCGATACAAGTGTTACCTGGACCTGAGCGAGGTCGGGGGTGATGATGTCACGCTTGATGAAGCCCGCGCGTGTCTTGACGTAGCCCCCAAGCATCATGTCTTGGAGTGCCTTTAACCTTGCCTCGATCTCTACTCGGTCTTCTGTAGGGATATCTTCAAGTGTGGGTGTCAAAATGTTGCGGTTGTCGATATCCGCGCCTCCTATTGTGTCCATCGGCGGTGTAGACGTAGATTTACCAGTGGCCGATGTAGATGTACTTGTCATATTGGCGTAGCCTTTCCCCAGCGGAGTCACCAAAAAGTGTGTTGACACGGAAACGTGCCCCCGCACTTGGGTCAATTCGACGATCCAAAAGTGCACGAATACTTAGGGACAAGCCTAAGCGTGACGTGGCATCGACGTCGCGTTCTGACTACCCTTAGTAGTGATAAGGGGGGGTGGAGTCGCCAGACAACCAGATTACACAAAATAATCCAATTAGCCGAAAGAAATAGATTAAACAGAATAAAACCAGCAAACCAGTCGGAGCCCGTCTGGTTCGAAGTCTGGTGTGAAGGGGTCACCGAAGTGTACCTTCGGCGTCTGGTGCGAAGTGCTCCGCCGAAGGGTGCTTCGGCGTTCGGACTGATCCGGCCGAAGATGGACTCCGAACGGATCTGGACGCGGCGATCACCTCCGAACAGCGGGGTTCAGCGTGAGATCTCCGATACAGCAAACTACGGAATAATGACGCGAGGGCCACGCGCGAGCGCAACTTCGTCCGGTGTGGAGTATGGTCGTGGCGAAGCCCGTTGCGATGAAGTATGCTGGCGAAGCTTGTTGTCGGAGCCTGCAGTCCCGCCGAAGGGTGTCCTGGTGACCTCCGAAACCGGTCTCACAGCTCCAGATACCTTCGACGAAGTAGCTCCGAACGTGCGAACCTGCAACAAAGATAATTCGAAGTACCAATTCGGCCTGAGGACCGAATTTTGCTAAGTGTTGCACTAGTAGCGAAGGTAGCAATCTATTACACAGATTAGCGGATACTTCACATGCGAAGTACCAAGACGATAGCAATCTATTATGTAGATTAACGGATACTTCACAGGCGAAGTAACAAGGGTTACCACTGTTCCGTAGTGGCCGGCGGAGGGCTTCTAGGCAAACCCACGAAGAGGTACAGGAAAATAAAGGTAAAGTAAATACGATCAAAGCATAGGGCTTTGGTTTGGTTTGAGTTGGGGGGCCTCTACGCTGGCCTTGCCTCTCTATTTATAGGGGCTTAATCTCTGATCTAATCTGCTATTAATCCGGCCAGATAGAGATAAAGATTGAGCTGGAAACGCATACAATTCTACCTCTACCGAAGTGGGCTTCGGCCAGGCCCGTCGAGGCTTTCTCCTCAGGCCGAAGCTTCGGTGGCATGGGCCTCTGAAGGCTTCCTGGCTAAAGCCCGTGGGCTGGCTAGAGGCTTTCGGAGCCCATAGCTTAATGGACTTCGGCCCTGTAGGGCTTCGGACTGACCCTGGACATGTGTATTTTTGGCCCAAATCACTAAAATTGATATTTTGATGATCTAGCCATTAATGCCATTTTTTGCTATCAACAGCAGGTTTACAATGATGATAAGTTCTAGAGACCTACTCTTCCGTTTACCGGTACACGTCGGGGATGGGATGGAGAAGGCTACGATGACGACACATTATAGAGAAGCGGCAAAACCTAACATGATTTAAGGTGTTCGGATCTAATCCACTATGTATTTGGTGTAGGCTGGATACTATGATATTTACATAGGAGTCGACTTGATCTCGCGTTGCGATCACAATCTAAACCGAGCCAGTTTCCATATACGGATTATATACTAATTACCAAAAATTAGAACGACAAAAACAGGTTGCGTCCCCACAAGACGAGGAGTCCAATCAAGCAAGCATGTGTGTGTGGAGCTCTTTTTTTCTCTTATACATATAGCTTAGTGGGATGAAAATAACCTCATTATATAAATTGGTCATCCTCTACCCATACTAATAATATGAAACTAAAGGTTTACACAATCCTCTTACGTGACATAGGCATTTGAGATTTATTAGAAATTTCTGAAATAGTTATAAGGACCAAACCCAAAAGTCAAAACTCTAGCAAAATGAAGGTATATGATAAATTTTTCACCCGGTTAATGCCTTGCACATTTCACCTAGTTCCTATCTCTGACAACACAGTGTTCATCGGAACAGGCTTTCATGAAGCTCATCAGAACAATTAATTTCAGAAGACGCATCAGAACATGAAGTCAGTGAAAAAGACAGATGATCAAACTATAGAGCTTATTCCTTTGATCCAATACATTTCACCCCAAATCAAGAACAAACATGCCCTGCAGGAGAATTAAATTACGGGAGACAGCAGAAGAATCTAACAACGCTAGTGTTTTCTTTTGTTCATTTGATGGAGTCTGGTGTACACACTCACAGAACCATTTATTTAGATCAGGAATATAGTAGAAGCAAAAGAAGCTAAAGAAAACCTCAGATAGTAGCTAAGCTCTATGACCGGTGCGGCGGCGGCAGTTGGTTGACGGAGCAGGAGGAGCGGAAGGCGTCGATGTGCGCTTGGCACTTGGCGCGGTTGTCCTTGTTCTCCTCGAGGCACTTGCGCAGCGCCTCCACGTCGCACGCCGCCGCCTTCTTCGCCCCGTCTCTGCCGCGGACGCCGCCGCCGCCGCTGCCTGTTCCGGCCTCCGCCGCCGCTTCCATGGGCCTGGGTAAAGGGATTGTCGCCGGAGGAGGCAGGCTTCGGCCCGATTTCTCTGGCATGCAAGCAGCCCAGCCCATTAAGAATGCAGGAGTACATCACATCCTCAATTCATTTCTCGATCCCCAACCCTAACCTCGCCAATTCGCTCGCTCGCCGCGCCGCGCCGCCCCGACGTCGGCCGTGGTTGTTCGTCGGGCTCGGGAACCCCGGAGTACTCAGTTGCCTCCACCGCCCGCCCATCCCAGGTCAGTCCATCCCTGCCTCCTAGTTTTCCTGCGCAGTCCGGTTGGAATCGGCGCCGTTGGGAGCCTGCCCCCTCCCCGCCCTTGCTCACGCAACGCTAGCCGCTCTCCTTGTGCGCCGTGCTGCGCTGGCCGCCGAGGCCGAGCAGCGGCGCCAACGTTCGTGCTGTAGTACGCTGCCCATGGAGCAATGGTAGCGCCGAAATTTTGGAAGTCCTATGGAATGCGTTAGAGTATATATGATTTGATAATTTAACCATTTTGTAAAATGTTATAGTGTTTAACCTTCCGGTTTCGCATCGGGTTTTGGGTACTTGATGAGTTTAGTTTAAAACCTACGAGTTTTGTGGGCATGAGTTTGACGATATTTCGTGAGTTTAGTGGATTTTTACTAAACCCACAGGTTTTGTGCCTATCGTCATCCCTAAAGCAGGCGACCGCGCCGTGGAGGGATGGTGGTGGTGCCTGGTTAAGCTCGAAGTTGCCTCTTGAGATGCAGGTGGGATTGGCTTAGTAAAAAACCCAAAAAACGACAGGTAGAGGCAGAGTAATATTTGCACAGTTGCAAAACCGGCTGTCCTACCATCTGTTTTCTACTGGTCTGGCTAACCGTCAGTGGGCAGTTAGCCAAAAATTGTTAACCCCTAATCCTAATCAGACTCATGGTTCCATTCATGTTTAATCATCGTATTGTAAAAATTTGTAAACTTGGGGATGCTTTTTCCTAACTATTCTACTATGAGAATTGATAATTAACATTCAAAAGTCTCTTGTTCAATGGATACACTGTAGCTACAGAATGTCATTTCTTACAGCTAATGCTCTCTACATGATCAGCTCCTCTGCATAATATAAAGGGCCGTTGTTTCTATAATAATATGACTCTTGTACAGCAATGTAATGCAATGAACAATGTTATGTACTCTAGCAACAGTTTCAATTTTTATGTTTTTATTATAACACCTATACTTAGAAAATATTTTGTATATAAAAGCTCCCTTTGGGACAACTTACACAATAATCAGGGTTATAGCATAATCCTGATTATTCTATAAGCAGTGAGATGACTGGTTTTTTTATTATTAGTTATATGTCTAATTATGATTATTACTTAACCAGGCTATAATTTTTCTGTTTTCCATATAATTATGACTTTAAGCATAAGCTGTTTCAAAGAATTCCATAAGCTAAAACTTTGCTATTTGGGCCTAGCTTCCTAGCCCAACTTTTTTGGGCTGGTCTTTTTATCCTTAGCCTATTGCGAATGTTCAATTGGTGGATTTACACAGCTGTTTCCAAAATATTGCTATGTATTGGCAATTGTCAGCTGCGATGCATAGCTAGAATGAGAAATTAGGGTTTTTAACAGGTTCGGTGATGGCGCATCACGGTATGAGGTGAGAATCTATTGCTCAGAATGATCTGTGAGCAGCCTGGGTGATGGCGCATCATGTTTGATTACGATCCAGTGCTTGCAAAAAGATTAAGAAAAATAAGATTGCATTTGTTTTTATGAAATGCATAGAAAATATGTTTTTTTGCTCGCAGGTATTTGTCCAGATGAAGAGGCAGCAAAGAAGAAAAGCACAGAGAGTAGCAATCATGAAGAGCACAGAGAGGCAGCAAAGAATAACAATGGGAGAAGAAGGGGAGGGGGAGGGAGCCAGTGAGGGCGGGACGGAGTGGAAGATGGTGCCGGTGAAGAAGTCCAAGAAAGGGAAGAGGAAGTCCAAGGACTCCAGCAAGTTGAAGATCACCAAGTCCAGTGGTGCGCTGCTACCATCACCACTGCCGCCGGAGCTCCGTGGCCTCGATACTGAGTGGTGGTACACCTTCCTCCACAAGCATGCTGAGTCAGGTATACGCCTTTCCAAATTCCTCTCTCTCGCCGTTGCAGTGCAGTCTCTTGGATTCCTCTCCCTGTTCGTTTTGCTTCGATCGATGCCCTGTTCATTTCATCATGCATGTAATCTGCCAAGATTTGGGGGTGGGGGGGTGGGGGGGGGGGGCTTGTTCATGATGAAAGGCTGGTTTTTTATACCGATTTCATGTGGAATTGTGATCTTGTAATGTGAGGTGAATCTTGGTGTGGTTTTGTGTGACAGGACTCTTGAGTTTCGATTCACTTTGATGGACAGGTAATACTGCACCTTCAGACGAGGGGGAGGCATTCAGGTACTTCTTCAGGACGTCTCGGCAAACGTTCGACTACATCTGCTCCATTGTGAGGGAGGATTTGATCTCAAGGCCACCATCTGGGCTGATCAATATTGAGGGGAGGCTTCTTAGTGTGGAGAAGCAAGTGGCGATTGCCATGAGGAGGCTGGCTTCTGGTGATTCGCAGGTGTCCGTGGGAGCTGCTTTTGGTGTTGGGCAGTCTACTGTTTCACAAGTGACTTGGAGGTTTATTGAGTCCATGGAAGAGAGAGCTCGGCATCATCTGGTGTGGCCAGTCCTGGAGAGAATGGAGGAGATCAAAGCTAAGTTTGAGGCTGACTATGGTATGCCGAATTGTTGTGGTGCCATTGATGCAACACACATAATCATGACACTTCCTGCTGTTGAGTCATCTGAAGATTGGTGTGATCTGGCGAAGAACTACAGTATGTTCCTACAAGTGATTGTTGATGATGAGATGAGGTTTATTGATATTTGCACTGGTTGGCCTGGCAGCATGACATTTTCACGATTGCTGAAGTGCTCTAGTTTTTTCAAGCTCTGTGAAGCTGGGAAACGCTTGTATGGTCCTGCCAAAGTCTCTGCAGAGAATGGAGAAATCAAGGAATTCATTGTTGGTGACATTTGTTATCCTTTATTCCCATGGCTTATGACTCCATATGAAGGGGGGAGTCTTTCTGCCCCAATGGCCAACTTTAATGCCAAGCAAAAAGCTGCAACAATGCTTGGAGCAAGAGCGCTGTCACGGCTAAAAGGCTCCTGGAGGATCTTAAACAAAGTCATGTGGAGGCCTGATAAGAATAAGTTGCCAAGTATAATTCTTGTCTGCTGTCTGCTTCACAATATAATTATAGACAGCAAAGATGAACTGCTTCCAGATGTTCAACTTCCAGATCACCATGATATTGGTTATAGTAAAGAGAACTGCAAGCATGTGGATTCTAATGGCAAGATAATGAGAGACATCATTACAGCACATATTCAAAGCTAAGAAGCTTCCATGAACTGAGCTGACTGATGGTATTTCTGGAGTTGCAACAAGGCATCTTTGTTCTTATGTTTTTTCTCATCAGATGCCTTTATTTAAATCAGACCTGCTGCTCTCAATTCTGTAAAGGTTAGCATTGGAATAATTTACTTAGTAGTTACCTACCTTAGGAACAAACTACCCTCTTATTTGAGTCAATGTCTTTATGATGATGACCAGGGATGAAAAAACCGGCCAATTAACTTGCGATCCCCAATCCTCTAGTTAATTTAACAGGAATTTGGGCAATTAATCGGTGGCTGGTTGCAAATCGGGTTGAGCACCAATTAATTGGTCAATGTTAATCTTTTTTACTTGCTTTGTACTTGGTTGTGATGATAAGGTGTGGATTGATTAGGAACCGAATTAGTTTCTTTAGCCCTTCGCTACCACCTTATCTCTTTATTTTGCTTCATATGCCATTCACTAATCATTTGCCAGTCATCAAAAAATCAACTCACCAAGGTAACAATTATTTTCCTGTCATATTTAGTTATTAACATTTTATATACATGTTTGCACAACTAGGTTATCTCAACTGACTAATTGATTGACTGATTAATTCATTTATTAATTAATCACATTAACCAATTAATCTCTAATCTATGGTTGGCCATCAGCTACTGATAACCAATTTTTTCAACGCTGATAATGACAGTCCCAAATGTTTGAGGTACAGGGTATATTTCAATTGTTTTTAAACACTGAATTGCATAATGCCATGATGCTCATTCTGTTTCGGTGATTTACTACTCCATGATAAGATGATGAGGAATCATGTTATTGCAAGAGTTGTCTAATAAATCTGGTTCAACAGAAGCATGCTTGCTTTAGTTTTCCTCAAGTTTTTGTTTCGCTTCTTAAATAAGACAGAGCGGACAAAAGAAATATCTCCATTAAATTTGTCCAAGTCAAAGTCAAACTCCCTGTAAAGATTTGGAATTGACGGCATGGGTAGCAATTTCCCTTTGTATTTATTATTTGCTGCCTATGATTATCTTTAGTTTATTAAGCGAGTTGTTTGACCTTTTCCAAAATCATTTTTCCGACTTTGATCTATTTTAACTAAAAATATATTAATATTTATAATATCAAATAAATACACTATTAAAACTGTTGGATCCGAAACGGCGACCAGAGGGGGGTGAATGGGAGCTTTTAAAACTTTACTAAAAATAGCCTACTTCTGTCTTCTGCGGAACAGGCTTTGAACACACCTTTCGAAGTTCTGGTTCGGAGGTATTTTACAGCTCTGAATACAGGCTTCGCAAGGAGCAAAAGTTTGAAGCCAAAAAGACTTCGCTCCATCCACAACTCTGAAAATTCAGCTCTGCTAAGTCAGTGCAGGCTCCGCACACTGGGTGCCTTGGAGCAGGCTTCGCATTTCAACCTTCGCAAGAGCAGACTTCCCTCTGAGGACTTCGATCAGCTCTACTAAGTCAGTGTAGGCTCCGCACACTGGGTGCCTTCGAGCAGGCTTTGCACTTCAACCTTCGCAAGAGTAGACTTCCCTCTGAGGACTTCGATCAGCTCTACTAAGTCAGTGTAGGCTCCGCACACTGGGTGCCTTCGAGCAGGCTTTGCACTTCAACCTTCGCAAGAGTAGACTTCCCTCTGAGGACTTCGATCAGATACTTAGCGATAACAACTGGTGCTGGGCTTCGTACTTCGAAGGTCTAAACGCACACTGAACACACTTCGCCAAGGGCTTCGACAAGGGAAGAAAACAGGTTTCGAACAGTGCTTCGCTAGTAATCAGATAGGTCTAGCCTCCAGTTTACACAAAGCGAACAGACACTGAAAACACACTTCGCCCAGACAGACTTCTCACACACCTCTCCAGAAAAACTCACAAGAAGATGGTGCACAGAGAAATCAAAGCATGCAGAGAAGTATGCATACAAGTTCAAGCAGAAAATGAAAACAGAATCAAAGCTTCATTGCTTGAACAGTTAACACAAAATGAACTCACAGGATGAATACAGAGAGTGTGGTGGCTAGCAAGAGAGTTCTACCATGAATGCTCAAAGTGTTGATGTGACCTAGCCAGCCTCCACTATTTATAGGCACTATTTAGCCCTGTGAATAGACTACTTTACCCCTAGTGTTTACACCGGTTTTTGTCTCAACAGAATAGGGGTACAATTGGTAGTCTACTTTATTTGGAGGCTTTTTTTGTCAGCTTCGCATAGGGGACAGCACCAGCTTTTGCAGAGCAGACGCTGTCAACCTTTGCAGTTTTGGACCCTTCTGAAGCCCCCCTTCGCACGCGAGGGGTGCGGTAGCTTCGGTGAGAAGCCTTGAGCCTGACGGCCTTCGCTCCACCGAAGTCAGCCTTCGATACAGAGATGGTTTTGAGCCGAAGCCGTCAAAGCCCTTGGGCCTTCGCACCAACACCTTCGGAGTGGACCACCACGGCTTCGCAGCTTCTCCCATCTCGAACTCCGTCAATCCATGTACCGAAGCCATGCATGGCCGAAGTACCTCAAGTCAGCCTCACTCCGGAGCCAACCTCACTCCAGAGTCAGCTTCACTCCGAAGCCTGCTTCACTCCGAAGCATGCCTCACTCCGGAGTCAGCTTCACTCTGCACTTACTGCCTTCTCCTGAAGCACCTCGACCCGAGGTCCGACCTTGACCCCTTCGCAGCCTTCGTGACAGAGCTCCCCGCTCCCCTGGCATCAAGCCTCCTGCTTGACCCAGGTTCACATGCTGCGAACCGTCCATCGCCTCCGAAGTCACCTGCGCACCACAAACAACCAGACAAGTTTATCTAGTACCCCGGAGACCTCTCCGGGTAAACAACCTTCGATACACACTCCGGTGTACTGCCCAAAGTACCGAGACCTTCGGTACGAATCAGTCATCGTGTACTGTCGGACCCCTCCGACAGGCACACTCCGCTGCAACAGCTGCAGCAACCAGACCCACCGAACCCCTTCGGAGGGACCCCTTCGAACCAGAGGATAAAAACTGTCAATCACTCATCACAGACTCACAGACTCTGAAACCAACCCTTGGTTTCTCAAAAACATATTTAGTAGATGATTTAATTAAATTGACTTGATATTGTAATTATTAGTATTTTTTATAAAGTTGGTCAAAAAGTTGAAGAAGTTCAAATGACAATGTGTTACAAAGGAAGTATGTTATGGTGTAGCATATTTCCCAGCTGAAAGATACTTCCTTTGTTAACTTTTAAATGACGTAATTGATTTTTATCTTAATGGTTGACCATTCATCTTATTCAATTTTTTTGAAATATCATTTGTTTTGTTATATTTTATTTTATTATTGAAGATATTACAAGCATAATTTATATTTTTTACATATTCCTATAAATTTTTTGAATAAGACGAATAGTTAAATATTGAAATAAAAATCAAATGCGTCATTTAAAAGTAGTCAAGGGAGGGAGTATCTCCTAATCTATTCATGCCAAACCATGTGATCAAATTTTAATATGAAACACAAACTTATCAATATTTACTGACAAGGTTACGAATCTCTGCTGCTACAGGCAGAAAAAAAAGGTGAGAAACTAATGATTAGCTATGCTGAGTCACAGGTAACACTTTGAAAGGAAAATAGACACGTAGTGATGTTACACAACTGATGGCAACTAGGAGTAGGAACTACCCTGCTTCTGTTACGTCAATTAAATCAAAATTTGTGTTTGAGAATGCAACCAGGAGTTGTTTTGAATTTTTTTGTATAATTATCTTCATTACACCTACTATAGATGCTGATTTTTCTCCTGGGTACAGATACACAACCCAATGAATACTAGTTTGGGTTTAAATTTGTGTACATGGATATGCAGGTTCAGGTCGGGTCAAGTGCAGATTTTATTTGAAACCCATGGGTTTGCATGGTTATTGATGGTTCTGATTTAGATTATACTTTAGCTTCTATAAGTTCCGTTGGTGCAGGTTTGAGGGTGTTCCACACGTAGGTTTTTACTCAATCTATGGATTTGACCTGTTGCTCTCTCTAATTGATACCATACACGGTGCCACTTAATCTCTAGGTTTTAGACCTGTTGCACCTCTAAGAGCATCTCTAAAAGTTTCTCTATTTTTGACTCTTTATTTGTCTATTTAACTATTTCTCCAAAAAAATTCCTCTCTAAATCTGTGATGTACTCCAACAGACTCTCTATTTCCAACTCTCTAAAAAAATTACTCCTCATTTTTAAAATCCCAAAATATTTCTAAATATTTGATTTCTTTTTGAAATACCAATTAATAACATTAGAAATCCCTAAGTTATAAAATTTTAGAATTTTAAATTTTTTTTAATAAATATAATTTTCTCTTCTTTTTAAATATCAATTTATAACCGTATAAATCTCAGGTTATAAAATTTTCAAAATTTATAAAACATATAAAAAAATCTCTTTTTTTGCAAAAAAAGTTTCCATTTTTTTCAAAACTATGCACAAATCACGGCTGTGCATGATTGTGCATGCTCATTTGCTGTTGCATGCCCACCGCTATCCATGCTCCCCGCCGCAGACACTGTAAACACGTAGTGATAGGTTTTTATACTTTTATCACTTAAGCTCGTAGCTTTGTAAGCTTAGACACAATATAATCCACTAAAACACGGGACATAAGACTATTATTCATCGAGTATAAAGCTTGACTCTTGTTCTCAAGAGTCGACCATCAGGTTCGAAAGTGCCATGCTTTTCTAGCTCTCTATTCACCACCTTCGGTACCTTCTTAGGTGGATTGCTAGACAATTTACCAACAAAGGTTCACAACCACACTTTGTTTTCTATGTGCATTTTTCCTGTGGAATAATGAGAATCCATATTATTTTTAGTATGGCATCAACTGTGCTTAATTCTCAATGTTGAAGCAGTGTTGGCCTAAGTGGCAACGTGAAACTAAAGACTATATATGTTCAAAGAAATTAATAACCTATTGTCCACTACATGGCATTGGACATTGATCGCTCATGCATTGCCCTCTAGTAAACTTGAGATCAACATGACTCAATGGCCACCCATAAATTCATCCTAAAATGGTTATAGAAATCATGATGGAATAAACACTTTAGGTGGATAGCTAGGTGGTGTCAGTTGTTAGGGATGAGATAAGAACCCTAGACTAAGATGAATAGATGATGAACTTAAAAAGATTAGACTATTGCTTAACAAAATAGAGATACAACTTATCCTTATATAGATGGTACTTTCTCTGTATGATTTTGATATGTGCCTAAAGAAAAATAAAAAATTCAACTTTGATTCGTGTATTACTCCAATTTATCAAAACATATATAACTATTTGAGTTTTGCACAACCCTTCGATGCATAATTATTTCTAAACTAGTTTTCTCAAGAAAACAAAGTGATCATGAGCTATGGTGGGAAAAATGAAGTGATATGTTAATGTGTTTTTGCACCTATCGATGATAGAAATTATGTTTTTTTTGGTCTCGGTATCATACCCTTATGCTTGTATCATTGATGAACCAGAGTATGACTTAACTCTCAAAAAAAATCTAATCTCTAAAATCTACATAATATATTATAACTCAATCTAATCTTATTTTTCTCTAAAATAAGAAGGCTGATATTATATTAAACTAATGATTCATAAACTATCGATATAATATCACACGTGTAATCTTTACACCTTATATTATTAGGATAGGTTGTTGGTCTTGGTCTCTAGTCCCATGCCCGCAACAATTTGATCTTTTCGCTTAGAAACCATAAGTATTGTATTCTTTGAAAAATAAATGAATATACTTCTGTTACGTTTTCTTGTCTGCTATTTTTGTATGTTTTGTACAGAACAATATTATGAGATTTTGGATCGGCTCGCCATTAACAGATTCCCTTTATTAATTGTCTTAATTACTGAAGTCTGTAGGGTACAAATAAACTGAGTAATTGATATGATTATGGTTATGCTAAGCACTACAAAAAACTAGAAACTTCCGTCGGTTTATTTAATTTTCATTGTTTTTTTTGTAAAACTGATGAAAGAAAACTAACTTCTGTCAGCCCCAAAACTGACAAAAATAATGCTTAACTTCCATCGGCTGTAGGAAGACCGACGAAAAGTATAATGGAGATTCAATTGTTTGTGGTGCGTCTTCCTAAATTTCAGATTCCTATAATTAATGTGTTTATGTATCTCTTGAAGTATTAGATTGCCCTGTGCAAAATCGTTGGCTGAAAAGAATGAACGGGATATGCAGGTTCAAAGGGAGCAGGCAGAAAGAAATGTAAGTACTACATGTTGTAAACATAGTTTATCTACCATGTGGCCAATTTTACTTATTTTGAACTCTAGTAAATTATCTTGTTTGTGTAAGTATATTATCTATTCTTTTAGATTCTCTTAATTTCATGCTAATGAATAGTTATTTTCCCTTTCATTATCCATTAATTCCAGAGAATTTAAGAAACAATGGACTTTGAGATCAAGCGATGGGCCGCTGGAAAAGAAGGCAATCTGCGTGTGCATTGCTATCAACTTTACAATATGTAAGTTGTGAGCGCATTTTGTTAAGCATTCAGGTTCTAGTAATTGTAATTGTAATTCTTTTTACAATTTTTCTCCGTAACTGTTAGATCTAGCTGAAAAATGTATTGGTTCATTATGGCTGAAGAATGTATGGCTTAAGAAGAAATGTTTGTCTGATTTCTGCTAATTCTGTAGTATTCAGTTTCTTGGTTCAGTTTCTTGAATGATGAGCTTTCATATTCTATTGTACTATTGTCAAACTTGCAGTGTAAGCAAAAAAAATATATTGACAGCACTAACACAACCTAGTTCAGATTCAACAATGTATTGTCCTTATCAATATCCAAGACCGATTTCCCCTTTTAGGCAGAAACCTGAAGATGGATCAATTAGCCACAGAAAAAGCAAAAAAAAAAAACAGAAAATTGTCTCGTAAAAGAACATAAAAAAAGCAAAAAAAGATCTATGCTCCACTATGTGAAATAACAGAAAAATCAAAAAAAAATGTAACTTCTGTCGGCTTAATATAGCCGACAGAAATTATTGTCATCAGCTAAGAACTTCCGTCGGTCATGTCTAACCGACGGAAGTTAGCATTTTTTCGATGGAAAATTGCTTTTTTCATCGCATTTAGCCTAACTTTCATCGATTTTGACCGATGAAAATTTCCTGTTTTGTTGTAGTGGAATGAGAAAACAATGTTTGATAGATGATACTCATCAGAACATCAGAACGCATATCATTCAGAATGTATTGAAATGAAGAATCATGCTAATTTAAACTGGGTCACATAAGATCTAGCTGCTGCAAGGTAAGTACTCTTGTCTAATTTAGTGCTGATGATAATAATCCAATCGTTCTAATGATCTCAATGTTCCACTAAAAGCCATGATTGCCAGTTGACACCATTGATCTGAAATTCTAAATCCAGCCGCCGTCCGTAGCCATGAAAATGAACTTGTGCAATACTTAGAAGTTAGAAGTACTCAGAAGGCATAGAGTAAGGCACAAGTGGGGATAAGCATAGTGCCTATTAAACTCGCTGCTGTCTTTGAGTTTGTGGAGCTTGAGGTCGTATTAGATCCTGCACTTCCTCATCAATTTGGATAAACCAGTCAGGTCAGTGCTTAGGAAATTCCACCATCTTTAATTTATCAATTAGCAAAGTACTTGTAAGTTGTAAGTAAAAAACAGTTTTATTCATGACATTACCTTTAGGTGCATCTACATCGTCGTCGTCGCTAGTCTCTACTGGCTCCTCAGTTAATGTGGGTGTATCTGATGTTGGAGGTGGAGTTGGGACACCTGAAATCAATCAGCCAATTAACTATCCTGATTAATTAATCTGCTAGCCCATCTGCCAAAGATCGACATGAACTGATCATCGTGTGCGATGTGCGTGCATTTGATCGTGGCATATATAGCATTATTACTTACTCGTACACTGGCTGATCGGCGGCGCGTGGACCTTGCAGACACCGGGGAGCTCGAGCGCCCTAGTGTGGTTAATGGAGATGCCGAAGGACGCGGCGCTGCCGTCCAGGACCATGCAGAGGCAGCGTGGGTCGGACTGGACGATGCCGGCGAGAGCGGTACAGCAGGTGAACTCAGGGGAAAGCGACTTGCCGGAGATGTAGTCGAGGCACGGCGAGAGGGTCATCATCACGCTGGAGCAGCCGCTGTTCTGCGACTCGGCGTGGGACGCCAGCATTATCGTCACCACCATCGCCACCGCCGCCGGAGCCAGCGAGACGCCGGTCACCGTTTTCGGTGCAGCCATTATCAGCTGCCGTTAGTCCCTCAGCTAGCTCCCTCCCCGTCGATGAAATCAAGAATCAGTGAGAATGGTTTGTGAGAACGTTGAGTTGGAGGAGATTGACGACGTTGTCTGCGTGCTGCAGCCATGGTTGCCAGAATTGCTGGAATAATGGTGTGCCGGGGGAGTGCATGCTATGTTGTCCTGACCACACACTTGTCTGGTCATGGTGCTTAGCTTGTCAACCAGGACGGACGTCATTTGCTGCATCACTCTATTCATGGAAATTTGACCACAAGCAGTTGACTTTTATCCTACATTATTTTGAGAGTCAGCATCAGCATGTTGTCAAAATATTACTTGTTCGGCGGGCTCAAAAAAAAACTTGCCTCTTCATCTTTAACAACTAAAAATATTTTACTTTTACCTTCTTACCTACTATTGAATAATAAATTAAAAAATTTAAATTATTTTAATACTCATTCCCTAAATCTTTACTATTAATATGGAGCACTTTAGTTTTTTACTTTTACTATTAATATATCAATTTTATCTAGTTTTTTCAATCACTATATAGAAGTGGGCTTTCATCCATCCTTTTACGCATTGCAATTTGAGCCTATACCAAAGTCATTTGCAATGGTACGAAAGTAGAAAAAGTCATGGCGAGGTATAATAGGTACATACTAATAAATATTTTTAGTATTAAGTCGGTAGACCGCTTGGATGGAGAGACCAACCAATACTAATAAATTTAGTACAAGGTGAGCTCCCGACCTAGTACTAAAAGGTTCCTAAAACCTCGCATGAGAATACTTTAGTACCATATAGTGTTAGAAAAATCGATAATCGGTAGTTGATCAGTTGACTACTAAGTAGAGATTAATTGGTTAATCCGGGAATAACTAAATTAATCGGTTGAACAAATAATTAAAGAATATATTAAAGTGTTCATACTAACATGCATATACTTTATATCTATCTCTTGTTGTCTTTTTTCCTTTTCTATACATCGGGCTATGTGGACATTTTTACATCAGGCCTTGCTAGCTCTCTCTAGTGTTCTCTATCACTCATGTGTGCCTTTTTCCATATCTCCTTTTCTCTACTCCAAAAGCATGTGCCGACTATTATATCTCTCATAGATAACTTCTTCCTTCTCTCATTTTCTCTAGTGAAAAGCAGGCGCTGCAGGTGTGCGGTGTCAGCACAAGCCAATGTATAGATGCGCCGCTCCGGCAACGACATTTGGATGGTGGCTCTGGTAGCACGACATGGATCCAATGACAGTGATGTGGATCTAGGCTACAGTGGCGTGGATCCAAGTCGAGGTGGCTTGTATCTGGAAGCAGTGCCACAAGATGATTAATCGGTGGGGGTCGATTAATTGGGTTGACCACCGATTAATCGGTCCTCGATTAATGACCCAATTACCATATCAATTAATTGTAGGGGTGAAAATCACTATTTAATCGGCTGATTAATAGGCTAATTGGTCGATTTTTTCATTATTGGTACTAGGTGATAAGGTCACCTGATACTAAAAGTTCTTCTTGCGTAACCACTTGCGTGGGATCAAAACCCTAGCCTCATCCGCCTAGGCCATCGTCACCATCATTGATGGTGAGAACCATGGCGCGTTGACCAAGTGATTATCGGGGTAGTGCTGCCGGACATGTTGAGCCCAACAACATCCCCATCACTCACAAGATTTGTCGTTTTCCTCTTTCTTCCTTTTCTATTTTTGGGTCGATCGACCACTACAATGCACATGCTATATTTGGTTGTATCGACCACTGCAATGCAAATGCATAGAAGTAGTAACCATATCAATATTACTCATTGTTTTTCTATTTATTCATCGATCGAACATTGCAATACAAATGCTCCAATATTAGTTTCATAAATGCTAACACACATGCAATGCAAATTAGTTTGAGGAGTGCAAATGAAATACAATGCAAATTAGTTTGTTAAATGCAAATGGAAATGCAATGCAAGTTAGTTTGACAAGTGCAATACAATGCAAATTGATTTTATAGTAAACTTAACATAACTCAAATTGATGTATTGCCTTCTTTCTGTTAGGTCCAATCTAGTTATTGTGATGATTTTAATGATATAGTCATGTTATCTGCTACGTTTTATTTATTTATGTCGGAGTACAAGCCAACAAGTTATCTTCTACTCAACGTCATATCATACCCATACATCGGAAAGCGCTCATAGGCCCACATGCGTAAATTATCTATTTCATCAGCCAATGGCATGCTCGCCCGATTGGTTTAGCCATGGTCATCGGCCCTATGGCCAATCGACATGATATTCCATGATTTCACTATCTCTTTCGCAGTCATCTGCTCGCTAGTCGATCGACTATGCTACTAATGTTATCCTTTCTGTTTCCTTATCAGTTGTAGGGTCAAACTGATTGACATGCCTTGAACCCTTTTTCTGAGAACGCAGGACCTGCACTGGAGTTAAGTAGATCTCCCAGGCCATGCGTGTGTCAAAGTGTGACCAAAACTACACCAATAACGTTGTAAACTAGCAGCTAGATTTTATCATTTTCTACAAGCGAACAACATATGTGCCATCACAATCTACACTTTTCATTTCGACGTCAACCATAGTGCACTAGAGGCAACTGTTTACGTAATCTAGCTAGCTATGATATGATTGAAGTATTTGGTGAGCATATATGTTGTGAGCTTGAAGTATTTAGGGTTGTGCTATAATCAAACATCTGATTATGGGTTTGTCTTATTTCGTTTATCCATTAACCTTTTGGGTTCCTTGGAGATATTGCCAAACGAGTTAAAAGTTGAGAGATCAAAAATGAAGTTATAAGTACATTGATAAGTTGTATATTTATAAGCATGGGACTCTTCTTTCAATATGATTCCTGATTTATAATTTAAATTTATATTCTAAATGTAGTTTAAAGTTTTAAACATGATAACATAGAGAAGTGAATATATAAATAAAACATAGTGATCACAAAGAACCCTTGAATTTAGGAAGTGTGATAGAAAATCCCTTAGAACATTTCCATTCTAAAAATTGGTAACGAGTATTTGTACCGGTTGATAACTCCAACCGGTACTAAATGTATGACTCTATAATTGAGATAATTGTGACCATATGTTGCTTTTTTAGTATCAGTTGATATAGCTAACCGTTATAAAGTTTTGGATTTGTACCAAAAGTTTTGTGTGCACTTTAGTACCGGTTTACTAAAGATATATACAAAAAGTTTTATGTGTGTCTCTTCAGTAATTGTGCTTGTTGTATTTTAGTATCGATTAATAACATTAACCGATACTAAAGATATGGCTTTGTACTAAAAGTTTTGTGCACATCTCTTTGGTAATTGTTTTTTTTCTTACTTTAGTACCTATTAATAACATTAACTGGTACTAAAGATATGATATGTCTTTGTACTAAAAGTTTCACACGAGTCTATTCATAATTGTGACCATCACACTTTATTACTAGTTAATAACAATAACTAGTACTAAAGATATGACTCTGTACTAAAAGTTTGATGCACATCTCTTTGGTAGGTATGTCTATCGCACTTTAGTACCGATTAATAGTGTTACCTTACAATAAAGGTATGACGATATTAAGAGGCAACATCTACAATTTTGTCATATTATCTTCTCTGTAGTTGTTTAATTTACTTCCTACATTCTTGCTTATCTGGTATGTTGTCCACTCTATGTTTGTTTTGTTTCTTACAATCTATTCATTTTGTTTACCTTTTCTGTGCAGATTTGAATCATGTATTTGTTGACGCCAAGATTTAGTAGAGCCCAGGCCCACCAAAGATGCCGCACGGTCAATAGAACTCAAAAGGGGTCCTATCAAAGGTGGTCAAAGAAGTCCGTCCATATTGTTACAATGCAATCAGATTTGAAGGAGCCGATGAAGGAGAGAGAAGATAAGGATGATCCAGAATCGGTTACAAGGTATATTACTTGGACGACAAGTCTTCGGACTATAAATATGTATATAATTAGCTAGGTTTAGAGGACACACAATCAACCACAACAAACTACTACTTTCGGCGCATCGCCACCCTTAAGTTTCCAAGGTTAATCTCGACGGGACTTGGCACTTGGAACTGGGCTACATTGTCTCGATCTTCGGTGAAGAGGTGAATCCCGCCACCCTGACAGTCACATCGAATAGGTTCATGTTCTTCAAGGCTGCATCATATCAATCTCTTGAGGTATCAGCTCGATCGGTGTGGTCGCTGGGTTTATCTTGGTATATTTTGCTAGGTCTAAGGCTGCATCAGTTAAGTCCGACATCTTCATCTATTGTATCATGTTCATGCTATGTGCCATTCATCTAAATAAAGTATGTCTGATGCGTTGGAGTGTTATTGATTTATCGTGTTTAGCAACTGTCTCGGTTAGGTCCAATCTTGCGGTTATGGTAATTTAATGTTATGAATACATTGTTTGGTATGCTTAGTTTCTATCAGAGTACAAGCCAATAGGTTATTACTGGTTCCATGCTATATTCTATCTCCATCTGGGAGACAATCATCAGCTTGGTACACAAGGACATCACCTTATCGGCCAATAGCGTGTTCAACCCAATAGCGTGGACGCGGTCATCGGCCCTATGGCCGATAGGCGTGCTTATTCCCCTTTATTT
Source organism: Zizania palustris (assembly GCA_019279435.1). NCBI lineage: Eukaryota > Viridiplantae > Streptophyta > Magnoliopsida > Poales > Poaceae > Zizania > Zizania palustris. The sequence goes on from JAAALK010000079.1 coordinate 86,756,427, forward strand.
TATTCTCGCCATAGTGTTGGACCAAAATAGGCGATCAGAGGGGGGTGGTGAATGGGAGCTTGTAAAATTCTCTTCTGCTGAATAGACTTCGAACACACCCTTAGTAGAGTCTGGTTCAGAGGTATGGAACACACTCCGAACACAGGCTTCACACTGAGTAAAAGTTCGAAATTAAGAGGACTTCGCTCACACTTAGAAACCCCAAAACACACTGAACTTAGCCAAAATTTGTGCTAGCCTCGCACACAGAGGTGCCTTCGAGCATGCTTTGCACAACAGTACTTCGCACAAATGCACTTCCCTCAAAGAGCTCCATTCTGATGCTCCGCACTAGTAACATGTACTAGGCTTCACAACATAGAGTGCTCCGAACAGGACTTAGGAAAACTGTCTGCAAGGAAGGCTACGACTATGCTAAAGAAAATGGATTCGCATGTATACAACAAAAGGCGCTTTGCTAGTAATCCGTGAGGACTAGCCTCTGATATACACAGAGCGAACGTACACCCAAAACACACATATTTTGCACGCACAAGAGACAAATTTTACTTCATCAGCAAGAATAAAGAGCAGAGACACGAATTCTCACTAAATGAAATGAACTGCATAAAACTCAATCTGAACAGTGCAAAAAACACAAATACAAGTTCATGCAATCAATGAAAACAGAATAGAAATTTCATTGCAAGAACAAGGAACACAAAAACTCACAGATCCAAAGTACAAGCCATGGTGGCTGGCTCTAGGCTATACTGAGTACAGAAGATTCTAAAGTGAAGTGCACAATGTTGCCCTAGACCTTAGCCTGCCTCTCCTTTTATAGGCACTACCCAGACCTACGAATAGACTACTATACCCCTAGGGTTTACAAATGTTAGTCTACTTTATTGGAAGCTCCTTTTGTGTCAGCTTTGCAGACTGGAATCTTTGGAGCCCCCTTCACCCACGAAGTGCTGTAGTGGCTTCGGTAGTAGGCTTCAAAATCATAAGGCTTCGCTACACCGAAGTCTATCTTCGATACAAGTGACGGTTTTCAGCCGAAGTCGTCAAAGCCCTTGAGTCTTCGCATTATCACCTTCGGAGTGGATCACCATGACTTCATAGCTGCCCTTAGCTCGACCGTCGTGAGTCCATGTACCGAAGCCATGCATGGCCGAAGTACGTTAAGACAACCTGACTCTGAATCCCCACCTTCGAATTACCTCCCTATGGCGGGTTTTGTCCACCACCTTTCGAAGTCCCCTCTTCGTCCAAGGCCTCCGCATGAAGCACTTCCATAAGCACCCCTTCGTAGTGTCTCGGACCCAAGCACACTCCCGAAGAGCCATACCCTGACCATGCCTTCGATGCACCTCGACTTCTAAGACCTTAGTCAGGTGTTCTTCCAAGCGTCTTCATCCGAAGCACACTTGGGAGCCTTGCCTCATTTATGAGTACTTCATCCACCAGTCTTCGAAGTTACTCCTCCGGAGTACCCTTTCAAAGTGCCTCGCCTCCGAGGACTTTGCCTCAGGGTATCTTCAGCCGGAGTCCCCCTCCACACTTCTTTCCTTCGACTGGTGCACCTTGACCCGAGGACCGACCTTTACTTCACATAGCCTCCGTGGCCAAGCTCCCCGCTTGCCTAGCACCAAGCTCCCTGCTTGACCCAGTTCACCTACTGTGTTGACCGTCTCATCGCCTCCGAGGTCTCATGCACACCAAAGACAAGCAGACAAGTGTATCCGATACCCCAAAGACCTCTCTGGGTATAACACCCTCCGATACACACTTCGATATACCACCCAAAATACCGACCCCTTCGGTACAACCTTCGAACTGTATACTGTCGGACCCCTCCGAAGGGAAGAATACTTGTCAATCACTCATCACAGACTAAAACCAAGGCACATCTCAACTTGGTTTCTCACATAGTCATTGACTTGATAGCTGATCGACATTACTACTAACATTATCCTTTATGATTCCTTATTAGTTGTAGGGTCAAACTGATTGACATGCTCATAACCTTCTTTTTCTTCTAAGATTATAGGACTTGCACTGGAGTTAAGTAGACCTCCCAAGCCATGCGTGTGACCAAAAAATACACCAACACACTTTTTGGCACGCTCGGTGGGATATTTTTCAGATCACTCGCTCATCCATGGTGGGTGAGGTTGACAACAACAACATCATCCTGGTCACCATGGATGCTTTGGCCGTCAAATAGAGAGTGGATGTATAGGATCACGTGGAGTGTTGGACCGGAAACGGCGACCAGAGGGGGGGTGAATGGGAGCTTATAAAAATTCGGGCTAAAAACTTAGCCTTCGGTTCTGTTCTGTCTTCTGCGGAACAGGCTTCGAACACTACCTTCGAAGGTCTGGTTCGGAGGTACTTCAACAGCTCCGAACACAGGCTTCGCAGGAGCAAAAGTTCGAAGCCAAGAAGACTTCGCTCCACTAACAGCCCTCGAAAATCTACTCTGCTAAGTCAGTGCAGGCTCCGCACACGAGGTGCTCCGAGCAGGCTTCGCACTTCACCCTTCGCACGAGTGGACAGCCCTCTGAGGACTTCGACCAAGTACTTGGCAGCAGCAACTGGTGCTGGGCTTCGTACGCGAAGGTCTACACGCACACAAAATGGACCACGCTAAGGGCTTCGACACAAGAAGCACTACGGGAAAGATCAGGGCTTCGCTAGTAAGCAGCGAGGTCTTGCCTCGTGTTACACAGAGCGACAGCACACTGTAAAACACACTTCGCGATAAAAACACCCTTCGCCAAGACAGGCTCCGGTGAACTAACAACTAGCGAGGTATGCAACGCGAGCTCAAGCAAAAGCACAAAGAAGCAGGGCTTCGCTGCTTGAACAAGGAACACTGAAATAAATTGAACTCAGAATGAATACAGCGAGGTCTGTCTACAGGAGCTCAACAGTAAATGCTCAAAGTGTTAAATGTTACCTACCGAGCCCCCATATTTATAGCCCACGGCTTCATCCTAAGGAAGTGACTACTTTACCCCTAGGGTTTACAACAGATTTGTCTCTACAGAACTAAGGGGTACAAAAGGTAGTCCACCTTTATTTTGGAGGCTTCTCTGTCAGCTGCAGAGGGGACAGTGTCAGCCTTTTTCAGAGCAGACAGTGTCAGCCTTTACAGTGTTGACTTCTGGAACCTCCCTTCGCACCGGAGGGTGCGGTAGCTTCGGCGAGAAGCCTGCAGCCTGTTGGCCTTCGCTCCGCCGAAGAAGTCCTTCGATACAGTGACGGTTTTGAGCCAAAGCCGTCAAAGCCCTTGGGCCTTCGCACCACCACCTCCGGAGTGGATCACCACGGCTTCGCAGCTACTCCGAGCTCGAACACCGTCCGTCCGTGTACCGAAGCCATGCATGGCCGAAGCACCACAAGACATCCTCACTCCGAAGCCCACCTTCGGAGTACCACCCTTCGAAGTCCCTCCTTCGTCCAAGGCCTCCGCATGAAGCATTCCATGAGCACTTCGTCGCAGTGCCTCACTCCGAGCACACTCCTCGACGAGCCTCACCCGGACCATGCCTTCGATGCGCCTCGACTTCTGAGACCTTCGTCGGGCACCTTCGAGTGTCTCCCTCCGGAGCACACTTCGAACTCCTTGCCTCCGCAGAGGACTTGTTCCATCCAACTCCGAAGTCACTCCATTCGGAGTACCTTCGAAGTGCCTCACCTCCGAGGACTTTGTCTCGGAGTACCTTCAGCCGGAGCCACGCTCCGCACTCTCTGCCTTCACCTGGCACGCCTCGACCCGAGGACCGACCCGGACCACCTTCGCAGCCACCGTGACGGAGCTCCCCGCTCCCCTGGCATCAAGCCTCCCGCTTGACCCAGGTTCACCCGGCTCGAACCCTGTCCGTCGCCTCCGAAGTCCCTGCGCACCACCGACAAGCAAACAAGTGTATCCAGTACTCCGGAGACCTCTCCGGGTTAGCAACCTTCGGCACACACTCCGGTGTACCGCCCAAAGTACCGAAGCCATCGGTACGAACCCAGTCATCGTGTACTGTCGGACCCCTCCGACAGGCACACTCCGCTGCACAGCTGCAGCAAGCAAACACCGAACATCCTTCGGTAACTACACCTCCGAACACACTTCGGAGGTACCACCTCCGAAGCCCCTTCGGAGGTACCCTTCGAACAGAGGGTTTAAGTCTGTCAATCACTCATCACAACACCGAAACCACCCTTGGTTTCTCAATCTCCCCCTTGATGAGTGCATTGACAACCAAATTGAAGTTCAAGAAAATGTAAAAAATTTCAGCACACAAGTGACCATAAAAACTCATAAAAGAGCCAAAGCATGTCACTTGATAAAAGAATTTTTCTCCCCCTTTGTAAAAAAGTAAAAGCCCTTTTGGCAAATCTCCCTTTGATAAGAACTCCCCCTGAGTTAAGCAAATTTTTCTCCCCCTTTATGTCAAAAATCTCTCCCCTTTTTGAAATTATGCCTTCTTGCGGCAGAAAACATAGCAAATATCTCCCCCTTTGGCAATGCAAGCATCAAGGAGCAATCAAAAGATGCAAAGCTTCGAAATGAATAGAATTGCAAAGACATATAATGCAAAAATATGCCACAATTAACACAAATGATCATGTGCTCAGCTCAATTTAACAATCTGTGACACAAGATGATGGCATGTGATTTTGTCATTTTGAAGTAAAAGCATCACCACTTAATCAAAGCAGCTAGACATGTGAAGGCAAGGACTGCGCAAAGCTAACAATTTCTACCCTAGACAGACAAGTCTTGTTCAAAAAGGAGCTTTGAAAGCAAACTTGATGAGCAATTAAATTTGTTGTTCTTTTCTTAATGCCAGGGGTTATTTGTTTGTCCACCTTATACTTTCCAATCAAGCCAAGCCTAGGCAAGAAAGCCATCTGAAGCTTAAGGCGGTGATTTTGGCATACACTACACTATCCCAGTTCAGACCAAAGTGCAATGGTAAGCAGTCTAGAATAGAGTAGTGCGACAAACAAACCCTCCTGGATCTTTTCATTTAAACCAGGCAAATCATGGATTTTGGATTTTGATTCAGATGAATGAAATCTTTTGATGAATATCCATGAATAATGAACACATTTTTCAAGTTGCAAATTTTAGCATCCAAAGAACAGTGTCTTGCTGTCAAGTAGATAAAAGATAGCTAAAAGCAGTCCAGCCTAAACAAGCTAGATACAAGATTGTGCGGTGAGCAAGTTTGGATTTTAGAAAATAAAACATCATGCACAATCAATGTTCCAGACATATTTCACAGAGCTGAGCTGTCATGATTTCTTTGAATTAAAAGCAGGCATATAATAGCAAAAGATGTAAGTGCAATTCCACACATAATGAGCATATGCAAGACAATTAAAATCAGCTCCCCTTCACAAAATGCCGTAAGGGTGACAAATGCCAAGTTCCCCATGCAAGTAAGCAAATCGAGAAGCATCGAGGGGTTTTGTAAAAATATCGGCAAGCTGGTGTTGGGTATCAACATATTGAAGTTCAATATCACCCTTCTCATTGTGATCTCTGAGAAAATGATACCGTACATCAATGTGTTTGGTTCTGGAGTGCTGAACCGGGTTGTTTGCAATACAAATAGCACTAGTGTTATCACAGAAAAGTGGAACACTCTTATAATCTAACCCGAAATCCCGCAAAGTGGAAACCATCCACAAAATCTGAGAGCAACAGCTAGCTGCAGCAACATATTCGGCCTCAGCCGTCGATTGTGCAACACTAGACTGTTTGCGGGAAGACCAGCAAACCAGAGACGTACCCAGAAAATGACAAGTACCAGAGGTACTTTTTCTATCAATTCTACACCCAGCAAAATCCGCATCTGAATAACCTCTAAGACATAAAGATGAAGACGATGAATACCATATGCCAAATTCAAGGGTGTGTTTGAGATACCTTAGAATGCGCTTAACCGCTTGGCGGTGCGAAGCTCGTGGTGATGCCTGAAAACGAGCGCACAGACACACAGCGAAGTGTATGTCCGGCCTCGTGGCAGTCAAGTAGAGGAGGGAGCCGATCATGCTTCGGAACTCCTTCTGATCTACGGCTTCTCCATCTTCGTCAGGGTCCAATGCTACAGATGTAGCCATTGGAGTGGCGAGAGGCTTCGCATCGGACATGTCGAATTTCTTGAGCAGGTCCTTGGTGTACTTTGTCTGGTGGACAAAGGTACCTTGTTTGCTTTGCTTGATTTGCAAACCAAGGAAAAAGGTGAGTTCACCCATCATTGACATTTCAAATTCCCTGCTCATGGTATCTGCAAACTCGGCAACCAAAGCATGAGAAGAGCCACCAAAGATGATATCATCCACATAAATCTGTACTAGGAGGAAATCTTTGCCATGCTTGAGAGTAAACAGTGTTTTATCAACAGAGCCCATTAAATACCCTCGATCAAGCAGAAAAGACTTAAGTCTATCATACCACGCCCGAGGGGCCTGCTTGAGTCCATAAAGAGCCTTATGAAGTTTAAGGACTTTATGTGGGTACTTAGGGTTTTCAAAACCAGGGGGTTGTTTTACATAAACATCTTCACCTATGAAGCCATTAAGAAAAGCACTTTTGACATCCATTTGATAGAGTTTGAATCCCCGGGATGTCGCAAAGGCAAGCAAAATCCTAATGGCCTCAAGGCGAGCAACAGGTGCAAAAGTTTCAGTAAAATCAATCCCTTCTAGTTGAGAAAAGCCCTGAGCTACAAGTCTAGCCTTATTTCTAACAATTGTTCCATCCTCCCCTTGTTTATTTTTGAAAATCCATTTTGTTCCAATGAAATGAACATTTGGTGGAGGATCAACTAAAGTCCAGACTTGGTTTCTCTCAAAATTTTCAAGTTCCTCATGCATGGCATTGATCCAACTAGAATCAGAAAGTGCATGACTAACATCTAAGGGCTCGAAAGAAGCAACAAAAGCAGCATTAGTGAAATGAGCGTGAGAACGTGTTACCCTTTGATCAAGCTCACCAATGATCTGCTCGGGAGGATGCATCCTTTGGACATGATGTGGAGCCTCGCGGCGGGATGCAGTCTCCCCCTCAACTTGTGCGTTGGAGTGGTCCAAGATGACCGATGTTGAGGTAGTCGCTTCGGGACCTCGTGCCGAAGTAGTTGAAGCGGGGTCAGCTTCGGGGGTTGATGTCGAGGGTAGTAGGGGATCATCCTCGAATTCTCCGGGATCTTCTTCTTCGAATAAAGTCTGTTCCATGTCGTGTTCATTGGCCTGTTCAAAAGCAGAACTAACAGAGGGGGTTGATTCATCAAAAGTCACATCACATGACTCGATGACAGTGTTAGTTTCCAAGTTATAAACACGATAAGAATGACCATGAGTAGTATAACCCAAAAAGATCCCGTCAGAAGATCGCGACTCAAATTTATCCAAGTTACCACGTTTTAGGATAAAGCAGCGACAGCCAAAGACTCGAAGATGAGTAACCTTGGGCTGTCTCCCAAAACGCAGCTCATAAGATGTCAAGTTTAAAATTGAGCGCAAGAAAATTCGGTTTGAGATGTAGCAAGCAGTGTTCATGGCCTCAGCCCAGAATTTTCTAGGAGTCCTATGCTCATCAAGCATCGTCCTAGCCATCTCAACCAAAGTTCGGTTTTTCCTCTCAACAACACCGTTCTGTTGAGGAACCCGCGGAGCAGAGAATTGATGTTCTATGCCATGATCCATGCAAAAGTCAACAAAGAGACTATTTTTGAACTCGGTGCCATTATCGCTTCGAATGAATTTTAATGCACCAGGGAGTTTAGTGAAAAGTCTCAAAGCCAAGCTCCGAAAGTGTGAAAACACTTCATCCTTGCTGGCAAGAAAGAAGACCCAAGAGTAGCGAGAGAAATCATCGACAATAACAAGAACATACCACTTGCCGCCTAAAGAACTAACCCGAGAGGGACCTACAGTGTCCATATGGAGAAGTTCTCCGGGCTGTTCAGTCATCACAGAGGTGACTGGCGAATGCGAAGCGGCAATCATTTTTCCATGTCGACAAGGAGCGCAAACTAAATTCTTCTCAAACTTGAGCTTGGGCAATCCTCGGATCAGACCTAGGGCGCTCAGACGAGCGAGCAACTCAAAACTCATATGCCCTAGTCTCCTATGCCACTTCCAAAGCTCAGAAGTCGAATGAGCAACAAGACAATGAGAAGAACCAGACGACTCTGAAAAATCAGCTCCAAAAACTCTCCCAACTCTAAAGATCTTACAAACCACAACGCCATCCGAATTGAGTACTTGCGAAGTATCGCGATGAAATCGCACTTCGAAGCCCTCATCAAGCAACTGAGATACAGACAACAAATTGTATCCCAGGTTCTCAACCAAAGCAACATCTTTGAGAGTGAAGTTCGAATTTATTCTTACCACACCTTTACCTTTCACTCTACTCCTTCGATTGTTTCCGAAGGTGATATGTTCCCTTTGCTTGGTTGTTGTGAGGCTGGAGAACCAAGCTGCATCTCCGGTCATGTGGCGCGAACAACCGGAGTCCATTATCCACGTGCCCTCCAAGCCTCGACCTGTCGCCTACACATGATAAGAACGCCTCGATCGCTCAGTGCTGGGGTGAGTAAAATAATGACGAGGCATCCAGCACTGAGTGACACGAGTAGTAGGCACAGTAAAAGTAGACGGTCTACGCACATAAAAATCAGAATGATGCAAAGTGCGAGGTCTACCTACATGCAAAGAACGCAAAGCATGTCGAGGTCTCCTACTCTGACGAGGTACAAAGCTACTCACCCGAGGTCTACCACCATATGGAACATGGTGAACACCTCGAGGAGCAAAACCTCTCCGAGAAGCACGAGGAGCCTCAAAAACAGGACGAGAGTAATACTCAGACTCATGCACACCTAAAGATGGGTAATGCATGTCCTGATAGCTCATCGCCTGTGCACGTCGCTCATCCTTGATGCGACGGAAACAGAAACCAATCAAATGACCCGCCCGCTGACAATAAGAACAATGAAACACTCTCCTGGAGGCACTCTCATGGGTCACAGGAGCAACTCTCACAGGCTCCTTGGGTTTCTTCTGAGTGGTTTTCTTGGGAGGATTTTTCTTGGCAGGAGGAGTGGTTTTCTTTGGTGGATGGGTAGGCTTTTTGGCTGATGGGGTGTCCAACAGAGCTCTCTCTTTCTCTAGGGTGGTGGGAGAGGTAAAAACAGTTTTGGTCTTACTGTCTGAAGCTATCCTCTCAAAACCCAAACCTAGAGCTACCCCGGCTCTGTCAGCACACAACTTGGTCTTGGCCAAGAGCAAATCCATCCTACCCTTCCCTTCAGTGCATTTATTCACCACAGAAAGAAGGTATTCATTTTCAGACATGAGGTTTTCAGCTCGCTCTCTGACAGTGCCTAGCTGGTCCTTAAGGGTGATGCAAGTGTCACAAACAGGTTGCACATCCTTAGAACTACCGGCCCTCTCCAATCTAGCCTCCAGATCATGAACATGCTTATCACGTAAATTAATGCTATCGCGCAATAAAGAGCAGTTCATGCAATCAATAACATCATGAGGTCTAGAATCCACCTCCAAAAGCTGCTTCTGTGCAGTCTCAAGCTCAGAAAGAGTTTGAGCATGAACAGAACGCAACTGAGCAAGCTCACCCATGACAACAGAACATGATTCACAATCAGCATCATCATATTTAGACTTAAGCATGGCATATTCAGTAGATACAGATTCTAGCCTAAGTCTAAGGTCTTTTCTTTCTCTAGCGGCTTGCACAAGCAATCTATCCTGACCTAGCACAACTTCATTCAGCTCATCTAATTTAATTAGAAGCTGGTCAGATGATAGGTTTACCTCAGATGAGTCTAGCTCATCGCCGCTGTGATCGCTGTCGGCCATGAAGCAAAGGCCGGTGAAGTCACATCCCTTCTTGTCCTATTTGTCCTCCTTCCTTGGGGACTCCTCCTCCTCAGAGCTCGACTCCTCAGTTGAGGATGTGTCGATGTCGCTGAGAGCAGCAACAAAAGCTCTGGAAGCGGCCTTGGCTACTTTCTTAGCCATCTTGCCGCGCTTGCCCTTCACAAAGGGCTTCCTCTCCTTTTTGTGGTATTTGGGGCGGTCACTCTCATCTCTCTTCTTTATCTTGGGGCAATTGGCCTTGATGTGAGAAGTGTCGCCACATTCATAGCAACCACTAAAACCACTTCTCCTCTGATCCCGTCTCTCATGATGAAAGCGGGTGAACCTCCGGGCAATGAGAGCAAGCTCATCATCAGCTAGAGTATCCACCTGCTCCTTTGTGACGGAGACCAGGGAGGACAAAGCAAAACCATCTGCAAGAACACAAGTGCCTGATGTGCTTGGTTCTGCAGTGGTGCCACGGCTAGTGCTAGAAACCAATGCCAATGGCTGTGGCAAAGAGCTTCTGTGCACAGCAAGAGATGCCTTGGCAATCTCGGTGGACTTCAGCTTGCTAAAGAGTTCATCACAGGTCAATGTGTCATAGCCTGTGGACTCCTCAATGCTGGATATCTTCACCTCCCATATGCTACGGTCAAGAGCATAGAGAAGCTTGATAGCCCTATCGTGATCACTGTAAGCAAGCGTCCCGTTGGATCGCAAGTTACTCACTATCGCGTCAAAGCGAGAAAACATGGCATCTACAGATTCACCAGGTGCCTGCACAAACAGCTGATACTGTTGATTGTAGGTGCTTTGGCGCCTGGCCTTGATCTGAGCAGAGCCCTCATGAAAGACAGTGAGTGTTGTCCAAATCTCCCTAGCAGTCCTAAGGTGCTGCACCCTATCAAACTCACTCCGACTCAGACCAATGAACAGTATGTTCCTTGCCTTCGAGTTGGCAATATACTGATCTTTTTCAGTTTGAGTGGTGCGGGTATCAGGGATGGAGTATTGTGAGTCCACAATCTCCCAAATTGCATTTCCTTGGCTTAACAAGTAAGCCTCCATGCGCACCTTCCAGTATGCAAAATCTGTCCCATCGAACAGAGGAATTTTACTGCCTCTATCCATGTCGCCAACAGATCACAAAACCGGTTAAGGTCAACTGGTGATCTTAACCTGCTCTGATACCAATTGTTGGACCGGAAACGGCGACCAGAGGGGGGGTGAATGGGAGCTTATAAAAATTCGGGCTAAAAACTTAGCCTTCGGTTCTGTTCTGTCTTCTGCGGAACAGGCTTCGAACACTACCTTCGAAGGTCTGGTTCGGAGGTACTTCAATAGCTCCAAACACAGGCTTCGCAGGAGCAAAAGTTCGAAGCCAAGAAGACTTCGCTCCACTAACAGCCCTCGAAAATCTACTCTGCTAAGTCAGTGCAGGCTCCGCACACGAGGTGCTCCGAGCAGGCTTCGCACTTCACCCTTCGCACGAGTGGACAGCCCTCTGAGGACTTCGACCAAGTACTTGGCGGCAGCAACTGGTGCTGGGCTTCGTACGCGAAGGTCTACACGCACACAAAACGGACCACGCTAAGGGCTTCGACACAAGAAGCACTACGGGAAAGATCAGGGCTTCGCTAGTAAGCAGCGAGGTCTTGCCTCGTGTTACACAGAGCGACAGCACACTGTAAAACACACTTCGCGATAAAAACACCCTTCGCCAAGACAGGCTCCGGTGAACTAACAACTAGCGAGGTATGCAACGCGAGCTCAAGCAAAAGCACAAAGAAGCAGGGCTTCGCTGCTTGAACAAGGAACACTGAAATAAATTGAACTCAGAATGAATACAGCGAGGTCTGTCTACAGGAGCTCAACAGTAAATGCTCAAAGTGTTAAATGTTACCTACCGAGCCCCCATATTTATAGCCCACGGCTTCATCCTAAGGAAGTGACTACTTTACCCCTAGGGTTTACAACAGATTTGTCTCTACAGAACTAAGGGGTACAAAAGGTAGTCCACCTTTATTTTGGAGGCTTCTCTGTCAGCTGCAGAGGGGACAGTGTCAGCCTTTTTCAGAGCAGACAGTGTCAGCCTTTACAGTGTTGACTTCTGGAACCTCCCTTCGCACCGGAGGGTGCGGTAGCTTCGGCGAGAAGCCTGCAGCCTGTTGGCCTTCGCTCCGCCGAAGAAGTCCTTCGATACAGTGACGGTTTTGAGCCGAAGCCGTCAAAGCCCTTGGGCCTTCGCACCACCACCTCCGGAGTGGATCACCACGGCTTCGCAGCTACTCCGAGCTCGAACACCGTCCGTCCGTGTACCGAAGCCATGCATGGCCGAAGCACCACAAGACATCCTCACTCCGAAGCCCACCTTCGGAGTACCACCCTTCGAAGTCCCTCCTTCGTCCAAGGCCTCCGCATGAAGCATTCCATGAGCACTTCGTCGCAGTGCCTCACTCCGAGCACACTCCTCGACGAGCCTCACCCGGACCATGCCTTCGATGCGCCTCGACTTCTGAGACCTTCGTCGGGCACCTTCGAGTGTCTCCCTCCGGAGCACACTTCGAACTCCTTGCCTCCGCAGAGGACTTGTTCCATCCAACTCCGAAGTCACTCCATTCGGAGTACCTTCGAAGTGCCTCACCTCCGAGGACTTTGTCTCGGAGTACCTTCAGCCGGAGCCACGCTCCGCACTCTCTGCCTTCACCTGGCACGCCTCGACCCGAGGACCGACCCGGACCACCTTCGCAGCCACCGTGACGGAGCTCCCCGCTCCCCTGGCATCAAGCCTCCCGCTTGACCCAGGTTCACCCGGCTCGAACCCTGTCCGTCGCCTCCGAAGTCCCTGCGCACCACCGACAAGCAAACAAGTGTATCCAGTACTCCGGAGACCTCTCCGGGTTAGCAACCTTCGGCACACACTCCGGTGTACCGCCCAAAGTACCGAAGCCATCGGTACGAACCCAGTCATCGTGTACTGTCGGACCCCTCCGACAGGCACACTCCGCTGCACAGCTGCAGCAAGCAAACACCGAACATCCTTCGGTAACTACACCTCCGAACACACTTCGGAGGTACCACCTCCGAAGCCCCTTCGGAGGTACCCTTCGAACAGAGGGTTTAAGTCTGTCAATCACTCATCACAACACCGAAACCACCCTTGGTTTCTCATGGAGAACTACAAGAGATTGTGCCTCGATGCTTTTGACATGACTCAATTTGGCCCTGTCCAGAGAAGTCAGTTGTGAGAACAGCCATGACCGGTGTGATCCCTTAGCAGGCTAAGAGTCCACGGGTTACTTCTTAGGAAGTCGTCCACAACGCTCTGCATCATGCTCTCATCAATCAGTCTGAGGTGTTGGTTAATACCTTGCACGGGTTGATTAAGAAGATTATCGACATGATGATTGCTGAAGAGACGACGTAAGGCTCGATGTACTTCTCGACCAATCCTCCTTGCCTGTTGCAAAACCCCCAACACAATCGATCGGTGCCACCACCGCAAGGGTCGATAAGACATGGTCTACCGAACTCTTCGTTCGGCCGAGAGACTGACGTGACGGCCCCATTACCTACACCCATGCTCTAGGGGATAGGTAGATAGGACCCGTCCTAGAACACGTATCCCTTCGGTAGGGGATGCCACCATCCCAGCCTTTGGTTGCACCGCAAGGGACGTTCAGGCAAGAGGAACCCCAACCCATGTACAGAATTGCCAGGAACATGTTGTCGTATCTTGTGCCACCGAGAGGGGCACCCGATGGCATTCCTCAAGGGTACCACCAGACCGCATACTATGGAGTACCACCCTACTCTAATGAAGAACAAAGATATAACACTGCTCGGTTGGATCAGTATCAACAGCCCCCAACAACTAACCAATATCTCACATCGAACCAGAAAGAAGACAATTGGGTAAACCGAATTACTGAGATGATTCAAGACCAATTTGGACTCAAGCCTAAGGATCAGACCTACGTTTATCGGCGACCATACCTGGAATGGTTCGATCGGGTGCCGTTTCCAAACCTATACAAGGTCCCCAACTTCACCAAGTTCTTAGGGTAGGACTCAGTCTCCACGATCAAGCACATTAGCTGTTTTCTCATCTAGTGTCGCTTGACATCGGCTGAAGAAGCACTGAAGGTCAGGTTCTTCCCACTATCGCTATCAGGATCGACCTTTGCTTGGTTCTCGTCACTACCGGTGAACTCTGTCAGAGGGTGGGTAGACCTTTAGAAGAAGTTTCATAAGTATTTCTTCGCCGACATACACGAGATGATGCTTACCGACTTGTCAGTAGTAAAACAGAAGATGGATGAGTCAGTACAAGATTATGCACAGAGATTCCATGACGCGAGGAGCAGATGCTATAGCCTTGACCTCAGTGATGCACAAATGGCGGAATTATCATTCCAAGGGCTCTTGAATACAATAAAGTAGAGATTCTCGTCATAGGAATTCGAGAGCCTCTGAAACTTGGTACAACGGGTATCGCTCATGAGAGCCGTTTCTAGGAGGCAAAAAATGACAGGTATCAGAAGAAGGTGGGATATGCCCACACATCCCATTCGAACTCCGATGAGGACAACGGGTCCAATGCGGAGGTCGGTTTGGCTGAATGGACCAGAAACAAGAAATAGGTCGCGTGTCCGTGGGTGAAGCCAGTGATAAAGAAGAGAAGTATGATTTTGATATCAACAAGGCCGATATGATATTTGATCTATTACTCAAAGAAAAGCAGATCCAGTCACCACCTAACCACGTGATACCACCTGCCGACGAATTGAATAAGAAGAAATACTGTAAGTGGCACAACTCCCTATCTCACTACACTAACGAATGCAAAGTGTTTAGATAGTAGATCAAATCGGCCATGAAGAAAGGATGAATCAAGTTCGGTGATGGGAAGAAGCCGATGAACATCGACAGTCACCCATTCCCAGTCAACATGGTGCATGCGCACCACGCTGATGACTGGCACTCGAAGAAGAGTAAGTGAACCAACACTAGCAGCACCTCCTTGGGTCTGATCGGGAAATATGAGAGTAAGTCACGAGAAAGGACGAACAACGAGGATGATTACGAGTACTCACGATTCAATTCCCATTGCAATTGTGAGTTATTTAAATTCTGCTGGAATGAAGTGCTTCGTCTGCCATCGATGGACGACTGCCCTGAGTGCGGCAATGAAGATAGGGGTAGGGCAGTTGTGATCCGAGCATTGACAGGATGAGGCCACATAATCAGGACAGGTTGGCCATCCATCGGAGGGATAGCTGCCAAGGGCATAGATATTCAAATGACTTGGACCCGTTAAAAGCAAGGAAAATGGTCAATCGACCGATGACAGCGTTACCGTAGGAAAGCCACATTGGTGTCCCAAAAGGATCTTCATGAATAATTAGAAGAGGAGAGTACAATGGTTGTGGCAAAGAGAGCTTAAGATGCAAAACCACAAGAACAATACTACTCGGCCCCGAAGGATTACGAGTGAATGGCGAGTGAAGGATAAGGTCGATCACGACGATAAGAACAGTGCAGGGGTAAACATGGTTTTCTTCCTCCCTGTAGAGTATCGGGTCACCCCTGAGGTCTACGTCGAGCAGGACGATACCATGGCACAACTAGCATTGACCCTGTAGCTGACAGTATTTGACCAGCCAAAATATCACGAGCATCGACACCTGAGACCTCTTTACATCAAGGGCCTAGTCAACGGTAAGCCGGTGTCCAAGATGATGATAGACGGAGGAGAAACCATGAACTTGATGCCATTTACCACCTTCCGGAAGCTGGGGAAAGGGCCGAAGGACCTCATCAAAACCAATATGGTACTAAGGGACTTCGGTGGCAATTCATCGGAAATGATGGGGGTGCTAAACGCAGAGTTGATGGTTGGTAGCAAGACCGTGCTGACCACCTTCTTTGTCATAGAAGGGAAATGGTCCTACAATCTGTTGCTAGGGTGTGATTGGATTCATGTGAATTGTCGTGTCCCATCAACAATGTATTAGAGCCTCATGTAGTGGGTCAGCAATCAAGTAGAAATTGTCCCCACCGATAAATTAGTTAACGTTGATATAGCCGATTTATCTATATGGGAAATGAGGAAGTTGTCTGCCTATCCGGCAAGGCTTGGGATGGTGAATTTATTGAAGTATAAAATGATGGAATCAAACCAATCAGCAATGAACAACCCAAGCTTACCCTTTGAAGGCGACATGGATGAAGCAGAAGGTAAACTTGGTCAAGGCTTCGCCAAAACTGATGAGCTATCGGAGGTAGACATCGGACCCGATGACACACCGAGACCAACCTTTGTAAGTGATAAACTTCTCGATGAAATAAAGAATGAATTAATTGCATTATAATGAGAATATCGAGTTTTCTTCACATGGGAATATCATGAAATGCCAAGACTAAGTTGATCGATCATAGAACATCGGCTCCTAATAAGACAAGGGTATCGACCATTCAAGCAGTCCCCTCGGCAGTTCAAGGTGGAAATATATCTAGATATCAAGGCTGAGGTAACAAGATTATATGATGCAAGATTCATAAGACCATACCGATACGCATAGTGGGTATCCAATATTGTACCAGTATGGAAGAAAAGTGGGAAGCTTAGAATATCTGTTGACTTCAGAGATCTGAATAAGGAAACCCAAAAGACGAATACCCAATGCCGATCATGGATTTGCTGGTGGATACCACATCGGGTCACAAGATTATCAGCTCCAAGGACATGAATGCAGGATATAATCATATTTTCATGGCTAATGAAGACATCTACAAGACGGTCTTTCGGTGCCCAGGCGCTATCAGACTTTATGAGTGGGTGGTGATGACTTTTGGCTTGAAAAATGCTGGAGCAACTTACTAGAGGGCCATGAACTATACCTTCCATGACCTAATTAGCCTATTGGTGGAAATATATATAGATGACATCGTGGTAAAATCAAGAAGAACTCAAGACCACGTGGCCAATCTACGTCAAGTGATAGATAGAGATAGGAAGTATGGGATAAAAATGAATCCTGAGAAGTGTGCCTTTGGTGTATCGACGGGGAAGTTCCTAGGCTTCATTGTGCATGAAAGAGGTATTGAGATAACCAGTACAATATTGAAGCAATCAATAACACCCAACCCCCTGCTGATAAAACCAAGTAACAATCACTGATTAGGAAGATAAATTTTCTCAGAAGATTCATAGCTAATCTCTTAAGAAAAATAGAGCCGTTCACTCCGCTGTTGATGTTAAAGCCTGACCAGGAATTCATATGAGGGGAAAATCAGCAGAAGGCATTTGATGAGATTAAATAGTACTTATCCTCACCGCCAGTGCTGATGCCACCACAGAGAGGGATCCCATTTGAAGGTTATGCCCAAGAAAATTCCATGTATCGAAAGTTTCGATAGGAAGTATCAGAAGTTCCGGTTAATTTCTGGTCTCGATAAAGAGAGCAATTGTTTCTTTAGAAGTTTCGATATGGTATCGGAAGTTCCAATGAGCCAGAAGTTCTGATTCAGAATCGGGGAATTTTGTACTAATCGGAAGTTTCGATATGGTATCAGAAGTTCTGAGGTGGGCGATAACATATTGGATCTATTGCATGTCGTACTATATTAGGAGACCTAAAATACCCTGTCGGAATTTTCGATCCAGGATCGGAAGTTCTGACATGGGCAAACAGATTGGATCTATTACGATTTTTAGGGTTTCGGGATGAGCATGACCCAGGGGCTCTCAGCCCTATATAAGGAGAGGAGGAGGACATCTTGGGGTAAGCGTTAAGCCTAGATTAGACCTAGCCACCCAAGAGTTCTCTTCTCCACTTCTTGATCTCAAACATTGAGGTCAAGGATCCCTGTCTCTCACGTGCGGTGCTAGCACGCTTCGTGGGAGGCACTCCATCTTGTACGTGTGGACTCCGTGGAGGCGTTGCCCCAATAGCGACGCTTGTGAACATCTACATGCGAACGACTATATCATCTTCATCGATCAGATCAGCGAAGGACGACAAGGACAAAGCAAGGAGAGGCTAGACGCGCTGCTCCAACATCTTCTTCCACTGCCCCTAGTGCGTTGTGTGCTAGAAGGTACCAATCTATGATCTCACACGCGCATGAGCCTAGGGCCATAGGGTGGAAATTTTGAATTTGCCGGCTAGTGTAGCTCCCCTATTCCCAACACCATTCAAGTTATATTTCAACCGATAATCAAGCTATCAAATTGGTCCTAGTACAGGAGATTGATAAAAAGGAAAGAGTAATTTTATATCTCAGTAGAAGATTACTGGACACCGAGACCCGATACCCCGCAGTGGAGAAGCTCTGTCTATGCCTATACTTCTTGTGCACCAAACTGAGACACTACCTGCTATCATTAGAGTGCATGGTGACATGTAAGGCCAATGTCATTAAGTACATGCTGTTGGCCCCAGTGTAGAAAGGGCATATTGGAAAGCAGGTCCTCGCTCTCACCGAATTTTTCCTCTAGTATAAATCGGCTTAGGCAGTAAAGGGACAAGCGATAGCCGATTTCATAGTCCAGCACAGAGATGAGGCAGTAACTCACGTTGAGCTGACACCATGGACCTTATTCTTCGATGTATCGGTGTGTTGGCATGGATGTGGTATAGGCCTGGTAATTGTCTCCCCTTGAGGGGCATCATTTGAATTCACATACACTATCAAACCTTTATCCACCAATAACCAGGCTGAATACAAAGTAGTATTGAAGGGGTTACAACTATTGGAAGAAGTGGGCGCTGATACAATAGAAATCTTAGGAGACTCCCTGCTAGTGATGAGGCAACTATCAGACGAGTACGAGTGCAAAGATGGCATGTTGAAAGAATATCATGATCGGTGGCAAGCCATAATGTCAAGCTTCTGAAGCGTGACCCTTACTCATATCCTGAGATAGAAGAACTCAGAAGCAAACGACTTGGCCTAGACAACGTCAGGATACAAGCCGATGGCAAGGTCGATCGAGGTAGATATCACAAAGATAGAAGCCGATGATTGGAGGTATGATATCATTCATTATTTGAAAAGTCCTTCGACATCGGCACCAAGAAAGCTCAGATATCAAGCAACAAGATATGTTCTGCTCGGAGAAGACTTGTACCATCGGACGATCGATGGAGTTCTCCTTAAATGCATAAGCATCGAAGAAGCTAAGGTAGTGATGTGTGAGGTAAACGATGGCATATGCGGAACACACCAGTCGGCCCAGAAAATGAAATGGCGGCTTCAGAGGGCGGGTTACTTTTGGCCAACTATTGTGGAGGATTGCATAAAATATTATAAAGGGTGTCAAGACTGTCAGAGGTTTAGAGCTATTCAGAGGGCGCCCACATCGGTAATGAACCCAATTATTAAATCCTGGCCCTTCAGAGGGTGGGGCATCAACATGATCAACCAAATCTACCCAACGTCAAGCAAAGGACATAAGTTCATATTGGCACCCACTAACTACTTCACAAAGTGAGTAGAGGCCGTTCCACTCAAAAGGGTTACTTCTGCCGATGCCATCGAGTTCATCAGATAACATATAATATACTGGTTCGAAATTCCACAAACTATCACCATTGATCAGGGGACGATCTTCATATCCGAGGAATTCCAACAATTCGTAGCCTGTATGGGAATCACGATCTTATATTCATTGCCATTTTATGCACAGGCTAATGGTCAAGCTGAAGCATCCAACAAGAGTTTGATCAAGTTAATAAAACACAAGATCAACGAGCAACTGAAGCATTGGCATCAATCTCTATCAGAAGCACTCTAAGCTTATTGGATGGCGCAACATGGATCAACTCAAGTACCACCATATCAGTTAGTCTATGGCCATGAAGCATTACTATCATGGGAAAATAACATCGGTTCGAGAAGGATTACACTACAGGACCAAGTCACAACCGATGATTATTATAATCTAATGACATATGGCCTAGACGATCTGGTGTAGGTCCGATTGAGATCCCTCGAGAAGATTGTAGAAAACAAAGCAAGGGTTGCCAGGTTTTATAACAAGAAAGTGGTTCCCAAGTCATTCGAACAAGGAGAACTCGTATGGAAACTTATCGTACCAATTGGGTCTAAGGACAATCGGTTCGGTAAGTGGTCGCCTAATTGGGAAGGGCCATTTGAAGTACATTGAGTGGTGCCTAGAAACGACTATCTGATCGAAGGATTGGATGAAGAAGTGTTTAGGAAAACCTTGAATGTAAAGTACTTTAAGAAATATTTCCCGAGCATTTGGATAAATGCCTAAAGGTCTACGCAAGACAACCAATACCAATGGTGTCACCTTTAGACGGCCGATGCTAAAGCATCACCCTTAGACACAAAAAGCTCAAGAACAACTGAAGGGATCAATGGAAAATATATTATGGAGGCATAGTGTCTCTAGTTACAAGATGAAGATCCTGCACAAAATCTAAGCAAGAGCACAACGGATGGCTTCGATCGCCCGTAGCCGGATTGCATCGATTCTCCAGAGGATGGACCGGTCTTTGACGTCCAAGCTGGGGACATCTTGAAGGGCGTTGCATCAGCACTACACATAGAGGATGGTGCCAGAAAGCCGACGCTTGTAGGACTCGATCCAAGCCGGTAAGGAAGCTAGAGCACCTTCCTTCTCGGCAATCTTCCTCTGAACTCCGTCCAGCTTCAACACTAGATCAGCCTTCTCCACCCACAGCTGATCAAGTTCCAGTGATGTGGCCTTTGACTTGTCCTGGATGCCATCCATAACAGTGCCCACGGTGAGCACTACATTGTTGTGGACCTTAATCGCCTCCCGGTTCAACACATGGCTAGCGTGATCGGCCATCTTCTTCATCACCCGTTGCACGTTTGGCCGATGGAACTCTATATACGCAGCGGCGTAAGAGCGCCAACCAGCTCTGGGGATAGGTGGTCCAAGATGTCGTTGAAGCGACCTTGTATCAGCCCCGAGTCATTGACTAGGACCTCCATAGGGTCTTCTAGGAGATGCAGTAGGTCCGACATCACATCCTTCACCTCTGGGGACAGTTGAGTCATGGCCGATGAAGGAGCACCGATGATGTCCTCATCCTCTAGATATGGCATGATATCGAAGGGGAATTGTCGAGCGAAGGACTGAAAGAAGAAAGAAAGTTAAACAGAAGCCAACCCCATTGTGAAAACATGTATGATGTACTTACATCAGCAGGCTTGGCAGGAGCGGGCGATCACGGAACGCTATCGGCAGAAGAAGCAATGACATCGTCTTCAGCCACCGGGAGGGTGTGTGATCCCTCCTCTCCAAGACGGCCTTAGGGAGTAGATGATCCCACGACATCTGACATCAGCTACATTTGGGGCCGATGTTAGATATGCAGAAGGCAATAAAGGGATAAAATGAGTAAAGTACCTGATGAGGGATCAAAGCAGGAGGAACCCCATTGTTAACCGCCATGCCTTCTAGTGCATTGACTCCCGATGTCATGGCTACATCAGCCACATTGGCCGATACACTAGAATCAAAAGGTGTGACCCCTGGCGTATCGGTTCTGATGTTGGTTTCCGCCGTAGCACCTCCAGCAGGCAGGGTCGATTGGGCACCAGTCGGGTCGTCGGCTACCCGATCAGAAGCTGCATGAAGGGGCATGATGATGGTGGAAGAAGTATGAACAAGAAAAAGCATTAGACATCAGGAATGCAAAGTAAGTATAAAGAGCAAAGACGTATACATACCCGAGTCGATGGACGCGCATCGGTAGTAGACGTGGCTTGCTTAGCCAGAAGAGTACGCGGCGGCGGCTGAAGAAAAAGAAGATGCATCTTACAGAGGGAGAATAAAATTCACCAGCTATAGAAAAAACAAGTCAGAAAGAGTACCTGGCCACATAGGGCTCTGGTGGATCGACACGCCCCCACGTCTGGCTCCTTGCGCTTGTGTGCCTGGATTTTGAGTCGCTTCTTGGCCGGAAATTTCGTCGGTGTAGTGGCCCTGCTACCCAAGGCGCTAGTGGCCGATTGTGGCTTATATTCGATCGACCGGCCACTTTGACTCACCAGCAGAGCATCCATGATGTCCTATTGCACGATACAAGGATAAGTAAGGGACAAATCAACAAACAAAATGAACGAAAGTCAAGGTAGACATGTTTACCAGCGAGGAATCATCGACGTAGCCAAGATGCAGCCGCTTGTAGTACATCCTTGAGTGCCGATTGAACAGGTGCAATGCCCATTCGCCCCACCACTCGATGAAGTCGAAGGAGCTGATGGTGTAGGCCGACCAGGGGGCAAGATCACCATAAGGCACTTGGTCGGCCACCCGAGATAGTTTATCGTACTCCAAGATGTCCACGACTTCTCCATGAACTTGGATTTAGCCGATGAAGAATAGATAGGGTGGGAGCTGGCTAAATCTTAACAACCTCGAGTAGACAATTAGGTGGTAAAACTCATAGGAGGCTTGGCGGGTAGTGAAGTTGATGGGCAGGAGGCAGGGAGTAATCAAGGTTTTGAAAATCTTGGTCGATCCCTTGTTTCGACACACATCGGCTAGGAGGAACCCACATGAGTATTCATACTCGGATAGGGACTCGTATCCAAACCAAATAGTCCTCTCGTCTCGGAAGCCACAATAAAACACAACGAATCTCATAGACCGATAGGTGGCTGCATCGCCTAGAGAGGAACACTGACGATAAGATGGATCAGCCGATTCAGGGTAATCGGAGGGGAACTCCATCAAAATGAGGGGGAGTCGCTGATCACTTCGGTAGTATAGACATTGAGGTAGAGCTGCAAGAACCACTAGGGACCACTGAAGTGACCGACAGGTTCGCCAGCCAATAGCTTGGCCGATACCTAATGAAGAAGATGATAAGTGGTGCCAAGGAGGTATCGACCGATGGGGATTTTCTTTTTGGCAGCAAGATGCTCGGCCAGTGTAACCGCCCTAATTTTCAAAGGTAAAAATAAATCACTAAATATAATTTCTCTGGAAAAGAATTAATTTTGATTTTCAATAAGCTGAAAATGTCCAAATAAATAATCCAAACCAGGATCTAAGAAAATTATATTATGTTCATGAGACCAAGATATAATTTTGGGAATTATTACAAATTTTTATATCCTCTGCTACTAACTCATAATTTATAAACCATTTTCTGCAATTATTTTTATTCGGAAATGAATTTTGAATAGTATTGGGCCGCACCCTCCTTTTCTCCCTCTATAGGCCAGCCCAACCCACTCAAGCCCCGCGCCCCTCCCTAACAGGTGGAGCCCACCTATTAGTCTCACTCCCTCTCACCGCACGCATGCCCATGCCCCTGGCCCACCTGTCGGCTCCAACCGCCACAGCCTACCGCGCCCGCTGACAAACCGTCCCCACCTATCGGCGCCAACCGTTGTAGCGCCTGCGCCCGCCCACTGATAGTGGCCCTGCCCTATCAGCTTCATCTTCCCCGTGTCACCATCGCCCCAAAATCGTGTCGGTTGAAACCCTAGCGCTGCAATCACTCCGCTGTCAGCCCCCTTCCATAAAATTGATGCCGACATTGAATTCCCGGTGATCCCGCGACCATTTCCCCGTTAACGCCGACATGTAATAGCGCCAAAATCGATGGATCGCAGGCAAGGAAGGAGCTCACTGGAGTATGGAAGGTTTATCCTCGGGTTTCCATGTATTCCACCCGCCATCTTCATTGTCGGCGCCCCTATAAAACCCCCGCACCCCTCCACGTTCGGTCCTCACTGAAATTTCGTGACTGTCGCACAAACAGAGAACCCACGCTTCATTTTTGTTCCTCCCCTCTGTAACGCCTCCAATCGCAGCTCATCGTCGCTCAAGCCCACCATCAGCCTCACCACTCACCGTCGCTTGAGCCCGCCATCCGCCTCACCGTTGGCCTCGCTGTGACCACTGTCGCCTCCTCGACACTGGCCGCCCCTCCATTCCCGCTGAAGCCCACCAGAACACCATCCCCGTTGATGACCCAAACTACTTCGCCACCCGCGCTCATCGCCGGCCATGACCCGTCGACCCCGAGCCACCGCACCAGTACCATCGAGTTCCCCTCGCCGCTCTGATTCCATTTCCGACGTCATAGGGTAGTCTTAGCCTTCGCCGTCACCGCTAGCCCGCCGCCACCCCCTGCCATCGCCGGAGAAGATGACCGGCATGGGTAATTACCCGTGCCATGTAGGATTCAATCACCGCCACTCGATCAGACCTGAGCGGTTGAGATTAAAACCCACCCAAGTTCAATTGGGACCATCCATCCGATCAAAGGGGTACCGAGCGATAACAGCTGTCCAATTTCACTTAAAACCCCCACCTCGCATGGGCGCGTATGATCGCGATCCAACGGCGATCCGCGCTCCGACTCATAACACAGTACGCGGGTTCACGGTGGACCCGGTTTACCGTGGACCGATGGCTGATTTGAAATTAAAATAAATTCCAGAAATTGTTTTAAACTTTAAAATTTCATAACATCTTAAAATTAACTCCAAATTTGACTATTAAAATTTCAGAAAATTCATCATTTTATTCTCTTCATGTTTATCTAATAAAATCGATATGATTGTACTGTGATTTTTCATTGTTTTAATTGTTTGTTATTCTCGTTTTGCGTGCAGTGAAGATTATGCCGCCGCTGAGGAGATGTAGTACTTCCCCGAGGTTCCACCATCACCCTTTGCCAAACGAGGCAAGTCACCACCACAAGTTTTGAGTATATTGAACCTACTTTTATGTAAATATCGCTAAAACCCATAGGTTATAAATGCATTAGTCAAATTGAAAGCCTTACATTATAATTATTTAGATATCCGACCTTAATGTGTAAACCCAAGCCATGCTATTGGGCCTAAACTCCTTGTCACCATAATAACATTATTATTATATAGTGTCCAATGTATCAAAACAACCACTATAAGATAAGAATGAGTCGTAGATACTTTGATTCTATTATATGATCCCCATGATTTCTCTCACCCTAGAATTCTATTTGTTTTGGATTTATGGTTTAGTATGTTAGCATGGTGTGTTCCGGGTGCAAGCGAGGGCATTGGTTAGTCGCACTTGGGGCACTATAAGGACCGGTCTGCGGGATCCGTTGCAATACACATCCGTACTAACCACAAATCTAATGGGTAAGTCCTAACTGGAGGTATGAGGCGTTCCAACTTGAGGCACCATTTGAAGAGGGTCAAGTAGCACCTGCGGGTGACTTGTACCAACGAGGCACAAAAGGGACGCGATGTTGGTCCAGTGCGCTGGCATGCCGGCAAAACCTAGAGTGGGTGTTATTGGGTTGGAGCGTGTCATGTTAAAGGTTTTGGCATGAGTTCCTGTGGTATGGGTCATCTCGATACACTTTGGTGTGCGGGGATGAGTGCATGCCTTGTGGTTACAATAGTACACCTTTGATCAGAGTTTAAATCTTTTCGAAAAGTCGAGCCCACGGTCAAGGGCAGGTAGCGTGACATCCCACAGTTAGTTTATATTTGTGAGTGTTGCATGATGGAATGGCATGTAAGGACTGTTGAGCGAGGTGGGCTGACTGTACTCCTCGAGTTAGAAGATGTTGCATTATTCATGTTTTATTATTCCATACATTTAAACTTGACTACATTAAATGCTGAAACATAAAAATATACTTTTCCGCACTTTAAACCATTATTCCTCCTTTGTTATTATCCTGTATTACTAATGCATTCTTGGTGGCTTGTTGAGTAGTTTTGTACTCATACCCATTGGAAACACATTTTATAGGCTGCGTACTATGATGAGGATGGTCTAGAGTAGCGACCCAGTAAAGGACGCGAGACTGGTGAAGATGTTAATCGCATAACTTTGTTTTATTAGTTTCTTTTATTTTTACACTTGTGTAATAATGTGGTCTATGAACCAAGAATGATTGTCGTATGTATGATGTCATGTGATGAACATATTGCTATTATTATTTTCCTTTGAAAATTCAATAAAGTCTAGAATTTTCAAATTCCGGGCATTACAAGATGGTATTAGAGCTGACTTAACTGTAGGAAGCCAATCGGACTAGCCCAACACTTAGTTTTACAAAATCTATTTTATAAAAATCTACTTCAAATTTTTTCCTCTCCCTTACTCTTTAAACTTGTTCTTATTTGTAGATGCCGGTCCACCACGTTCACAGCTTCTGTCGGGATCATGAGGGATTCATCCGGGAGCTCCAGATGATGGTGACTTTCCTCGGGTTCACTTTCAAGCCTGATTTCCATGGAGTATACATGGAGGAGTTCGCGGGCCCTTGTGACGTCTCCATCACAATCCATGCTTCCGGAGAGCACCTCCCTTCTTCACGACGGCTCTTGGAGGCCCGACCTTTGACATTACTTGCCAGCGCGCCGCTTTCCAAGCCCTCATGGAGCTGAGGATGATCTACAACGATCATCTTCGGGACTCATCCTTTCGTCTTGTGTCGATGCATACTTCCGTACCCACCGCAACATCTACGTTGGCTTCCTCTCCGACTGTGACCCGTTCATGGCCTGTCACACTCATCTTATCTAGTCCATGGATGATCTTCAAACCGAAGCCGTGTTTGGCGCTGACTAGCACCATGATGCTATCTAGTTCTTCTGTCACAAGACGAAGAGCATGATTCGGCAGAATGGTGAGTTGCAACGCAAGATCATCGAGCTGTAGAAGGACATCGCGGAGATGCTTCCCCTCGCTCCGAGTCGGAAGAATCCCATCAGAGAGCCTGCCCCTCGACCTAAGAGGGTTAATCCGCCGCTAGCACCCATGGGACCATCCAGCTCCAGCGCCGCTGCACTGGGACCGGTCAACGTCTTTGAGCCGATGATAGAGAACTTCATCGAGCCCAACATCCCCTAGAACACTCGTGGTTCAGAGAGCACTGAGACTACCTCCGGTAACGAGTAGATCGCATTAGATGATAATTTTAGTTGATTGTTTTATTTTTCTTGATGATTGTGGTACCATCTATAGCGACTTGTGCTATAGATGGGATAAAAATAAGAGATTTAATGCAATGAACTATTTGGTACCACATTTAATAAAAGAATCCATGAATTATTTTGGAAAAAATTTCTAAGTCTTTTTTGTGATATTATTACCTTCAGAATGATGGGCAATCAGAACTCGGGTTCCAACAACAATGGGGAAGGAGCTGCCAACAGTCTGCCGGGGAGTGTTGTGCCCAACTGGGGTGCAATGGGTCAGCCTCATTCGGGGTTGCCAGCCACCAATCATCCCACTTTAACAGAGATGATGGCCAACCAGAATCAGCTGATCACTGCCCTACTGGCGCAGATGCAGCAGCAGCAGGCGCAGATGCATGAACAACAAGCCCAACAAATTCAAAATTTCCACCCTATGGCCCTAGGCTCGTGCGCGTATGAGATCATAGATCGGTACCATCTAGCACACAACATGCTAGGTGCAGTGGAAGAAGATGATGGAGCAATGCATCTAGCCTCTCCTCACTTCATCCTCGCCGTCCTTCATCGATCCAATCGATGAAGACGACGTAGTCATTCGCATGTAGACATTAACGAGTGTCACTATTGGAGCAACGCCTCCATGGAGTCCACACGTACAGGGATGGAGTACCTCCTACGGCAGCGTGCTAGCACCGCACGTGAGAGACGAGGGTCCTTGACCTCAACGTTTGAGATCAAGAAGGGAATGAGAGAACTCTTGGGTGGCTAGCTGAGAAACCAACGGTGGTTTCAGTCTGGATGATGAGTGATTGACAAGGATGAGTGTCTGAGCGTGTGAATGGTTGAGAGAAGGTTGAGTGCATCGAGGGTTTCGATGTGGAATGGAGGTTTGGCTGCCAAACTCCGTTCAAACGTGGGATGAATTAGAACAAAAATTTCATGACTACTTTTATACGGGTGAGACAGAACTTAGGCTTTCACACTTGACATTGGTTAGGCAGAAATCTAACAAGAGCGTCTCTGAGTATATCAAGCGTTTTAGGGATACTAGGAACCGATGTTTCAACCTTAATATTTTGGAAAGGGATTTGGCAGATCTAGCTTTTAGTGGGTTGCGTTCCGAGATTAAAGAGAGACTAGACAACCAGAACTTTTTAGAAGTTAGCCAAGTCTTGCAGCAGGCTCTGGTCCAAGAAGGCTGAGCTAAAGATAAAAAGTTTATTAAGATGTTTAACAAGCCTTGGGCTGAAATCCACGTCATGGAACGCTCCGACGAGGAGGAATCAGAAGAAGAGGATTCAGCCGACATGTATGCAGCCGAATGGGTTTGGAACGCTAAGAGTTTGCTCCGAGTTACGGCCGTCTCCCTCCAAGAATCGGCCTAGTGAGATCAAGTACTCATTTGACATAACTAAGTGTGATAAAATATTTGAATTTCTCTTGAAGAACCAGCTTCTCAGATTTCCTAAAGGCCAGGTCATTCCATCTGCCGATGAGTTGAAGAAACATCCATATTGTAAGTGGCATGATTAACATTCACATAATACTAATGACTGCAATATTTTTCGACGGCAGGTTCAATCGGCCATAGAAGAAGGACAATTGAAAATAGACCACAATCCCAAGATGAAGCTAGACAAAGATTCCTTCCCCATCAACACCATCAACCTCGACGAGAAGAAGATGTTTATTCGGCCAAAACATGCCGAGTCAACTAAAGGGAAGGCAATAATTGTTGGAGAACCACGCACATGCACCCTCATACCTAAGAACCCTAAGGTGGGAGTGTGGAAGCGAAACATTAGCATTCCTTCGGCTAAGGCTCGCAAGAAGCCAAAGGTAACATATAAGATACTGTTAAATAAGCACCAAAGAAAAGCCAATGAAACAGGCCCCCGCGCTAAGAAACTAAGTCAGCCGAAGGGCCCAAGGCATCCAGAGGGTGGCTTCGGACCACAGTGGCCGAGCCCTCCTCATTATGGCTTCGGACCGCAATGGTCGAACCCTCCGCACGGTGACTTTGGGCCACAGTGGTTGAACCCTCCGTATAGTAGCTTTAGACCCTAGTGGCCAAACCCCATGCAGAGCGAGTTCAGCCACCAATGGCCGAACCCCGTACCACTCTATACGAACCCTTCGATAGGAGGCTTTGGCCCACACTGGCCGAACGTACCTCTGGCCTGGCAGGACCCCTCACTGATATGGCCCGAGACACCGTCGACTCTACCAAACCCCCCTCTGGGTAACAGGTTTGGCTCACAGTGGGCGAAGCCACTGGAGCCGCCGATGCCTCCACCGTACAACTGGGTGGGGACTCCGTGTGCTCCATACGTATCACAGCCGGAGTACCCTCCACAACTTAACGCTATGCCTTGTTTTCCTTCGGAGTATTATGAATGGCAGGGGCAAACAGATGCAATAGTGGGAAGCATCATCCACAGGCTGTCCGTGGTACCTCCGAATCGGCTCGTGCATAGCGAAGTCGAAGAATACGGGCGCGAAGAGGAAAAGGACAAGGAGTCCGAATCTATCACAGTCAGAGTAGGGTCACAGGAAGTCCCAATCCTAAAGGCCCCTTAACCGAAGTCTGACAGAGGTAAGTCCCCTGCTTTGGCCGAAGCCCGCGCCAGAGCCTGGTCTGATCGGCCGAACGATGCCGGTTCGATTGCCGAGGTCCGTAGCGAAGGCTCCTCCGAATACAGAGTGCGCGAGGCTGAGGTGGTCAATACCACTTCGGCTAGAGTTAACAGGAACCCGGCAGTGGCACTTGGCACCAAGCCACAGCCATCTTGCACACCTCCAGGTATGTCCAAATCACAAAAGAGGCATCTACGATGACTACAGGCACAAGAGATGCGTGAGAAGAAGGCCGAGGACGAGCGAGACACTATTTTTGAAGAAATCCACCCTCGACCAATGACAAGACAAGTATGGAGGATGAAGCCGATTGAGATAACCAACCCGGCTCCTAGCCCGAGCGACGACGACGATGACATGCTCGACGACGACTACTCGCCCGTCTCCGAGGGGCCCGCACCCCGGTCGATGGAAATCAACGTCATCACGCTGCCCGCCAAGTTTGCCCTTCCACAGGATGAGGCTGAGGTCGCCCAGTTGAACCTCGGCCCGCGTAACGCTATTTTTGAGAAGCCCGAGGGCTTGGCCCACCATCTAAAGCCCCTTCATGTTATAGGTCACATTGACGGAAAGCCGATTTCCCAGATGCTTGTTGACGATGGTGCCAATGTTAACCTAATGCCTTACTCGCTGTTGAAGAAACTTGGCAGGGACGAGGATGATCTAAAGAAGACCAACTTGATGCTCAACGGCTTCAACGATGAGAGTTCTGAGGCCAAGGTCGTTCTCTCCATGGAGTTGACAGTAGGCAACAAGACATTGCCAACAACATTCTTCGTCGTCGATGTACAAGGTAACTATAGCGTGCTGCTTGGGTGCGACTAGATTCATGTAAATTGCTGCATTCCTTCTACTCTACACCAGTGCTTAATTCAGTGGGACAACGATGAAGTAGAAGTCATACCCGCAGACACTTCGGCCCAACTGGCATTGGCTGATGTGTCAGTTGACGCCGTTCACAACAAGGTAGAGTGCCTATCAGGTAGAGATCTTTCGGATTACGATTTTGTTAGCGTGTTCAGAGGACATTTTGTACCAGTGTCTGTAAAGCCGACTGGTGTAGCATGACTGTTTTTATATTAGTAGTCATGTCTAGCAAGAGTAATCTGGATTGGCTAAAGTCTCATGTAGAGCAGTATCGGTGTACTAAAGATGGTATCGCCGAAGCCATCGAGGACTTTAGCAAAATAGAGAAATTAGGACAAGGTTTTGCGTCGGCCGATCCCTTAGAAGAAGTTGACATAGGTGATGGTAGCATACCGAGGCCGAATTTTGTAAACCAACATTTACAGCCTGATGAAAAGGCCGAAGTAATAAAGTTGCTTTGGTCGTATGTCGATTGTTTCGCATGGGAGTATAGCGAGATGCTGGGACTAAGCCACAAGCTCGTGGAGCATCGGCTACCTATCAAGTCCGGATTTAGGCCTTATAAACAACCTTCTCGTCGCTTTAATTCAGCCGTCTATGACCGAGTTAAAGAAGAAGTAGAGAGACTGCTCAAAGCTGAATTTATTAGGCCATGTAGGTACGCAGAATGGGTTGCTAACATTGTGCCTGTAGAGAAGAAAGGGAGCGGCAAGATACGAGTTTGTATTTATTTTAGGGATCTGAACAAGGCCACTCCAGAGGAAGAGTATTCTATGCCGATAGCCGACATGCTAATCAACGATTCTTCAGGACACAAGGTACTAAGTTTTCTTGATAGCAATGCTGGTTATAATCAAATCTTTATGGCCGAAGAGGACATCTACAAGACTTATGACTTTTAGTTTGAAGAATGCTGGCGCTACATATCAGCGTGCTATGAACTTGATCTTTCATGACTTGCTAGGAGCTATGTTATAAGTTTACATTGATGATGTTGTAGTCAAATCGGACGCTATAGGAAACCATTTATCCGATTTGAAAGTTGCTTTTGATAGGATGCAACAGTATGGCTTAAAAATGAACCCCCTCAAATGTGCTTTTGGCGTGTCGGCGGTTAAGTTCTTAGGTTTCATGATTCATGAAAGAGGCATAGAGATTGATCTTAAGAGGCTTGAGAAAATAAGAAACGTTACGGCACCAACATGCAAGAAAGATGTGGAAAAGTAGCTAGGCAAGATGAATTATTTGCGTCGCTTTATATCTAACTTGTATGGCAAGATTGATGCCTTTGTCCCCATACTCTGGCTAAAGAACGAGGCCGAGTTCACTTGGGGGGCAAGTCAGTAAAGCGCCTTAGAGAAAATCAAGGAGTGCTTGTCATCGCCGCCCGTGGTGAGAGCACCCAAAGCCGGGATTCCGTTTCGGTTGTACATCGCTGCTGAAGATAGCATGATCGGGGCCGCGCTAACCCAGGAGGTAGAAGGAAAAGAGTACATCATCACGTTCTTGAGCCGCCACTTGCTGGACGCCGAGACCAGGTACGCGTTTGTGGAACGTTTATGTTTATCACTTTACTACGCATGTACCAAATTACGCCACTATCTTCTCCCTACTACATGTGTTGTCGTTTGCATACCCATGTTATAAATCACATGTTACAAAAGCCGATTCTAAGTGGAAGGATCAGAAAGTGAGCTTACACATTGATTGAATATGATTTGGCCTATCCCTAGAAGCTATGAAAGGCCAAATTGTAGCCAACTTTATAGTTGACCACCACATAGATGTCAGTTGGAGTAACAATGTTGCTTTAATTGAGGTTGTACCGTGGAAACTTTACTTTGATGGTCCAGCTTGCAAAAATGGCCAAGGTATTGGAGTAGTTTTCATATCACCTAGTGGAGCGCACTTTGAAACTTTGACTCGTTTAGAATTTCCCTCTACCAATAACCAAGCTGAATATGAGGCCTTACTGATAGGGCTTGAATTGTTGGAATCCATGGGTGTTAAACATGTTCATGCGCATGGTGATTCCCTTTTAGTGGTGCAACAAGTGGCTAAGAGTGCCCAATGTTTTAATGGTTTGCTAAACAGCTACTTGGATAAGTGCCTAGACATAGTTGCTACTTTTGATGACTTCAAAATTTCTCATGTGTCAAGAGAGGCCAATTCAGTTGCAAATGATTTGGCTCAGCAAGCATCTGGCTACCAAGTCAGGAGAGGAAAATTTTCTGTACGAGAAAAGCCAATATTTGGTCTCACTTCCGAAGCCAGTGACTTCGGACAGGCGCACCCTCCGGGTCAGACCCCTCCAGCTACCGGAGATTACCGCGCGCCGAGGCCCTAGCGCCGGAGTACTCCGCCCACCAAAGGGTTTGGCACGCCGGAGCCTGTGAGCTGAATACCCGGGATAGTGAGGGTTTCCGGGAGCCTGGAACCTCCAACAGGAGACTTCGGCCTGAGCAGCTTCACGCAACCAGTCCAAGCAGGCTTCGGCAGAAGCCAAAAGGGCTCGGGGAGCACTCCGAAATCAATAGCTTAGACATTTTTCCAGGGAGAGAACTAGCAAAACCCTCAGAAATCCACAAGGGCGATTGGAGAACTCCAATCGTCCAGTATTTGAGAGACCCTAGCCAAAGGGTTGATTGGAAAGTTCGGCGGTAGGCGTTTAAGTTTGTATTGCTAGATGATACACTATATCGCCGAACTATTGATGGAGTATTGTTGAAGTGTTTAGACAATGAATGATCCCAGGTGGTTGCGGGAGAAGTCCATGAAGGACTTTGTGGCAGTCATCAGTCGGCCCAAAAAATGAGTTGGATGCTCAAAACAGCGGGTTTTTACTGGCCGACTATGACCGAGGATTGCTTCAAGTACTATAGAGGATGTGAAGCGTGTCAGAAGTTCGACAATATCCAGTTAGCTCCTGCTTCATTACTTAATCCTATTGTCAATCCATGGTCGTTCCGAGGTTGGGGTTTAGACTTCATCGGCCAAATTCACCCTCCTTCTTCAAAGGGGCATCGGTTCGTATTGATGGTGACAGATTAATTCACCAAGTGGACCGAGGTCGTGCCTCTCAAGAACATGACTCACAACAAGGTACTTGACTTTATCTTGGAGCATATCATACATAGATTCGGCATTCCTCAAACTCTCACTACAGATCAAGGTAGTTCATTTGTTTCTAAAGAAGTGAGAGACTTTGCCGAATATTATGGTATTAAGTTGATAAACTCTTCACCATACTATGCTCAGGCCAATGGTCAGGTCGAGTCTAGTAATAAAACAGTGATTAAGCTCATTAAGAAGAAAATTGAAGAGTTCCCTAAAAGGTAGCATGAAGTGCTCTCCGAGGCGCTATGGGCTTGTATAATTGCAAAGCACGGTGCTACCAAAGTTAGTCCATACGAGTTAGTATATGGACAAGAAGCCGTTCTACCTGTAGAAGTCGATCTTGGCTCTTTAAGAGTGTTAAAGCAAGATGGCTTGTCGGTCGATGAGTATTAGACTCTTTTGAAAGACAATCTATACGAAGTGACCGATAAGAGATTGAGGGCTTTAGAAGCTATAGAAATAGGCAAGAGGAGAGTAGCTAAAGCCTACAACAAGAAGTTTAAACCAAAATAGTTTCAAGTAGGTGACTTGGTTTGGAAGACGATTTTACCCTTAGGCACTAAGAGTCCTGAATTTGGTAAACGGTCGCCTAGTTGGGAAGGCCCTTTAAAAATAGCAGAAATCGCTCCTGGCAATGCAAATGTGTTAGAATCTCTGCAAGGAGAGCGGTTTCGAAGAGCTATTAATGGTAGATACTTGAAAAAGGTATTTCCCAAGTGTGTGGTAAACAACTTGAAAGATGTCGAAAGGTCGATATGGAGGGTATTGTCTTTAGCCCATTATGCTTTTAGTTCACTTAGTTCACTAAAAGGCAGGGGCATGTGTTGATAGCAAAAAATGGCATTAATGGTTAAGATTGTCAAAATACCAATTTTGGCAATTTGGGCCGAAAATGCACGTGTCTCGGGTTGGGCCGAAGCCCTACAGGGCCAAAGGTCCAATAGGCTATGGGCTTCAGAAGATTCCAGCCAGCCCACCACCTTCGGCCTAGAGGCCTTCGGAGGCCCACTCCGCCGAAGCTTCGGCCCAAGGAGCAGACTTTGGCAGGCCTGGCCGAAGGCCCACTTCGGGCAAAGTTAGAGATTGAGTCCGATTTTTGACAGTCTTTCACGCGTGATCAAACCAAATTCCACCATATTAGGATTAGAGATTAGAAGTCTAGCCCCTATAAATATAGGGGTGAGGCCAGTTCAGAAACACCCCCAACACAAATAAACCACAAAGCCCTAGCTTTGAACCGTACTTTACTTTATCTTTATTTTCTGTATTCTTCATGGGTTTGCCTTGAAGCCCTCCGACGGCCACTTCGGAACAGTGGTAATCCTTGTTACTTCTCTTGTGAAGTATCCGTTAATCTACGTAATAGATTGCTATCGCCTTGTTACTTCGTCTGTGAAGTATCCGTTAATCTACGTAATAGATTGCTATCGTCTTGTTACTTCGCCTATGAAGTATCTGCTAATCTGCGTAACAGATTGCTACCTTCGCCACTAGTGCAACACTTAGCAGAATTCGGTCCTCAGTCTGAATTGGTACTTCAAATCTACTCTATTGCAGGTTTCCACATTCGGAGCTACTTCGTCGGAGGTGTCTGGAGTTGAGAGATCAGTTTCGGAGGTTGCTAGAACACCCTTCGGCGAGACTGCTACTTCGACCGCTCGTGCCGGACTGTCACGCTGTTGTCAGTTTGGCCAAGTCCCGCACGCAACGTGCTTCGCCGATAGACTTCGCCACACCCGTACTCCGCTCCGAACGAAGTCGCGCTCGTGCGTCGTGCCTAAGTTATTTTCCTGTACCTCACTGTATTGGAGAATTTACGCCGAACCCTGATGTTCGGAGGAGATTGTCACGTCCAGATCGGTTCAGAGTTTATCTCTGGCTAGATCAGTCCGAACGCCGAAGACACCCTTCGGTGGGACACTTCGCATCAGATGCTGAAGGTACGCTTCGGTGACACCCTTCGCACCATACTTCGAATCAGTCAGGCTCCATCCAGTTTCTGACTTGTTCTGTTTAATACATTTCTTTCGGCTAATTGGATTATTTCTGTGTGATCTGATTACTTGGCGACTCCACCCCCTTACCACGGCTAAGGGTAGTCGGAACGTGACGTCGGTGTTGTGTTACGCTTAGGCTTGTCCCTAAGTATCCGCACACTTTTGGATCGTCGAACTGACCCAAGTACGGGGCACGTTTCTGTGTCAACAGAATCATTGATCTGGTATCAAATACCCATGAATAATTTGGATGAGTAGCAATATTAATTTCAATAACATTAATACCTGAAGCGGAAGTTCCACTTCCCTTCTTGTTTTTTTCTCTTCCAGGTACACCTTGCAGTTGCGCTTCCAATGCCCAGGCTTGTGGCAATGGTGTCACACATCAGAGTTGGCAGGACTAGACCTGGACTTTCCAATCGGTTTAGACTTCGCACTAGAGATCGCATCTGTAGTCTTAGCCTTCTTCCTCCTCTTTTTGCCCTCATTCTGAACAACCATCACATGGTTTGGAGCCTTCCTGATACTCTCCTCGGCATATTTTAGCATCCCATGCAACTCAGCTAGTGTCGTCTCCAGTCCAACCATGTTATAGTTCATGATGAACGGCTCAAAGCTCAGTGGGAGCGACTGGAGAATGACATCAATAGCGAGGTATGGATCTAGTGGAGTGCCCAATATCTCAAGAGTCTCTACGCAACCAATCATCTTGATCACATGAGGGCTCACTGGGCTCTCTTCAGCCAGCCTACTACCAAACAAGCATTTAGACACATTGTATCTTTCTACCCCTCCTTGGTCCTGAAATATGCCCATAAGCCCTACGATCATATCGTAAGCACCACATTCCTCATACTGTTTCTGAAACTGAGAGGACATGCAGGAAAGCATCAGGTAGCTGACATCCACGGAATCACTAGCATGCTTCTCATAATAACGCTTATCTACTACAGAAGCATCCTCTCTTGGTTCATTAGGGTGAGGTTCCACTAGAATATAATCCTTTTTCTCTTGCTTGAGAACAAGTCTCAAGTTTCGATACCAATCCATAAAGTTCGTTCCAAACAATTTATATCGTTCAAGAATAGATCGCAAATTAAAAACTGGAGTGCTGTTAATAGTAGACGTAGTAGGTGCCATGATCTACAAAAGATTAAATGCGAGGTTTAGCACTAAGCAATGTTTATCTTCTATCCAATAAAAGATGTTTCAATATCTAAACCAGTCACTTTCCCTCTCATGACTAATAGTGGCGCAAGATCCATGGTCACGCTATCTCCTAGTGAGCTTTGGCATCACTGCTAGAAGCTAGTTAACATAGGTAAGCAACTCCTAGCTAACCACATCGTATGTGATTCTTGTCATTGGTGAAGAATCCAATGCTTGACCCCAACTCCTATGCTCCAAGGCCCAAAACCGTTTTGATAGCCTCATCAAGTGAACCAATACTATGCATTCAGAAGTCCGACTTCCGCCCCAACTGGTCGAGATAAAAGATAGCACCCTGCTTTGGCAGACCCACTATCGATGAGCATGAACCCTGGTGGGTGCAGCTATTGGGAAGAGCATCAACACTTAATTTTATGAGGGAAAACTACTCTAGCATCATAACATCCCTAGCGCACACAAAACATGCAAGAATAGAATAACAGGAACATAAGAAAGCATCACAGGAAATCATATTAACTGTGACATAGCATGGCCTTCTTCACATGACGATCTCAATCTTCATGGCTCCCGTCATTGAGTGCATGCTCCTGACCTCCATGAAGAGTACTAGTCCATCTCGCATAGCCTATACTAATTACATGGGCCGAAGCACCACGAAAACGACATGCAAGCCATAATGAACTTTACATCAGCCTTGGGCTATAAATAACCATGACACGCATGCCATATTTAATTTACATTCATTGCATGCATATCATACATCACATTTAACCAAGGCCATGTCAGTCACGACATTCTCTACAAAACAAAGTTAGGTGAGCAATCTACAAATGAATGGATTCTGGATTTGAAAAACCCGGGTCAGCAAGCTCGGTTTTCAAAATCACGTGGGTCGGAACTTCTGATTAGGCATTGGAACTTCCGATCAATATTGGAATCCCGCATCGCAACAATTGCCTTTAGTATTAGAACTTCCGATCCACCATCGGAACTTCCGATCTGCCGCAAATAGAAATAGATCTAATCTATTTTCCACCATGTATCTTTATACATGAGGGATCCAGATCAAACACTACGCACGTAGGCTTTGATACCACTGTTGGGGAATAGGGCAGCTACGCTAGCCGACAAATTCGAAATTTCCACCCTATGGCCCTAGGCTTGTGCGCGTGTGAGATCATAGATCGGTACCTTCTAGCACACAACGTGCTAGGTGCAGCGAAAGAAGATGTTGGAGCAGCACGTCTAGCCTCTCCTCGCTTCGTCCTTGCCGTCCTTCGCCAATCCGATCAATGAAGATGACGTAGTCGTTCGCATGTAAACGTTCACGAGCGTCGCTTTGGGAAATGATGTCAAGAGAGGTCAATGCAAGGACATCTAGCAAAGTTGGACTCATTGGACCGTGCTCAAAAGCAAAGGCATTTAGGGTATTGTTGGGGGAAAATACTTCATCCTCAGGACTTTAGAGATTAACAGTCAAAGATGATTTATCAGCATCAAAGCTTGCGTTCATCTCCGGAGGTGATGAAGTTTCTAAGCCGAAGGATGTTTCGGCTTTATGATTCGAAGGCATCCTCCGAAGGCTCCGAAACTACAGTGGAAAACAGTAAGACTGATAAGACGTCTGCCTTATCTACCTTCTCCAGATAGATTTTACTATTTTAACCCTATTCAGGGTACCAAATAGTTTCCACTATGTCGGTTGTAATTGAGGGGTAAATAGGTCTTTTCCTTAGACTTTTTACCTATAAATACCCCCTTCTTACCCTATAATAGGCATCAAATACTTAGCTATTCAATACACAATTTCGGACTACGTGAGCTATTATCCTATTCGGAGGCTCGAGATAGTTCTCAACACAAACTCCCTGTTTGTTAGTTCTTAATCTTCGAGAACCTGTTAGCGTAATCTTTTAAGCCAACAGTTGGCGCCGTCCATGGGGAACCTAGTTCTAAAAGCTAGTTCTCTGCCACTGGCTGCACTTCAAAGAGCACTTGCGGAGGGAGCTTCGAAGTCTCAGGATTTCGCACACCCTTCGGTAAGGGGCTTCCTAGTGCAGCTCGAAGGCCTTTCTTTGCCTTCCAAAACCAAGTCTTTGGTCTTCGGACCTCATCTTCATTAGCTATGCCTCGCAAGCAGAGTGTCGCGCCCCGATTTAATAAATCAGGATTTTATTGAAATTCCATAGAAAATCAATAAAACAAGACGTTCATCACACGACCACGTACAATACGGGCAAATCATTCACGGTTCGTAGACCGCATTAATACAAAAGTGAATAAAGATGAAGAGAAACTAATAAAATAAGGGTCCTAGATGAACGCCTCCTTCCAGTCTCGCCTTGACTGGGTCGCTACTCCAGACCTTCATCCTCCTCATAGTAGACTGGCTCTGATGGTGTAAGTCAACGGGGTGAGTACAGATGTACTCAGCAAGCCACCGAATGCAATTATAAATGCAAGATAATAACAAGGGAGATAGTGGCTAGTTTAGCGGAAGCAGCATATTTGTAAAGCATTTAATGTGAGCATTTTATTTGTACGGAAAAGTAAACATGTGAATGCATCATCATCATCTTCTAACTCGAGGAGTACGTTTTACCTCCCCGCACAACAGTCCTTACATGCCATGAATAACTCAATCACTCAACCAATTGTAAACTAACTGCGAGTAGTCACACAACCCGCCCTTGACCGTGGGCTCGGCTTTTCGAAAAGATTGATTTTACTCTGATCAGAGATGTACCACTGTACCCACAAGGCACGCACTCATCACCTACACCGAAGTGTAACGAGATGACCCATCACACGGGAACTCGTGCCAAAACCTTCCATATGGTCTTCCCCGACTCAACAGCACCCTCTTATAGGTTTCGTACCGTGTCTCGCCATGTCGAGTTTCCACAATACCCCCTCTTGAGCCATCGTCGGTACAAGGCGCCCTGAGGGCTAGCCCCTTGCCCCCTCCACTATGGTGCCGTGAGACGGAGTGTTCCACACTTCCAGTTAGGACTTACCCATTAGACTTGTGGTTGGTACGGAAGTGCTTTGCAACAGATCCCGCAGACCGGTCCTTATAGTGCCCCGGGTGCGACATACCAAAACCCGAGCTTGCACCCGGAACCCACCATACTTATAACACACCTAACTCCAACAGAGTCCAGAGACAAGAATAACAGGGTATTACATATACCAGAATCCATCTACTCTACGACTCATTCTTTATATCCTATAGCAGTTGTGCCGGTACATTGGGCACTAGCTAATATAATATTTGTAGAGTGACAAGGAGTTAAGGCTCAATAAGCATGGCTTGGGTTTGCACACAAGGACGGGGATCTAATAAATATAAGTGTATGGCTTGATCTTTGACTAATGCAATATTAACCTATGAGTTATAGCGATAATTTATTAAATCATGGGCTCAATAATGATCAACTGTGTCCACAAAGGTGGTCGATGACTTGCCTTGATCAGCAAAGGGTGATGGAGGAACCTCGGGGTAGAACTCCTGCTCCTCGACGAACTCGTAGTCTTCTCGTTACGGAAAAATAAATAATACATTCAATAAACAGATAAAAATTCACCCAATATTAAACATACACATTTGTGGGTTTTATTATGTGAAGTAATATTTTTAATATTTCAAGGTTCTGTTCAAAACAGTAAAGTTTAATATTTTAGAATTTTTCCCAATTTATTTTCTGTATTATTAATTTCAACCCTAAGGGATTTTTATCCATTTATTTATCAATAATATTTTGGACAACAGAAACATACTGTTTTTATGGCACTATTGTGTAGAGAATAATATTCTGGTTCTAACAAAATTTGAATGGTGAAATTTGGAGTTAAAATGAGCAAGATATGAATTTTTGAAGTTTAAACTATTTTCTGGATTTTATTTAAACAGAAAATAGTCCCTGGTCCACGGTGAACCAGGTTCACCGTGAACCCGTGACTATACGCGTGGACCGGCCGATCCAGAGCCGTAGGATCCAGATCTGGCGGCTGAGCGCGAGGCGGGAGGGTTTTAATGAAATCGGACGGCTCAGATTAGATCTCGCGAACCGGTATGACGTGGACGCACCAGATTGCTCCAGCATTTTAAGTCGTGATCGACGGCTGTAAGCGCTCGGTACCGCTTTGATCAGATCCGAGGGCCCTGATTAAATCCTGGAGGGATTTAATCGTAGCCCTCCGATCACGATCGGACGGCTGTGGGTGCGTCCGGCACGGCACGTGCGTAAGGGGTACGCACCCTTCTTCTCCGGCGACGGCGAGGCCTCGGGTGCGGTGGCTGCGGCGGCGGCGAGCGCCTAGGGGCCTAGCTCTTAGCGAAAATGGAAAGAGGAGAGGGTGGAGATTACGATGGTACCTCGGGTGGCGACGGAGGGCGACGGACGGTGGCCGGCGGTGAGGGTAGACGAAATGGGGTTTTCGGGAGCTCGTCGGCGACGGCGATCCGGCGGCGTCCTCGACCAACGGAGTGGATGCCGAGGTGGGGCGGTAGACGGCGGACTCGACGGTGGTGGTGGCTAGGGCGGCGGGGGTCCGAGACGACGGCGATTGCTCGCCGGAGTTGAAGTCGAGGGGATACCCAAAAATGCCAAGGGAGCGCTCTGGAGGGCTAAGGCTTTGGGCTACGGCGGTGTGAGGTGAGTGCGGTGACTGGAGGGGTATAAATAGGGGGTTTGCCGGCGTAAAGAGGGAAGGACGCCGGTGGAAATCCGAGGGGTTCCATTTTTGCGCCGGCGAGCTTCCATGCGTACGGGGAGGCTTCTATATTCACGAGTCCGCGTCGGGTTTGGATGGAAAGAGATCGCCGGAGTGAGTGGATCACGATTTAGTGCTCGGTTGGGCGAAATCGGGCGGCCGGCGGCGGATTTGGGAGGGGATCTCGCCGGATAAGGAAGGGGGATCCCCTTCCAACGAAGAAGACGATGCTGACAGGTGGCCCCCATCTGTCAGCGGGCGAAACAGGAAAGGAAGGGCCTGGCAGGCGGGGTCCAGGCGGGGCGCGGGCGGGAGGAGAGAGGGGAGGGCGGCGCCGACAGGCGGGTCCCGCTTGTCAGTGGGAGGGCAGTGATGGGCTGGGCCTAAAGGCCGCTAGAGGGGGTTTCGGGGTTGAGGCCCATTAAGCTTTTTAATCCTTTTCTGATTTAAAATAATTCCAGTAATTCATTTATTTGATTCAGGGTTGAATCACTGTTGATAAAAATTTGTAAAAATTTCTAAAATTATATCTTGGTCTCTAGTCCATCTCATAAAATTTTCAAGTCCAGATTTTGTATATTTCTCCCTGTTTGGATTTATTTGGGTTCTTTTATGATTTTCCTTTAATAAATAAATCCAGAAATGATTTAAATAATATTTTTCTTTTATTTTATTCCTTTTAATTTCTGGGGTGTTACAATCCTATCCCCCTTACAGAGAATCTCGTCCTCGAGATTCGGATCAATCCTCGAATAGCTCAGGATGCTGTGCCTTGAGTTCATCTTCTTTTTCCCATGTAGCTTCCTCTACCGGATGATTGCTCCACTGCACTTTGCAGAAGCGGATTACTCGACTCCTGGTGGTCCTTTCTTTGACTTCCAATATCTTGACCGGTTTTTCCACGTAGGTCAGATCCTCTTGAACATCCAACTGCTGAAGATCCACTTGCTCCGTGGGGACGCGGAGACACTTCTTGAGTTGAGATACATGGAACACATCATGCACTCCAGCCAACGAGGGCGGTAGTTCCAACTGATAAGCCACTTCGCCTTGGCGTCTGACAACGGGAAATGGTCCCACATATCGAGGGGCCAACTTTCCTCTCATGTTAAACCGTTGAGTTCCACGGAGAGGCGTGACTCGTAGGTAGACATGATCTCCTTCTTCAAAGGCTAGGTCTCGACGGCGATTGTCTGCGTAGCTCTTTTGTCGTGATTGGGCTGCCTTGAGTCGGTCTCTGATGATCCGTACCTTCTCTTCAGCTTCACGAAGAATGTCTGTCCCAAATACTTGGGATTCACCTGTTTGGTCCCAAAGTAGTGGCGTCCTGCACTTACGTCCATATAGGGCTTCAAAAGGAGACATCTGAAGACTGGCTTGATAGCTATTGTTGTATGAGAATTCTGCATATGGCAAGCTCTTGTCCCA
Source organism: Zizania palustris (assembly GCA_019279435.1). Lineage (NCBI taxonomy): Eukaryota > Viridiplantae > Streptophyta > Magnoliopsida > Poales > Poaceae > Zizania > Zizania palustris. Next base: position 86,799,194 of record JAAALK010000079.1, read on the forward strand.
AGTGGCTCCAAAATCCAAAACACATGCTCGAAGCATATCCTCTAGTATTTGATTTACCCTTTCTGTTTGTCCATCTGTCTGAGGATGGTAGGCGGTACTGAAATTTAATCTCGTGCCCATCTCCTCTTGGAGGTTCTTCCAAAAACGAGAGGTAAACTGACTTCCTCGGTCAGATACTATCTTCTTGGGCACTCCATGAAGGCATACTATCCGGGCCATGTATAGCTCTGCTAGCTTGGGGCCACTAAAGGTCGTCTTAACGGCTATGAAATGAGCTACCTTTGTAAGCCGATCAATGATCACCCATATAGAATCATACCCGAGTTGGGTCTTTGGGAGTCCGGTGATGAAATCCATACCGATCTCTTCCCACTTCCATTCCGGCACTTTAAGTGGTTGTAACAATCCTGCAGGCCTCTGATGTTCAGCTTTTACTCTTCTGCAGGTGTCACATTCGGCGACGAACTGGGCAATCTCTCTTTTCATGCTAACCCACCAATATCGTTCCTTCAGATCTTGGTACATCTTGGTACTGCCGGGATGAATGGAGTACAACGTCTCATGGGCTTCTCTTAGGATAAGAGTCTTTATTTCAGGTTTATCCGGCACACATATCCGAGTTCCAAACCATATGGTGCCATTTTCGTCTTCTGAAAATCCGGGGGCCTTTCCTTGTCTCATATTCTTCTTAATGGCAGCTATATCCGGGTCCTCTAACTGAGCTTCACGGATCTGCTCAAACAAGACAGGTTGGGTCTCCAAGGTGGCTAGATATGCTCTGGTGGTCAACCCAAGATTTAAGTTTTCCATCTCCTTACATAACAAGGGTGCGTGTTCTTGAATCATCAGGGCTGTGCAATATCCCTTGCGACTCAAGGCATCAGCTACCACATTAGCTTTTCTGGGGTGGTAGTGAATACCTAAGTCATAGTCCTTTATTAATTCCAGCCATCGTCTTTGCCTCAAGTTCAGATCTGGCTGTGTGAAGATATACTTCAAACTCTTGTGATCTGTAAAGATCTCACAACGATTTCCAACCAAATAGTGCCTCCAAATCTTAAGGGCGTGCACTACGGCGGCCAATTCCAGGTCGTGGGTCGGATAATTTAACTCATGAGGTCTCAACTGACGGGAGGCATAAGAGATAACTTTCCCATCCTGCATAAGAACACATCCCAATCCTTGGCGAGATGCGTCGCAATAGACATGGAAGTCTTTGCGGATATCCGGTAGGGTCAGTATAGGTGCAGACACCAAACGAGTCTTGAGGGTGCGGAAACTTTCCTCGCATTCAGGAGTCCATTCAAACTTTTCTCCTTTCTGCAACAGCTTGGTCATAGGCTTGGCTATCTTAGAAAAATTCTCGATAAACCTCCGATAATATCCGGCCAATCCCAGAAAACTCCGTATCTCAGATACGTTCGTGGGTGGCAACCAATCCGTAACTGCTTCTACGGTGGCAGGGTCTACTGCGATTCCTTGCGCAGAGATGATGTGTCCAAGGAACTTTACTTCTGCCGTCCAAAACTTGCATTTACTGTACTTGGCATATAATTGGTGTTCCCTTAGCTTTCCTAGGGTTAACCGGAGGTGAGTCTCGTGCTCCTTCTGGTCCTTGGAATAGATGAGGATGTCGTCTATGAAGACCACGATGAACTTGTCCAAATATTCCATGAATACTTTATTCATCATATTCATGAAGAATGCAGGGGCGTTGGTCAATCCAAATGACATAACTGTGCACTCATATAATCCATAACGGGTAGTGAAGGCCGTCTTGGGTATATCTTCTTCTCGGATCCTTAACTGATGGTAACCAGACCTCAGGTCGATCTTCGAGAATACTGTAGCTCCTTTTAGCTGGTCGAAGAGATCATCGATCCGAGGCAACGGGTACTTATTCTTGATTGTTACCTCATTCAAGGCGCGGTAATCCACACACATACGCTTTGCCTTGTCTTCTTTCTTCTCGACAAAGATGACGGGGGCACCCCATGGTGACGTGCTAGGTCTGATGTAGCCTTTCCTCTCAAGATCCTCCAACTGTTGCTTCATCTCAGCTAATTCATTGGCGGCCATCCGGTATGGTCGCTTATAGATAGGGGTGGTTCCAGGCACCAAGTCAATCCTGAACTCGATGTCTCTCCTGGGTGGCATTCCTGGTAAGTCCTCTGGAAACACGTCCGGGTACTCACAGACTATCGGTATTTCTTCCAAGGTAATCTGGTGCAGTCTTGGTCTTCTGATCTTTAGTCTTGGCATCTGAAATGTAACAGCAATCCCTTCTTCGCTGGTCACGGTCACTTTTCTCTGGGCACATTCTATCACCCCTTGGTACTTATTTAACCAATCCATTCCTAGAATGAGATCTAGGCCTTGGCATTCTATTAGGATGGGATCGGCCCAAAATATGGTGCCGTGAATATCTATCCATACCTTTGGGCTATAATTTAGGGCTAGGGTTTGTTTTCCTGGGGTGACTATTTGTATAGCTCTGGGTAGATCTTCGGTGTTTAGTTTGTTCTTTTCCACAAAATCAGTTGATATGAAGGAGTGCGTAGCTCCAGTGTCAAATAAAACCACGGCAAGTGCTGAATGTACCAAGAACTTACCCATCACTATTTCCGGTGCGGCCTGAGCTTCTTCAGCGGTGACGTGATTGACTCGGGCGCGGATGGCGGGATTCGCGGCAACTCCTTGAACGCGCTTAGGGTGGGGGCAAGCATTGGAGTAATGCCCCTCCTGACGGCAGTTGAAACAAACTACCGGCTTGCCGTGCTTGTCGCGCAGGATCTCTGCCTTCTTGGCCGGGGCAGCTGGGGCGGTCGGGGCGGCTGGAGCGACACGAGGTTGGCTGGCTCCGGTATTGGCAGCTGGTGGCGCCGGGCGATATACAGGCCGGGGGTGGTACTGTGGCGCTGGTGGGGGTGGAGCAAAACGGGGTCTCTGGGCCATACCCTGGTTCTGCCTGAAGGCTATCATCCTCTTCTTCTTCAGGTCAACTTTATTCTGTTGAGTTTCTTGCATAATAGCTTTGTTCACCAACTTTTGGAAGTTGGCGAAGTCTCCTGAGATGAGTTGTAGGGACAACTCGTCCTTTAGTCCCCTAAGGAACTTGGCCTGTCTGGCCGCGTCTGTACGGACCTCCTCTGGTGCGTACCGGGCCAGACGGTTAAACTCATGCAGATACTCGGTAACAGATCTGCTCCCTTGTTGTAGATCTCTGAATTCCTGTTGCTTCTGAGCAACGATGCCGTCAGGGATGTGGGCGGCACGAAAAGCGGCCGAGAACTCCGCCCAAGTGGGGGCGTGGCCCTCGGGTAGGGTCTCGCGATGGTTGTCCCACCACTCTGCGGCGGGACCATGAAGCTGGTGGGTGGCGAAGGCCACCCTCTCCTGCTCAGTGCAGGTCAGGAGATCGAGTTTCTTCTCGATCGCCCGCAACCAATCCCCAGCCTCCATGGGGTTGGTGGTGCTTGAGAAAGTCGGTGGGCGGACTCGGAGGAACTCCGAGAGTTGTGTCGCGGGAGCGGGAGCTGGTGTGGCGGGTCGGGGCAGCTCAGGCTGTTGGTGGAGGCGAAAGAAGTGAGCCTGCTGCTCTTGCATTTGTTGCTGCTGCTGCTGCATCTGGTGCAGAAGGGCTGAGACCAACTGATTTTGCGTGGCCATCAATTCAGCCAAGGTGGGGTGGTTGGCGACCGGGGCCTGCCTCTGCCCGGTGGCTCCCCATTGTGGCAAGTTGCCACTCTCCCCTCCGTTCTGAGGAGCGTCTGATACCTGGGTGTTGGTCATCCTGGAATTTCCAATGTACACATATTTATTTTGGGTGAACTTCTTTATATTTATTTCAAAAGAATACCGTTCTTGCGGTTACACTTATTTATTTCCTCATTCATGCCTTATATTTTGACATGAATGTTGAATATAAGCAATCAAAATAAGAAGAAAAACAATCAATCGTAACACTACGCCTAAGGCAGCTCGGGGGACGGCTCGATCTCGGGCTCGTGGGAGACGGGCGGGGTCGCGGAACTGGACGGTCCGGCGGGTGGTGCACTGCGGGAGATCCTCTTGGGCCTCACTGTGGGAGTCTGAATGGGTTTCTTCCGGCGAGGCGGAAGAGGTGCGATCTCCTCTATGTCCTTCTTTAACTCTTTGAGCTGCTGACGAAGCTGGGTATGGACCATGGCGCCCTGGCGCAGAAGCTCGTTCTGACGTCTCAACTCCTCTACCTCAAGGGTCAACAGCGGGTTCTGCTCTAGCTGTCGACGGAGCTCGGCGTTCTCTCTGGTCAGGTTCTCCGAAGTGTGGCGGTAGAAGTCGATGGTGTCGTGCTGGCTGTCTGCGTCGAGGACGGCCTCTGTGTGGAGGTTATCCATGGCCTCCAAAAGTCTCATCGTGCGGGTGATGGCGGAGCTGCTCTGGGTGAGGGGGCTGATGTAGATGCTGCAGTGACTCCCGGGTGTGCGCATGGGCATGAAGCGGTAGACGGTGTCGCGGAGGTGGCAGTCGTAGACCAGGCGAAGCTCGGCGAGGGACTGGAGAGCGGCTCGCTGGCTGGCCACCACGAATGAAGGTCCTCCAACTCCATGGGTGTAGAAGGGTGGCTGCGTGGAAGAGGGGCGGATCACAACCGTGACCTCGCAGTAGCTCTCATTCGCATCGGGAAAAATCCCGTGGAACGCAGGCTCATGGGGAAATCCCAAAAAGTCGACGAGCACGCGAAGCTCGCGGATGAATCCGGCCTCGTCACGAAGAGTCCCGCTCATGGTGTGAACCGGCATCTACAAAAGAGAGAAAATTTTGTGAAACTCTTAGAAGATGAGAGGATAAGTAATCTTTTGTAAAATATAGTGAATATATATAAGTCCTAAGGTCAGGTCTGTTTGGCTTCCTACAGTCAAGTCGGCTCTGATACCATCTTGTCGCGCCCCGATTTAATAAATCAGGATTTTATTGAAATTCCATAGAAAATCAATAAAACAAGACGTTCATCACACGACCACGTACAATACGGGCAAATCATTCACGGTTCGTAGACCGCATTAATACAAAAGTGAATAAAGATGAAGAGAAACTAATAAAATAAGGGTCCTAGATGAACGCCTCCTTCCAGTCTCGCCTTGACTGGGTCGCTACTCCAGACCTTCATCCTCCTCATAGTAGACTGGCTCTGATGGTGTAAGTCAACGGGGTGAGTACAGATGTACTCAGCAAGCCACCGAATGCAATTATAAATGCAAGATAATAACAAGGGAGATAGTGGCTAGTTTAGCGGAAGCAGCATATTTGTAAAGCATTTAATGTGAGCATTTTATTTGTACGGAAAAGTAAACATGTGAATGCATCATCATCATCTTCTAACTCGAGGAGTACGTTTTACCTCCCCGCACAACAATCCTTACATGCCATGAATAACTCAATCACTCAACCAATTGTAAACTAACTGCGAGTAGTCACACAACCCGCCCTTGACCGTGGGCTCGTCTTTTCGAAAAGATTGATTTTACTCTGATCAGAGATGTACCACTGTACCCACAAGGCACGCACTCATCACCTACACCGAAGTGTAACGAGATGACCCATCACACGGGAACTCGTGCCAAAACCTTCCATATGGTCTTCCCCGACTCAACAGCACCCTCTTATAGGTTTCGTACCGTGTCTCGCCATGTCGAGTTTCCACAATACCCCCTCTTGAGCCATCGTCGGTACAAGGCGCCCTGAGGGCTAGCCCCTTGCCCCCTCCACTATGGTGCCGTGAGACGGAGTGTTCCACACTTCCAGTTAGGACTTACCCATTAGACTTGTGGTTGGTACGGAAGTGCTTTGCAACAGATCCCACAGACCGGTCCTTATAGTGCCCCGGGTGCGACATACCAAAACCCGAGCTTGCACCCGGAACCCACCATACTTATAACACACCTAACTCCAACAGAGTCCAGAGACAAGAATAACAGGGTATTACATATACCAGAATCCATCTACTCTACGACTCATTCTTTATATCCTATAGCAGTTGTGCCGGTACATTGGGCACTAGCTAATATAATATTTGTAGAGTGACAAGGAGTTAAGGCTCAATAAGCATGGCTTGGGTTTGCACACAAGGACGGGGATCTAATAAATATAAGTGTATGGCTTGATCTTTGACTAATGCAATATTAACCTATGAGTTATAGCGATAATTTATTAAATCATGGGCTCAATAATGATCAACTGTGTCCACAAAGGTGGTCGATGACTTGCCTTGATCAGCAAAGGGTGATGGAGGAACCTCGGGGTAGAACTCCTGCTCCTCGACGAACTCGTAGTCTTCTCGTTACGGAAAAATAAATAATACATTCAATAAACAGATAAAAATTCACCCAATATTAAACATACACATTTGTGGGTTTTATTATGTGAAGTAATATTTTTAATATTTCAAGGTTCTGTTCAAAACAGTAAAGTTTAATATTTTAGAATTTTTCCCAATTTATTTTCTGTATTATTAATTTCAACCCTAAGGGATTTTTATCCATTTATTTATCAATAATATTTTGGACAACAGAAACATACTGTTTTTATGGCACTATTGTGTAGAGAATAATATTCTGGTTCTAACAAAATTTGAATGGTGAAATTTGGAGTTAAAATGAGCAAGATATGAATTTTTGAAGTTTAAACTATTTTCTGGATTTTATTTAAACAGAAAAATAGTCCCTGGTCCACGGTGAACCAGGTTCACCGTGAACCCGTGACTATACGCGTGGACCGGCCGATCCAGAGCCGTAGGATCCAGATCTGGCGGCTGAGCGCGAGGCGGGAGGGTTTTAATGAAATCGGACGGCTCAGATTAGATCTCGCGAACCGGTATGACGTGGACGCACCAGATTGCTCCAGCATTTTAAGTCGCGATCGACGGCTGTAAGCGCTCGGTACCGCTTTGATCAGATCCGAGGGCCCTGATTAAATCCTGGAGGGATTTAATCGTAGCCCTCCGATCACGATCGGACGGCTGTGGGTGCGTCCGGCACGGCACGTGCGTAAGGGGTACGCACCCTTCTTCTCCGGCGACGGCGAGGCCTCGGGTGCGGTGGCTGCGGCGGCGGCGAGCGCCTAGGGGCCTAGCTCTTAGCGAAAATGGAAAGAGGAGAGGGTGGAGATTACGATGGTACCTCGGGTGGCGACGGAGGGCGACGGACGGTGGCCGGCGGTGAGGGTAGACGAAATGGGGTTTTCGGGAGCTCGTCGGCGACGGCGATCCGGCGGCGTCCTCGACCAACGGAGTGGATGCCGAGGTGGGGCGGTAGACGGCGGACTCGACGGTGGTGGTGGCTAGGGCGGCGGGGGTCCGAGACGACGGCGATTGCTCGCCGGAGTTGAAGTCGAGGGGATACCCGAAAATGCCAAGGGAGCGCTCTGGAGGGCTAAGGCTTTGGGCTACGGCGGTGTGAGGTGAGTGCGGTGACTGGAGGGGTATAAATAGGGGGTTTGCCGGCGTAAAGAGGGAAGGACGCCGGTGGAAATCCGAGGGGTTCCATTTTTGCGCCGGCGAGCTTCCATGCGTACGGGGAGGCTTCTATATTCACGAATCCGCGTCGGGTTTGGATGGAAAGAGATCGCCGGAGTGAGTGGATCACGATTTAGTGCTCGGTTGGGCGAAATCGGGCGGCCGGCGGCGGATTTGGGAGGGGATCTCGCCGGATAAGGAAGGGGGATCCCCTTCCAACGAAGAAGACGATGCTGACAGGTGGCCCCCATCTGTCAGCGGGCGAAACAGGAAAGGAAGGGCCTGGCAGGCGGGGTCCAGGCGGGGCGCGGGCGGGAGGAGAGAGGGGAGGGCGGCGCCGACAGGCGGGTCCCGCTTGTCAGTGGGAGGGCAGTGATGGGCTGGGCCTAAAGGCCGCTGGAGGGGGTTTCGGGGTTGAGGCCCATTAAGCTTTTTAATCCTTTTCTGATTTAAAATAATTCCAGTAATTCATTTATTTGATTCAGGGTTGAATCACTGTTGATAAAAATTTGTAAAAATTTCTAAAATTATATCTTGGTCTCTAGTCCATCTCATAAAATTTTCAAGTCCAGATTTTGTATATTTCTCCCTGTTTGGCTTTATTTGGGTTCTTTTATGATTTTCCTTTAATAAATAAATCCAGAAATGATTTAAATAATATTTTTCTTTTATTTTATTCCTTTTTAATTTCTGGGGTGTTACACAGAGCCTAGCCTCCGATCTGCCCCGAAGGTCCCCTCGGACCAACGGAGCAGGACCTTCAGTTATCCCGGCAACCCCCGAAGGGGTTACCGAACGCCGAGCACCTAGAGGCCCCCGAGCCTCTCCCATGGTGCTCCAAACCAACTACACCAGTTCCCGAGGCCCGGAGCTCCCCTCCGAAGGAAATGAAGAACTTCCTGAGGACGAGGCTACCCAAGTAGCACGACTTCAGGAGGAAGTAGCAAGGTGGAGGCAAGATGCTGTCGATCAACTCCGCTCTCAAGCTTCCACTCATGCTCTAGAAGGGTCTCAAGACGGTGGTGCTGGCGACCTTCCCAAAGCTGTCCAAGTCCTGGAGGAGGCTGAGAATGCATCCTTCGATGATGAGCTCCGTTGCATCTGGACCTGCAGAAGGTGCCCTTTGATCCTAGGTTTAAAGCCTCGAAGCTGCACAAGTACTCCGGTGGGTCTGACCACGGAGAATTTGCTCGTTCGCATGCCTTGGCAATAGAAGCTAGCAGAGGGGTGCGTAACACTATGGAGAAGTGCTTCCCCCTCACTCTTGAAGGTGTAGCTCTCTGATGGTTCTGGTCTCTAAAGCTAGGATTGATCAAGTCTTGGGAGCAGCTGAAGAGGAAGTTTGTAAGCAACTTCCAAGGTACATTTGTGGCTCCAATGTCGACTGGGAGTCTATTCCAGGTGAAGCAGCAAGTGAGAGAGACACTTCGGGAATACTTCACACGCTTCGCCCACACCAAGTCTCAGATCAAAGGCTTGTCTACCTCTTTGGTAGTCGATGCCACACGCGAAGGGGTGTTGAATCCAGATCTCCTCAGCAAGCTTCATCGGAAACCATTGTCATCTGTGGCACAACTAATGGCATACTTCGAACAATATGCCAAGGCAGAGGAAGGCTGACTCCGAAGAACTACAGCACCTGCACCAGCCCTTCGAGAAGTGAATATGGAGCCTGAAGTCCCAACCTCTCCGCAAGCCCCCCTTGAAAATCGCTCCAATGATCATAGGCAGGGATAGAAGCATTTCTGCTCGGAGGTGTTGAACATTGCACCCTCTGCCCCAAAGGCGCCTGTCAACTTTCAACAGGCGCAAGGCTTCAAGGCTGGTGCTTCGAAGCCCCGAGAAAGAGTAGTTGGCAGGCGCTAGAGCTTCTTCTGTTGTGTGCATGGTGAGAATAGAAGCCATGACACGAAGGATTGTAAGTCTGTACTAACCCTTTGGGGTGAGTACCTTGGACGAAGTACATGGCGAGGTACTTTGGATCGAGCCCCTCTAGTGGCATGTTCGGAGCCTGTGCAAAACGTGGCCCGAGCTGGTATCCCCGAAGCACCAATGCAGCTCCCGGTGGCCAATAATATGCCACCACCAAAGCAGGAGGATCCCCAAGATCATGGCAAGCGAGTGGTCCTACCCATCTCTGGAGGAGGTACCCTAGGTAACATGTCGAAAAGGCAGCGACGAGAATATATTCGCGATGTAGGGCACATAGGGACCTCAAATTCTATGGCAGAAATGCCTGAGTGGTCTCATGTACCTATCTCCTTTACCTATAAATTCCCTCATGCTGACCCCCTGGTCATTTCAGCTGATATAGCAGAAGTCAAAGTTCGAAGGATCCTGGTAGACGGCGGGAGCTCCACAGATATACTCTTCGTCCAGGCCTTCGACTCGATGTGCATTCCTCGGAGGCATTTACTTCCGGCGGCCCGCCCACTTCAAGGCTTTGCAGGTCCACCTCTCGATGCCCTCGGCCAGATAGGCCTCGAGGTTGCCTTCGGAGAGGGGCCCTTAGCTAGGGTGGAAGAAGTGATCTTCGATGTCGTCGATGCCCCATATGCCTATAATGTGATTTTTGGACGGGGGATGTTGAATTAGTTCGGGGCTATAGCACATCATAACTACTTATGTCTCAAGATGCCCACGCAAGGTGGAGTTCTAACTATCTCAGGAGACCAAGATGTAGCCCAAAGAACGGAGATGGCCACGTTCAGCCATTGGACCCTCGGCAAGTGCACAGTGTGTCGGAGCACATAGAGGAGTCTTTAGAGTCTTTAAACTCCTCGAAGGGCCTTTCCCTAAAGCCAAGCCCAGAAGGTGATGTCGTCACGAAGATAATTCTGAAGGATGACAAGGAGTACCCAATACAGTTCGACAAGGGGCTACCTCTAGAGATAGCTGCTTCACTGGAGGAAGTAGTCAAGCAAAATTTGGATATCTTTGCGTGGACTGACGAAGACATCATCGGGGTTGACCAGAGTATCATCAAGCATAGTTTTCTTGTCAACCCGAAAGCTAGGCCAGTGCATCAGGGGCTCTGAAAGTTATCAGCAGAGAGGGCAGACCTCACCAAGGCAGAAATGGAAAAATTGTTAAGGGCTAGCATCATCAGGGAGGTAGCCCACACAGAGTGGCTGACTAACCCTGTTTTTGTCAGGAAGAAGGGCTCCGGCAAGTGGCGCATGTGTATTGATTTCACATCATTAAATAAAGCATGCCGCGAGACCCCTACCCTATGCCCTGAATAGACCAGCTGGTGGATTCTATGGCTGTATCCGAATTATTAATCTTCCTGGATGCATACTCCGGCTATCACCAGTGTAGGACCGAAAGTAGCGACCAGAGGGGGGTGAATGGGCGCCTAAAAATTTCTTGCTAAACTATGATCTAATCCCAACACCCAAACAAACTTAACCAGACAAATAATATTAGTAAAAGCAAATTACTAGAATTAAAGTTGTCTAGACTAGAAATAACCGGTGTCCTAATTAAAATGATATCTAAAGATAAACTAAACAAAAATATTGCAGTAAATAAAAACACCTAGATATATCACAAAATATTTATATTGCATTCTAGAAATAAAATACCAATCAATTGAATAAAAACATGATCATCCAGAAATTAATTTAGAAATAAACCTAAAATATTTCATGTAAATCTAGAATGAAAATATTACTGCGACTAATAATAAAATTTTCTTTTTATACGAGCAGATTAAAAATTATTTAAATAAAAATAATCGAGTAGTAAAAATATTTTGACAGATTAAAATACCCACGAAATTTCTAAACAATTTTTCAGCTAATTTATTAATAGATGATTATCTCTAAAACTGATCTACCAAAAAACAAGAGATTAAAAACTTACCTGCGTCTTCTTGTTCATTTGTTCGCCGTTCTACCGCAGACTATCCGGCCGGTCGTCGCGTGTTCCGTGCGCCGCAGCCTGCCGCGCGTGATCCTGGTGTGCCGAAGTGGCATGATGATGCACCGTTCCCCGTGCAATAGCGGTACTGTCAGGGCTGCCACCGCAAGCGTGCCGCGTTCTGCAGTGCGTGAAGTCCTGCGCCGGGCGGCTGCCGCCGTGTGCACCTAAATCTCCAGCTTGCCGCCCGAACGGAACAAATCTGCACGCCACCGCTTGATGGATCCGGGTCACATGCACGAGCTTGGGTGCCGTGTCGTGCTGCCGTTGGGCCCACAGAGCTGCTGCCGGCAGCCTCGATTGCTGCGTGCGGCGGAAGGAGAAAGCAGAGTCGCGCTGCCGTGCAGAAAGGAAATAGAAAAAGCTGCAGCCGTTGCTTCGTGTACCGTGCCAGGAAAATAAATCTGTTATTTGCCATGCCGTCCGCTGCAGCTGCTCACGCCAGGGAAAAAGTTTCCCTCCAGCCGAAGCGCACGCCACAAGGAACAGAATCAAAACGCAGACCGTCGTGGAAGAAAAAATTCGGTAGATGAAAACTTTCAGTTGACTGTAGATAGATCAATTAAAAACAATCATCTATCCCCAGGGGGGATAGGGGCCTATTTATAGGCGACTCCTAATACATGAAAAGACTAATTTACCCCTAGGGTAAATTAAACTGACTCTAAAATAAATTCCAAAAATTACTAAAATATTCTTAAAAAATCACCTCACTCAAATAAAAATATTTTAAACATAAAAACTAAATATTAATATCCTAAAAAAACAAAATAATCATAGGTTGTCAGTTTTGCGCCGAAACTGACAAAGCGTCCACCGTCTTCGTACCGGGTACTCGGATTGGGTCGACCCGACCCCACAGCTTCCTCAGCCCGGCAATCGCTCGCCGCCTGTGTACCTGAGTCAAACCTAGTCAATAGACCAGTGGATCATCTGCCGCTCCTAGCCCATGTACCCGGATTCGGCCAGCCCGACTTCACGGCTCCTCTACCCGGCTGTCGCTCGCTGCCCGTGTACCTGAGTCACACGCGCCTCAGACTCGGCAGGTCTTCCTTTCTCTTCCTCTTTGACTTCCGTTGACAATCACTCATCACATCTGAGTATCAAAACCATATTCTTCAACATGGTTTCTCAATCTCCCCCTTGATGGGTGCATTGTCAACACCCTCTTCAACTCATCTTTGGAACCTACAAAACATGTGGAAACAGGAAAACAAAAACAAAAGAAAATAGAAGAAAGAAAATAAAAGTTTAACCCTAATGACCAAAAGCTAAACAGAAGCAAGAAAAATGGTCATTATGGTTAACCAAAAATAAAAACTCAAAAACAAGTGCAAATCTCAGAATTACCAACAAGGAACTCCCCCTAAAATAAATCCCGGAGAAAGCTAAAAAATGTTGCCTAAACTCCAAAATTTCTCCCCCTTGTTGACAATTGGACTCATCACGTGAGACTAAATGCACTCTAAAGAGACATAGACACAAACTCCCCCTAAAATGCAGCTCCCCCTCAAAATATGCCATGAATGCAGATGGGGTGCAGGTGGAGTGTGAAAAGCATTCTTCTTATGTATGATTAACTACAATTACAACATCTAACAGGTATAGCAAAAGATATATTGTCTAAGATACATGACATTATCAGTGCAACGGATGATATCTAAAGAGAGTCATTAGCACACATTTTTCGATTTTTGCAAACAAAAGCATCACCACATTTTCTAGTTGACAAGCAAGGTAAAACATGAGATGCAAAAGCTAACTAATATCTACCAAGATAAGCATTGTCCAAATCAAAGTGCTTCAGCAAACTTGTCATCTTTTTAAATTTTTCAGACTTTTTCTTTTTTCCTTTTAATATATTTTTTATTTCTGCCAGGGGTTATTTGCATGTCAAACCTTATGCTAACCGACCAAGTCAAGCCTAGGCCAGAACTGGACCATCAGAAGCTTAAGACATTGGTCTTGGCATACATTACATCGTCCCAGTTCATACCCAAGTGCTATGGTAAGCAGTCCAGAACAATGCAATGCGACAAAGAAAACCCACCCGGATCTTTTCTAATAAACATAAAAATGTGTAAATTTTTCATTTTTCTGATTTTTTATCATTTTATAGCACATTTTTCATATTTAAAGCATATAAATGTCCAAGTTGCATATCTGCATCTAAGTAAGGATCTAGCTACAAGGCATGTAAAAGATAGCGAAAGCATTCAACCTACACATGCTCGTTACCAGAAACAATGGTGATCATTTTTCAATTTTAAAACATAAAAGCCATGCATATGACAAATATCAGATATATCATGTGAACTGAAACAGAACCTCATCATCGACAAGTAATCAAAAACATATACTAGCTAGAGAAAGTAAAGCAGATTAATCATATAACAGAAGCAAGCTCAAAATGTGATTGATGATTATGCATGATATGAACGCACACAAAAAGAAAAAATAAAGACGAAATAAAAACTGACACAAAGTATCCTAAAAAGGATACACAACTCCCAAATCAAGATCAATAATCATGAGTGGGACCAAACGGTCCAATGCCAAGTTTAGTAAAAGTGCTAAACCAGTGTCGAGCCATCTGCTCGTATGTAGGAAAGCAGAAGGAATCATATGAGTCTAGACCAAAACGCGGCTCAAAGCGTGGTCCTCTGTTCTGCCTAAAATCACGGCCACGAGGTCCAAAATCGTATCTATAACGATCTGAAACTCTGCCGGAATGAAAACCACCCTCCAAAGCACGATTATAAAAACCGTCTCCTCTACCACCACCTACACGACGTGGCCTAGCCTCTAGCCTCTCTCTACGTCGAGGAACTCTCTGTCTACCACCCTGCTGGTAGAACTGCTCCTGCCCACCACGAGCTCTCTCTGCTCGCTCAACCCGCTTCCTCCTACAGCAAAACTCCTCAAGATGCCCGTCTCTCTCACAAAACTCACAGTGATAGGTAGGCTTCTTGGGATGTGGTTGAGGCTTGGGATTCTTAGGCTTGGTGCTGTTTTGTGTATCATCTTTGGTGTGAGAGGGTCTAGGTAAAGAATCAAGAGAAGTGTGAAGAGTTTTAGGCTTTGGGACCCAGATTTGCTTCTTAGGTGGATCTTTAGGTTGTTCTTGGAACACTCCATCCTTGGGCTGACTATCCTTAAAGGACTTAGTGGAGTGAGTCTTGGGATATCTCTGTTCAGGAGTCATCTTACTCCACTCCACTGCTCGGCTAATAGCACTCTCAAAATCAGCCTTGGTATAGGTGTAACCTACCCCAAACCCATCTGGTCTCTTGAACTGCTGGATCATCATGCCAAGTTGTGGCTCTCTAGCACTAATCCAACTTAGGATCTGACAGAGGTAAAAGTTCTCGTTCTGAACATCAGCTAGCTCCTCTCTCAAAGAAGCTAACACCTCCACCTGAGACAAGCAGATCTCACACTCTTTATCAACTTCGACAGACTTCTCAGCTTTTAGATTGATCAACTCCATTCTTATGGACAAACAATTCTCACAAACAGTGGGTGGAACTGACAAAGTCTCAAGCTCTAGCTTAGTATGCTCTAACTCAGCTCTCACTCCAGCTAACTCTCTCAACTACTCATCACTCTTGGCTCTCAGATCAGCTATACTGGCTAAATGGGATGGGCAGTCTACACAAGGTACGACGACAGTGGCATGAGCATCTTTTAGCTCCTGCTGAGCCCTTTCAAGCTCAGTGGCCAAAGCGTCTCTCTCATCTACTCTCTCTGTGTACCTAGACTTAAGAGTCGTCAGGTCACACAACAACACCTCACAGTTAGGGCACTCACCACTATCACCCAAGCAAGGGGAAGAAGACATACTCTCAATCTTGCCATTCGCCATGGCAAGCTCACTCTCAAGCTCATCTATCCTCTTCTTAGCCCCTCTAAGCAGTTTCTCCCGATACTTCAACTCCTGACGGTTCTGTTCTAGTAAATTAACAACTTCTTGTTCATAGGAAGATGCCTTCTCATTGTCGTCGTCGTCGGAGTCATCAGAGGAGTCCTTCTCTTTCTTCTCCCCAAGAGCCATTGAGCAGAAGCTCTTGTGGGATCTTCGGCTGTGACGTGAGCGAATCTTCGGCTTGTCCCCGAAGGTCATGAAACAGAGGCCCGCAGGATTATCCCTGTCCTTCCCCTTGCTGATCATGATCTCTTCATCACTTGAACTTGAAGACGAGGAGGAATACGATGATCTCTTGGAGTATCTTTTCTCAATCTCGGCGAAGAAGGTCTTGTCTCGCTTCTTGTTCTCACGCCTGTAATCCTTCAGAGCCTTTCGAAAGAATCTTGTCTTGGGCTTGCCCTTTGTGGAAGTGGAGTTGTCATACTTGCCAGAGTTGTAGGAGTTGTCGTCGGTTCCCTTCTTGTAATTCTTCCGCTTAGGGCAGTCAGCAATGAAATGACCTGTATCACCACACTCAATACATTCGGATTTTGTGTCGTGTCTCTTAAACATTTGCTTATTATAGACACGTCGCACCCGGTTGTTAAACAAGCACATATCATCAAGGAAAACGCAGTACAACTCATGGCATTAGGATCAGCAGATGGTGTCGCAAGCGCCAGAGTCTTTGATCCAGAACCAGTGAGATTTTATCTCAACTGGATATCGACCTCTGAGGCCTTGAGCTTACTAAAAAGCTCTGCGATGGTCAAAGTATCATAAGACGCGCTCTCAACAATAGAAGAGACCTTGATCTCCCAGATCTTAGGGTCCAAGGTATGGAGTACCTTAAGCGCCTACTCATGATCCGAGACTAACTGATCACGCTTAGCCTTGTTAACGCGAAGCTTGTTAATGATCGATTGAAAACGACCAAACAAAGCCTCAACCGTCTCACCCGGCTTTTGTGAGAAATTCTCATACTCACGCCGGTAGGTCTGATATAGCCTAACCTTGACCTGAGCTGTCCCCTCATGGTGTGCCTAGAGGGTAGCCCAGATCTCTCGAGCAGTGGTGAGATGGCTAACACGCTCAAACTCACTAGGACCTAGACTAGAAAATAAAATATTCACCGCCTTACTATTATTTTGATGCTGGGTAACTACATCTGCAGTAGTATCCACAACAATAGTCGTTATGGTGAAAGTAGGATGAACACAAATCTCACATATGTCCGAGCTCTGGCTCATAAGGTATGCTCGCATGCGAGTCTTCCAATAAATGTAGCCAAAAGATTCTAGGGACGAGATTTTACCAAAAGGCGTCATGGTCACTACCTAGGTTTAGAATCGGTTAAGATATTAGAAAACCCTAACCTTGCTCTGATACCACTTGTAGGAAGGAAAGTAGCGACCAGAGGAGGGGGTGAATGGGCGCCTAAAAATTTCTTGCTAAACTATGATCTAATCCCAACACCCAAACAAACTTAAACAGACAAATAATATTAGCAAAAGCAAATTACTGGAATTAAAGTTGTCTAGACTAGAAATAACCGGTGTCCTAATTAAAATGATATCTAAAGATAAACTAAACAAAAATACTGCAGTAAATAAAAACACCTAGATATATCACAAAATATTTATATTGCAGTCTATAAATAAAATACCAATCAATTGAATAAAAACATGGATAATCTAGAAATTAATTTAGAAATAAACCTAAAATATTTCATGTAAATCTAGAATGAAAATATTACTGCGACTAATAATAAATTTTTCTTTTTTATACGAGCAGATTAAAAATTATTTAAATAAAAATAATCGAGTACTAAAAATATTTTGACAGATTAAATTACCCACAAAATTTCTAAACAATTTTTCAGCTAATTTCTCAATAGATTATTATCTCTAAAACTGATCTACCAAAAATAGGAGATTAAAAACTTACCCGTGTCTTCTCGTTCATTTGTTCGCCGTTCTGCCGCAGACTATCCGGGCGGTCGTCGCGTGTTCCGTGCGCCACAGCCTGCCGCGCGTGATCCTGGCGTGCTGAAGTGGCGTGATGATGCACCGTTCCCCGTGCAACAACGGTACTGTCAGGGCTGCCACCGCAAGCGTGCCGCGTGCGCTTGGACTGTAGTGCGCGAAGTCCTGCGCCGGGCGGCTGCCGCTGTGTGCACCTAAATCTCCAGCTTGCCGCCCGAATGGAACAAAATCTGGACGCCACATCTTGATAGATCTAGGTAACATGCACGAGCTTGGGTGCCGTGTCGTGCTGCCGGGGGCCCGTAGAGCTGCTGCCGGCAGCCTAGATTGCTGCGTGCGGCGGAAGGAGAAAGCAGAGTCACACTGCCATGCAGAAAGGAAACAGAAAAAGCTGTAGCCGCTGCTTCGTGTACCGCGCCAGGAAAATAAATCTGTTATTTGCCACGCCGTCTGCTGCAGCTGCTCACGCTAGGGAAAAAGTTTCCCTCCAGCCGAAGCGCACGCCACAAGGAACAGAATCAAAACGCAGACCGTCGTGGAAGAAAAAATTCGGTAGATGAAAACTTTCGGTGGACTGTAGATAGATCAATTAAAAACAATCATCTATCCCCAGGGGGGATAGGGGCCTATTTATAGGTGATTCCTAATACATGAAAGACTAATTTACCCCTAGGGTAAATTAAACCGACTCTAAAATAAAGTCCAAAAATTACTAAAATATTCTTAAAAAAATCACCTCACTCAAATAAAAATATTCTAAACTTAAAAACTAAATATTAATATCCTAAAAAAACAAAATAATCATAGGTTGTCAGTTTTGCGCCAAAACTGACAAAGCGTCCACCGTCTTCGTACCGGGTACCTGGATTGGGCCGACCCGAGCCCGCGGCTTCCTCAGCCCGGCAATCGCTCGCTGCCCGTGTACCTGAGTCAAACCCAATCAACAGACTAGTGGATCATCTGCCGCTCCTAGCCCATGTACCCGGATTAGGCCAGCCCGACTCCGTGGCTCCACTGCCTGGCTGTCGCTCGCTGCCCGTGTACCTGAGTCACACGCACCTCAGACTCGGCAGGTCTTCCTTTCTCTTCTTCTTTGACTTCCGTTGACAATCACTCATCACATCTGAGTATCAAAACCATATTCCTCAACATGGTTTCTCAATTAGGTCTTGCTAAAGCGCGAAGATGAAGCCACGACGAGTTTTATAACTCCCTCCGGAGTATTTTGTTATGTTCGAATGCCTTTTTGGCTTGCGGAATGCCGGAGCCATTTTTCATGTTTGATAGCTAAGGCTCTAGGTCATCAAATAGGCTGAAATGTCGAAGCCTATATGGATGACATTGTAATTAAGAGTGTTGTAAAGCACCATCATAGCCTAGACCTAGATGAAACATTTGAGAGCCTCCGAGCATGTGGAGTTCGCCTCAACCCTGAAAAATGTATATTTGGGGCGCAAGAAGGAAAACTGCTAGGGTACTTAGTTTTGAGTAGGGGAATCGAAGCTAGCCCGATGCAGATAAGCGCATTGCAAAGAATGGCTCCACCAGAAAACTTGAAGCGAGTCCAGAAGCTAACAGGACGGCTCGCAGCTCTCAGTAGATTCCTGACCAGATCAGCCGAGCGAAGCCTTCCAATTTTTAAAGCTCTAAAGGGGTCCAAAAGTTTCAAGTGGACGCCGGAGTGCCAGAAGAGCTTCGATGATATTAAAGAATACCTCGGAAGCCTGTCAACACTTACTGTGCCCCTCCCGGAAGAAACTCTCCTTCTTTATCTTGTAGCAACGGGCTCCGTATTAAGTGCAGTATTGGTCAGGGAAGTTGAGATTAAAGGAAAGCTAGTGCAAAACCCAGTTTACTTTGTCTCAGAAGCTTTGTCCGGAGCAAAGACAAGATACTCCGAGCTCGAAAAATTTGCTTATGCTTTAGTAATGGCCTCGCGGAACCTAAGGCATTACTTTCTAGCACATAACCTAATCGTTCCTACCTCGTATCCCCTTGGTGATATGCTTCGGAGCAAAGATTATACGGGTAGGATTAGAAAATGGGTTGTCGAGCTAGCCCCTTTTGGTATTTCCTTCACGGTGAGAACAACTATCAAATCTCAAATCATAGCTGACTTCATGGCAGAGTGGACCCCATCTGCGGTCTGTGCTCCGGAAGAAACCTCCGAAGGTCTATGGACAATTTTTTCAGACAGAGCCTATCAGGCATCTGGTGCCAGAGCTGGAGCTGTGATAATATCGCCGTCAGGGCAAAAGGCCATGTATTCTACAAGGCTCAACTTTAAGACCACCAATAATATCGCAGAATACGAAGGAATCCTGCTAGGCCTCCGAAAGGCAAAGGCGCTTGGAGCAGCAATGATTATAATTAAAACAGATTCCCAAGTCATCGTAGGGCATGTTGACAGAAGCTTTCCAGCAAGGAACCCGCATCTTGCAAAGTATCTAGAAGAAATCCGCAAGACAGAAGCAATGTTTAAAGGATTTTCTGTTCGGAGTATCCCCCGAGTAGATAATCAACTTGCACACATTCTAGCGAAGGCTGCAGCCGGAGCATTGGACGTCCCGGAGGGTGCTTTCTATGAAGAACTTGTTAAGCCTACGGTAAATCAATTACCCTCCGTAGAAGTACTTTGCATCACAACTATAGATTGGCGGACTCCGATAATTGATGTTTTGCAAAATAACGCAGTCTTGTCAGAAGGTACGGATTTCCGAAGGTTGCAAGCAAGGGCTCGAAATTATGAGCTTGTCAATGGGTTATTATACAAAGCCGGAGTTTGTTCTCCCTTACTCCGGTGCATCTCACAACCCGAAGGCCAAGATATACTTCGGGACATTCACGAAGGTTTATGTGGAAGTCATCTTGCCCCCCGTGCTCTAGCAGGAAAGACACTTCGGCAGGGGATCTAGTAGCCAACAATTGTAAGAGATGCGGAAGACTTAGTTCGAACCTGTCAAGGATGCCAGTGGATGGGTCAACGGAGCCACCGTCCACCAACTCCACTTCAAGTCATTGCCCCGGTATGGCCAATGGCACGATGGGGAATGGATCTCATCGGCCCTTTTCCAATGGCAAAAGGCAGCTTGAAGTTTGCAGTGGTAGCAATTGAGTATTTTTCTAAATGGGTCGAAGATGAACCCCTAACTGCTATCACATCAAGGAATGTGCAAAAATTCTTCTGGCAAAATATTATATGCAGGTTCGAAGTGCCAAGGGAGCTAACTGCAGATAATGGAACCCAGTTCGAAGCCAAACCCTTTAAAGAATTTTGTGAAGAACTGGGCATCAAACTATGCTTCACAGCAGTTCGCCATCCACAATCCAACGGAGCCATCGAGTGAGCCAATGGAAATATTCTCTCCGGTTCTCTTGAAGGATTGTTGGGCTGGCCAAAGGGCTGTGGACCGAAGAACTTCCTAAGATTCTATGGTCCATTCAGACCACTCAAGACAGGTCCACAGGCTTCACCCCATTCAGGCTGCTATTCGGAGATGAGGCCATGACTCCTTCGGAGCTCAAAGGTGGATCCCTTCGTGTAGTAGAACCTGGAAATGAAGACGAGAGAAGCACTTCGCTGGACTTGTCAGAAGAAACAAGGCTTCGAGCTGTCGCCAATCTGATGAAGTACCAAGACCAAACAAATACATGGTATGACCCGAAGATAAAACTGAACGAGCTTAAACCAGGTCATTTGGTATTGCGAAGTGTAATAGCTCCGGGGAAGCTAGGAAATAAATAGGAAGGGTAAGAGTTGAAGCATGCATGGCATGCAGAGCACGTTAAACGTTATTACGCTTAGGGGCTCCTTGTAATCAATTGTAAAAGTACCTTTCTAAATAAAGATGGAGGTTCGAATTATGTTTACTCTTCAAATATCCCTTACTCCTGGTGGATGCATCAGGAGAACGAAGATGCTTGCGGAGTCAAGCATCTTTCAAAGAACCCAGATAACGGCCTTCGAACCATTGGTTCAAGGATTCTGTAAAAGAGCCGAAGGCGGCCAGCCTACGGATTCTAGGTTCTGGCTGTTAGGATCCATAGAAGAATCCATGGACTTTAAAAGAACAGATTTCTAGCCTCCGGGTTTGAAGCATCTGTAAAAGAGCTGTAGGTTGCCAGCCTACGGATTCCAGGCTCTGGCTTGTTAGGATCCGTAGAAGAGTCCAAGGACTTTAAAAGAACAGATTTCCGGCCTCCGGGTTCAAGGCATCTATAAAAGAGCCATAGGTGGCCAGCCTACGAATTCCAGGCTCCGGCTTGTTAGGATCCGCAGAAGAGTCCAAGGACTTTAAAAGAACAGATTTCCAGCCTCCGGGTTCGAAGCATATGTACAAGAGCTTTAGGTGGCCAGCCTACGGATTCCAGGCTCCGGCTTGTTAGGATCCGTAGAAGAGTCTAAGGACTTTAAAAGAACAGATTTCCGGCCTTCGGGTTCAAAGCATCTGTAAAAGAGTCGAAGGTGACCGAGCAATAAGGTTTCAAGGCTTCGGCCAATGAAACACTTTTAAAGTCCTAAGTGACTTCTATGGGAGTTTACAAGTATAAACTTAGCTCCGAAACTTATAAACATCATAATACGAACGTATAGTTCGAAGAACTCTACGAAAGAGTAAAGTATGATTACCAAGTGTTATGTGAAGCATCATATTGTTATATAAATCATTGTGTTCGACAGACCCTATCGCAACACGTACGGTCCCCCACCCACAAGGAGGGGCAGGGGAGTAAGGAACAACAAAAGATGCTTTCGAAGAAATTCATATTAATTGGATAATCATATTATTACATCAAGAGAAGTTTTGGTCTAAGCCTAGATAAAAACGGAGACCCCTCCGACCTCTAGAGCTATTTTTAAGACCACTTCGACCTTCGGAGCTCTAAGCCTTCGGGACTTTCTTCTTAGTCCGAGTGCTTTTCTTCTTCGAAGCTCGCAGCTTTTTCTACTCCTCTTGAAGTTCAGCCCAAGACAGAAGCCTTTCTAAGCTAGCCTCTACTGGATCTTTGGCCTAGTACTCCGAGTCAGACCAATTTACGTACTCGGAGGATGAAGATGCTTCTTCCTTATCCTCTTCCTTGATATAAGCTAAGACTTCGCAGTGGACTTCGGGTGCTATCTCCCCTTGATCTCTGCGAGGAACAGAGAAGCGCGAGCATCGATAAGGCCTTAATCTTTTGAGGACAGACCACTGCCGACGAAGCCCTTCATTAAGTTCCAATACTTCGAAGTCAAGCTACGAAATTCATGGCAAAACCTAAAAGAATAAACATCCAAACAAAGTTCCTTGTTTATAAACTTTTCATTCATTAATGTAAGGGGCTTTACAAGATATCTTGTACATGCTTAAGCGCCCTATAAGACTAGACCTTCGGGTCGGCTGGCGGAGCAGGTGGTGCTGGAGCTGGCAAAGTTGGAAGCGGAGGCTTCATTTGAGCTTGATTTTGCCGGCGAGCCTCATCGATCCAAGCCTTGGCTACAACCTTGTGGTCTGTTTTCCAGATTGCCCGGATAGCTTCCCAGCCAGAAGCTACATCCTGTGAAGGACGCAACAAGTCCTCGTCAGCAAAGCCTGTAGGTGCCGAACCCCCAACCGGAGCAACCAAAATCCCAAGATCTTCGATGTGATGAAGGACTCTAATCCCGACAACTTGTCTAGAGATCTCTCCGTACCGAACGTCGGAGCCCATCATCAGCTTCGTTGCTACTTGAATCATCTTCAGCTTCTGGTCAAGAGGCTCACATGCTACAGTCGAAGATGAAGGGCACATTGTGCCGAAGTATTCCAAGGTACCTTGAAGGGCATCCAAGGTATGCTCCGCTATTGTAGCATTCTTCACCTCTGCCGCCTCCAGCCCAGGAGCAGCAGCAGACACTTCGGCCATTTTGGATAGCAGAGTGCTTTTCTAAGCCATGGCTTGTTGGAGTGAGTCTTGAAGTTCCATGAGTTGTGCGCTTGAAGTGGCTGCTGCTTGCCGGAGCTTCTCGACCTCCGCTCTGAGCACCACACATTCGGCCTCAGCCTCTTGGGCCGAAGTTTGGAGTGTAGTGCTGCTCTGTCGCTCGATCCGGAGTGCTTCATCAGTGGCAGCCCTAGCCCTCCGTTCCTCGAGGATCTCCTCCTCCAGTCGAAGTGTTTTGTTTTCAGAGCTTTGAAGGGCAGACTGGAGGGGAGTAACCTTCCTCTTGAGCCGATTAGTTTCGAGCTCATTGGAAGTCGCTGCCGCTCTAGCAAGGACAAATTGCTGCAAAAAAGCAAGTAAGTACTAAGTAATTCCATTTATTGATTGAATGCACTTGTGGTGTGTTGCACACCTGAAGGGCAACCGTTTCGAGGGCTAAATTAAGCTCCGGGGCTCTGGCTTCGCTCAAGATGGATACCAAGTCAGAGTTTATGACTTCTTGGCCCATATCTGCCAAAGGATCTAGAAGCGCCCGGAGGCCCATTCGCTGCTCCAAGAATGGAGCCAGCAGAGGGAGCCAAGACAAGGCCTGGCGATCGTCTACGGCAACCTCCTCCTCCGAGTTGCTCACCGAAGGATCGTTGGAGGAGGGCGTCACCGTCAAGGCAGGAAGGGGACCGAGGCTCGTCATGCTCTTACCCCTCCCCGGCACAAAAGTCAGAGTAGGGACTCCGGTGGAGGTAGATCCTCCTTCGACTGATGCCCCCTCGGCCAAAACTGCTTCACCCGAGACAACTCCAGTTGTCGGAGCTATTGTGTCTACCGGAGCCTCCACTTTGAGAGAAGTTGAAGCTCCATCTGTGATTGGAGCTACGCTACTCCTCGACGCACCTACAACATTAAGGTATTTAATGAATATCTGTGGGAAATAGTTGTTGCAGGAATTGTAAAGGCAAAGGTTTCAAAGTATACCTTCGTCTGCGCCTTGAGGAAGAATTGCAGGGTCCTCGAGGACTTCGTACATTCGGAGGTACTCGTCGAGGTCATCCCTTGAAGTCCGCTCCGGTGTAGCTACTGCAGGCGCCTCGACCTCCGGCACTATCACCCTGGCCACGGGCGAGTTGGGAATAGTTGTCTCAAGCTTTGTGCTCACGGCAACGGGCTCGGGGGAGCGTGCTATGTCTGCCTCCACAACATCTCAAGAAGGAACTCTGGCTACGTCCACAACTTTGTCTTCACTGTCATCGATGACATAATTCTCAAGGGCCTTTCCCATTTGGACATCGGAGCCTTTATTTTCGGAGTCTTCCAAAGACGAGCTTCGAATGCCCAAGGAGGAAGCAGAGGACATCGGACTCGGCCGAGGAGGAGGCTTCATCGTTTTCTTCCCCTTCTTGATTGGGGTCTTGACGGCTTTCTTCGAAGGCTCGGCGGTGGCTTTCCTTTTCCGAGGGGCCACTCTGGTCGAGTCGAAGTCTGGCAAAGGTGGGGGCTCTATTCCGAGAGCTCTCCACACTCTGTTGAAGCGCTCCCAGCTTCCCACCAGCTCTATCCTTTTCTGCCTCTCTGCCACCGTAGGGGCTCTGAGCACCCGTTCGGTGGCCCTTGCTATCTGCTCCGGAGCTAGCGCTAAAGGAGCCGCTCAAAAGAGGTATCATTTTATAAGTATGTTATCTTTTTCCTAACGTATTATTACAGAAAGATTAAAGATATACCTAGGCTTTGAAGCTCCCCCTCCGAAGCGTTTTGAAATGCTATTGGCCAGTTGGCTCCGAGAGGTGGGATCCGAAGGGCAATGAATTCCTCCGCCAGATCTCGCATGCTCATGCGGCTGGCTATCAAAGAAAGCAACCCAAGCCGCATTGAGAGTAGGCTTGGGTTCGGAGTCACTTCGGCCTCCTTCCGAAACCAAATTTCCTGAAGAGGCCCCTGAAGCTAGAGACTTCTCCGACCTCGGCGTAAAACCACCGGAGGATCCAGTTGGTATACCACTGGTCGTTGATGGCCTTCGTAGGGAAATGTTGTGCATGCTCCTTCCGAAGCTGAAAATTGACGCTTTCGAAGGCTGTCAACACCTTGGTGTCTCCGGGGCCATCCTGTGGCTTCGGTTGGCAGGTGGCTTCATGGGTGGCGGCAAAGATCTCCGATCTTCCTTCGCATCCTTCAGCCCAAAGGGCCCACTCGAAGACCGACAGTCTTGCGATGGCGTTGGGGGACAACTGAGGCAAGGTAATGTGAAACATTTCTAATACCTCTGATAAGAAATCGATGGTAGGGAGTCCAAGTCCAGCCTCGAAGAACGCTTTGAATACTACTACTTCTCCGCTCCGCGGCCTCGGGGTCGACTCCATTCCAGGGACCCGAGTCCTCATTCTGGGCCCAGCTTCTCGGCCACTGCCTCTTCAATGGATTCCGCAGTACTTGTGGACTGGCCGATGAGGAAGCTTTGTGGGATCTGCTTCTTGGATGGAGTGTGGAGCTCCCGAGGATTTTTGGGCCAAGAAACTCTTGGAGCCCCCGCCGTGGCCGCTACTGCCGAAGCTGCCCAAGCTTGCCTTTGCACCAAAGTGCTCGCTTCCACTAGCACGGTTGTGCTGGTCCTCGCCCTGAGTCGATCACTTAGAAAGTTGAAGGGAGATTTGAAGGTTGAAGAAAGTGAGCTTCGGAAGTCAGGTTCTGTAAAAATTTTCAGTGGGCTTCGACCCCCTTTTATAGCCTTTCCGCTAGCTACTGTGCTTCGGTCGCATTCACACTGCATGTTGAACTTCTGCCACTGACGGGTGGGACTAGTAAGTGAAAAGGTGTGAACCCACGGTAAAATTTCGACCGTTACCTTTTTCGGGAGCATAACGGCTACTCGAAGGGTAACGACTCAAAATTAACGGATTTTCACGACGTTCCGCCTCCGTAACGGTTCTCTTTCCTACGAAGTGTTCACATAGCAGTCCCAGTTTGAATCTTTCATCAGGGATACTTCGATGTTAAATACCCTTCGGATAACTGTAACACCTTCAAATTTCTCTAAGTCCCTAAATATGAAAATATTCCTTGCGTATACTGCTTTCCTGCCATACAGGTTAAATCGGAGAAGCGTATTCGAGGGGCTATTGTTGGGGGAAAATACTTCATCCTCAAGACTTTAGAGATTAACAGTCAAATATGATTTATCAGCATCAAAGCTTGCGTTCATCTCCGGAGGTGATGAAGTTTCTAAGCCGAAGCATCCTTCGGCTTTATGATTCGAAGGCATCCTCTGAAGGCTCTGAAACTACAGTGGAAAATAGCAAGACTGATAAGACGTCTTCCTTATCTATCTCCTCCAGATAGATTTTACTATTTTAACCCTATTCGGGGTACCGAATAGTTTCCACTATGTCGATTGTAATTGAGGGGTAAATAGGTATTTTCCTTAGACTTTTTACCTATAAATACCCCCCTTCTTACCCTGTAATAGGCATCGAATACTTAGCTATTCAATACACAATTTCGGACTACTTGAGCTATTATCCTATTCGAAGGCTCAAGATAGTTCTCAACACAAACTCCCTGTTTGTTAGTTCTTAATCTTCGAGAACCCGTTTCGTAATATTTTACGCCAATAGGTATCGGAATAGAAATAGCAATAGATGGTGAGAAGCGGCTCATTCTTGTAAGGTTCGGTAAGGGAGAGGCTGATACAATGGCCAAGACAGATTTCCACTCAAGATGGGCAGTTAACAGATGATACCCTAAGGTACCAATCGCACCAACCAGGAAGCGGGTAAGGAAAGGCCCTAAAACTAAGGTGCTAATCAGAAGAAAGCATGGAGGAACACTTAAAAGGTATCCGATTGGTTTCCATGTTTATGATGTCAACGGGATCAGGGTTACCCATCAGACCTAGGAAGTGGTGGGTTGTGTGGCTAGCAATGGGGATCAAAACCTAGTTCCGCATGTTCTACAGGAAAGAAAGTAGAAGGGGAACAATAAGAAGAGGGGAAAAGCAAAGAAAAATGGTGGACAAATCAATTAGAGCAGTGAAAAGATAGGAATGTCGAAGAATCACCTCGGGGATCACATTGATGGTGGCCATAACTGGTGTTGTCAGAGTGTGGGGTCGATGAAGGAGAAGAAGATGGCGAGCGGTGGCGGTCACAAGTAGTACTGGAAGTGGATGGCGGTGAGCTCGAGGGCTAAAGTGAACAGTGGACATAAAGCTTGAACAAGAAAGGTGGAGTGACCAAGGATACTTATAAAAAAGGGCGACTCATCGACAATCGGGTCAAACTGATCCCGCTAGATTTGGTGGGGACCACCTACAACATTCGGCAAAAGGGAATCATGAGTACAATTTTCGAAATGCCGAGATATTTGCATGCTCGAGTTTTGTGGAACCAAATCTTCGGTTTGAAGAACACTAGTACAAAATAATGTGGGATGAGGCCTAGTCTGATGCCGCTACAAAGAAAAAGTAGATGTGTCAAACCAAATGACACACATCACAGTTGTGAATGGCCAGAGAAGAAGAAGCAAAAGGGAGAAGAAAAGTTATATGGAGATGGGACCCTGGGGAAAATTTTATAAAGTACTAGAAGATGAAGGGTTTCAGCTACAATTAATATGTATAAAAAGATACCGTAGTTAGATGTTTGAAAAGATGTGATGGTAGGGAATGATGATGGTCGGTAATTTCGAAGCATTAGAAGCCATTTAATGCTCCGAAACTTGGGGACATGTGTTTACGCTAAGATTTAGTACAGCCTAGGCCCACCAAAGATGTCGCACAGTTAATAGAAGTCAAAAGGGGTCCGGTCAAAGGTGGTCAAAGAAACCCGTCCATATTGATACAATGCAACCGGATGTGGAGCCGATGAAGGAGAGAGAAGATAATGATGATGCAGAATAGGTTACAAGGTTATTGGTGTCTTTTTTGGTCATACTTTGACACATGTATGGCCTAAGAGATCTGCTTAACTCTAGTGCAGGTCCTACAATCTTAGAAAAAGGATTCAAGGCGTGCCAATCAGTTTGACACGACAACTAATAAGGAAAAAGAGAAAATATCATTAGTAGCAAAGTTGAATGGCTGCCAAGCTGCTGATTGTGGTGAGGATAAACAAATCGTGAGCGGATAACGCTGATCGGCCACAAGGTCGATGATAAGGGCAAAGCGATCGGGATGAATGCACCATCGGCCGATGAGATAGATAGTTCATGCATATGGGTCGATGAGCATTCCCCGATAGCGGATAAGATATGACGTTAAATTGAAGATAACCTATCGGCTTGTGCTCCAATAGAAATAAATAAAACATGACATATAACATGTCAGTATAATCAAAATCATCACAATAACAAGATTGGACTTAACTAAGACAGTAGCTAGTCATGATGAACTAAACAATACCTCAAAATATTGGGAACACTTTATTTAGATAAAAAGTATAAACATGAAGAAGATACAATAGAAATAGATGTAGAACTTAACCAATGAAGCCTCAGACTACCAAACCTAAGTCACATCAATCTAAGAGATCAAACTGATGCAGCCTTAAACCTAGCCAATACACCGAGATAAACTAGCGATCGTACTATTTCAACCGATGCCTCAAGAGATCAAACTAATGCAACCTTTAGGACACTGGCCTAGTTGATACGATCGTTGGGGGTGACGGGACTCAACTCTTCGCCAAAGATCAGAATGACGCAGCCTAGCTCCAAGTGCCGAATCCCGTCGGGATTAACCTTGAGAAGCCAAAGGCGGTGATGCACCGAAGTGTTGTTTCTAGGGTTGTGTGTGTTTTTGACCTAACTAAGGGATACATATTTATAGTCCAAAAACTTGCCATTCAGGTAATCTATCCTAACCGATTCTAGATAATCTTCATCTTCTCATCATCGACTCCTCCACATCTCGCCATGTTGTAATGGACGGGCTTCTTTGACCACCTTTGACCAGATTCTCTTTGACTTTCATTTGACCGTACAACATCCTTGGTGGGCCCTGGGTTTACCAAATCTTGGTGTCAACACATGCCTTCCAGTTTTGGAGAATTAAATGGCCTCTGATGCTTCGAAATTACCGGCCATCATCACCTCCTACCACCACGTCTTCTCAAACGTCTATCTGCACAATCCTTTCGTGTTGATTCCTAGCCAAAACCCTTCATTTTCTAGTACTTTAAAATTTCAGCCAAGGTTCTGGCTCCATAATTTTTCCTCCTCATTTTTTGCTCCTTCATCCTCAACCATTCACAACTGTGTTGGGTGTAGCCTGGTCTGACACATT
Source organism: Zizania palustris (assembly GCA_019279435.1). Taxonomy (NCBI): domain Eukaryota; kingdom Viridiplantae; phylum Streptophyta; class Magnoliopsida; order Poales; family Poaceae; genus Zizania; species Zizania palustris. The sequence goes on from JAAALK010000079.1 coordinate 86,828,677, forward strand.
TACATTTATTTGTGATAGCATCAGACCCGACTTCATCCCACACAATTTTGTACTAGTGTTCTTTAAGCCAAAGATTCGATTCCTCTAATCTAAGGCCTGCAAAGATCTCTATACTTTGAAAACCATACTCATGATTACCTTTTGCTGAATGTTGCAGATGGACCCACCATATCCGGCGGGATCGGCTTGACTCTGTTGCCAAGGAGTCACCTTTTGCTTTATAAGTATCCTGGTCACTCTACCTTTCTTCTTCACGCTTTCTATACAAGCAGAACTCCTGCCCCCTCGAGCTTGCCACCATCTATGGCTAGTATTACTTGAGCCCATTGTTCGTCATCTTTCCCACTGGCCCCGTGTTCCGGTGATGCTAGAATGGAAACCATTAACATGATTCCTAGGGTGAGTTCTTTGGCATTCTTTTCTTTTGCTCGATCCTTTTCAGTTTGCCCGCTATTTATCTTTTTCTCACCGTTTCCCCTTGTACTTCTTCTGTAGAACTTACGACACCAGGTATTGATCCCAATATACACTCACCCATCTGGTTTCTTCTTGGGCCCTCTGGGTAATCCGGACCCTATGGTTTTTATAAACGCCGAAACTTGTAGAACCCCTTTTACATATTCTCCTATGCGTTCTTCTGACTGAGTCTCTAGTTTCGATTCCTTTCCTTCTTCCATCCCTGGTTGGCACGACTGGTATCTTAGGGTATCGACTACCTATCGTACCTTTTGGGATGATGCTATCCACATCTTGTTATTTATGGTTCGATGCCTTGAATGCTTTTATTTTTGGTCATGGGCCGATGAGTCCCACTTTGCTTGATGTATTCTTATTAACTTGTCTTGACATTGATTCACTGGCCAATCCCTTTTCCTTTCATTTCCAACCATCCCACGGCCTTAGCATCAAATCCACTGATAAGTGGAGCCGATATATCGTGAGGCACAACAGGAGAACTAGCCTTGTAGACTCTCGCGAACATATTGCTTTCCTTAACCTCTAGTTGAAGGAATTTGTATTTTGCGTATCAGCTCTGGCCATGACCTTTCAATTCCAGTTTTTAGTTGAACAGCTTTCCGCCCACGTACGGATTCCTCTTGGTCGTTTCCTGCTAGGAGCCACCTACCGCCTCCTTCACCTTGTATCGACTGACCTATCGACCGACAATTTCGTCGGCCGACCTAAATGCCCTTGGTGGTTCCTCTAGCTTTGGCTTAATGTTCATATGGCCGATGTTATCAGAGGGACCCCTCTTGCTCAAACATATTTTCCTACTGATTTTCCAGAATCGGTCGCTTCTACCTATCGTCGCTGCTCTTCTTTGGGCGAGGCAGCTGCATTTTATCATGCTTTTCCTTTGTCTCTTGCGACTTTGTCCACTTTCTTCAAAATATTCTACCTTGGTTTCTCCGATCGGATCACCTGGTTTCCCTTTGGATATTACTCGAAGTATGAATGCGCTCATCGGCTAGTTCTGCCCGATGTGTCTTGGGACGATGGATCCCTTCTTATCTTTTTAGTCGTAATATTTCCTTCCTTGCTCCCTATTAACTTTACCGATGAGCGTCCTCTACAGTCCTCCTACGAGTTATACCACCCATCGGTCTCCACAAGGCAATTAGGTTTCGGTCAGCTCCCACCCCATCTCTTCTTCATCGGTCAAATTCGATCTCGTATGACTGATGGAATTTTTGTTGGTAACCTCGCCTCCTAGACAACATGTCGGGCATCCTCCACCGTCTTCCACCGATGGTGGTGTGAAGTGAAGCAGCATATCTTCAATCGTTCCTCGCTGATTTATCGAGAACGACATTACCCCGGTGATGCCAACGTTGGGCTCAATGTAGATACTTTGACTCATCTTCTTGTTCATTTTCATCGCCTTTCTTTATCTGACTATGTTCGCCTTTTGCAGGAAGGCGACCTTGATGCTTCTCTAATGAGCTCTAGCGGTCAGCCGATACGATATGGACTAGTATCGGCCACCACGAACATGGGTGCTAGTGCCCCTACCCCCACTGTGTGGATAAATAGTGGGCAGTCTTGAGGTCAACGACCGTACCACTGGGGCTTGATCGGCGATGGGGAGAGGAAACCGATCTAGCGACGCTGCCGAAGAAAGTCTGGATGAAGGTTGCCGAGAAGGAAGTTGTTGTGACCTCTTACCCATCCTTGGTCAGGGCCGAAAAGTGCTGGCTCGCTGATGTCATTCATCTTTCACAACGCTGATGCCACGCCCATCGAAGGGCAGGCCACCTTTAAGGGCGAGGGTGTAGTTAGGTTGAGGAAAATTGGGGCTGCCCAATGGGCTTCTTTTGTATAGGGTCTTTTGATTTGTAATCTGAAACGTCCTTCCGCAATATACTTATCCTTGAAACCTGGGAATTCGAACTTGAGCTTTTTTCATCTAGGCACGATGCTTCATCATCGGCCGTCTAAAGGCAATACCACCAATCTTGGTTGTTTTATATGTAGCCTTCTAGGCATTTATCTAGACGCTCAGAAAATATTTCTTCAAGTATTTACCGTTCAATGCTTTCCTGAATACTTATTTGTATAACCTTTCGAGCAAATAGGCATTTCTAGGCACCACTCGGTGTATCCGAAATAATCCTTCCCAATTGGGAGACCACTTACCGAACCGATTGTCCTTATACCCAATCGGTAGGATAAGTTTCCATACGAGTTCCCCTTGCTCAAATGATTTCTGCACCACCTTCTTATTGTAGAACCTGGAGAATATTGCCTTGTTTTCCTAAACTCTCTCAAGGGCTCTTAATCGGACCTGCACTAAATCGTCTAGACCATCTGTCATCAGATTATAATAACCATCGGCTATGACTTGATCTTGCAACGTGATCCTCCTCGAGCCGATATTATTTTCCCATGGTAATACTGCTTCATGGCCAAAGACTAATTGATATGGTGGTACATGGGGTAGATCCATGATACGCCATCTGATAAGCCTAGAGTGCTTTTGATAGGGATCGATACCAATGCCTCGGTTGTTCATTGATCTTATGATTTATCAACTTGATCAAACTCTTATCGGATGCCTCCGCTTGACCGTTGGCCTATGCATAATATGGTGATGAATTTAAGAGCTTGATCCCCATACCGGCTGCGAATTGCTGGTAGTCCCTTGACATGAAAAGTGTTCCCTCATCTGTGGTGATGGTTTGTGGGATCCCAAACCGATATATTATATGTTCTTTTATTAATTCAATAGCATCAATGGGTGTAATTTTCTTGAGCGGAAAGACCTCTATCCATTTTGTGAAATAATCGGTGGCTTCTATTATGAACTTGTGGCCCTTGCTTGATGCAGGGTAAATCTGGCCAATCATATTGATGCCCCACCCTCTAAAGGGCCAGGGTTTAATTATCAGGTTCATCACCGACGTAGGTTCCCTAGCTCCAAACTTCTGACAATCTTGACATCCCTTGTAGTACCTTATGCAGTCTTCCACCATGGTCAGCCAAAAGTAACCCACTCTCCTAAGAAACCACTAGTTCATTTTTTGAGCCGACTAGTGTGGTCCGCATATTCCATCGTGTACTTCACACATCACCACTTTCGCTTCTTCGATGCCTATGCACTTGAGGAGAACCCCATCAGTTGTCTAATGGTACAAGTATTTGCTGAGAAGGACGTATTTCATTGCTTGATGTATGAGTTTCATGGGTGCTGACGTTGAAGGATTCTTCAAATAATTAATAATGTCATACCTCCAATCGCCGGTTTCTATCTCTGCGATCTCTACCTCGATTGGTCTGGACATAGGCTTATATCCTGATGTTGTTTGGGCTAGATCATTCACTTCTGAGTTCTGCTCTCTCGGAATATGGGTGAGAATAACGCCTCGGAAACTTGTCATTATAGCCTGACACTGATCGTGGTAATCTTTTAGTACATCATCTTTGCATTCATACTCATCTGATAGCTATTTCATGACTAACAAGGAGTCCCCAAGGATGTCAACGGTGTCAGCGTCTACTTCTTCCAATAGCTGCAATCCTTTCAAGATTGCTTCATACTCGACCTGATTGTTGGTGGAGAATGGTTTGATGATGTAGGCAAACTCAAATGATACCCCCCGAGGGGATACGATTACCAGGCCGATACCACATCCATGTTGACACACCGATCCATCAAAGAACAACGTCCATGGCGCTGGCTCAACATGGGTCACTGCCTCATCCTATGTTGAACTATGAAATCTGCTATCGCTTGCCCTTTTACTACCTTAGCCGATTCATATCTAAGATCAAACTCGATTAGAGCAAGGACCCATTTCTTGATACATCCTTTCAAAACTAGGGCCAACAGCATATACTTAATTACATCGACCTTGCATACTACAATGTACTCTGTTGAGAGCAGGTAATGTCTCAACTTGGTGCATGTGAAGTACAGACAGAAATAGAGCTTCTCTACTGCGGGGTATCGGGTCTTGGCGTATAGTAGTCTTTTGCTGAGATAGAAAATTACCCTATCCCTTTTATCCAGTTCCTAAATTAGAACCGCCCCAATGGCTTTATCATCGACCGATAAATATAGCTTGAACAGAATCCCTTTTGTGGGCGGCATTAACACCGGTGGTGAACTCAGGTATTCCTTAACCTCGTTAAATGCTTTCTGTTGCCCGTCTCCCCATCTAAACTCCCAGTCAGCCTTCAGCTTCAATAGTGGAGTGAATGGCTCCATTTTTGTCAAGAGGTCGGCTATAAATCTCTTGAGAAAATTTATCTTATTGACTAATGACTGCAACTTGGTTTTATCGGTAGGGGGTTATGTATTTTTGATCGCTTCGATACTTCGTTGGCTTATCTCAATTCCTATTTCGTTTACAATAAAGTCCAGAAACCTCCCCGTTGACACACTAAAGGTGCACTTTTCGGGATTCATTTTTAACTCGTACTTCTTAGCCCTCTCCAACACTTGATGTAAATCGGCCACGTGGTCTTGAATGTTGCATCATCAATGTATATTTCCACTAACAAGCCGATCAAGTCATGAAAAATATAGTTCATGGATCTCTATTAAGTCGCTCCGGCATTTTTCAAATCGAATGTCATCACCACCCACTCGTATAGTCCGATAGCTCCCGGGTATCGAAAGACTGTCTTGTGGATGTCCTCGTCAGCCATGAATATATGATTATATCCTGTGTTTCCATCCATGAAGCTGATAATCTTGTGACCCGATGCAGCATCCACCAACAAGTCCGCGATCGACATCAGGTACTCATTCTTTGGGGTTGTTTTGTTCAGATCTCTAATGTCGACACATATCCTGAGCTTCCCGCTTTTCTTTGACACTTGTACACTATTTGATACCCATTTTGCATATCGACATGGTCTTATGAACCCTGCATCATATAACCTTGTTACCTCAGCTTTGATATCTAGGTATATTTCTGTTTTGGACCACCGATGTGACTGCTTGAATGGCCGATGTCCCTATTTTATTGGTAGCCAATGTTCTAGAATCATTTGGCTTAAACCTAGCATTTCATGATACTCCCATGCAAAGCAATCCCGATATTCTCGTAGTAACACAACTAATCCATTCTTTATCCCATCGGGAACTTGGGCGCTTATAAAGGTTGGCCTCGGTCTGTCACCAGTCCGATATCTATCTCTTGGAACTCATAGGCTAGGGCGAACCCTTGACTGAGTTTACCCCCTGCTTCATCGATGTTATCTTCATAGGGTAAACTTGGGCTGCTTACTATAGGTCAGTCTGACTTCGTTATTTGTAACTTTAAGGACATCACTATCCCCAAGTATTGCCTGATGGATGGACAAATTCTGGGTCCTACCGGGCGTTCCAAAAAGCGTGTTGGTGTCTTTTTTGGTCACACTTTGACACAAGCGTGGCTTGGGGGATCTAGTTAACTCTAGTGCAGATCCTACAATCTTAGAAAAAGGGTTCAAGCCATGTCAATTAGTTTGACCCTGCAACTGATAAGGAAATAGAGAAAATATCATTAGTAGCAAAGTCGATCGGCTGCCAAGTCGATGACTGCAGTGAGGATAAAACAATCTTGAGCGGATAACGACGATCGGCCACAAGGCCAATGACCAAGGCAGAGCGATTGGGATGAATACGCCATCGGCCAATGAGATAGGTAGTTCATACATATGGGCCGATGAACATTCCCTAATAGCGAATAGGATATGATGTTAAATTGAAGATAACCTATCGGCCTGTACTCTCATAGAAATAAATAAAACATGCTAGATAACATGTCGGTATCCTCAAAATCATCACATTAACAAGATCGAACTTAACTAAAACAATAGCTAGTCATGATGAACTTAACAATACATCAAAATATCGGGCGTACTTTATTTAGATGACAGGTATAGAACATGAAGAAGATACAATAGAAAGAGATGTAAGACTTAACCGATGAAGCCTCAAACTACCACACCTAAGTCACATCAATCTAACAGATCAAACTGATGCAACCTTAGACCTAGCCAATACATCGAGATAAACCGATGATCATACTATTTCAGTCGATGCCTCAAGAGATCAATTTGATGTAGCCGCGAGGACACTGACCTAGTCGATACAATCGTTGGGGGTGGCAAGACTCACCTCTTCACCGGAGATCAGAACGATGAAGCCTAGCTCTGAGTGTCGAATCCTGCTGGGATTAACCTTAGGAAGCCAAGGGTGGCGATGCGTCGAAGAGTTGTTTGTAGGGTTGTGTGTGTTTTTGACCTAACTAAGGGATACATATTTATAGTTCGGAGACTTGCCGTCCAAGTAATATATTCTAACCGATTCTGGATAATCTTCATCTTCTCATCATCGCCTCCTCCATATCCGGTCATGTTATAATGGATAGGCTTCTTTGATCACCTTTGACCGGATTATTTTTGACTTTCATTTGACCGTATGACATCCTTGGTGGGCCTTGGGCTTTATCAAATCTTGGCGTCAACAAAAGTAGATTACTTGGACGACAAGTCTCCAAACTATAAATATGTATCTAATTAGCTAGGTTTACAGGGCACACACACAATCAACCACAACAAACTATTACTTTCGGCGCATTTGTAGGATCGATGTACCGACTAGAGGGGGGTGAATAAGCGGTTTCTTAAAAACTAATTCAATTTAGTTAAACAATAGACAAGGACCTTAGACAAATGTAACAAACAACTAGATTAAAATAGTGCAACCTAGGATGGCAAGGATAAATTACTCTAAGAAGATAAATTTGCACAATTTAACTTGCTCAAAATAAAGGGGACAAGAGACAACCGAATTTTATCCCGAGGTTCGGAAATTTGCCAATTCCCTACGTCCTCGTTGAGGCGAGTTTCACTTGACCGCTCTCTTCACCTAGCCACGGATTCCTCAAGGAGAAATTGGCTTGAAGATGAGCCGGCACCGGAAGTGCAACTCTCAGGCCTCGATCACTAGTGGTAGTTCTTCTCCACTCCGGATAGGCGAGCTCCGACCTTCACAACCTTTCGGGTCTCCTCCACAACCTTCTTGGAGAGATCACCAGTTTCTTCTCCAAGCCATCTAGGAGATGGCAATCTCCAAGAGTAACAAGCTGCAATCAAAGCTAGGAGAAGACGATCAAGTGCCAAAATGCAAATGCAATGCAATCTATTCAATCACTTGATCACCCCTTTTTGCTTCCCAACCACACTACTGCTCAATTTAGTGCTCAATGGTGGGAGAGACTCTCTTGTGCTCAAGTTTGCTCAAATGAATGTCAAAAGTCTAGCAAAGGAGCTGTAGCAAGGGTTTATATAGCCATACACCCAAAAAGTAGCTGTTACATGAGTTAGGTGGCTTTCTGCGCACTATCGGTCTGACCGCCCATCTTGGGCCGGTCTGACCGACCCTTACTGTAACGGCTAGAAAACTAGCCGTTTACTGATGTGACAGGGCAACCCGGTCTGACCGGCCATGCTGGCCCGGTTGGACCAGCCCTACCCGGTCTGACCGGCCATCGGCTCGGTCAGACCGATAAGGTCCCCGTCGGCTCTGTAAACCAATAGTTTTGCAACCCTGTGCAACCCGGTCTGACCGGCCCCTGGTCGGTCAGACCGCCCATCTCAAGCTGGTCTGACCGGACCCATATGGTCGGTCAGACCGCCAGGGCCAGACACACTCCAAAAAACTGCATTTTGTAGTTTCAAAGAATTTGCCAAATTTGTAACTTTTGCAACAACCACACATGATCAAAAGCTACTATATGCAATGCAAATTGGCACTTTGAAAATCAACTCATAACCAAGATGCAACCCCTCTTTATAGTACGGCAAAAACAAAATTTAAACCTAGCCTAATTGATCGCTCCAAACACCTCGATCAATTTCTAGTTTCCTTCAAACCTTTTGCCGTTGCTCTTTAATATGTCCAGATCTTCGGGTTTTCCATCTTGTGCTCCATTTGCGTGGGTCCTAATAATTTCCTTCACACTTAAGAAAAATATTAGTCCACAAACGCGTGTTTGTCATTAATTACCAAAACTCACATGGGGCCTAGATCTTCAGCATTGCCACCCTTGGGTTTCCAAGGTTAATCCCGGTGGGACTTAGCACTTGGAACCATACTACATCATCTCAATCATCAGCGAAGAAGTAAGTCCCGCCACCTCGATAGTCACATCGAATAGGTTCGTGTTGTTTGAGGCTACATCGTATCGATCTCTTGAGGTATTGTCCCGATCGGTGTGGTCGCTGAGTTTATCTTGGTATATTTTGCTAGGTGTAAGGTTGCATCATTTTGATCTCTTAGATTGATGTGAATTATATGTCATAGTTTAAGGCTTCATCGATTAAGTCCGACATCTTGATCTATTGTATCATGTTCATGCTATGTGTCATTCATCTAATTAAAGTACGCCCAATGCGTTGTAGTGTTATTGATTTATCGTGATTAGCAACTATCTCGGTTAGGTCCGATCTTGCGGTTATTGTAATTTAATGGTATGAATATGTTGTTTGGTATGCTTAGTTTAGTTTCTATCGGAGTACAAGCCAATAGGTTATCTTTGATTCCACGCTATATTTTATCCCCATCTCGAAGACACTCATCAGCCTTGATACACAAGGACTTCACCTTATCGGCCGATAGCGTGTTCAGCCCGATAGTGTGGATATGGTCATCGTCGTATGGCCGATAGGCGCGCTTATTCCTGTTTATTTTATTCTCGCCACAATCATCTACTCGATAGCCAATCAACATTGCCACTAACGTTATCCTTTATGATTCCTTATCAGTCGTAGCGTCAAACTGATTGGTACATTCAGAACCTTCTTTTTCTTCTAAGATTATATGAACTACACTGGAGTTAAGCAGACCTCCCAAACCACGCATGTGACCAAAAAAAATACACCAACAATATTCCTCAATATCCATTGATTATTTCATTGTGTGGGTCATCCATAACGAGGACTCAGAGGTCGGTAGGATCACCTAGTTCCATATTTGCCACTGACTCTAACTGACATGTGGTCCAGTTAGAGTCAGTGGCAAATGTAGAACTTTCTCAAGAATGATTTCTGATCAATAACTATAAGCAAATTAAAAAAACAAGGATTCATTTTAGAAATTTACCACAACATTCAGATTGACTACTCTTTTCCATAAAGATTTTATTTTTAGCATTCTAAATTTATCATACAAATAAATATTTTTTATTGTTTTTCGATTAATAATATATACATAATTACTGAACTATATTAAACAAGTTTTATTTCCATGCCACTCTCTAGGATGCATATTATTTCGTCATCTGTCCAATGTGGCGCTTAGGTGGAAATCTGAAGACACGTCTGCAAGCTTACATATATAGGGCCCAGTGAAATTTACTTTTTTGAAGAACAAGCATGACACTGCTTTATAGAAAGCAAAGACCGGACTGTTTACATTGGGGATACCAGTTTTCAATCAGAACATAGATAGGTAGACAACTAACTCAGTCCCTGAATCTAAAACAAGTTTTAAGCAGCAGATTGCCTTCACAGCAAGATAAGGTTTTAAGCCAAAAGCCAACGCAGTATATACATGTTGGGGGAGATAATCCCGATGGTCAGGGGGCCCACCGCTTGGAGGCTTGAAGCCAAGAATACCGGAGGCCGCCCTCCGGGAGAAGGCTGCCGGAGGCCGCCCTCCGAGAGAAGGCTGCCGGAGGCCGCCCTCCGGAAGAAGGTTATTGGGGACCGCCCTCCGGGAGGGAATTGCCGAGGGCCTCTCCCTCGGCCGCCGTAGCGACCCCGAAGAGAGCGTTGGCGGGAAAAGGACGAGGCTGACGTACAGGGGGATAGGATCGCGATCCTCTGTGCCGTGTCGGGCGGCGCAGGCAGCGTCCGACACGGCTGATACACTGTCAGAGTCGAATCTTCTTGTATGTACTGTATATAGTCCGTTTTGTCTGTACTGTTGACCGGCGGTCGGCCGGGTAGTCGTTGGCGTTCCAGAGGCGCTTGGCCTCTGGACAGGGCGCCTTATAAATACCCCCCAACTACAATTGTAATGGACAGGCTGAGGAAGGCATTGAATACACTACTCTCACTTTCCACTAAGAAAACCTGCTGGTTCGATCCGTCGTTCCAACAGTTGGCGCCGTCCGTGGGGACTCTAGTCCGAAAAGCTAGCGTCCTCTACACTCATCCGTCTAAACATGTCGAGCCGGAAGGGAGTGAGCGCGGCCCCCCTGCGCAGGTCAGCTCGTACCGCCGGGGCCGAGCCCGCTTCAGCCACCGACCCCAACCCTCCGGCCCCCACCCTTACGCCCGTCGGAACGGCGTTCTCGGTGGAGTCCCCCAGGCGCTGGAAGAAACGCTCGAAGCTCGGGGCACCGACGGCCTACCCGAACCGACCTCCACCAACCTGGTCGGGTCGCCGGGTGGGCCGCCGGAGCAGCGTCCCCCGGGCGGACCTCCAGTAATGTCCCTCTGGACAGACTACGTCCGCTCGCGGGATCCCGATACCACTTCCGACGGCAGCGGAAGTCAAGCTGATGCCCTGGCCGCCGAGAACGCTAGGCTGAAGGCGGAGCTAGCCTTGTGGCGTCAAGAAGCGTCGCTCCGACCCCCGGCCCCTCCGGAGCCCTTCCGCGCCGCGAAAGCCGTGGTCACGGAGTTAAGCGACGACGAGAATCCTCCGGGCGAGGAGAACGCGTCTTACGATGAGGATTCTCCCCTGCACCCGGATCTCTAGAGGATGCGCTTCGGTTCGAACTTTCGCGCCGCCAAGATCCCTAAGTACTCCGGAGACTCCGACCCCGGCGAGTTCTCTCGCTCATACGCCCTGGCGATAGAGGCGTCTGGGGGAAGCCGGGACACCATGGCCAAATGCTTCCCCTTGGCGCTCGAAGGGATCGCCCTCCGGTGGTTCTGGTCCCTCCGACCAGGGACTATCCACTCGTGGGAGCAGCTGAAGAAGAAGTTCGTCAACAACTTCCAAGGGACCTTCGTGGCCCCCATGTCCACCGGGAGCCTCTTTCAAGTAAAGCAGCAGCCCGGGGAAACCTTGCGGCAGTACTCCCAGCGCTTCGCACACACCAAGGCCCAGATCAAGGGGCTCTCGGCTTCCTCCGTCATCGATGCGGCCCGAGAAGGCGTCACCCACCCCGGCCTCCTTGATAAGCTCCACCGGAAGCCTATCTCTTCTGTGGCGCAGCTTATGACGTACTTTGAAGAATACGCTCGGTCCGAGGAGGGCCAGATACGCCGACAAGCGATGGTAGTCCCCGTCCGGGCCCCGAGCGCCAGGACATTCGAAGCGCCCCCAGATTCCGGCCGGGGCGAGCGTCACGCTCCCGACTTCCACCGCCCGGAGCCCGCTCGGCGGGACCTCGTCCATCAGGACTCTCGGAGAAGCCGAAAGCACTTTCGGGGAGAAGTCCTCAGTATCACCCCCCAAGCGCCCGCCAAGCACCTTCACACGCCCGGCGGCAATCGCCAGGGCGGACCCAAGCCTCCGGCGCCCTCCAGAGGAACCCTCTACTGCAGCGTCCACGGCGCGAACCGGAGCCACGACACCGACTCTTGCCGGACCATCCTCGCCCTTCGCAGCGACTACCTCGAGCGTAGTGACGGTCGCGGCTCCTCCGACCGGGGGAACCTTGCCCCTCGGCCAGAAACGGTCCAAGTAGTCGGGCGCCGCGAAGAGCCGGACGCCGTGACCCCGGTCGCGGAGTTCGGCGGAGTACCGGCCCCCAAGCTGGAAGCCGCCCCAGACCGGGGCAAGCGAGTGGTCCTCCCCATATCCGGAGGGGGAGCCCTGGGAGCTCTGTCCAAGCGGCAGCGTCGAGACTACGTCCGGGAGGTCGGGCATATCGGCACGTCCGGCCCCTCGATCCTCCCGGAGTGGTCCCACATCCCCATCACCTTCACCGCCGAAGACGCCGCCGGAGTCAAGTTCCCACATGCCGATCCACTCGTCATTTCAGCGGACATCGCCGGGGCCGAGGTGCGTCGCATTCTGGTCGACGGGGGGAGTTACGCTGACATCATCTTCGTGCAGGCCTTCAATCAGCTGTGCTTATCGCGCAAGCACTTGTTACCGGCTTCGCGCCCGCTCCAAGGTTTCGCGGGCCCCCCGCTCGACGCGCTTGGCCAGGTCCTGTTGGAGGTGACTTTCGGCAGCGCACCCCTCCAGCGCCGCGAAGAGATCCTGTTCGATGTCGTCGACGCTCCGTACGCTTACAACGCCATCTTTGGGCGAGAGATACTCAACCGCTTCAGCGCCATCGCCCACCACAACTATCTCTGCCTCAAGATGCCGACTCCCGGAGGGGTCTTATCCATTCTGGGCGACCAAGCCGCAGCGCGCCGGGTCGAGTACGGCCATTCAGCGCCGCTCGAGCCGCGGCAGGTCCACAGTGTCCGCGGAGGTGCCGATGAGGCCGACCTCACAGACAGCACTGATCCCGGTCAGAAGGGGCGCCCCGCCAAACCTCTCCCGGAAGGGGAAATCATCACCAAGACCTTGATCCAGGGAGGAAAAGAGTACCCGATCAAGTTCGGAGGGGGCTTGGAGCCAGAGGTTTCAGAGCAGCTCGAGGCCATCATCCGCGGCAACCTCGACATCTTCGCGTGGTCTGACGAAGACATTCCCGGCGTCGACCGCTCGATCATCGAGCACTCACTGGCCGTCGATCCGAAGGCACGGCCGGTTCGCCAGGGGCTCCGGAGGCTGTCCACCGAACGGGCCGAGCTCGCCAAAGCAGAGACCGACAAGCTGCTCCGAGCGGGGGTCATCCGAGAAGCGAGTCATACCGATTGGTTGTCCAACCCTGTCTTTGTCCAGAAGAAAACATCTGGCAAATGGCGCATGTGTATCGACTTTACCTCTCTGAATAAAGCTTGCCCCCGTGACCCCTACCCCCTGCCTCGCATCGACCAGCTCGTTGATTCCACGGCCGGAGCTGAACTTCTCAGCTTCCTCGACGCTTATTCAGGATACCACCAGATTTGGCTGAAACCCGAAGACCAAGTGAAGACCAGTTTTGTCACTCCGGCCGGAGTATTCTGTTACCTCCGAATGCCCTTCGGCCTCCGCAATGCCGGTGCCACCTTTTCAAGGTTAATTTCCAAAGCCTTAGGTCATCAGCTAGGGCGCAATGCAGAAGCCTACATGGACGACATTGTCATCAAAAGCGCCTCCAAGAGTCACCATGGCTCGGACATAGCTGAGACCTTCGACAGCCTCCGGCGGTGCGGCATCCGGCTCAATCCAGACAAGTGCGTCTTCGGAGCGCGCGCAGGCAAGATGCTCGGGTACCTCGTCTCCAGCCGGGGCATCGAGGCCAGTCCAACGCAAATCCAAGCACTGCAGAACATGGCCCCCCCAGAACCTCAAGCAAGCGCAAAAGCTGGCCGGGCGGTTGGCCGCCCTCGGCCGATTTCTCGCCAAGTCAACAGAACGAAGTCTGTCCATCTTCAAGGCGCTCCGAGGTTCCAAGCATTTTTAATGGACCCCTGAGTGCCAGGATTGTTTCCAGCACATCAAAGATTACCTCTCCAGCCTCGTAGCCCTTGCCACACCCCGGGCCGACAGCCCTCTGTTGGTTTACCTCGCCGCCTCCGGCAATGCGGCGAGCGCGGCCTTGGTTCAGGAAGAGGAGCTTGCCGGGAAGCTGATCCAGCGCCCCGTCTACTTCGTTTCCGAGGCCCTGACCGAAGCTAAGGCTCGGTATTCCGAGCTCGAGAAGGTGGCTTACGCCCTCGTCATGGCCTCCCGGAAGCTCCGGCATTACTTCCTGGCCCACGACATCATCATCCCAACCGCCTACCCGCTCGGTGACATGTTCCGGAACAAGGACGCCACCGGCCGCATCGGGAAATGGGCGGTGGAAATGGCCCCGTTCGGGATCTCTTTCGTCGCCCGGACAGCTATCAAGTCCCAAATCCTCGCCGACTTCGTCGCGGAGTGGACGAGGGCCCGGGAGCACGCGAGCACCGACGCAAGCGAGGGGATCTGGATCGTCTTTTCGGACGGTGCCTACCAAGCCTCGGGGGCTGGGGCCGGAGCAGTCATTGTCTCCCCGTCCGGCCAGCAGGCCCTGTATTCCGCTCGGCTAAGTTTCAAGGCCACCAACAATATCGCCGAGTATGAAGGTGTCCTCTTGGGACTTCGCAAGGCGCTCGCGTTGGGAGCCGCCCGTGTGGTCATGAAGACCGATTCCCAAGTGGTCGCCGGGCACATCGACAAGAGCTTCCGGGCAAAGCACCCGGACCTCGCTTCCTACCTCGACTCCATCCGCAAGTTCGAAGTATCCTTCAAGGGTATCTCCGTCCAGAACATCCCCCGAGGCGACAACGCCCAAGCAGATGCCCTCGCCAAGGCCGGGGCCGGCGCTCAAGCCCTACCGCCAGGGGCTTTTTTCGAAGAACTCGTTCAACCTTCGGCAGCCCCCCGCAGTGAGGCGTCCATCCCCGCCACCCCGGAGGAGCCCGAACCATCGCCACGGCCGGCCCCAGTACTATGTACGGCCAGCACCGATTGGCGCGAGCCTATCCTGCGCACGCTCGCAGGAGGCGACGACGTCCATCCTAGCCCAGAGCAAGCTCGCCTGCGACTCCGCGCGAGGTCATTCGACGTTATGAATGGAATTATGTACAAATCCGGAGTATGCTCCCCCCTCCTTCGTTGCGTCTCGCACTCGGACGGCGTTGCCATGCTCCAAGAGATACACGAGGGGCTGTGTGGTAGTCACTTAGCTCCGCGGGCCCTCGCGGGCAAAGCTCTCCGGCAAGGCGTGTACTGGCCCACTATCGTTGCCGACGCCGAAGAACTCGTCCGCACCTGCCAGGGTTGCCAATGGATGGGACGCCGCAGTCACCGCCCTCCAGCAAGCTTGCTACCTATCCCCCCCGTTTGGCCTTTGGCCCGCTGGGGCATGGACCTCATTGGTCCACTCCCCAGAGCAAGGGGAAACCTGCGCTTCACCGTGGTCGCCGTCGAATACTTCTCCAAGTGGGTTGAAGCGGAGCCACTGACTACCATCACATCCCGCAGCGTCCAAAAAATTTTTTTGGCAGAATATCGTGTGTCGTTTCGGAGTACCCAAGCAGCTCACATTGGACAACGGCACGCAGTTCGACGCGGGCACCTTCCGGGCATTCTACGAGGAGCTGGGAGTTCAGCTTTGCTTCGCAGCCGTGCGACATCCCCAGTCTAACGGAGCCGTGGAGCGAGCCAATGGGCACATCCTGTCAGGCCTCAACAAGCGCATCGTCGGTTTGGCCCGAGGAGTATGGCCCGACGAGCTACCCAAGATCTTATGGTCTATCCGGACGACCGTTTCTCGGGCCACCGGCTTCACCCCGTTCCGCCTCTTGTTTGGCGACGAAGCAATGACACCAACAGAGCTCCGCGCCGGTTCACTGCGCGTCGTAACACCTGAAGCCGAAGATGAGCGCGCCGTCTCCCTCGACCTGGCCGAAGAGACGCGGCTGCGCGCCGTCGCCAACTTGTCCCACTATCAGAAAGAGACCAAGGGGTGGTATGACACCAAAGTTAAGAGCAACGAGTTCCAGCCAGGGCACCTCGTCCTCCGCGCAGTGGTCGCCCCCACCAAGTTGGGCAACAAGTGGGAAGGACCATACATTGTCACAAAGTCCGGGCGACCAGGATCCTACCGACTCGCTACCCTGGAAGGCGAAGAGCTGAAGCATACTTGGCATGCCGAGCACCTGAAGCGCTATTTTCCATAACACCGCCAATGTATTTTACTAGCGGCCGCCACCGCCTGTTTTTGTCTCCCAATTGTGTAATAAAATATTCAGCCAAACGTTTCGCCCAAACAGACGGCGCAGCGACTCCAGGCATCTCGCATTCGGGTTCCGAGCTCCGGCTCGACGCACCCTCACTCTCGGGTTCCGAGCTCCGGCTCGACGCACCCTCACTCTCGGGTTCCGAGCTTCGGCTCGACGCACCCTCACTCTCGGGTTCCGAGCTCCGGCTCGACGCACCCTCCCCTCAGGTTCCGAGCTCCGGCTCGACGCACCCTCACTCTCGGGTTCCGAGCTTCGGCTCGACGCACCCTCCCCTCGGGTTCCGAGCTACGACTCGACGCGCCCTCGCATTCGGGTTCCGAGCTCCGGCTCGACGCACCCTCACTCTCGGGTTCCGAGCTCCGGCTCGACGCACCCTCACTCTCGGGTTCCGAGCTTCGGCTCGACGCACCCTTACTCTCGGGTTCCGAGCTCCGGCTCGACGCACCCTCCCCTCGGGTTCCGAGCTCCGGCTCGACGCACCCTCACTCTCGGGTTCCGAGCTTCAGCTCGACGCACCCTCCCCTCGGGTTCCGAGCTACGACTCGACGCGCCCTCGCATTCGGGTTCCGAGCTCTGGCTCGACGCACCCTCACTCTCGGGTTCCGAGATCCGGCTCGACGCAACCTCACTCTCGGGTTCCGAGCTCCGGCTCGACGCGCCCTCGATCTCGGGTTCCGAGCTATGACTCGAAGCACCCTCGTTTTCAGGCTCCGAGCTCCGGCTTGACGTGGCGTGCATTCTCCGCACTCTCTCTCCTGGACTACTTAGCGCCCAGCTGGTACACCAGCTGCCCGCTAAGGGAGGGGGGGATGGAAGAGAAGGAGCAAGGCACAGACTGCAGCCGGGACACCTTGGTTGCCGCCTCCGAGGCTTTGGCCAGAAGCCGGGACACCTCCCCCTCGAGCCGCTCTGCTTCCGCGGCCCGGGATCGGAGCACCTCCGCTTCGGCAGCCCGGGTTCGGAGGGCGTCGACCTCCGCTTCCAACTCGTCGGCGCGGGCGGCCCGGGCCCGGAGCCCGTCCAACTCCGCGACGCGGGCCCTGAGGGAGTCCACCTCCGCCGCTTGGGCCTCCAACGCCTCGATCCGCGACGCCTGAAGTCGAAGGGCCTCAACCTCCAACGACCGCACGCGGGCTAGCCTCTCCGCGTTAGCCACCCGGGTCACGAGCTCCGCGGCGTACGCCTCGTGTTGTTGGCATTCGGCAAGCAAGGCGGACAAATGCCCCTGCGCCAGTGCTATCACCTGCGTACGGAAAGATGGTCAGAAGGGTTGGAAGACAAGCGGAGGGTATGTCCGAGGAAGTACCTGGCCCGCTGCCGTCTCGATGGCCCTCCCGAGGTCCAGGCCATCTGATAGCCCCAGCTCGCCTATCACCGGGGCCTCCCGCAGCCGCAGGTAGCAATCGTGGACCGGGGCCACCTTGAGCGCGAAGTCCTCGCCGTCCGCCAAGAAAGGGCGCAGGAGCGGCACGGAGCCTTGCGCGGCTCGTCGATCGGTGGGAGGCCGAGGCCGGACCTCAGCGTCTCCGGCAGACTCCTGAGGGGCCCTTTCGATGCTCCTGGAGTCCGCCTCATCCCACGAGCCCGAGGCCCTCCTCGCGGTGACAGGGGCTCCGGACCTCGCGTCCGGGGCATCCGCAGGGTACGGGGCGACGGTCTCCATGCCTCCGGCCGGTGTGTTTGCGCGAGCGAATAAGAGTTAAAAGTGGAGAAGGCCCCTGGTGCACGGAGAAGTGC
Source organism: Zizania palustris (assembly GCA_019279435.1). Classification (NCBI taxonomy): domain Eukaryota; kingdom Viridiplantae; phylum Streptophyta; class Magnoliopsida; order Poales; family Poaceae; genus Zizania; species Zizania palustris. Next base: position 86,846,683 of record JAAALK010000079.1, read on the forward strand.
GGCTAAGTCACTATACCTGCATCCGCAGCGTCGCCAGGGTAATCCGGGGGCTGAAGGTGGCCCGACGGGCTTGGGCGGTAGAAGAGGTTGTCGATGGAGTTCGGTGGAGAGCTCGCCACCGCAGCGGCCAGCTCGGCCTCCTTGTCGGCGCTCTTCTCGATGGCGCCGAGCGGGTTGTCCAAGCCCCCGCGATCCAAGCTGTCCGTGGCCCTGCTCTCGAAGGAGCCTGCGGAGCCCCCCGCCGGAACAGTTGCGGGCGAGGAAGCGGTTCTGGGGCGAGGCGTCGCTTCGGCGGCACGCCCCCCTTGTCCGGCCTCCGGCGCGGGCTCCACTGGGTTCGCGCTAGGAGGAGCGTCTTCACTTCTTCTAGCGTCCGGCCGGACCGGCGGGACTGGAACCGGAATCGCCGGAGGGTCTCCTGACTCTGATTGGGCCCCCTCGCTGGAGCCCCCTCCTTCGGAGTGAGAGGCCGAAGAAGGTCCTAGGGACATATGCTTCGGCCCCTTCACTATCCTCTTCTTCTTCGAGCGGCCCGGAGAAAGGCCGCCGTCGGCGTCGATCGCCTTCCTTTTCGAGACGTCCCGAAGGACCTCGCCCTCCGGAAGAGGCGGGGGCGTGAGCTCGAGCGCCCCCCACACCCTGTTGAAGCGCTCCCATGAGCCCACCAGCTCCAGCCGGCGGGCCCGTTCGGCTGCGGTTGGAACCCCGAGAATCCTCTCCGCCAGACGGGTGACTTCCTCGGGCGTTCGGGCGACGAGCGATCCTGCATCTCTCCGTCAGGGCCGGGGTAATCCTCGGGCGTGAAAGGCAAGGTGTTGGACCGGAAACGGCGACCAGAGGGGGGGTGAATGGGAGCTTTTAAAATTTCGGGCTAAAAACTAGCCTTCGGTTTTAGTTCTGTCTCCTGCGGAACAGGCTTCGAACACTACCTTCGAAGGTCTGGTTCGAAGGTACTTCGACACCTTCGAACACAGGCTTCGGAGGAGCAAAAGTTCGAAGCCAAGAAGACTTCGCTCCACTAACAACCCTCGAAAACCAACTCTGCTAAGTCAGTGCAGGCTCCGCACACAGGGTGCTTCGAGCAGGCTTCGCACTTCACCCTTCGCAAGAGTGGACAGCCCTCTGAGGACTTCGACCAAGTACTTGACGGCAGCAACTGGTGCTGGGCTTCGTACACGAAGGTCTACACGCACACAAAAGGACTACGCTAAGGGCTTCGACACAAGAAGCAAAACGGGCCTCGGTCAGTGCTACGCTAGTAAGCAGCGAGGTCTTGCCTCCTGTTACACAGAGCGAACGCACGCTGACAAAACACACACCTCGCACAAAAACAGCCTTCGCCTCAACAGGCTTCGGTGCACAACAACAGACGAGGTATGCAAAGCAAGCTCAAGCAAAAGCACAGGAAAACAGGGCTTCACCGCTTGAACAAGGAACACAGAAAATGAACTCTCTGGATGTATTCAATCGAAGTGTGTGGCTACAGGAGCTCAACAGTATATGCTCAAAGTGTTAAATGTTACCTACCGAGCCCCCATATTTATAGCCCACAGTTCACCCAAAGGAATTGACTACACTACCCCTAGGGTTTACATTCATTTTGTCTCTACAGAACTAAGGGGTACAAAAGGTAGTCCACCTTTATTTTGGAGGCTTCTCTGTCAACTGCAGAGGGGACAGTGTCAGCCTTTTACAGAACAGACAGTGTCAGCCTTTTACAGTCTTTGACTTTCTGGAACCTCCCTTCGCACGCGAGGGTGCGGTAGCTTCGGTGAGAAGCCTTGAGCCTGGTGGCCTTCGCTTCACCGAAGTCAGTCTTCGATACACTGACGGTTTTGAGCCGAAGCCGTCAAAGCCCTTGGGCCTTCGCACCAACACCTCCGGAGTGGACCACCACGGCTTCGCAGCTTCCGCCCAGCTCGAACTCCGTCAGTCCGTGTACCGAAGCCATGCAGGCCGAAGTACCTCAAGTCAACCTTCCTCCGGAGCTAGCCTCGCTCCGAAGCCTTCCACACTCCGAAGCCCCACCTTCGGAGTACCACCCTTCGAAGTCCCTCCTTCGTCCAAGGCCTCCGCATGAAGCATTCCATGAGCACTTCGTCGCAATGTCTCACCCCGAGCACACTCCTCGACGAGCCTCACCCGGACCATGCCTTCGATGCACCTCGACTTCTGAGACCTTCGTCGGGTACCTTCGAGTGTCTCCCTCTGGAGCACACTTCGAATTCCATGCCTCCGCAGAGGACTTGTTCCATCCAACTCCGAAGTCACTCCATCCGGAGTACCTTCGAAGTGCCTCACCTCCGAGGACTTTGTCTCGGAGTACCTTCAGCCGGAGCCACGCTCCGCACTCTCTGCCTTCACCTGGCACGTCTCGACCCGAGGACGCGACCCGGACCACCTTCGCAGCCACCGTGACGGAGCTCCCCGCTCCCCTGGCATCAAGCCTCCCGCTTGACCCAGGTTCACCTGGCTCGAACCTTGTCCGTCACCTCCGAAGTCACTGCGCACCACAGACAAGCAGACAAGTGTATCCAGTACTCCGGAGACCTCTCCGGGTTAGCAACCTCCGGCACACACTCCGGTGTACCGCCCAAAGTACCGAAGCCTTCGGTACGAACCCAGTCATCGCGTACTGTCGGACCCCTCCGACGAGCACACTCCGCTGCACAGCTGCAGCAAGCAAACACCGAACACACCTCCGAACACCCTTCGGAGGTACCACCTCCGAAGCCCCTTCGGGGGTACCCTTCGAACAGAGGGTAAAAAGCCTGTCAATCACTCATCACAACACCGAAACCACCCTTGGTTTCTCAATCTCCCCCTTGATGAGTGCATTGACAACCAAATCCAATTTCAAGAAAAAATGAAAAGCTTTCAGCACACAAGTGACCATAAAAACTCAAAAAAGAGCCAAAGCATGTCACTTGATAAAAGAATTTTTCTCCCCCTTTGTAAAGGAGAAAAAGCCCCTTTGGCAAATTTCCCTTTTTATAAAAACTCCCCCTGAGTTGAGCAAATTTTTCTCCCCCTTTATGTCAAAAATCTCTCCCCCTTTAGAAATTATGCCTTCTTGCGGCAGAGAACATAGCAAATCTCTCCCCCTTTGGCAATGCAAGCATCAAGGAGCAGTCACAAGATGCAAAGCTTCGAAATGAGCAGAATTGCAAAGACATATAATGCAAAAATATGCCAATTTTAACACCAATGATCATGTGCTCAGCTCAATTTAACAATCTGTGAAACAAGATGATGGCATGTGATTTGGTCATTTTGAGATAAAGGCATCACCACTTAATCATAGCAGCTAGACATATAAAGGCAAGGACTGCGCAAAACTAACAAATTCTACTCTAGACAGACAAGTCTTGTTCCAAAAGGAGCTTTGAAAGCAAACTTGATGATCAATTAATTTGTTGTTCTTTTCTTAATGCCAGGGGTTATTTGTTTGTCCACCTTATACTTTCCAATCAGGCCAAGCCTAGGCATGAAAGCCATCTGAAGCTTAAGGCGGTGATTTTGGCATACACTGCACTATTCCAGTTCAGACCAAAGTGCAATGGTAAGCCGTCTAGAATAGAGAAGTGCGACAAACAAACCCTCCTGGATCTTTTTCATTTAATCCAGGTAAAACATGGATTTTGATTTTGATTCAGATGAATTAAACATTTTGATGAATATCCATGAATAAAGAACACAAGTTTTCAGGTTGCAAATATTTAGCATCCAAGGAACAATGTCTTGCTGTCAAGTAGATAAAAGATAGCTAAAAGCAGTCCTGCCTAAGCAAGCTAGATACAAGATTGTGCAGTGATCAAGTTTTGATTTTAGAAAATAAAACATCATGCACAAACAATGTTCCAGACATATTTCATAGAGCTGAGCTGTCATGATTTCTTTGAATTAAAAGCAGGCATATAGTAGCAAAAGATGTAAATGCAATTTCACACATAATGAGCATATGCAAGACAATGAAAATCAGCTCCCCCTCACAAAATGTCGTAGGGATGACAAATACCAAGTTCCCCACGCAAGTAAGCAAATCGAGAAGCATCGAGGGGTTTTGTAAAAATGTCGGCAAGCTGGTGTTGGGTATCAACATATTGAAGTTCAATATCACCCTTCTCATTGTGATCTCTGAGAAAATGATACCGTACATCAATGTATTTGGTTCTGGAGTGCTGAACCGGGTTGTTTGCAATACAAATAGCACTAGTGTTATCACAAAAAAGTGGAACACTCTTATAATCTAACCCGAAATCCCGCAAAGTGGAAACCATCCACAAAATCTGAGAGCAACAGCTAGCTGCAGCAACATATTCGGCCTCAGCCGTTGATTGTGCAACACTAGACTGTTTGCGGGAAGACCAGCAAACCAGAGAGGTACCCAGAAAATGACAAGTACCAGAGGTACTCTTCCTATCAATTCTACACCCAGCAAAGTCCGCATCGGAATAACCTCGAAGACATAAAGAAGAAGACGCTGAATACCATATGCCAAATTCAAGGGTGTGTTTGAGATACCTTAGGATGCGCTTAACTGCTTGGCGGTGCGAAGCTCGTGGTGAAGCCTGAAAACGAGCGCACAGACACACTGCGAAGTGTATGTCCGGCCTCGTGGCAGTCAAGTAGAGGAGGGAGCCGATCATGCTCCGGAACTCCTTCTGATCTACGGCTTCTTCATCTTCGTCAGGGTCCAGTGCTACAGATGTAGCCATTGGAGTGGCGAGGGGCTTCGCATCGGACATGTCGAACTTTTTGAGCAGGTCCTTGGTGTACTTTGTCTGGTGGACAAAAGTACCTTGTTTGCTTTGCAATGATCTGCTCGGGAGGGTGCATCCTTTGGACATGATGTGGAGCCTCGCGGCGGGATGCAGTCTCCCCCTCAACTTGTGCGTTGGAGTGGTCCAAGATGACCGATGTTGAGGTAGTCGCTTCGGGACCTCGTGCCGAAGTAGTTGAAGCGGGATCAGCTTCGGGGGTTGATGTCGAGGGAAGTAGGGGTTCATCCTCGAATTCTCCGGGATCTTCGTCTTCGAATAAGGTCTGTTCCATGTCGTGTTCATTTGCCTGTTCAAAAGCAGAACTAACAGAGGGGGTTGATTCATCAAAAGTCACATCACATGACTCGATGACAGTGTTAGTTTCCAAGTTATAAACACGATAAGAATGACCATGAGTAGTATAACCCAAAAAGATCCCGTCAGAAGATCGCGACTCAAATTTATCCAAGTTACCACGTTTTAGGATAAAGCAGCGACAGCCAAAAACTCGAAGATGAGTAACCTTGGGCTGTCTCCCAAAATGCAGCTCATATGATGTCAAGTTTAAAATCGAGCGCAAGAAAATTCGGTTTGAGATGTAACAAGCAGTGTTCATGGCCTCAGCCCAGAATTTTCTAGGAGTCCTATGCTCATCAAGCATCGTCCTAGCCATCTCAACCAAAGTGCGGTTCTTTCTCTCAACAACACCGTTCTGTTGAGGAACCCGCGGAGCAGAGAATTGATGTTCTATGCCATGCTCCATGCAAAAGTCAACAAAGAGACTATTTTTGAACTCGGTGCCATTATCGCTTTGAATGAATTTTAATGCACCAGGGAGTTCAGTGAAAAGTCTCAAAGCCAAGCTCCGAAAGTGTGAAAACACTTCATCCTTGCTGGCAAGAAAGAAGACCCAAGAGTAGCGAGAGAAATCGTCGACAATAACTAAAACATACCACTTCCCGCCTAAAGAACTAACCCGAGAAGGACCTACAGTGTCCATATGGAGAAGTTCTCCGGGCTGTTCAGTCATCACTGTGGTGACTGGCGAATGCGAAGCGGCAATCATTTTTCCATGTCGACAGGGAATGCAAACTAAATTCTTCTCAAACTTGAGCTTGGGCAATCCTCGGATCAGACCTAGGGCGCTCAGACGAGCGAGCAACTCAAAGCTCATATGCCCTAGTCTCCTATGCCACTTCCAAAGCTCAGAAGTCGAATATGCAACAAGACAATGAGAAGAACCAGATGACTCTAAAAAATCAGCTCCAAATACTCTCCCAACCCTAAAGATCTTACACACCATAACGCCATCAGAATTGAGCACTTGCGAAGTATCGCGATGAAATCGCACTTCGAAGCCCTCATCAAGCAACTGAGATACAGACAGCAAATTGTATCCCAGGTTTTCAACCAAAGCAACATCTTTGAGAGTGAAGTTCGAATTGATTCTTACCACACCTTTACCTTTCACTCTACTCCTTCGATTGTTTCCGAAGGTGATATGTTCCCTTTGCTTGGTTGTGGTGAGGCTGGAGAACCAAGCTGCATCTCCGGTCATGTGGCGCGAACAACCGGAGTCCATGATCCACGTGCCCTCCAAGCCTCGACCTGTTGCCTACACATGATGAGAACGTCTCGATCGCTCAGTGCTGGGGTGAGTAAAATAATGGCGAGGCATCCAGCACTGAGTGACACGAGTAGTAGGCACAGTAAAAGCAGACGGTCTACGCACATAATAATCAGAATGATGCAAAGTGCGAGGTCTACCTACATGCTGTGAAAGAACAACATGTCGAGGTCTCCTACTCTGACGAGGTACAAATCTGCTAGCCCGAGGTCTACCACCATATGGAACATGGTGAAGACCTCGAGGAGCAAAACCTCTCCGAGAAGCACGAGGAGCCTCAAAAGCAGGACGATAGTAAAAGTCAGACTCATGCATACCTAAAGATGGGTAATGCATGTCCTGGTAACTCATCGCCTGAGAGCGTCGCTCATCCTTGATGCGACGAAAACAAAACCCAACCAAATGACCCGCCCGCTGACAATAGGAACAATGAAATACTCTCCTAGGGGCACTCTCATGGGTCACAGGAGCAACTCTCACTGGCTCCTTGGGTTTCTTCTGTGTGGTTTTCTTGGGAGGATTTTTCTTGGCAGGAGGAGTGGTTTTCTTTTGTGGATGGGTAGGCTTTTTGGCTGGAGGGGTGTCTAACAGAGCTCTCTCTTTCTCTAGGGTAGTGGGAGAGGTGAAAACAGTTTTGGTCTTACTGTCTGAAGGTATCCTCTCAAAACCCAAACCTAGAGCTACCCCTGCTCTGTCAGCACACAACTTGGTCTTGGCCAAGAGCAAATCCATCCTACCCTTTCCCTCAGTGCATTTGTTTACCACGGAAAGAAGGTATTCATTTTCTAACATGAGGTTCTCAGCTCGCTCTCTAACAGTGCCTAGCTGGTCCTTAAGGGTAATGCAAGTGTCACAAACAGGTTGCACATCCTTAGAACTACCGGCCCTCTCCAATCTAGCCTCTAAATCATGAACATGCTTATCACGTAAATTAATGCTATCGCGTAATAAAGAGCAGTTCATGCAATCAATAATATCATGAGGTCTAGAATCCACCTCCAAAAGCTGCTTCTGTGCAGTCTCAAGCTCAGAGAGAGTTTGAGCATGTACAGAACGCAACTGAGCAAGCTCACTCATGACAACAGAACATGATTCACATTCAGCATCATCAAATTTAGACTTAAGCATGGCATATTCAGTAGAAACAGATTCTAGCCTAAGTCTAAGGTCTTTTCTTTCTCTAGCGGCTTGCACAAGTAATCTATCCTGACCAAGCACTACTTCATTCAGCTCATCTAATTTAATTAGAAGCTGGTCAGATGATAGGTTTACCTCAGATGAGTCAAGCTCATCGCCGCTGTGATCGCTGTCGGCCATGAAGCAAAGGCCGGTGAAGTCACGTCCCTTCTTGTCCTTCTTGTCCTCCTTCCTTGGGGACTCCTCCTCCTCAGAGCTCGACTCCTCAGTTGAGGAAGTGTCGATGTCGCTGAGAGCAGCAACAAAGGCTCTGGAAGCGGCCTTGGCTACTTTCTTAGCCATCTTGCCGCGCTTGCCCTTCACAAAGGGCTTCCTCTCCTTTTTGTGGTATTTAGGGCGGTCACTCTCATCTCTCTTCTTGATTTTGGGGCAATTGGCCTTAATATGAGAGGTGTCACCACATTCATAGCAACCACTAAAACCACTTCTCCTCTGATCCCGTCTCTCATGATGAAAACGGGTGAACCTTCGGGCAATGAGAGCAAGCTCATCATCAGCTAGAGTATCCACCTGCTCCTTTGTGACGGAGACCAGGGAGGACAAAGCAAAACCATCTGCAAGAACACAAGTGCCTGATGTGCTTGGTTCTGCAGTGGTGCCATGGCTAGTGCTAGAAACCAATGCCAATGGCTGTGGCAAAGAGCTTCTGTGCACAGCAAGAGATGCCTTGGCAATCTCTGTGGACTTCAGCTTGCTAAAGAGTTCGTCACAGGTCAATGTGTCATAGCCTGTGGACTCCTCAATGCTGGATATCTTCACTTCCCATATGCTACGGTCAAGAGCATAGAGAAGCTTGATAGCCCTATCATGATCGCTGTAAGCAAGCGTCCCGTTGGATCGCAAGTTACTCACTATCGCGTCAAAGCGAGAAAACATGGCATCTACAGATTCACCAGGTGCCTGCACAAACAGCTGATACTGTTGATTGTAGGTGCTTTGGCGCCTGGCCTTAATCTGAGCAGAGCCCTCATGAAAGACAGTGAGTGTTGTCCAAATCTCCCTAGCAGTCCTAAGATGCTGCACCCTATCGAACTCACTCCGGCTCAAACCGATGAACAGTATATTTCTTGCCTTGGAATTGGCAATATACTGATCCTTCTCAGTCTGAGGGGTGCGAGTCTCAGGGATGGAGTATTGTGAGTCCACAATCTCCCAAATTGCATTTCCTTGGCTTAACAAGTAAGCCTCCATGCGCACCTTCCAGTATGCAAAGTCTGTCCCATCGAACAGAGGAATTTTACTACCTCTATCCATGTCGCCAACAGATCACAAAACCGGTTAAGGTCAACTGGTGATCTTAACCTGCTCTGATACCAATTGTTGGACCGGAAACGGCGACCAGAGGGGGGGTGAATGGGAGCTTTTAAAATTTCGGGCTAAAAACTAGCCTTCGGTTTTAGTTCTGTCTCATGCGGAACAGGCTTCGAACACTACCTTCGAAGGTCTGGTTCGAAGGTACTTCGACACCTTCGAACACAGGCTTCGGAGGAGCAAAAGTTCGAAGCCAAGAAGACTTCGCTCCACTAACAACCCTCGAAAACCAACTCTGCTAAGTCAGTGCAGGCTCCGCACACAGGGTGCTTCGAGCAGGCTTCGCACTTCACCCTTCGCAAGAGTGGACAGCCCTCTGAGGACTTCGACCAAGTACTTGACGGCAGCAACTGGTGCTGGGCTTCGTACACGAAGGTCTACACGCACACAAAAGGACTACGCTAAGGGCTTCGACACAAGAAGCAAAACGGGCCTCGGTCAGGGCTACGCTAGTAAGCAGCGAGGTCTTGCCTCCTGTTACACAGAGCGAACGCACGCTGACAAAACACACACCTCGCACAAAAACAGCCTTCGCCTCAACAGGCTTCGGTGCACAACAACAGACGAGGTATGCAAAGCAAGCTCAAGCAAAAGCACAGGAAAACAGGGCTTCACCGCTTGAACAAGGAACACAGAAAATGAACTCTCTGGATGTATTCAATCGAAGTGTGTGGCTACAGGAGCTCAACAGTAAATGCTCAAAGTGTTAAATGTTACCTACCGAGCCCCCATATTTATAGCCCACAGTTCACCCAAAGGAATTGACTACACTACCCCTAGGGTTTACATTCATTTTGTCTCTACAGAACTAAGGGGTACAAAATGTAGTCCACCTTTATTTTGGAGGCTTCTCTGTCAACTGCAGAGGGGACAGTGTCAGCCTTTTACAGAACAGACAGTGTCAGCCTTTTACAGTCTTTGACTTTCTGGAACCTCCCATCGCACGCGAGGGTGCGGTAGCTTCGGTGAGAAGCCTTGAGCCTGGTGGCCTTCGCTTCACCGAAGTCAGTCTCCGATACACTGACGGTTTTGAGCCGAAGCCGTCAAAGCCCTTGGGCCTTCGCACCAACACCTCCGGAGTGGACCACCACGGCTTCGCAGCTTCCGCCCAGCTCGAACTCCGTCAGTCCGTGTACCGAAGCCATGCAGGCCGAAGTACCTCAAGTCAACCTTCCTCCGGAGCTAGCCTCGCTCCGAAGCCTTCCACACTCCGAAGCCCCACCTTCGGAGTACCACCCTTCGAAGTCCCTCCTTCGTCCAAGGCCTCCGCATGAAGCATTCCATGAGCACTTCGTCGCAGTGTCTCACCCCGAGCACACTCCTCGACGAGCCTCACCCGGACCATGCCTTCGATGCACCTCGACTTCTGAGACCTTCGTCGGGTACCTTCGAGTGTCTCCCTCTGGAGCACACTTCGAATTCCATGCCTCCGCAGAGGACTTGTTCCATCCAACTCCGAAGTCACTCCATCCGGAGTACCTTCGAAGTGCCTCACCTCCGAGGACTTTGTCTCGGAGTACCTTCAGCCGGAGCCACGCTCCGCACTCTCTGCCTTCACCTGGCACGTCTCGACCCGAGGACGCGACCCGGACCACCTTCGCAGCCACCGTGACGGAGCTCCCCGCTCCCCTGGCATCAAGCCTCCCGCTTGACCCAGGTTCACCTGGCTCGAACCTTGTCCGTCGCCTCCGAAGTCACTGCGCACCACAGACAAGCAGACAAGTGTATCCAGTACTCCGGAGACCTCTCCGGGTTAGCAACCTCCGGCACACACTCCGGTGTACCGCCCAAAGTACCGAAGCCTTCGGTACGAACCCAGTCATCGCGTACTGTCGGACCCTCCGACGAGCACACTCCGCTGCACAGCTGCAGCAAGCAAACACCGAACACACCTCCGAACACCCTTCGGAGGTACCACCTCCGAAGCCCCTTCAGGGGTACCCTTCGAACAGAGGGTAAAAAGCCTGTCAATCACTCATCACAACACCGAAACCACCCTTGGTTTCTCACAAGGACTGAAGCAACCAAGAATTGGCACTTACCGAGCCGGCGGGAGAGCTCCGAAGGCATTGACTCGTCTCGGCTGCTCCGGAGCGAGGCGGGCCACTCCTCCTTCAGCGGAGGGATCTCGAGGGCCACGAACTCCTCCGCCAGGTCCCACATGCTCATCCGGCGGGCGACGATCTAGAGAAGTTGTACCCTCGTGGAAATCGTCCCGGCGTTGGCCTCGATGCGCGCCTCTCTCCGGAACCATATGTGGCGTGGGATCCCGGCCAGGCCGGAGGCGAGCCCTACGCGGATGTAGAACCACCGGTTCACCCACTTCGAATACCACCTCTCGTTGGTGGCCTTCGCCGGGAAGGAGTCCGCATATCTTCTTCGGAGCTGGAAGTTGATGCTCCCGAAGGCCAGCACCTGGCCTCCCTTCTTCTTCGGTTGGCAGAGGGCTTCGTGCATCTCCGCGAAGACCTCTGCCCTCCCCTCGCAGCCTTCGGCGCGCATGGCCCACTCGAAGATGGTGAGGCGGGCCACGGCGTTGGGGGACAGCTGCGGGAGCTCCAGATGGAACACGTCCAGCACCCCGGCGAGAAGCTCCGAGGCAGGGAATCCCAGGCCCGCGTCGAAGAAGGCTTCAAAAACGATGACCTCGCCTTCCCGCGGCTGCGGGGTCGTCTCTCGGCCCGGCCTCCTCGCAGGCGTCTCTGGGTTGAGACGACTCCTGGTCGCTTGCTCGATCGATGCGTCGGTACACGCAGACGGCCCGAGCTCCATGGTTTGGTCTCGGAACCACTCAGACGCGGGGCGGAGATCGCGCGCGCCGCGCACTTCCGACGTGTCGGTCGCTGTCGCCGCCGCTGCCGCCGCCATCTGGCGTTGCAAGAAGCGCGGATCCATCGCCATTGCAGGGGCAGTGTTCATCGCCATTCTTGAAGGACAGAGAAAGGGGATGCAGGGCTCTGGGAGCAGGTCGAATGGCGGCTTGAGTGGCTGAAGTTAGCGCGTATGGGCGAATGAAGAGGGAACCGCGAGGGGGTTATATCCTGTTGCGAGACCGACGGTTCCCCTCCCAATCCAGTTAGCGTGTGAACGCGGCGGATTGCGCGGCACCGCATTTAAGGCCGGCTGGCGCATCGGGGCGCGGTGGCGGCCTCCCAGCGGCCCGCCTTCTCGATGCCATCTGCACGTGCATTAATTACTTCCTGCGGCGCCCGTCCGGCCCCTCGGGATCAGAGCCCCCCGGCCTCTCGCCTCCTCATCCCGGCGCCCCTCCGCGCCGCGGCGGGTTCGGCACCTCAAAGCAAGGTACGCGCCAGCGAGAATTATTAAGATTATCTTGTGCGCTTCCGCCTCCTCTTATTGCAGGATTTCGAGTGGACCCCCACCTCCGGTCCGGCCGCACTTGCCCGCCCCGGAGTTCCTTCGCGTACGTCGAAGGGAGTCGCACTCTGGCCCAGCCCGGCGCCTCAATGTAAGTTTCGCCCTCATGAAGGTTATCAGAATTATCATGTGCGCTTCCACCCTCTCTCAACGTAGGGCTCCCGAGAGGAAAGAAGCGAGGGGCTACTGTTGGGGGAGATAATCCCGATGGTCAGGGGGCCCACCGCTTGGAGGCTTGAAGCCAAGAATACCGGAGACCACCCTCCGGGGGAAGGCTGCCGGAGGCCGCCCTCCGGGAGAAGGGTGCCGGCGGCCACCCTCCGGGAGAAAGTTGCCGGAGGCCGCCCTCCGGGAGAAGGCTGCCGGAGGCCGCCCCCCGGGAGAAGGCTGCCGAAGGCCGCCCTCCGGAAGAAGGTTATTGGGGACCGCCCTCCGGGAGGGAATTGCCGAGGGCCTCTCCCTCGGCCGCCGTAGCGACCCCGAAGAGAGCGTTGGCGGGAAAAGGACGAGGCTGACGTACAGGGGGACAGGATCGCGATCCTCTGTGCCGTGTCGGGCGGCGCAGGCAGCGTCCGACACGGCTGATACGCTGTCAGAGTCGAATCTTCTTGTCTGTACTGTATATAGTCCGTTTTGTCTGTACTGTTAACCGGCGGTCGGCCGGGTAGTCGTTGGCGTTCCAGAGGCGCTTGGCCTCTGGACAGGGCGCCTTATAAATACCCCCCAACTACAATTGTAATGGACAGGCTGAGGAAGGCATTGAATACACTACTCTCACTTTCCACTAAGAAAACCTGCTGGTTCGATCCGTCGTTCCAACAATACAGATGATGAGAAACCGCCACACATGCAGTCAACCATAGCCACTCCAGCAGAGATACCCAGTAGGAAACAAGTACTTCGCGCCACAACAAAAAAGCCGATGAGTAGCAATGTTTGCGTTGCAATTGTCGACGTTTGACACATCGGCTGGCTAGATTAGTTGATGTAGCCTGGGACGCAGTAAGTCTAGGCACCTTGTAGCTTCCTCCTTGATACGAGTTGACACCAAGATGAGTAGAAAAACGGTTTGTAAAAATAAAATCATTTACGCATGAGCCAGATTGCTGCCCACACACTAGCATCCAGAACATTCATCTATTTTTTCCTCTCCTTGTTGTATCCCCTCAGAAATTCCAAGAAATCTTTTCGGTTACTTGGAACTACAGACCAACAATAAACATCCCTAACAACAAACCAAAGAAAACGAGAACATTGAAAGATTAAACAGTCAATAGTTTCCTCCCTTGCACACATTTTACAGTGTGAATCACCCTTCCAGCCTATTTTACCTAACTGACTTCCTATACCTGGATACGCCCCCTTTAACAACAGCCGTACACATATTTTGATCTTCAATTGAATGTTACATTTCTAAATCATCACACTAACTTCATCAATCACACCCCCGAAAAACATATAACGATAAATCGAGCGGGTTGAGAAGCCTTTCTTTTCTAAAAGCCAAATCATTTCATCAGAAACATCATTTAAGGATGTTCCAGCAATCACCCAAAAACTATAAAGTGGAATTACTTTCACTACTACAAACTGTCACTGTAGTGGCGTTGGGCAAAACCACTGTAGTGGCGGGCCATTAGATGCCCGCCACTAGAATTGCTGGTGCTGACGGCAGCACCATTGCCCGCCACTATTGCTGGTAAAGTAGTGGCGGTCGGTGATGACGTCAGCCCGGACCGCCACTAATGTACCAATAGCAGTGGCGGGCGCTGGTGCTGCCCGCCGCTGCTAAGATGGCCGCCACTAAAGTAATGATGACATCACTTGCGACCGCCACTACTATTCTAGCTATAAATGCGCAGCGTCTTCCTCCCCGAGCTCTACTGGAGTTCGCATTCAATTTTGTCCGTACAATGGCGACAAAAATCTAGATAAAGAGGGGGGAGGCTTTGTTTTCGTTTCTTTTGAAGGATTTCATTCTAGGAGGTAAATCCATTCCGAATCTCACATTTATTTTGTATTTAATCATGTATACAATGAGTTATTATCGTTTTTCTAATTTAGGGTTTGTGAATAGAAATTTTCAAATAATCTTCCATTTACGGTGTTACCTTCTCCCAAATGAACAAATATGACCCTCCTCACAATTATTCATCACTTGTATATTGATTTACGTCATTTTAATCTCTTTTTTAATTTGATTTATGATTATAGATCTAGAGTTATGTTGTTTGGAGAGAGAGAGAAACCAATATAGTTAATTTATTTAATAATTTTTTCTGCTTAATAAGTAGTTTTAATTAAAGCATTGAGGATTTTTAATTAATGTTGTTATGAGCGATAATAAATCAATATGGGAACTTAACTACGGGAACTCTATAGAAATCCCTGTATTTAAGTGTCAGTGGGTGAGACATCCAGAAGGTGTGGAGGTGGATGATTACGGGTTTACGATAGTTGACCTTAATAAGGTGGCTTATAAAGATGACCCTTGGATACTCGCTCAATCCGTGGCACAAGTATTTTACATACTTGATCCTAAAGATGAGAAAAAATACATCGTTGCTCCAGGAAAACAAAGAATTGTTGGAGTTGATGGAGTCGAAGACGAAGAAGAATACAATCAGTTTGATGAGGTGCCGTTTTTCGTTGACATATCAAGGATCAATGTGGTTGAAGCAAAACTGTCATTTGGTAGTGTGATTCCTTATCTACGCACCAATGGCGATGGAAAATTAGTTCAAGGCTAGATCATTTATGTTTAGTTGTAAAATCAATTATGTCATTTATTATTAAAACATTTTCAAGATCAAATGAGGATTGAGTGTTGTGAATTATTTCATGTCTTGTAGTTCAAATTGAACTTTTTTTGACTTTGATCATAAAAACATACTTAATGAAATAAAAACAGTACACTAAGGGAGAAAAAGTAAAGTGAGGCAGAATAATACCAATTTTCTAAATTTGATAAGTTATGATGTATTTTTATTGTTAAAAAAATCAAGTTCAAACTAGAATTTAATTATGAATAAAAAAGTCATGAAAATTAGAATAGAAATGTAAAAAAAATGTTTGGATGCTAGCAGGAAGGTTCGAACCTCAAACCGCCTGCAGGCAGCAAGGTTCGAACCTCGAACCGCATGGCACCAAAGCAACCCCCGCACCACTGCGCTACTAAGTCTTTCTCGACTTGAGTGGCAACGTTATCCTTTTAGTAGTGGCGGGCATGCTGACGTCATCATGCCCGCCACTACTAAGACACCTATATATACTTTCCACTCCCGCCGTCCGAAAACCTAGTTTCATTTTCTAAACCCTAAACTCGCCCCCCTCCTCCCGTCGCCGCCGTCGATGTCCCGGAGCACGTCGCCGCTGCCCTCCGCCCGTCGCCGCCTTCCTCGGAGCCCGTCGGCGCCGCCCGTCGTCGCCGCCATCCAGTCGATCAGTAAATAATTATTAACCTACTTCTTTATTTGGTCTTATTTTATTCGAGCTTAGGGTTAAAATGATGGAGGATTGTTATATTAATTTATGCGTGGTAATATAATTTAGTATAATATTACTAGTAGAATGCACTATAACAATAATGTTTTTTAATCTACTGTAAAAAATTTCTGAGAAAAAAATTTCCACTATAACAATAATTTTTTTAATGTACTATAAAAAATATCTGAGAAAACAAATTTCCACTATAACAATAATGTTTTTTAATGTACTATAATATTACTAGCTTAGGGTTTTTTAATGTTATAATATCAATGTGACAAAAAAATGCAGATGGCTCCTCCTAAGATTGAACCAACAAACAGTCGATCCTCAGACTCTACATCAAGTGGCGTGTGTGAGGTTTGCAAATGCGGTAAACATAAGGTACATGATGGTATAGTTTGCAGTTGTTTGGCGAAGAAAGTGATTCTCATAATGGACTCCGACTCGGAGGACGACTCGCGATCGCCGCAACCAGATAGGGTAAGTGTTGTGCTACGGAAGAATGATGAGACAACCGGTGGTAGAGGGAAACATGCCGAGGCTAGCGGTGGAAAAGGGAAGCATGTAGAGCAATGCGGCAGCAAGAGGATGAAGGAGGCAAGATCCTCTTTTTATGCAAATTTTATATTTTATCATCCAATTCAATCATTGATAATAAGTTGTTCTCACTATCGTCGCCGCGTGTATTTTCTTGTTCAGGAACATGGAGAGAAGTTTAGACTGCCTGATGATGCCGAGTTGGTTGAGGATTGGCAAGTTGAGGCTTTTAATCTGTTTAACCAGAAATAGGTTGGGTTTGTGCCGAGGAAGAAGAAGAAGCTCCAAACCATATCTTTCCTTTGGGTTTGACCAGTAGTGCGTTTCGATGTGTAAGCTGGTTTCCCCAGCCTGGACTTGTGTTTGTTTACTTGCTTTCAAATAAACATGATGTGTCAAAAGCGAGCCCCCGCACCACCGCGCTACAAAAGTCTCGATCATATCGTAACAACATGTAATAAAAACACACTTAATAATAAAAACAGTAAACTAAGGGAGAAAAATACCAATTTTTGCAATTAGAATATTGGTGTTGTATTTTTATTGTACAAAAAGTTTCAATTTCAAAGGAAGAATAAACTATAGATAAGTTATGATGTATTTTTATTGTACATGTTTATTAATGAAATAAAAAAAGTAAAGTGAGGCATAAAAATACATATTTTCTAATTTGATAAGTTATGATGTATTTTTATTGTTAAAAAAACAAGTTCAAACTAGAATTTAATTATGAATAAAAAAGTCATGAAAATTAGAATAGAAATGTAAAAAAAAAATGTTTGGATGCTAGCAGCAAGGTTCGAACCTCAAACCGCCTGCAGGCAGCAAGGTTCGAACCTCGAACCGCATGGCACCAAAGCAACCCCCGCACCACTGCGCTACTAAGTCTTTCTCGACTTGAGTGGCAACGTATGCTAGATAACCCCACCAGCGTCGGATTAGTAGTGGCGGGCAGGATGACGTCACCAGCCGCCACCGTTATCCTTTTAGTAGTGGCGGGCATCCTGACGTCAGCATATGCCCGCCACTACTATACTTTTTCCCACCCGCCCAGACTAAACCCTAGTAGTGGCGGTCGGTGACGTCAGCGGCCCGCCACTACTATGTCTTTGCCCGCCACTACTACGATAAATATCAGTGGCGGGCAAGATGACATCAGCGTGTGCCCGCCACTGCTAATCCGCCTATATAAAAGTTTCGCTCCCGCGTCTAAAACCCTAAGCCCTAATCTTCTCCTGCCAGTTATACTACCGCTCCTAGTGCCCGCGCCGCCACCATTGGAGCCCGTCGTTGTCGTCCCCGAAGCCCGTCGCCGCCATCTCGGAGCCGTTGGTGTCCCCGGACCCCTCACCGCCACCTCGGAGCCATCGCTGCCATCCCCGTCCTCGACGCACGCCGCCATCCCCGTCCCGGAGTCCGCGCCGCCACCCTCGGAACCCGTTGCCGTCGTCGCCCCGAACTCCGCCGGAGCCCACGTCGCTGTCGCCAGAGCCCGCGCCGCCGTCCCCGTCCCCGTCCCCGTCCCTCTGCAATCAGTCTGGTTAGATTCTCATTTAATTTTATATAGTCTCTTGAGTATATATCTGAGATGATAGTGGCAGTGGCAGTGCACGCATGGCCTGTGTTCTGCTGGCCCGAGCCGCAGTGAAAGAAAACCCTAGCTGTGATTCTGTGAAAGAAAACCCTAGCTCAGTGATTCTAATGTTTTCTCTGTGAGAAAATGTTTTCTATGTGATTATGCTTGATCTGGTTGCCATGCTTGTTATTTGTTGTGCTATATAGGTAGCTAGAACATTTGTGTTGTTAAAGATAAATGGAATAGTTGTTGCTGCTTTGCTAATTATGGATATATAGATTATGGAATAGTTATATTACTGAAATTATTACCAATATTGTGATGAACATCATATATTAGTAATAATGTTAGCACAAAATCTGTGAAGTGAGTATGGCGTCGCCTCGCCGCACGCCATACTCGCCTAAAAGGTGTGAAGGTGGTCCGGCGCCTCGCCTCGCCGCGCCGCCATAACAACTATGGATCAAATAACTCATAACTTATTTCTTTTATATTATCTAAGCAAAATTATTATAATATCCATTTGTAAGCTCAATTATAATAATTTTAAGTTGAAAGAAACACATTCTTCACAAAGCGTGCTGTCCATTGCAGTGCTATTTCAAAAAGCCAAACCAAGATCACCTACTCATCTTGCTAAAGTTGGATTAATTTTCGCTCCCGCCGTCCGAAAACCTAGTTTCATTTCTAACTCTCGCGCCGTCGTCCGCCAGTTGCCGCCACTCCCGGAGCCCGCGACACCCTCAAAGCCCATCGCCGTCGTCGCCGAAGCCCGTCGCCGCCGAACTCCACTTTTTTAGAATAACTTTTAGAGGCCTATGATGCAAATAATAATTGAGTTATCTCTTGTATGTCATCAAGCCGTGCGACACATCCATTCCTATCAACAACTTCTTCTTTCTCGTGTTGCTGACAGGGAATGGATGTGCTCACGGTTCCATGGCAGCCATGAACATTTTGAAAAGCTACACAAAATATGCTGAGGCCTAAACAACACTGTGACCAGTTTACTACCGCTATTATTTCTAAGGCTACTATATATACTAATCCTCAAGTTCATGCATCTGGCTGAAGGCCAACATTAGATTCTGCAATTCTTTTTAGGGGCCTATGATGCAAATTGTTATTGAGTTATCTCATGTATGTCATCAAGCCGTGAGACACATCCATTCCTATCAACAACTTCTTTCTCGTGTTGCTGACAGGGAATGGATGTGCACACGGTTCCATGGCAGCCATGAACATTTTGAAAAGCTACACAAAATATGCTGAGGCCTAAACAACACTGTGACCAGTTTACTACCGCTATTATTTCTAAGGCTACTATATACTAATCCTCAAGTTCATGCATCTGGCTGAAGGCCAACATTAGATTCTGCAATTCTTTTTAGGGGCCTATGATGCAAATTGTAATTGAGTTATCTCATGTATGTCATCAAGCCGTGGGACACATCCATTCCGTTCAACAACTTCTTCTTTCTCGTGTTGCTGACAGGGAATGGATGTGCTCACGGTTCCATGGCAGCCATGAACATATTTGAAAGACAACACAAAATATGCTGAGGCCTCAACAACACAAGAGAGAGAGAACAACACAATCTCCTAACTTGAGGATTAATATAGTAGCTTCAGAAGTAATAGCTCACTACTGTAGCCAAGAAGAGTGTTCATACATTTTCCATCTTTGACACTGTGATCAGTTTACTACTGCTATTATTTCTGAGGCTACAGTAGTAAACTGATCACAGTGTCAAAGGTGGGAAATGTATGAAAAATCTTCTTGGCTACAGTAGTCAGCTATTACTTCCGAAGCCACTATATTAATTCTCAAGCTAGGAGATTGTGTTGTTCTCTCTCTTTAGTTTTGTTGATACCTCAGCAAATTTTGTGTTGTTTTTCCCTCTAATGTTCCATGGCAACAAAATATGCTGAGGCCTCAACGACATTGTGATCAGTTTACTACCGCTATTATTTCTAAGGCTACTATATACTAATCCTCAAGTTCATGCATCCGGTTGAAGACCAACATTAGATTCTGCAATTCCTTTTAGAGGCCTATGATGCAAATTGTTATTGAGTTATCTCATGTATGTCATCAAGCCGTGTGACACGTCCATTCCTATCAACAACTTCTTTCTCGTGTTGCTGACAGGGAATGGGCGTGCTCACGGTTCCATGGCAGCCATGAACATTTTGAAAAGCTACACAAAATATGCTGAGGCCTAAACAACACTGTGACCAGTTTACTACCGCTATTATTTCTAAGGCTACTATATACTAATCCTCAAGTTCATGCATCTGGCTGAAGGCCAACATTAGATTCTGCAATTTCTTTTAGAGGCCTATGATGCAAATTGTTATTTAGTTATCTCATGTATGTCATCAAGCCATGGGACACATCCATTCCTATCAACAACTTCTTTCTCGTGTTGCTGACAGGGAATGGATGTGCTCATGGTTCCATGGCAGCCATGAACATTTTGAAAAGCTACACAAAATATGCTGAGGCCTAAACAACACTGTGACCAGTTTACTACCGCTATTATTTCTAAGGCTACTATATACTAATCCTCAAGTTCATGCATCTGGCTGAAGGCCAACATTAGATTCTGCAATTCTTTTTAGGGGCCTATGATGCAAATTGTTATTGAGTTATCTCATGTATGTCATCAAGCCATGAGACACGTCCATTCCTATCAACAACTTCTTTCTCGTGTTGCTGACAGGGAATGGATGTGTTCATGGTTCCATGGCAGACATGAACATTTTGAAAAGCTACACAAAATATGCTGAGGCCTCAACAACATTGTGTTCAGTTTACTACTGCTATTATTTCTAAGGCTACTATATACTAATCCTCAAGTTCATGCATCCGGTTGAAGACCAACATTAGATTCTGCAATTCCTTTTAGAGGCCTATGATGCAAATTGTTATTTAGTTATCTCATGTATGTCATCAAACCATGTGACACATCCATTCCTATCAACAACTTCTTTCTCGTGTTGCTGACAGGGAATGGATGTGCTCATGGTTCCATGGCAGCCATGAACATTTTGAAAAGCTACACAAAATATGCTGAGGCCTAAACAACACTGTGACTAGTTTACTACCGCTATTATTTCTAAGGCTACTATATACTAATCCTCAAGTTCATGCATCTGGCTGAAGGCCAATATTAGATTCTGCAATTCCTTTTAGGGGCCTATGATGCAAATTGTTATTGAGTTATCTCATGTATGTCATCAAACCATGTGACACGTCCATTCCTATCAACAACTTCTTTCTCGTGTTGCTGACAGGGAATGGGCGTGAACATGGTTCCATGGCAGACATGAACATTTTGAAAAACAACACAAAATATGCTGAGGCCTCAACAACACTAGAGAGAGAAAACAACACAACATCCTAACTTTAGGATTAATATGACATCAGACCTTTTTTGCATAACCAAAATTCTGATACATTAGCATCTTCATATGAATAGTTTATCTATGGCGGAAGAAGGACGTTCCATCGAGGAGCTCATCTACGAGTCTCCCGCAAAAACAAATAAAGAGGGTTCATCTGAAGGATCCTCCGATAGCGAATCTTCGTACCACTCTCCGGAGAATGAACATCCAATGGAGCCTAGGAAGAAGAGAACGAGAGAAGACGCCGATGAGGATTACATTCCTGAAGCTCAAGC
Organism: Zizania palustris; assembly: GCA_019279435.1. Lineage (NCBI taxonomy): Eukaryota > Viridiplantae > Streptophyta > Magnoliopsida > Poales > Poaceae > Zizania > Zizania palustris. The sequence goes on from JAAALK010000079.1 coordinate 86,868,247, forward strand.
GGAGGTAATTATTACGTTAGTAACAAGTCAGAGCAGCTTCTAACCGAGGATTACATTCCTGAAGCTCACATTGTCTATCATCGTAGGATCGTCCAAAGCGAGGAAGCAAGCGTCGATTATTCCAAAGCGAGAAAAGAACAACTATTGTCCCAGCTATTGAGTCAGCTGAGCGAACAGATGTTGAGCCCGCTGCCACAACATCGTCTGCAAATGCGAAGAGGAGAGGGAAACGGGAGAAGAACAAGCTACATACAGCTATCTATGAGGTTGAAGAAGTGCATGTTGATGGGGCTCCAAAGAAGCCAAAAGAAATCACAGCGAAGTGGCGTAACGACTGTGGATGTCTCGCCAGGGAGCGATGTAAGATAGTTTGGAAAAATTGGAAGACTGTCCCTGAAGCTACAAAGAACGAATTGTGGCAGCATATAAAAGCGCATTATAAATTCCCGGAAGACCGCTTAGAAGACGCTAAAGCTGCCACATTGAAGACTATCGGGAAGGCTCTCCGTACATTTAGGACTAAACTGAACACACAATACCTTCAGAAAGATGAGTCGCCACTCAACGACTACGGCTTTATAACGCCAAATGAATGGAATGAATTCAAAATGCAGCATTGCTCCGAAGAAGCCAAACAAGAGAGCATAATGTTCAAAGAACTTAATAAGAAGAATAAGTTCCCCCATAAACTTGGGCCAGGTGGATATAAGGCTAAGGAGGATGAGTGGAGTAAAAAGGAGGAGGAGGACCGTGCGGCTAGGTTACCTGAACAGTTTTCAGGTGCTGATCAGCGCACTAAGAGATGGCTCCTAGGTCGAGCTAAAAAAACACCCGAGGGCCAATATATGCTCTCCGACTCACGGACTAGAGAAGTATTCCAGAAAGCACAGGAAATCGCTGAGTTGGAGAAGACTGGAAAGTTCAAGCCCGAGGGATGTAATGACCAGCTTACATCTGCTCTCGGAAACGAGGAACATCGAGGGCGCACCCGAGGTGTCTCTTCTATAGCACCCTGGAAAAATACTTTCAAGAAACAGGAGGGTGCCACATACAAGAAGCGTCAAGCACGCACAGACGACGCCGCAGAGCGCCGTGCAGAGTGGGAGCGACACTTTTTTGAATTTATTAACGAGAATCCAAACATAATGCAGGCTGCAGCTGGACAAATAATTGTGCCAGAGGTACGACTCGACGTACCAAGCAGTGTTGGCTCAGTACAAGACAAATTTCCTGTAAATTATATTAAAGAGGACACACCCTGCAGCCTGCATGTACCGATAGGGCGCAAAGGGCATTCCCAAGAGGCTGCACGAGGCATTGCTATGCCTGGGGATTTATTTCACAATCGGCCTATTCCTGCTGACTATACCAAGGTTCAGGTCAATGAGATCACCAACGACAGATTTATTAATGACCCCTTGGATCTTCCAATGCCTGATGAGGGGATTGAGACAATCGGAGATGCTCTAAATAACTTTGTCCTATGGGCGAGCCGAGATATCAAATTACTGCAGACAAGTTCTCAGAGTAAATCACCTATTGTCTCATCACAATCCCCCGCATATCTTTCATCTCAGGATGTGCAAAATATAGGATCATTATCACCTGTTGATGAGCGTGAAATAGAGGAAAAGGCAGAGGAAGAGCCAGTGCCCAATAAAGTGGCAGAAGTGATAGAATCGAAAGTGACTTCTGATCCTCAAGTGACAAAGCTAGTGCCAGTGCTTGAGCCCACTGATGAGCCCAACACAAATGTGCCAGAGCCAGATCAAATGCCAGTGCTAGTTCCGACTGAGCCTCAAGTGCTAGTTCCGGCTGATCCTCAAGTGCCAGTGCTAGTTGCTGCCGAGCCTGAAAAACAAGATGCATGCCCAAAGCCAGCAATCCACAAGATAACTGTTCAAGCTGGGCAGTGTTCTGCGCTGAAATCTGAAATGCATAAATTTTTTAATACTTTGGGGCAAACACGTTCTATGCCCGAAGCGGCTCCCATAAAGGCTCCAGTACAAAAGCATGCGGGCTCACTTTCTGTTGATAAGAGGACCTACGGAGACGAGGATTATATCGAATACGAACCAGGCAAACCATTATTACCCCAAGGAGTACTTAATTGTATGCCTTGGGCGATGAAAACATTTCATGACTGGTACCTCGAAGCGTCTTCGTTAGGTGTAACACAAATAGAACTGACGGTTCCACAAGAAATATTCAACTGCCCAGAGTTTAAGCTTGCACTATTTTTCGACGACTTCCATCGGATGTTTCGTCTGAAGCGAACCGACATCACAAGCATGATGCTCTGGTGCATGTAAGTACTTTATACTTTGTCAATACAAAGAAAAAATAAATAATGTCTTATATTGACTATTGTTTTATAACATATGCAGTTGTAATTCACGCGGTGACGAGTCTAAATTGTATGGGTACCTAAACCCGTCATTAATAAGCCAAAGTGCGCTGAACCCGACACTAAACCAGAATGATAGCAAGTACTGGACTGCGGGTAAGAAAAAATTTCAAAGAAAGATGTTCAATAAAGACGAAGACAAACTTAAGAAGAACAAAAGGAGTTGTGCCGCGTTGTATATTGCGCGGTGCATGTATCAATGGAAGGACAGAGAAATTATATGTGGGGCATATAACTTTAAGTAAGTATACCCACTATATCCACTTAAACACGTTTTATCGATTATGAAACTAACATAATCATATATTACTTCTTTCGATAGTGATCATTGGATTGCACTTCTGATATACCCAAAAAGCTCAAGGGTTTATGTGCTCGACTCGCTCGACAAACCCAAAAAAGAATATCAAGATATATTAATTTTATTCAGAGTGCACATAGATACTACGTGGAAAAGTTAGGTGGCCCACATGATCCACAGAGGCCGAAAGAAATGCTTATCAGAACCAACTTTCCGGTAATATTATATTTTTAAATTTGTTAATTCAATTGATAAAGCCAAACTATATATCGTTCTAACTTTGTCTATTTTGAAGTGTCACAAACAATCTCTTGGTTCCGTGCATTGTGGCTACTATACTTGTGATTTCATGAGCAACAACTTAGGAAAGTTTGGGCGGACAGTATCTGAGGATACTAAAGAAGTAAGTTGATTTCTTGTGTGTTAATCTAATATAACTTGCAGCGTATGTACTTATATTTTACGTATGCAGGCGTCAGGTCCATCAACCGTTGCCGAGAAGAGCCAACTCTCTGAATCACAAATGTACGAAATCGTATCAAGGATGTGCCGCTTCACGATGCATGAGATTCTTCATGAGCTTGGAGTATTTTTCGATCCTGAGAGTGAAGTGGCCAAGCATCCAACTTTGTATGATTGGGCCGGAAGAATGAAAAGGCGAACCAATTAAGATATGAGTTAGCCTTCCAAGAAAACATAAACCGCATGAGCATGTATTTGTGAAACAATGAATTGTGTTGATGGATGGTTATTGCGAAACAAAAACCGGAAGAATGTAAATATTGTGAATTTTTGAAAATTGATGAGATTGATGGTTGTTGTGTTGATGTGTTGTTGTTGTGGATGTGTATGTGGATATGTGGATGTTTTGCTGCTGTGTATGTGGATATGTGGATGTTTTGCTGCTGTGTATGTGGATATGTGGATGTTTTGCTGCTGTGTATGTGGATGGCTGTGTGAAGCATATAATTTCTGTGTTTTGGTTTGTGGGATCACAGCATTCTGTGTTATGGCTTATACACAGCAGTGGCGGGCGTGCTGACATCATCTGCCCGCCACTGCTATTGATAACGGCAGTGGCGGGCAGACGAGGTCAGCGCGCCCGCCACTGCTGTTGACATAGTGGTGGCGGGCGTGCTGACATCATCTGCCCGCCACTGCTATTGATAACGGCAGTGGCGGGCAGATGATGTCAGCACGCCCGCCACTGCTGTTAACACAGCAGTGGCGGGCGCTCTGACCGCCACTGCTAACCAGCGATAGCAGTGGCGTTAGAGCAGTGGCGGACTGGATGCCCGCCACTATAGGTCGATTTTGCCCGCCGCTACAGTGTCGCTTTGTAGTAGTGTTTATAGTACTAATAATGTTCCCTGGAAGTTATAAACTAATGATCATTTCCTACATACTCCATAGTGAAATTATAATTTAACTCTAATAACTGGGCTCTCAACTTCAGAAGTGAACTTTTTATAAAACCCTCTAAAGAGATGAACATTTAACATGGAAATACTAAACGTTTCAATGCAAAAAAATTATTGCAGTTTGTAATATAATAGTAAGAGGAATATGCCTGCTAGCTGTCATCAGAACAAGTGTACGTAGGACTATACGCATCACTGTATATATTAATACGTTGTTTATATACTAATTAAGAAGAAGCATCTTACCGACCAAAGTGCATGCATGTCATAGCTAGATATATACATATCCAATTGATCATAACTAATCAACAAACCTACCAAATACATCCATTATTTAACAATACTAGGAAAACCGTAGGCTGTTAGAGAGATTATGTAGTTACAAAATCTCATTTCCCTAAACAATTTAGATTTTTTTCTTCCAATTGTAAAGCGCATTAGTTACAAAATCTAAAAATATTAATATCCAGAAACTAGCAAACACAAACTTCTTCAAAATTTCAGGAGCTAATTAATCATAAGTTGCTGCATAATCTAGAAATAAACTAATATACAGAAATTAGCTAGAAAACACAAGCTTCTTCTAATTTCCATGAGCTATATAATCAAGGGTTGTTTATTAAATGTTATCTCTTCAAGCATGATGAACACAGTATCGATCTGTACATCTCACCATGCAAACATTAACCATCATTTTCTGCATATAATTAATTAACTGTCTACTCGGAGCTGTTAATTGGTAGGAAGAGTTGGTCACCAATGGCAAGCCTAAGATTCCATCACCACACTATATAAACACACATCACAAACCCAAGTCCACACACCAAATCAAGCTCAGCTTAAATAGTTAGAGCTCATCATACACACATAAACAAAACTAGCTAGAACACAATCTAGGATTCAAACAAGAGCTAGCAAAGCTTGCATAGTTGCAATGGCTGCTGCAAGAGCTAGTGGCGGCGTTGCACTGGGTGTCGTGATGGTCGTGGCGGTGGCGCTCCTCGCGGCGCGGCCGGGCGCAGCGCAGAGCGGCGGCGATAGCTGCACGACGGAGATCATCAGCCTGGCGCCGTGTCTGGACTACATGTCAGGTAACGCGTCGACGCCGTCGCCACCGTGCTGCACGGCGCTGTCCAGCGTCGTGGCGTCCAAGCCGGAGTGTCTCTGCAAGGTGCTCGGCGGCAGTACCTCCTCGCTCGGCATCGCCATCAACAACACCCGCGCGCTCGAGCTCCCCGCCGCCTGCAATGTCAAGACCCCGCCGGCCAGCAAGTGCAACAGTAAGTCGATCGGCTAGCTCGTTACACTTCTTCCATTCCTCCGGCCACTCTAGCTCCGCCGTCAGAACTCAGAACTACTACTGACCGTTGACGCCGTTGTCTCGCAGCTCTTGGCGCCCCACTGCCGTCTCCGGCGGTGCCCTCAGCGCCGGGCGCGCCAAAGCCAAACGCGCCTCCTGCCGGAACCGGATCGAACGGGACGCCGACCACCGGTGGCCAGAGTTCTTCCGGCGAGAGCGTCAGCAAAGCGGTGTCCATTGCGATCGTGATCGTCTCAGCGGCATTTGCACTGATCAGTGCTTGATTTCTCCATGGATTAGTTTGGCCCCCAATGGGCTTTGTTTCATCGTTACATTTTTATGAATTTTTATGATATTTGTTTTGATACTGTGTGATATGTCATTTGCTGTTGTATTTCCAATGTATTTTTAAATTTGGATTAATTATTTTCTTTGTATATCATCATTTTGTTGGGTAATTCAAGTTTGCTGAATTTATGTCAATTTTGGCAAGTGCTAATTTTCAGTCTATCATATAGACCTGTTAATTTTAATAGGTACAAAATATGGCTTCTAAAAATTAATAAAAGTATATATGTTCATAATGAATAATAGTTTTTTTAATAAGTTATTTATTGACAAATTTTGTTTGCATTTGTTGCATGATACATTCATGTGACTTATTTTCCATTATTGAAGGTTTATATTTGACAATGTCTGTTTTATAACTTTGATCTCTCAGAAAACAAAAACAAAGATTTACCCTATAGTTCAAAACAGGATCGTTAAACCACGAAATACCAAAATCGTCTGCTTTGTAAATTGAGCAATATTTTTTTGCATGATTTTTGCAATAAATTTCCTTATTGAAATCAATGACACGAGTTATTATGAACTTTTTAGTCTCAGATATAGATGTGGAGCTAAGTGGTTCAAGGGGCAAGATGTCAATTTTGCTACAGTGATTATTCATGTTCGAATTTCTTTGTACTTTTTTAAGAGTTTCTTTTTCTCTAGCTCGATTATTGGCACCGGAGGAAGGAATAGATCCACGTGGCATCCCACTGAATTATTATAGGGTGTATTTGGATTAGTTTTTGTTATCAACTTCTCGATCAGAAAGCTAGGATTTAAACCAAATAAATATCCTATAATATTAGCCTTTTTAACTGTAATAACTTTTGCCCACACAAAATGAAAGTTGTTCATCACCTGGATTACATAACTTTATGGTTTATATTGCACGAACACTTCACTAGTCCACATAAGCTTATTATATGTATTGTTAATTGAGGCATGTAATCACTTTTTCTGTTGTTAAGCTAATGAAATTGTTCTACCGTAGATCCACGTTTACATTAATCAAACAATTTCGTAGCTTTTCTATGGTTTACAATAGTTTTTGTAGAATATACAGCTCAACCAAACATAAAAGTAATATTGCCTTTGTTTCTATTGTAAATTAATAAACAAGGAGAACCATCAACCTTTATCACACTCCATTTTATATGGAAATTGCATATTTACACTCTTTGTAACACCGCTATCGAGCTATAACATACATAAGATTTCACACCAAGTCTTAAAATTATTTAATCTAGAATTTATTCAAAATTTTGGTAGAGTCTTCCCAATAATTTTTAATAAGATAATAACATAATAATCATCCACAACTACAAAACCATCGACGAACACCACTTATGATCTCAAGAGAGTAATCATGGCACAAATAATGTTTCAAATATCCAAATACATTAATTACACTACTTTAAGCAATAAAACTAAGATATGAAGTAAATGTTGTGAAAATTGATGTGTGGTTGAAGCTTCCACATCCCGACCCAATGATCTTAGCGATGAGTATCTAAAAACACAAATAAAACGCAAGGGTTAGTAAAGATTACTGAACAAGTACAATATAGAATTATATGCAATTAATGCATCACATTCACGCAAAGAATCAATAAGAATATTTTCTTCGTTATTTGGAAAGCAAGAAAACAGGAAACAGTAGTTTCCATTCCATACAATTAAAAATATCCTTACCAGTAAGACAAGCAAGCGGGGCCAACGCTCACTGATAGTATCTGAGAAACCAAGGGTTGGATTCGGAGTCTGTGATGAGTGATTGGCAGATTTTACCTTCTGATTCGAAGGGGTTCGGAGGTTGGTTCTCCGAAGGTGTTTGGAGGCTATTTCACCGAAGGGTTTGGTGGGTCTGTTGGCTGCAGCTGTTGCAGCGGAGTGTGCCTGTCGGAGGAGTCCGACAGTACACAATGACTTGGCTGTACCAAAGGGCTCGGTACTTTGGGCGCTACACCGGAGTGTGTATCAGAAGTTGTTACTCGGAGAGGTCTCCGGGGTACTAGAAACACTTGTCTGTCTGTCTGTTGTGCGCAGGTGACTTCGGAGGCGACGAACGGTTCGTAGCAAGTGAACCTAGTGTCACGCCCCGATTTAATAAATCAGGACCTTTATTGAAATTCCATAGAAAATGAATAAACCAAGACGTTCATCATGCGACCACGTACAAATACGAGCAATCATTCACGGTTCGTAGACCGTATTAATACAAAAGTGAATAAAGGTGAAGAGAAACTAATAAAACAAAGGGTCCAAGATGAATGTCCCCTTCCAGTCTCGCCTTGACTGGGTCGCTACTTGAGAAACCAAGGGTGGTTTCGGTGTTTTGTGATGAGTGATTGACAGACTTTTACCCTCTGTTCGAAGGGTACCTCCGAAGGGTGTTCGGAGGTGTGTTACCGAAGGGTGTTCGGTGGTTGCTTGCTGCAGCTGTTGCAGCGGAGTGTACTTGTCGGAGGGGTCCGGCAGTACACGATGACAGGGTTCGTATCGATGGCTTCGGTACTTTGGGCGGTACACCGGAGTGTGTGCCGGAGGTTGCTAACCCGGAGAGGTCTCCGGAGTACTGGATACACTTGTTTGCTTGTCGGTGGTGCGCAGGGACTTCGGAGGCGACGGACAGGGTTCGAGCCAGGTGAACCTGGGTCAAGCGGGTGGCTTGATGCCAGGGAAGCGGGGAGCTCCGTCACGGTGGCTGCGAAGGTGGTCCGGGTCGGTCCTCGGGTCGAGGCGTGCCAGGTGAAGGCAGAGAGTGCGGAGCGCGGCTCCGGCTGAAGGTACTCCGAGACAAAGTCCTCGGAGGTGAGGCACTTCGAAGGTACTCCGGATGGAGTGACTTCAGAGTTGGTGGATCAAGTCCTCTGCGGAGGCAAGGAGTTCGAAGTGTGCTCCGGAGGGAGACACTCGAAGGTGCCCAACGAAGGTCTCAGAAGTCGAGGCGCATCGAAGGCATGGTCTGGGTGAGGCTCGTCGAGGAGTGTGCTCGGGGAGAGGCACTGCGACGGAGTGCTCATGGAATGCTTCATGCGGAGGCCTTGGACGAAGGAGGGACTTCGAAGGGTGGTACTCCGAAGGTGGGGCTTCGGAGTGAGGATGACTTGTGGTGCTTCGGCCATGCATGGCTTCGGTACACGGACGGACGGTGTTCGAGCTCGGAGTAGCTGCGAAGCCGTGGTGATCCACTCCGGAGGTGGTGGTGCGAAGGCCCAAGGGCTTTGACGGCTTCGGCTTAAAACTGTCACTGTATCGAAGGACTTCTTCGGCGGAGCGAAGGCCAACAGGCTGCAGGCTTCTCGCCGAAGCTTCCGCACCCCTCGCGTGCGAAGGGAGGTTCCAGAAGTCAACACTGTAAAGGCTGACACTGTCTGTTCTCAAAAAGGCTGACACTGTCCCCTCTGCAGCTGACAGAGAAGCCTCCAAAATAAAGGTGGACTACCTTTTGTACCCCTTAGTTCTGTAGAGACAAATCTGTTGTAAACCCTAGGGGTAAAGTAGTCACTTCCTTAGGATGAAGCCGTGGACTATAAATATGGGGGCTCGGTAGGTAACATTTAACACTTTGAGCATTTACTGTTGAGCTCCTGTAGACAGACCTCGCTGTATTCATCCAGAGTTCATTTTATTTCAGTGTTCCTTGTTCAAGCAGCGAAGCCCTGCTTCTTTGTGCTTTTGCTTGAGCTCGCTTTGCATACTTCGCTAGTTTAGTGCATCGAAGCCTGTTGAGGCGAAGGTAGTTTTTCGTGCGAGGTGTGCTTTGTCAGTGTGCATTCGCTCTGTGTAACAGGAGGTGTAACCTCGCTGCTTACTAGCGTAGCCCTGACCGAGGCCCGTTTTGCTTCTTGTGTCGAAGCCCTTAGCGTAGTCCGTTTTGTGTGCGTGTAGACCTTCGCGTACGAAGCCCAGCACCAGTTGCTGTCGCCAAGTACTTGGTCGAAGTCCTCAGAGGGCTGTCCACTCGTGCGAAGGGTGAAGTGCGAAGCCTGCTCGAAGCACCTCGTGTGCGGAGCCTGCACTGACTTTGCAGAGTAGATTTTCGAGGGTTGTTCGTGGAGCGAAGTCTTCTTGGCTTCGAACTTTTGCTCCTGCGAAGCCTGTGTTCGGAGCTGTCGAAGTTCCTCCGAACCAGACCTTCGAAGGTAGTGTTCGAAGCATGTTCCGCAGAAGACAGAACAGAACCGAAGGCTAAGTTTTTAGCCCGAAATTTTAAAAGCTCCCATTCACCCCCCCTGTGGTCGCCGTTTCCGGTCCAACAATTGGTATCAGAGAAGGTTAAGATCACCAGTTGACCTTAACCGGTTTTGTGATCTGTTGGCGACATGGATAGAGGCAGTAAAATTCCTCTGTTCGATGGGACAAATTTTGCATACTGGAAGGTGCGCATGGAGGCTTACTTGTTAAGCCAAGGAAATGCAATTTGGGAGATTGTGGACTCACAATACTCCATCCCTGATACCCGCACCACTCAAACTGAGAAAGATCAGTATATTGCCAACTCGAAGGCAAGGAACATACTGTTCATTGGGTTGAGTCGGAGTGAGTTTGATAGCGTGCAGCACCTTAGGACTGCTAGGGAGATTTGGACAACACTCACTGTCTTTCATGAGGGCTCTGCTCAGATTAAGGCCAGGCGCCAAAGCACCTACAATCAACAGTATCAGCTGTTTGTGCAGGCACCTGGTGAATCTGTAGATGCCATGTTTTCTCGCTTTGACACGATAGTGAGTAACTTGCGATCCAACGGGACGCTTGCTTACAGTGATCATGATAGGGCTATCAAACTTCTCTATGCTCTTGACCGTAGCATATGGGAAGTGAAGATATCCAGCATTGAGGAGTCCACAGGCTATGACACATTGACCTGTGATGAACTCTTTAGCAAGCTGAAGTCCACAGAGATTGCCAAGGCATCTCTTGCTGTGCACAGAAGCTCTTTGCCACAGCCATTGGCATTGGTTTCTAGCACAAGCCGTGGCACCACTGCAGAACCAAGCACATCAGGCACTTGTGTTCTTGCAGATGGTTTTGCTCTGTCCTCCCTGGTCTCCGTCACAAAGGAGCAGGTGGACACTCTAGCTGATGATGAGCTTGCTCTCATTGCCCGGAGGTTCACCCGCTTTCATCATGAGAGACGGGATCAGAGGAGAAGTGGTTTTAGTGGCTGTTATGAATGTGGCGACACCTCTCACATTAAGGCCAATTGCCCCAAGGTCAAAAAGAGAGATGAGAGTGACCGCCCCAAATTCCACAAAAAAGAGAGGAAGCCCTTTGTGAAGGGCAAGCGCGGCAAGATGGCTAAGAAAGTAGCCAAGGCCGCTTCCAGAGCTTTTGTTGCTGCTCTCAGCGACATCGACACTTCCTCAACTGAGGAGTCGAGCTCTGAGGAGGAGGAGTCCCCAAGGAAGGAGGACAAGAAGGACAAGAAGGGACGTGACTTCACCGGCCTTTGCTTCATGGCCGACAGCGATCACAGCGGCGATGAGCTTGACTCATCTGAGGTAAACTTATCATCTGACCAGCTACTAATTAAATTAGATGAGCTGAATGAAGTAGTGCTTGGTCAGGATAGATTACTTGTGCAAGCTGCTAGAGAAAGAAAAGACCTTAGACTTAGGCTAGAATCTGTATCCACTGAATATGCCATGCTTAAGTCTAAATATGATGATGCTGAATGTGAGTCTTGTTCTGTTGTCATGGGTGAGCTTGCTCAGTTGCGTTCTGTTCATGCTCAAACTCTTTCTGAGCTTGAGACTGCACAGAAGCAGCTTTTGGAGGTGGATTCTAGACCTCATGATATTATTGATTGCATGAACTGCTCTTTATTACGCGATAGCATTAATTTACGTGATAAGCATGTTCATGATTTGGAGGCTAGATTGGAGAGGGCCGGTAGTTCTAAGGATGTGCAACCTGCTTGTGACACTTGCATCACCCTTAAGAACCAGCTAGGCACTGTTAGAGAGCGAGCTGAGAACCTCATGTCCGAAAATGAATACCTTCTTTCTGTGGTAAATAAATGCACTGAAGGGAAGGGTAGGATGGATTTGCTCTTGGCCAAGACCAAGTTGTGTGCTGACAGAGCTGGGGTAGCTCTAGGTTTGGGTTTTGAGAGGATAGCTTCAGACAGTAAAACCAAAACTGTTTTCACCTCTCCCACCACCCTAGAGAAAGAGAGAGCTCTGTTGGACACCCCATCAGCCAAAAAGCCTACCCATCCACCAAAGAAAACCACACCTCCTATCAAGAAAAATCCTCCCAAGAAAGCCACTCAGAAGAAACCCAAGGAGCCTGTGAGAGTTGCTCCTGTGACCCATGAGAGTGCCCCCAGGAGAGTGTTTCACTGTTCTTATTGTCAGCGGGCGGGTCATTTGATTGGTTTCTGTTTCCGTCGCATCAAGGATGAGCGACGTGCACAGGCGATGAGCTATCAGGACATGCATTACCCATCCTTAGGTATGCATGAGTCTGAGTATTACTCTCGTCCTGTTTTCGAGGCTCCTCGTGCTTCTCGGAGAGGTTTTGCTCCTCGAGGTGTTCACCATGTTCCATATGGTGGTAGACCTCGGGCGAGTAGCTTTGTACCTCGTCAGAGTAGGAGACCTCGACATGCTTTGCGTTCTTTGCATATTGGTAGACCTCGCACTTTGCATCATTCTGATTATTATGTGCGTAGACCGTCTACTTTTACTGTGCCTACTACTCGTGTCACTCAGTGCTGGATGCCTCGCCATTATTTTACTCACCCCAGCACTGATCGATCGAGGCGTTCTTATCATGTGTAGGCGACAGGTCGAGGCTTGGAGGGCACGTGGATCATGGATTCCGGTTGTTCGCGCCACATGACTGGAGATGCAAATTGGTTCTCCAGCCTCACTACAACCAAGCAAAGGGAACATATCACCTTCGGAAACAATCGAAGGAGTAGAGTGAAAGGTAAAGGTGTGGTAAGAATTAACGCGAACTTCACTCTCAAAGATGTTGCTTTGGTTGAGAACCTGGGATACAATTTGCTGTCTGTATCTCAGTTGCTTGATGAGGGCTTCGAAGTGCGATTTCATCGCGATACTTCGCAAGTGCTCAATTCTGATGGCGTTGTGGTGTGTAAGATCTTTAGGGTTGGGAGAGTTTTTGGAGCTGATTTTTCAGAGTCGTCTGGTTCTTCTCATTGTCTTGTTGCACATTCGACTTCTGAGCTTTGGAAGTGGCATAGGAGACTAGGGCATATGAGCTTTGAGTTGCTCACTCGTCTGAGCGCCCTAGGTCTGATCCGAGGATTGCCCAAGCTCAAGTTTGAGAAGAATTTAGTTTGCGCTCCTTGTCGACATGGAAAAATGATTGCCGCTTCGCATTCGCCAGTCACCACAGTGATGACTGAACAGCCCGGAGAACTTCTCCATATGGACACTGTAGGTCCTTCTCGGGTTAGTTCTTTAGGCGGCAAGTGGTATGTACTTGTTATTGTCGACGATTTCTCCCGCTACTCTTGGGTCTTCTTTCTTGCCAGCAAGGATGAAGTGTTTACACACTTTCGGAGCTTGGCTTTGAGACTTTTCACTGAACTCCCTGGTGCATTAAAATTCATTCGAAGCGATAATGGCACCGAGTTCAAAAATAGTCTCTTTGTTGACTTTTGCATGGAGCATGGCATAGAACATCAATTCTCTGCTCCGCGGGTTCCTCAACAGAACGGTGTTGTTGAGAGAAAGAACCGCACTTTGGTTGAGATGGCTAGGACGATGCTCGATGAGCATAGGACTCCTAGAAAATTCTGGGCTGAGGCCATGAACACTGCTTGCTACATCTCAAACCGAATTTTCTTGCGCTCAATTTTAAATTTGACATCTTATGAGCTGCGTTTTGGGAGACAGCCCAAGGTTACTCATCTTCGAGTTTTTGGCTGTCGCTGCTTTATCCTAAAACGTGGTAACTTGGATAAATTTGAGTCGCGATCTTCTGACGGGATCTTTTTGGGTTATACTACTCATGGTCATTCTTATCGTGTTTATAATTTGGAAACTAACACTGTCATCGAGTCATGTGATGTGACTTTTGATGAATCAACCCCCTCTGTTAGTTCTGCTCTTGAACAGGCAAATGAACACGACATGGAACAGACCTTATTCGAAGACGAAGATCCCGGAGAATTCGAGGATGAACCCCTACTACCCTCGACGTCAACCCCCGAAGCTGACCCCGCTTCTACTACTTCGGCACGAGGTCCCAAAGCGACTACCTCAACATCGGTCATCTTGGACCACTCCAACGCACAAGTTGAGGGGGAGACTGCATCCCGCCGCGAAGCTCCACATCATGTTCAAAGGATGCACCCTCCCGAGCAGATCATTGGTGAGATTGATCAAAGGGTAACTCGTTCTCATGCCCATTTCACTAATGCTGCTTTTGTTGCTTCTTTCGAGCCTTTAGATGTTAGTCATGCACTTTCTGATTCTAGTTGGATCAATGCCATGCATGAATAGCTTGAGAATTTTGAAAGAAACCAAGTCTGGACTTTAGTTGATCCTCCACCTAATGTTCATTTCATTGGAACAAAATGGATTTTCAAAAATAAACAAGGGGAGGATGGAACAATTGTTAGAAATAAGGCTAGACTTGTAGCTCAGGGCTTTTCTCAACTAGAAGGGATTGATTTTACTGAAACTTTTGCACCTGTTGCTCGCCTTGAGGCCATTAGGATTTTGCTTGCCTTTGCGACATCCCGGGGATTCAAACTCTATCAAATGGATGTCAAAAGTGCTTTTCTTAATGGCTTCATAGGTGAAGATGTTTATGTAAAACAACCCCCTGGTTTTGAAAACCCCAAGTACCCACATAAAGTCCTTAAACTTCATAAGGCCCTTTATGGACTCAAGCAGGCCCCTCGGGCTTGGGATGATAGACTTAAGTCTTTTCTGCTTGAGCGAGGGTATTTGATGGGCTCTGTTGATAAAACACTGTTTACTCTCAAGCATGGCAAAGATTTCCTCCTAGTGCAGATTTATGTGGATGATATCATCTTTGGTGGCTCTTCTCATGCTTTAGTTGCCGAGTTTGCAGATACCATGAGCAGGGAATTTGAAATGTCGATGATGGGTGAACTCACCTTTTTCCTTGGTTTGCAAATCAAGCAAAGCAAACAAGGTACTTTCATCCACCAGACAAAGTACACCAAGGACCTGCTCAAGAAGTTTGACATGTCCGATGCGAAGCCCCTCGCCACTCCAATGGCTACATCTGTAGCATTGGACCCTGACGAAGATGGAGAAGCCGTAGATCAGAAGGAGTTCCGGAGCATGATCGGCTCCCTCCTCTACTTGACTGCCACGAGGCCGGACATACACTTCGCTGTGTGTCTGTGCGCTCGTTTTCAGGCTTCACCACGAGCTTCGCACCGCCAAGCGGTTAAGCGCATCTTAAGGTATCTCAAACACACCCTTGAATTTGGCATATGGTATTCATCGTCTTCATCTTTATGTCTTAGAGGTTATTCAGATGCAGATTTTGCTGGATGTAGAATTGATAGGAAGAGTACCTCTGGTACTTGTCATTTTCTGGGTACGTCTCTGGTTTGCTGGTCTTCCCGCAAACAGTCTAGTGTTGCACAATCAACGGCTGAGGCCGAATATGTTGCTGCAGCTAGCTGTTGCTCTCAGATTTTGTGGATGGTTTCCACTTTGCGGGATTTCGGGTTAGATTATAAGAGTGTTCCACTTTTTGTGATAACACTAGTGCTATTTGTATTGCAAACAACCCGGTTCAGCACTCCAGAACCAAACACATTGATGTACGGTATCATTTTCTCAGAGATCACAATGAGAAGGGTGATATTGAACTTCAATATGTTGATACCCAACACCAGCTTGCCGACATTTTTACAAAACCCCTCGATGCTTCTCGCTTTGCTTACTTGCGTGGGGAACTTGGCATTTGTCACCCTTACGGCATTTTGTGAGGGGGAGCTGATTTTAATTGTCTTGCATATGCTCATTATGTGTGGAATTGCACTTACATCTTTTGCTATTATATGCCTGCTTTTAATTCAAAGATATCATGACAGCTCAGCTCTATGAAATATGTCTGGAACATTGATTGTGCATGATGTTTTATTTTCTAAAACCAAAACTGGCTCACTGCTCAATCGTGTATCTAGCTTGTTTAGGCAGGACTGCTTTTAGCTATCTTTTATCTACTTGACAGCAAGACACTGTTACTTGGATGCTAAAATTTGCAACTTGAAAAATTGTGTTTTTTTCATGGATATTCATCAAAATATTTCATTCATCTGAATCAAAATCAAAAATCCATGATTTGCCTGGTTTAAATGAAAAGATCCAGGAGGGTTTGTTTGTCGCACTACTCTATTCTAGACTGCTTACCATTGCACTTTGGTCTGAACTGGGATAGTGTAGTGTATGCCAAAATCACCGCCTTAAGCTTCAGATGGCTTTTATGCCTAGGCTTGGCTTGATTGGAAAGTATAAGGTGGACAAACAAATAACCCCTGGCATTAAGAAAAAGAACAGCAAAATTAATTGCTCATCAAGTTTGCTTTCACAGCTCCTTTTGAACAAGACTTGTCTGTCTAGGGTAGAATTTGTTAGCTTTGCGCAGTCCTTGCCTTCTCTTGTCTAGCTGCTTTGATAAAGTGGTGATGCTTTTACTTCAAAATGACAAAATCACATGCCATCATCTTGTTTCACAGATTGTTAAATTGAGCTGAGCACATGATCATTTGTGTTAATTTTGGCATATTTTTGCATTATATGTCTTTGCAATTCTATTCATGTCGAAGCTTTGCATCTTTTGAATGCTCCTTGATGCTTGCATTGCCAAAGGGGGAGAAATTCCGGAGAGGTTTGCTATGTTCTCTGCCGCAAGAAGGCATAATTTTTTTAAAAAAAAAGGGGGGAGAATTTTTGACATAAAGGGGGAGAAAAATTTGCTTAACTCAGGGGGAGTATTTATCAAGGGGAGATTTGCCAAAAAGGGCTTTTACTTCTTTACAAAGGGGGAGAAAAATTTTATCAAGTGACATGCTTTGGCTCTTTTCTGAGTTTTTATGGTCACTTGTGTGCTGAAAGCTTTTTATTTTTCTTGAAATTGGATTTGGTTGTCAATGCACTCATCAAGGGGGAGATTGAGAAACCAAGGGTGGTTTCGGTGTTTTGTGATGAGTGATTGACAGACTTTTACCCTCTGTTCGAAGGGTACCTCCGAAGGGTGTTCGGAGGTGTGTTACCGAAGGGTGTTCGATGGTTGCTTGCTGCAGCTGTTGCAGCGGAGTGTACTTGTCGGAGGGGTCCGGCAGTACACGATGACAGGGTTCGTATCGATGGCTTCGGTACTTTGGGCGGTACACCGGAGTGTGTGCCGGAGGTTGCTAACCCGGAGAGGTCTCCGGAGTACTGGATACACTTGTTTGCTTGTCGGTGGTGCGCAGGGACTTCGGAGGCGACGGACAGGGTTCGAGCCAGGTGAACCTGGGTCAAGCGGGTGGCTTGATGCCAGGGAAGCGGGGAGCTCCGTCACGGTGGCTGCGAAGGTGGTCCGGGTCGGTCCTCGGGTCGAGGCGTGCCAGGTGAAGGCAGAGAGTGCGGAGCGCGGCTCCGGCTGAAGGTACTCCGAGACAAAGTCCTCGGAGGTGAGGCACTTCGAAGGTACTCCGGATGGAGTGACTTCGGAGTTGGTGGATCAAGTCCTCTGCGGAGGCAAGGAGTTCGAAGTGTGCTCCGGAGGGAGACACTCGAAGGTGCCCAACGAAGGTCTCAGAAGTCGAGGCGCATCGAAGGCATGGTCTGGGTGAGGCTCGTCGAGGAGTGTGCTCGGGGAGAGGCACTGCGACGGAGTGCTCATGGAATGCTTCATGCGGAGGCCTTGGACGAAGGAGGGACTTCGAAGGGTGGTACTCCGAAGGTGGGGCTTCGGAGTGAGGATGACTTGTGGTGCTTCGGCCATGCATGGCTTCGGTACACGGACGGACGGTGTTCGAGCTCGGAGT